>JBAIZL010000010.1:47851972-47956972 GCA_036971475.1 Prosapia bicincta
GTTTGGGTATATCTTACAATTGTGTAGTAATATATTAGAATAGTTTGGTTATATCTTACAATATGATAATATTATATTATACTGGTTTGGGTATATCTTACAAACCCATAATACAGTAATAGGCCTATAATATATTGGTTTGGGTATATTTTACAATTGTGTAGTAATATATTATAATAGTTTGGTTATGTCTTACAATATGATAATATTATATTATCTTGATTTGGGTATATCTTACAAACCCATAATACATTAATAGGCCTATAATATATCGATTTGGGTATATCTTACAATTGTGTAGTAATATAGAATAATAGTAATAATAGAATAGTTTGGTTATAACTTACAATATGAAAAAATTATATTATACTGGTTTGAGTATACCTTACAATCGTGTAGTAATTTATTATATTGGTTTGTGTATACCTTAAATTGTATATGCGCATACATTGAACGCCTTTCTTTGAATCTGGCGAGGTGCAGACACAGTCCATTCTTTCATCACGTGATCAATTCTCTCTTTCTTATTGGCCACTGCTGCGAACCAGCAAAGGTGTGGGCAGAGATGAACTCTATACTCTCACCGAACGGACTATAGAGAGACATGGAGTGCTCTAGAGACGCATTCGGTATCATGATCTGTAACAGAAAGTTAATTAACTTGTGTGAGATTTGTTTTCAATGTTAGAAGTCTATTCCCGCCCCAATATAACAAATAACAAACCATAAGTAAATAAACTATTCTTTAGCGTTTAGGGTACCTATACGTTAAACAATAGGATTTAACAATGGGCACCTTTAAATAGGGTTTTACTTTATGGAAAGGTGCTATAAATACCCGTTGAGTAAAAATCCTTGTACAGTACATTTAATTCTGTCGCGTTGGGAAATTAATTTTTTATATTGAGGTTTAAAGAGATATCTTTTTATTACTAGATACTTTATTATGCCCAACATAATATCAGAATTATAGTAATATTTGGCCAACTACACTGATTTATGCTATTAAATTCAACTCGTTAACAATTCCTCTCTTAATTAACCATGTTACTTAATAAAAAAAGTTTTATTTAAAATTATGTATTTGTTAAGGCTACAGTATATCATTTAAAACCAAAGCAGCACAAACCACGCACCAAACATATACAAGCTGAATCGTACAGACTATAACAAGCATTCAACAAATATTCAAAGAACTTAACTTATAGGCCTACACTCTGTTAATTGTGACACAGAATATTCTTTTCTAACTACGTAATACGGAACAGGTCGCACTATCACAGATATTAACCATAACCTTTAAGTCAATTAATATTTAGGTGAACAAAAATTATGTTAGTTACTTTTTATCAAATAATTACAATTAATTTAAATAAAGTAGCATAACCTATGCGTTAAAACAGCTGTTCTATCACATAACCTATAACATAAAATCAGCTGTTTTATGAAATCATGTTACCACTTATTTTAAGCCAAATGGGACGAAATAACTATATTGCATACCTTGGCACTTTTGTAAAATCTTTTTGTCTCTAATAAAACTAAAATTAATTTTTAAAATTTAATTAATGAATTATTATTTGTATTAACATCAAGTGTCATCCGCTACAAGTTTATAAAAGATTTATTAAAATTTGAATAGACGAATAAAAAGTATTTGATTACGATTGAAAATTTGAAAAGATAGGCCTATATACGGAAAGTGTGAAGTAATAGTAGGAGGTGAAAGAGGACAATATCTTAACAATGGGTAATTTACTGAATATATATATATATATATATATATATATATATATATTAATAAATAATTCTTTTATTTGAATAACGTCAGTTGTTTTTAATATTATATAAGAAACCATATTATATAGGCCTATATAAATATATATATTTATAGGTTTTGCAACACTGTTTTCTTGTATTCACGTATCACTTTCACTGTATGTACTTAAACAAGAATCTTACTTGGTATTTATGCGAGTTAACTTTCAAAGATTGGTAGTATCTCCATCATCAAGCATCACTGACCGGGGGTTGTAGAAGACTGCGAGTTGTGTGGGATTTCCCTTGTCACAAGGTGTGATGTACCGTTATTGTTCTTTTTTCGGATTCACTGTACTGTGCGAGTCTTTTTATGCCAAAAATCCTTACCTATACACAATAGACAATCCAAATTCCCCCGAAATGAACGCCCTCATTAAAATACATAAAATCAACAAACCCATAAGACCCCTAATAAATTTTAAAAACACCTGCCTATAAGATATCACAAATATCGCCAATAACCTAAAACACAAACTTAAATAGGAACACTGATCTTAAAACCAACCCCAAATACACAAACCAAATTACAAAACGCCTAAAGACCATACTAAACCAAAACTATATCACATTTAATAATAAGATATATAAACAAATAGATAGCTTAGAAATGGGATTACCCCTCTCAAGTATAATATCAGAAATGTACCTCCAAAACCTTGACGAATTAATCACACAAACCATAAAAACACACGACCCCAACGGACATTGGATACGATATGTTGACGATGGATTATACATCTCAAAAAATAAAGCAATAAATAATAATATCATCCTAAATAAAATCAACAACTTACACCCTAAAATAAAGTTCACCATGTAAGAAGAAATAAACAATAAAATAAACTATCTAGACCTAACAATAACCAGAAATACAAGTAACATTGAATACTCAATTTATAGGAAACCCACACAAACCATTAATACAATAGCAAACTACTCTAACCATCCCCCACAACATAAAATGGCTGCTTACAACTCACTCCTATACAGAATGCTAAAACTGCCTCTAAAAAATGAAGAAAAAGCCAAAGAAAAACAAATAATATATCAAATAGCCCAAAAAATGGATATAATAAAAAAAAACTATAGATAAATTAGAAATGAATATATTAAATAAATTAAAACAATCTAAAATCGAACTACAAACAACAACAAAATGTGTGACATTCACATATACAGGGTACAACATAAAAGGAATAACTAAAACGCTAAAAAATAATAATATTAACCTAGCTTACAAAAACAAAGGGAACACAATTAATATAATAAAGCAACCAGAAAAAAAAGTCCCACACTTAATAACGAAATATACAAAATCGAATGTTCAGACTGTAATAATTTATACATAAATCAAACAAAATGAAATTAAAAGACAGATATCAAGAACACCTCAATCCATACATCAAACTTGAAACTTATAACTCAAACTTAGCTACACACGCCATCAAAAACATACACACATCCCCCACATTAGAAAACGTACACCTAATAAAAATAAGTACAAAAAGGCCTCAAAATGAAAATCTGGGAACAACTACAATTTTATAAACATAAAAATAATATGATAAACGAACAAATACAAATAAAATCAAAAAACGACAAATTATTCAACCTAATAGACAAAATTAACCCTAAGACAAACTTAAAAGACTCGCACAGTGCAGTGAATCCGAAAATAGAACAATAACGGTACATCACACCTTGTGACAACGGAAATTCCACACAACTCTTAGTCTACTACAACGCCTGGTCAGTGATGCTGATGATGGAGATACTACCAATCTTTGAAAGTTAACTCACATATATACCAAGTAAGATTCTTGTTTAAGTACATATAGTGAAAGTGATATATATATATATAGTCTACAATGTCGATTTTACAGCGTCCGATTACCAAACTTTGCCTCCACGCTTTCCTTTCGGTAGAAGTTTTCCACCGATAAGTTCCTTTTACTTATGAGTTTATTGATGGTTCCTCTACATGTTAGTCTAGGTCTTCCTTTTCTTCTTCTCTCCGGTTGTGCCCATTCCACAGCAACTATCTATAACTTCTCTCAGACACCCTCTTTACGTCTCCGAACTATATCAGCTGTCTTCTCTGGATCTTCTTTAGGATTGTTCCTTCTTCCCTGGCATGTCCCTTATCGTTCCATTTGTCCTATATTCTAGTCTAGAGAAGAGCACCCAAATGTATGTCTAAATCTAAGCTCCCTCGTTCAATGCGGCTTACCTAGGAATCTTAATTTTTTTTTATGACCAATCCTTTCCTAACCTTATACGATTTGCTATATTTGAATAATGTCTTATTAAGTATTACATCACTTGGTAATACTACTTGATAAAGGATGTGTTTTAAATTTTAGGTTATGTTTTCAAAATGAAAACGTTAATTTTAACCACTATTTATGGTTTGTGACTTTTAAAACCTCTTGAATCTGGTTTAGAATGTGGGAGATATATAGGCCCAAGGTACGAAAGAAGGGAACAGTAACTTGACGCACTTTTTGTCAATTATTACCCACGGCTTATCATTACTGCTACGATGAGGGAAGTTGTCCCTCATGTGGTGTGGTTTAGGAACCCGAGAAGGACAAACTGCGAAGGTTTTAGGTCCTCGGTGAGGTAGCGGATGTCAGACTTCCGTGGTAAGTGTGGTAGTACACCAAACGAACTAGAAAATACTGAGGCCTGCATCAGGACTGCAATTTCCACGACGTTTAAGGAAAATTGCCCTTCACGAGTCCCTTATCTCTTAAATTGATAAGAGGCTTTATCTCGCGGATTAACACTGGACGCGTTAAGCTTAAGTGGAACTGCGAGTTAGAGGCAAGACGGAAAGAGACTAGAAGGATATTTAATAGAGCAAGGAAAAATAATACGGTGGAGCTCTGGCAAGCATATAAAGACAGTCAGTGTCTCTATAAAAATCTTATAAAAGAGGTTAAACGTGCTTCCTGGGAAAAGTTGTGCTCAGAGACAAGCACACTGAGTGACACTGCTAGACTGCTTAGGGGGTTAGAGGATTGACCGAGGGGAGAGCTTAGTTAATCAAGAAGGCTGATGGTAGCTTTGCTGACACCTCGGAGGAAACCATGTGTCTGCTGATGAGGAACAGTTTTCCCGACATTAGACCGATGGGGGACGGTGCTCAAAACCTCCGCCATCCTGTGCTGAGGGCGGACTGGAATATTGCTGGGCAGATGATCTCAGCGCAAAAGGTGAGAGAGGCGATTCTGTCTTCTGAGCCTTTTAAAGCGCCTGGATTGGTTAATATTACTCCAGCATTACTACAGAATTGCTTGGAGGAAATAATAGGGCCACTGACGGGATTACCCAGGGGCTGTGTTGCCCTGGGTTACACGCCCGGGCAGTGGCTCAAAACGAAAGTCATCTTTATCCCCAAACCGGGGAGGAAAGTTTATACAGAGGTAAATGACTTCAGACTTATCAGCCTTACACCTTTTTTGTTAAAGACACTGGAAAGGCTGGTGGAAGGAGGGACCACTGAAGCAGTGTCCCCTTCATTAGGACCAACAAGTCTACCGAACTCGTAGGTCAGTGGAGACTGCGCTGTTGTCGGTTGTGGACTTTATTGAGGGTCAGATCAACAAGTCTGTAGATCTTTTATTCACTTGGTTAAGTATCTTTTAATTATAGCTATATTTATTGTCGATTAGAAAATTCTAGACGCCGGTAACTCTGTAAGTTTTCTTCATAAATAAGCCAAATGTTAAGTAAGTTAAACCGAGAGTGGCTTGTTTGTAAATCACAATCGAGATGCAAGAATTTTTTTGTAAAAAAGTAAAACATTATCCAATAAAATATAAATATACGTTCATAAAGTAAAAATAAAATATGGCGCATTATGAATCATCGATGTGAAACGTATAAAGGCAATACCAATAATAATAAATCCATTGTGAGCATATTTCATGGAAGTCGTGATTTACAGCTCCGAGCTGCTTCCGAGGTGGATAGCAAAACCGAATAATCCCCAGTGTCAATATAGTGTCCGGTGAAATAATGAAGCAATAATGAATGCTGTGAACGTCGGCCGAGGGCCCGCGGGCGGTCCCCAGGGGCCCCGCTGCGCACCCCGTCTGCGCACTCAAAATAGCCCATAATTTGTCCAGCCGCTGTTATATAAATTAACCGGAGTGGATCTTAATCCAAGTTGGTTCTTTTTGTAGCGCGGCTTTCTGTGTATATCAACATTATTGTAATTTATTCGGGATTGCTATTTGATTGTTAACAAGCCCTGATACGGGCCTCACTTCAACAAACAAACCTTTTGTATTTAATTAACGCGTGTTTCCAGTTATTAAAACCAACATACGTTAAACAGTTTATAGGTTAGGTGTCCAAAAGTATAATACAATAAAATGTAAATACTAGGTCCATTAATAAACTCTATTCGTAGCAGGTTAACGTGGGGTTACTGTCTAACCGTTCACTATATTTGTCTAGAAATATCTCCAAAATCTTTTTATTAGTTTTCGATTTAAACCAAATTAAAGTTTGTAAAACAATTATGACATAGAATTAGGCTAATAACCTATGTCAATTCCTTTCTATTTCTTTCAATTCCTACTATAACTTCGCACTCCCATATCGACTATATTTGTATAGGCTACGCCTATTTTGTTCAAATTTATAATCGTCAATAAAATAGTTTTTATCAACGAATAATACAAACAATATTTAATACAAATAATATATATATATGTATATCGTAATATATTACTGTACTTATTACACTTTTGGAACTACTTGTGACCAGACTTTTTGTTAACTAAAAGTTGTTAATTGTTAACTTACACTTGGCGGAAACGACTTTTTCAGTCATGAGGGTGAAGACGGAAACGTTTCCTGCAAGTGTAAGTTAACAGTTTGACAACCTTTAGTTAACAAAAAGTCTGGTCGGAAGTAATAGCAAAAGTGTAATAAGCAATTAACAACCAGCTCGATTTCAACAAAATTTCGATATTACAGTAATATCGATTATTTACGAAAGGAAAAAATAATAAATATTTGTAATATATATATATCACTATATACATTTATATTATCACAATGAAAGTGATAAGTGTATACAAGAAAACAGTGTTGCATAATCTACAAATATATATATATATATATATATATATATATATATATATATATATATTGTAATAAATTCTTTTATTATGATATTATGAATGATTAAAGTGTATTTTTTCAAAAATTGTCTTTAAGAAAATTTCTCAATTATTTTGTTCAAGGTAGGTTAGTAACCTTTCTAATTTATTTTAAGATAAATAAATTTTCTAGAGCTTTCTTTTTTTAATAACAAGCTTAATGTATCATTTAAAACACTTTCTTAACAATTATAAGTTTTATTAATAAATTACGATTTTTTTTTAAAGTTCTACAAATTTACTATTAGTTTCCTCTATTATAATAAGTCTTATTACTCTAAACTGTATTTATCTTTTTTCATAATTGGTTATTTTATGGTTTGAATTTACTTACATAGTGCCTTTCTTACTTGCTATTCCAAAATGTTACAATATATATATAATGAATAAGTGAATAATCCAGTCACTGTGTGTGTGTGTGTGTGTTTGTATGTCTGTGTGTGGTTGTGTGTGTGTGTGTGTGTGAGTATGCGCGCGCGTGTGTGTGTGTGCGTCGCGTGCGTGTGCGTGTGCGTGTGTAATATATTATAATTATTTATAACTATATAGTTAAAGTATATAATTATACACGGTGCATAATGTTATATCTTACAAACTCTACCCTACCACGTCTTGCTGTGGTACATTGTGGTTGCATGCATCAGGAATGAGAAACATTACGAAGCATAGGTTTCATAGAAGTTTAATTTTGCAATAATTCAGTAAGGCAATACAGAGATAAGACTATGTCTTTTTTTGATCGAACCGTTGTTAGAACCAATTTCATAAGAAATTGATTCCTAGTTCCTCCTGGCGCATCCAAAAATTCTCTTTTCCTTGTAGTTACGGGAAATCTACTGACGTACACATTAGAGATATAAACACTCCTTGGAACTGGTTGAATGCTGTGTTAGCATTTGAGCGGCATCCCTGCAGCACGTTTATAGATTTTGAAGCGTACACATTAGAGATATAAACACTACTTGGAACTGGTTGTATGCTGTGTCAGCATTTGAGCGGCATCCCTGCAGCACGTTTATAGATTTTGAAGCGTACACATTAGAGATATAAACATTCCTTGGAACTGGTTGTATGCTGTGTCAGCATTTGAGCGGCTTCCCTGCAGCACGTTTATAGATTTTGAAGCGTACACATTAGAGATATAAACATTCCTTGGAACTGGTTGTATGCTGTGTCAGCATTTGAGCGGCATCCCTGCAGCACGTTTATAAATTTTGAAGCGTACACATTAGAGATATAAACACCCCTTGGAACTGGTTGTATGCTGGGTCAGCATTTGAGCGGCTTCCCTGCAGCACGTTTATAGATTTTGAAGCGTACACATTAGAGATATAAACATTCCTTGGAACTGGTTGTATGCTGGGTCAGCATTTGAGCGGCATCCCTGCAGCACGTTTATAGATTTTGAAGCGTACACATTAGAGATATAAACATTCCTTGGAACTGGTTGTATGCTGTGTCAGCATTTGAGCGGCATTCCTGCAGCACGTTTATAGATTTTGAAGCGTACACATTAGAGATATAAACATTCCTTGGAACTGGTTGTATGCTGGGTCAGCATTTGAGCGGCATCCCTGCAGCACGTTTATAGATTTTGAAGCGTACACATTAGAGATATAAACATTCCTTGGAACTGGTTGTATGCTGTGTCAGCATTTGAGCGGCATCCCTGCAGCACGTTTATAGATTTTGAAGCGTACACATTAGAGATATAAACATTCCTTGGAACTGGTTGTATGCTGTGTCAGCATTTGAGCGGCATCCCTGCAGCACGTTTATAGATTTTGAAGCGTACACATTAGAGATATAAACATTCTTTGGAACTAGTTGTATGCTGGGTCAGCATTTGAGCGGCTTCCCTGCAGCACGTTTATAGATTTTGAAGCGTACACATTAGAGATATAAACATTCCTTGGAACTGGTTGTATGCTGTGTCAGCATTTGAGCGGCATCCCTGCAGCACGTTTATAGATTTTGAAGCGTACACATTAGAGATATAAACATTCCTTGGAACTGGTTGTATGCTGTGTCAGCATTTGAGCGGCATCCCTGCAGCACGTTTATAGATTTTGAAGCGTACACATTAGAGATATAAACATTCCTTGGAACTGGTTGTATGCTGTGTCAGCATTTGAGCGGCATCCCTGCAGCACGTTTATAGATTTTGAAGCGTACACATTAGAGATATAAACATTCCTTGGAACTGGTTGTATGCTGTGTCAGCATTTGAGCGGCATCCCTGCAGCACGTTTATAGATTTTGAAGCGTACACATTAGAGATATAAACATTCTTTGGAACTAGTTGTATGCTGGGTCAGCATTTGAGCGGCTTCCCTGCAGCACGTTTATAGATTTTGAAGCGTACACATTAGAGATATAAACATTCCTTGGAACTGGTTGTATGCTGTGTCAGCATTTGAGCGGCATCCCTGCAGCACGTTTATAGATTTTGAAGCGTACACATTAGAGATATAAACATTCCTTGGAACTGGTTGTATGCTGTGTCAGCATTTGAGCGGCATCCCTGCAGCACGTTTATAGATTTTGAAGCGTACACATTAGAGATATAAACATTCTTTGGAACTAGTTGTATGCTGGGTCAGCATTTGAGCGGCTTCCCTGCAGCACGTTTATAGATTTTGAAGCGTACACATTAGAGATATAAACATTCCTTGGAACTGGTTGTATGCTGGGTCAGCATTTGAGCGGCATCCCTGCAGCACGTTTATAGATTTTGAAGCGTACACATTAGAGATATAAACATTCCTTGGAACTGGTTGTATGCTGTGTCAGCATTTGAGCGGCATCCCTGCAGCACGTTTATAGATTTTGAAGCGTACACATTAGAGATATAAACATTCCTTGGAACTGGTTGTATGCTGGGTCAGCATTTGAGCGGCTTCCCTGCAGCACGTTTATAGATTTTGAAGCGTACACATTAGAGATATAAACATTCCTTGGAACTGGTTGTATGCTGTGTCAGCATTTGAGCGGCATCCCTGCAGCACGTTTATAGATTTTGAAGCGTACACATTAGAGATATAAACATTCCTTGGAACTGGTTGTATGCTGTGTCAGCATTTGAGCGGCATCCCTGCAGCACGTTTATAAATTTTGAAGCGTACACATTAGAGATATAAACACCCCTTGGAACTGGTTGTATGCTGGGTCAGCATTTGAGCGGCTTCCCTGCAGCACGTTTATAGATTTTGAAGCGTACACATTAGAGATATAAACATTCCTTGGAACTGGTTGTATGCTGGGTCAGCATTTGAGCGGCATCCCTGCAGCACGTTTATAGATTTTGAAGCGTACACATTAGAGATATAAACATTCCTTGGAACTGGTTGTATGCTGTGTCAGCATTTGAGCGGCATCCCTGCAGCACGTTTATAGATTTTGAAGCGTACACATTAGAGATATAAACATTCCTTGGAACTGGTTGTATGCTGTGTCAGCATTTGAGCGGCATCCCTGCAGCACGTTTATAGATTTTGAAGCGTACACATTAGAGATATAAACATTCCTTGGAACTGGTTGTATGCTGTGTCAGCATTTGAGCGGCATCCCTGCAGCACGTTTATAGATTTTGAAGCGTACACATTAGAGATATAAACATTCCTTGGAACTGGTTGTATGCTGTGTCAGCATTTGAGCGGCATCCCTGCAGCACGTTTATAGATTTTGAAGCGTACACATTAGAGATATAAACATTCTTTGGAACTAGTTGTATTCTGGGTCAGCATTTGAGCGGCTTCCCTGCAGCACGTTTATAGATTTTGAAGCGTAAACATTAGAGATATAAACATTCCTTGGAACTGGTTGTATGCTGGGTCAGCATTTGAGCGGCATCCCTGCAGCACGTTTATAGATTTTGAAGCGTACACATTAGAGATATAAACATTCCTTGGAACTGGTTGTATGCTGTGTCAGCATTTGAGCGGCATCCCTGCAGCACGTTTATAGATTTTGAAGCGTACACATTAGAGATATAAACATTCCTTGGAACTGGTTGTATGCTGTGTCAGCATTTGAGCGGCATCCCTGCAGCACGTTTATAGATTTTGAAGCGTACACATTAGAGATATAAACATTCCTTGGAACTGGTTGTATGCTGTGTCAGCATTTGAGCGGCATCCCTGCAGCACGTTTATAGATTTTGAAGCGTACACATTAGAGATATAAACATTCTTTGGAACTAGTTGTATGCTGGGTCAGCATTTGAGCGGCTTCCCTGCAGCACGTTTATAGATTTTGAAGCGTACACATTAGAGATATAAACATTCCTTGGAACTGGTTGTATGCTGTGTCAGCATTTGAGCGGCATCCCTGCAGCACGTTTATAGATTTTGAAGCGTACACATTAGAGATATAAACATTCCTTGGAACTGGTTGTATGCTGTGTCAGCATTTGAGCGGCATCCCTGCAGCACGTTTATAGATTTTGAAGCGTACACATTAGAGATATAAACATTCCTTGGAACTGGTTGTATGCTGTGTCAGCATTTGAGCGGCATCCCTGCAGCACGTTTATAGATTTTGAAGCGTACACATTAGAGATATAAACATTCCTTGGAACTGGTTGTATGCTGTGTCAGCATTTGAGCGGCATCCCTGCAGCACGTTTATAGATTTTGAAGCGTACACATTAGAGATATAAACATTCTTTGGAACTAGTTGTATGCTGGGTCAGCATTTGAGCGGCTTCCCTGCAGCACGTTTATAGATTTTGAAGCGTACACATTAGAGATATAAACATTCCTTGGAACTGGTTGTATGCTGTGTCAGCATTTGAGCGGCATCCCTGCAGCACGTTTATAGATTTTGAAGCGTACACATTAGAGATATAAACATTCCTTGGAACTGGTTGTATGCTGTGTCAGCATTTGAGCGGCATCCCTGCAGCACGTTTATAGATTTTGAAGCGTACACATTAGAGATATAAACATTCTTTGGAACTAGTTGTATGCTGGGTCAGCATTTGAGCGGCTTCCCTGCAGCACGTTTATAGATTTTGAAGCGTACACATTAGAGATATAAACATTCCTTGGAACTGGTTGTATGCTGGGTCAGCATTTGAGCGGCATCCCTGCAGCACGTTTATAGATTTTGAAGCGTACACATTAGAGATATAAACATTCCTTGGAACTGGTTGTATGCTGTGTCAGCATTTGAGCGGCATCCCTGCAGCACGTTTATAAATTTTGAAGCGTACACATTAGAGATATAAACACCCCTTGGAACTGGTTGTATGCTGGGTCAGCATTTGAGCGGCTTCCCTGCAGCACGTTTATAGATTTTGAAGCGTACACATTAGAGATATAAACATTCCTTGGAACTGGTTGTATGCTGTGTCAGCATTTGAGCGGCATCCCTGCAGCACGTTTATAGATTTTGAAGCGTACACATTAGAGATATAAACATTCCTTGGAACTGGTTGTATGCTGTGTCAGCATTTGAGCGGCATCCCTGCAGCACGTTTATAGATTTTGAAGCGTACACATTAGAGATATAAACATTCCTTGGAACTGGTTGTATGCTGTGTCAGCATTTGAGCGGCATCCCTGCAGCACGTTTATAGATTTTGAAGCGTACACATTAGAGATATAAACATTCTTTGGAACTAGTTGTATGCTGGGTCAGCATTTGAGCGGCTTCCCTGCAGCACGTTTATAGATTTTGAAGCGTACACATTAGAGATATAAACATTCCTTGGAACTGGTTGTATGCTGTGTCAGCATTTGAGCGGCTTCCCTGCAGCACGTTTATAGATTTTGAAGCGTACACATTAGAGATATAAACATTCCTTGGAACTGGTTGTATGCTGGGTCAGCATTTGAGCGGCATCCCTGCAGCACGTTTATAGATTTTGAAGCGTACACATTAGAGATATAAACATTCCTTGGAACTGGTTGTATGCTGTGTCAGCATTTGAGCGGCATCCCTGCAGCACGTTTATAGATTTTGAAGCGTACACATTAGAGATATAAACATTCCTTGGAACTGGTTGTATGCTGTGTCAGCATTTGAGCGGCATCCCTGCAGCACGTTTATAGATTTTGAAGCGTACACATTAGAGATATAAACATTCCTTGGAACTGGTTGTATGCTGTGTCAGCATTTGAGCGGCATCCCTGCAGCACGTTTATAGATTTTGAAGCGTACACATTAGAGATATAAACATTCCTTGGAACTGGTTGTATGCTGTGTCAGCATTTGAGCGGCTTCCCTGCAGCACGTTTATAGATTTTGAAGCGTACACATTAGAGATATAAACATTCCTTGGAACTGGTTGTATGCTGTGTCAGCATTTGAGCGGCATCCCTGCAGCACGTTTATAGATTTTGAAGCGTACACATTAGAGATATAAACATTCCTTGGAACTGGTTGTATGCTGGGTCAGCATTTGAGCGGCTTCCCTGCAGCACGTTTATAGATTTTGAAGCGTACACATTAGAGATATAAACATTCCTTGGAACTGGTTGTATGCTGTGTCAGCATTTGAGCGGCATCCCTGCAGCACGTTTATAAATTTTGAAGCGTACACATTAGAGATATAAACACCCCTTGGAACTGGTTGTATGCTGGGTCAGCATTTTAGCGGCTTCCCTGCAGCACGTTTATAGATTTTGAAGCGTACACATTAGAGATATAAACATTCCTTGGAACTGGTTGTATGCTGGGTCAGCATTTGAGCGGCATCCCTGCAGCACGTTTATAGATTTTGAAGCGTACACATTAGAGATATAAACATTCCTTGGAACTGGTTGTATGCTGTGTCAGCATTTGAGCGGCATCCCTGCAGCACGTTTATAAATTTTGAAGCGTACACATTAGAGATATAAACACCCCTTGGAACTGGTTGTATGCTGGGTCAGCATTTGAGCGGCATCCCTGCAGCACGTTTATAGATTTTGAAGCGTACACAAACTACCAACATTTTTGTATATAAAGATACAGTTTGCCTACAGATTAAGTAGCCCTAATTGTTAATGCTTAAGCGATATTGCGTACGTACACCTTAGGCTCATGCATTTCGATACATTATAGACACTTGTCTGACCACATATAACTTGATATAGCCCAAATTTGTTTAGTCGTTCAATAAATTTTATAAAATGGCTATATCAAATGTTTTTCGAAGTTTAAAAATTTGTAAAATCATTTTTAAAGATTTTTAAGGTTATATTACATACGTATTATTAAACTTACATATGACATTTATCACATTATGTTCAACGTAAAAAAGAATTTTGTTTTAAAATAATAAACTTGATTTAAACCTTTAATAAAATTAGTCCCTATGCTAAATAGAATAAATACATTCCACGAGCAATAAAAGAATAAAGAATGGTTTTTAAATACGTTTTAGAACTTATTAAACGTGGCATAGAGTATGTAGAATAAGTAAAATTCGCCTACTTAAAGAAAGCCTATATTAATATTTTCTAACTTGCTTTAGCCTACTTCAATTTCAACTATCTTCAACATTACTTTATTGCCTTAAATTCCATTTAATATTAGGTTACAGTAGACTATAGGCTACATTTTAAAACTCATCTATTAAATCTGTACTTCTATAAACTTGTGTTGAGGTTAGGACGCCGACAGTTTTCAAATCTAGCATCAGAAGCAAATTATTTTAGAAACTTTATTTTAACAAGTAATATGAAAAAAGGTTTTAAGTAAATTCCTACTGAAGGTAACAAAGAAATATTCTATTTTAGTTACCCTGGAGCACTATATATTATATTATGTGGTAACCATGGCAACCGTCTAAGAGTTGTACAATGGAGGTTCGACGACAAACAGATCTGGGAAAAATTCATATACATCATTGAGAAATTCATTTCTTGATATTGGAAAGTTGCGCAATGCCAAAACGCGCTAGACCTGGAACATGAAGATTTTCAGTTCGAATCCGGCTGGACCACACAAATTTTATTATATTGAATAAATATTTGAAAAAACTGTATTAACATCAATTGTCATCCACTATAGGTTTAAAAAAATGTATTTGAACCTGATTGGATAAAATGGTATTTTATTAACTATTGAAAGTTTGTACAAGATATATATCAGGAGAGTGTGAGCTAATATAAGGGATTTAATAAAAGAAAGTAATTTGTTTCTAGGCAGTTGAAGACTTTCGCAGAATGTACAAGGTATGAGGAATATCTATAAGTTTTTGGTAAAATTATTGTAATATGTTATGCCTAAATTATTAAAAACCTCTTCGAATTTATAAACTTCGCACAACAGTTTTCATTAATAAATGGACTGTCTCGGCGATATCTACTCACTAACTGCCAGTTGTAGTAGCGATATGTTTGTAACTTCTTGTTTGCTAGATTGTAATTTTGTAACAAGACCCTCTGATGATGATGACATGGTCATCGAAATGTACAAAAGGGTTTAATCTTAAGTAACTTGTTTTATTTGTTATTTTCGATTATTTTTTGTGGTATTGGGGTTCTTTCCAAAATTTTCATTGTAATATATTGTACCACTGTGCTCTTGATATTGTGCAGTACGAAATAGGCTACGCCTTTTTAATTTGTAGTAGAAAGGCTAGGTAAACATACTGGAGACAAAAGAATAAAACTAACTACCGGAAGTGGAGGATCACTTCTGAGCCTTTGTAACTCGAAAACTCTCCAGTAAGAGTAAAACTAGACCAGTGAATGTAAAACTCCAACTATCCGAATCAATTGGGACTGAACCACATTCGGAAAGTAGAAAATTCGGATGAATGGATTTTTTAAGAAAAAATGGTCAAACATAATTAACTACTGTATACTTATATGTGTTATAAGTATCAGAAAAAACTATATTTTATAAAGTTTTATTTTTATCCTCAGCATCTAGACCTTAGTTTTCCACAAAACATTTCACTTGAAATTAGGTTTTCCATAGTACTTTGTTGCAAAGATCACTTGAAAACGGCATCGTTTAATTCTTTATTTTTTGCTGCCTTCATTTTTCTTGAAGAGCGGTCACTAACTATACAGAACTGAGCTGAGACGGTAAAAATAATGTTTGCGCCATGATTGCACTAGCTTCACAGAGAAAAGACCAATAGCACGTGCCAGGTAATTATTATTTTGGAAATAGGAGTACGGTTGCGTCTTAACTTTTATCTGAAAATCTGAATGTGGTTCGGATAATCAGCGATTCGGATAGTTAGTCCGGATGATCGGAGTTCTACTGTATCTGTTAATATAAGTAGTTGAGCGATAGAAATTTCCGTGTCTAGCCATAACGGATTTTGTATATATATAAGTGTAAAAATAAATTGATTTTGGTTTTATATAGAAGACAACCTCTTCACAAAAGGGGCAAGGTATGCAATATAGTTATTTCGTCTTAAAATAAGTGATAACATATGATTTCATTAAACAGCTGATTTACTTAATTTGCCCTGTAGTTGTAAGAAGCCATGATCTAGGACTATAGTTCGTGACAGGCAGAGAATTAGGCTAGATTATTTTCTAAATTTAGGCGATTTATTTATTTGCCTTTCTCGTACAAGTGGGAAATGGAATCAAACATTTAAAAGCTTCTGAGGTTACCTGTGGATAAGCCTATTTTGTTCTTTCGCTAAATCAAAAGGTATCCAAGTGACAGATTTTAATTTCAAGTACTATAACATTCCATTTGCTAATTCCAACACATTTTCTTTAGGTTAGTTTCCAGATCGGCCTTGACTTTAGCTGCATTTAAAAATGGATTTATGATTAACCTTTCCCAGTGTTTTCTGAAAGTTATTGTGCCGAATGACACAACTCTCTTTTTAATTTTTCTATTAGTTCACTCACTCTCCCCCCTCTCTCTCTTTCTCTCTCTCTCTCTCTCTCTCTATATATATATATATAGGCCTATATATATATATATATATATATATATATATATATATATATATATATATTTAAGATTAAATAATATACACTAATACAGGAATATTGAATTTATTGAATAATATACTCAAAGCTTTTCGTTGGTTGACATTACCAACATCCTCAGGAGTTACAATACTAAGAATGATAAAAGAACTAAACATATATTTGTTTTATATAGGACAAACAAAGAAAAAATTGAAAGAAAGGTATAAAGAACATTTTAATGCTTTTTTAAAACCAAATATATATAAGTCTAATTTCGCAACCCATTGTATTAACAATAATCATATGTTTCCTAATATAAATAATATGAAAATTATAAAAGAAGTAAATAAAGGGTTAAAAATGAACGTATGTGAAGCATTTGAAATTTACAAGCATGATATTAATAACAAATTAATAGATGAACAAATTCAAATACGTTCTAAATTCCATACTATGTTCAATGTATATAATGTTGTGGCAGCAGTGGAATAGGTTTGGCAATATTGTAATAGATTTGGCAACTGTGTATTGCTTTATCTAGTAGCTTCATGTTTGTTAGACAGTTCTTTTATCATTCTTAGTATTGTAACTCCTGAGGATGTTGGTAATGTAAACCAACGAAAAGCTTTGAGTATATTATTCAATAAATTCAATATTCCTGTATTAGTGTATATTATTTAATCTTAAAAATATTCTAACAGGAAAACACATTTGATATTCTATATATATATTTATATAGACACCGACAATGGGTGCGGGTAGGAATATGGGAACAGGGCTTTTGGTAGGGGCTGGATGTAGGAAGGGCATCTGCAAGGCAGGATGTTTTTTTGGGTGGGAAAGCTATAACGATTTTATTCTGGGGGACTACGGTTATTTTAAACATTTGGACTGGCTGACTGGCTCTTATTTGGGCGACATTTTTCGTTTTGTGTGCGTCGATTCATGTATGTAGTAAGGGTGTTTGTGAGACATAAGATAGTATAAGTATCTGTAATAAGACTTAGAGCTAGAATGCATTAACAAAGTTGTGATGGATGATCTTAAACTAACTTAACTATACTAGCATTTTACTTGATAAAACGTAACAGATACATAATGAGATTAATGGGAATAAACCAACAGGAGTTAAACACTATTTACAATTTAAGCATGTTAAGACTAAACTTAAAAACTAGTAGCCTATTCTAGGACGTGAGCAGAGGTGTTATAGAGGATCGAGACGAGGGCGGAAAATAGGAGAGGGAATTCCTTTCATTATTAATCACTTAAACAGTTATACACTTAACACTTATAGTTTATGACTATCCGAAGTTTAAATTTTGTAAATCTGTTAAAACTTACTGAGACAGAACGTTTTTTATCACTATGTGGCGATCTTCATCCACACATAATTTGTAATGTACTACAAAATACAAGGATTCAAGACAGCAAGACAGGCTGCAGTCCAGGAATACAGAAGTATGGTTTTAAAGGTTAGGAAAATACAGGATGAAGATCGCCACATAGCGATCAAAAATGTTCTGTCTCGGTAAGTTTTAACAAATTTACAAAATTTAAAGTTCGGATAATCATAAACTATTGTTTAAGTGATTAATAAGATTCACTGAACGCAATGGACTACAAAATTCAAGAATTGATTTTATTAGTTAACACTCTCCTTATAACCTATAACTTATCTTGTTCATATTTTCAATATTTAATAAAATACTTTTTATTCATCCACTCAAGATTAAATCCATTTTTTAAAACTTGTAGTGCATGCCAATTGATATTAATACAGACTTTTCAAATATTAATTCATTAATGAAATTCATTTTAGATTTATGGAAGAAAAACTGTTAAAAAAATGGACAAGGTATGTAATATAGTTATTTCGTCCCATTTGGCTTAAAATAAATGGTAACAAATGATTTCATAAAACAGCTGATTTTATGTTATAGGTTATATGGTAGACCAGCTGTTTTAACGCACAGGTTATGCTACTTTATTTTACCAATTATAATTATTTAATAAAAAGTAACTAAAGTAGAATTTTCTTTGTCGATTCAAGTAGGAATTGAATTAATTTATATATATATATATATATATATATAGACTATATATATATATATATATATATATATATATATATAGACTATATATATATATATATATATATATATATATATATATATATATATATATATATATATATAGACTATATATATATATATATATATATATATATATATATATATATATATACTATATATATATACTTATATATATATAACTTTTATTATATTGTAATAAGTGTTTAAAAGAATAAAATTTTTAATAGTTATGTATCTATTAGGCCTCAAGGTTACATTTAAATTTTTGAAAAAAGTATTCTAAAGAGCAAGGTAGGCCTAATAACAGTCCACAATACAAACACATACATAAATGCCCTAATTCATTTTATCTCCCTATGTTTGTTTAGTTATTCATTACTTAGTACTAAGTACCACAGGGCGATGCTCTCAATTTGATTACTGTTTTTTTCAGTCTGTAAGATTTTTTTACCAGATTACAATGATATAACAGAAATTATCCCTTGGAACAGCAATTTCTAGTTTACATAATACACGAAAGATAGCAGCACCGCTTGGGACGTAATCTAATGGGCGTGGTCTTCAATAGGCGTGACTTTCTGTCCCAATCCTCCATTATGTTACGCCCCAATGCAAACTATAATAAATAATTCAATTTCCAAGCAAGGTGTACGATTTTAAACAACAATAGAACACTGCTTTGTTTAAGCACTTAAACCTTTTACTTATGTTTATTTACTTAAATTTTACATATTTATATTTAAATGAAATCTCATGGGCAATTTTACTTGTTTATAATAAGAAGTAATACAAACAAAAATGTTAAAGTCAAATTCCTACTTCGATAAAAAAAAAAAAAATAATAATAATAATATTTTAGTTACTTTTTTTTAATAATTAATATATATGAAGTAACATTGCCTATTTAAAACAGCTGCCCTACCACATAACCTAGGCCTATAACATAAAATCATCTGTTCTATGAAATCATATGTTATCATTTATTTTAAATCAAATGGGACGAAATAACTATATTGCATACCTCCCCCCTTTTGTGAAAAGTTTTTCTCCCATATAAAACTAAAATGAATTAATTATTTAATTTAAACCAAGAATAGTGTCTAATAAATAACATCAATTGTCATCTATTAAAAGTTTTTAAAGAGTATTTGAACTTGAGTGGATTGATAAAAAGTATTTTATTAGCGATTGAAAATTTAAACAAGATTTATCCTATAGCCTATATAAGGGGAGTATGAGCTAATAGAAGGAATTGAAATAAAATAAGCACAAGTAGGCCTAATTATCAGCAGAACCGAGTGAAAAATATCAACTTATTTGCTGACGCGTTTCGAAACCGTCGTTACATCGACGAAGCCTAACCTGGGTACCTGGTTAAGCTAATAATGTTCACTTAGTTATTTGAATAATTACTCTTGATTAAATCAACAACAAAATAATAATAGACCTCAACAATCAGTGGCGGATCCAGATAAATATTTTGGGGGGGAGGGGAGAAGGGACTCGTCGGAACCCGAAAATATAACCAAAATATGATAGCTATAGTGTATACTCCGAGCGTCTTCTATGTGAGGGAAATAGTTATAGGACTACTTTGTGAGATTACACAATCTTTGATTAGGCTCATTTGGTATATAGGCCTATTTAAAATACAAATTATCTATTTATTACATCGTGTGTGGCTGTATTTATCAATGAATATAGTATGCTAATATAGGGACTAATATGGATTTTTAAAAATTTCTACTAATTAATAAGTGGATTTAATTCAGGGACGAACGGCCTAAAGCAAACAATGCAAATGGTATTTTATTTTCTGTTCATAGTGGCTTTTACTGTTCATAGTGACTATTACATTGTGGCTTGGCCCGTACTCGTTTAAAATTGTCACTTCGTACGTTAATTTAATAAATTTTAAAACAACTAATATCTGACAATGATTATGGAATGGCTGTTTTCTCTTAAGAAGTTATACTAATTATAGAACAGGCAAAGTCTCTGGAATTATACTTTCCCTGCGCATTTCATATGGGACTTGTATACTTTCCACGGAATTTTGCAATTTTAGCCTTTAAAATCAACATTTTGCAACGACATTCTGTCTACGTTACGAACGGAATGTAGTCCTACTCTGAACATTTCAAATCTCTACCTTTTCTATTTTCGACTCTACGTTGAATCTCAGTCAGTCACTCAGGGCAACGATTCACCCAGGGCCGATAGGTTTTATATTTTAAAAATTTTACCGACTCGTAGATAAAGTAAAGGAATTGACCCGTAAATAAAGTGAAGGAACCGACCCGTAAATAAAGTGAATGGATTGACTCGTAGATAAAGTGAAGGAATTGAACTGTAGATAAAGTAAAGGCATAGACCTGTTGATAATGTGAAGGAATTGACCCGTAGATAAAGTGAAGTAATGGACCCGTAGATAAAATGAAGGAATTTACCCATAGATATAGTTAGGGATAGACCCGTAGTTAAAATGAAGGAATTGACTCGTAGATAAAGTGAAGGGATTGGCCCGTAGATAAAGTGAAGGAATCGACCCGTAAATAAAGTGAACGGATTGGCCGGTAGATAAAGTGAAGTGTTTGTATCGTAGATAAATTGAAGGGATTATCCAGTAGATAAAGTGAAGGAACCGACCCGTAAATAAAGTGAAGAAATTGACTCGTAGATAAAGTGAAGGAATTGACCCTTAGTTAAAGTGAAGGAACCGACCCGTAAATAAAGTGAAGGGATTGGCCGGTAGATAAAGTGAAGGAACAAACCCGTAAATAAAGTGAAGGGGTTGGCCCTTAGATAAAATGAAGGAACTGACCCCTAAATAAAGTGAAGGGATTGGCCGGTAGGTAAAGTGAAGGGATTGGCCCGTAGATAAGGTGAAGGAATTGACTTGTAAATAAAGTGAAGGAATTGACCGGTAGATAAAGTGAAGGAACAAACCCGTAAATAAAGTGAAGGGGTTGGCCCTTAGATAAAATGAAGGAACTGACCCGTAAATAAAGTGAAGGGATTGGCCGGTAGATAAAGTGAAGGGATTGGCCCGTAGATAAGGTGAAGGAATTGACTTGTAAATAAAGTGAAGGAATTGACCGGTAGATAAAGTGAAGGAACAAACCCGTAAATAAAGTGAAGGGGTTGGCCCTTAGATAAAATGAAGGAACTGACCCGTAAATAAAGTGAAGGGATTGGCCGGTAGATAAAGTGAAGGGATTGGCCCGTAGATAAGGTGAAGGAATTGACTTGTAAATAAAGTGAAGGAATTGACCGGTAGATAAAGTGAAGGAACTGACCCGTAAATAAAGTGAAGGGATTGGCCGGTAGATAAAGTGAAGGAATTGGCCCGTAGATAAGGTGAAGGAATTGACTTGTAAATAAAGTGAAGGAATTGACCGGTAGATAAAATGAAGGAACTGACCCGTAAATAAAGTGAACGGATTGGCCGGTAGATAAAGTGAAGGGATTGGCCCGTAGATAAGGTGAAGGAATTGACTTGTAAATAAAGTGAAGGAATTGACCGGTAGATAAAGTGAAGGCATTGACTTGTAAATAAAGTGAAGGCATTGACTCGTAGATAAAGTGAAGGGATTGACCGGTAGATAAAGTGAAGGCATTGACTCGTAGATAAAGTGAAGGCATTGATTCGTAGATAAAGTGAAGTGATTGGCCCGTAGATAAAGTGAAGGAATTGATTTGTAAATAAAGTGAAGGGATTGACCGGTAGATAAAGTGAAGGGATTGGCCCGTAGATAAGGTGAAGGAATTGACTTGTAAATAAAGTGAAGGAATTGACCGGTAGATAAAGTGAAGGAACAAACCCGTAAATAAAGTGAAGGGGTTGGCCCTTAGATAAAATGAAGGAACTGACCCGTAAATAAAGTGAAGGGATTGGCCGGTAGATAAAGTGAAGGGATTGGCCCGTAGATAAGGTGAAGGAATTGACTTGTAAATAAAGTGAAGGAATTGACCGGTAGATAAAGTGAAGGAACTGACCCGTAAATAAAGTGAAGGGATTGGCCGGTAGATAAAGTGAAGGAATTGGCCCGTAGATAAGGTGAAGGAATTGACTTGTAAATAAAGTGAAGGAATTGACCGGTAGATAAAATGAAGGAACTGACCCGTAAATAAAGTGAACGGATTGGCCGGTAGATAAAGTGAAGGGATTGGCCCGTAGATAAGGTGAAGGAATTGACTTGTAAATAAAGTGAAGGAATTGACCGGTAGATAAAGTGAAGGCATTGACTTGTAAATAAAGTGAAGGCATTGACTCGTAGATAAAGTGAAGGGATTGACCGGTAGATAAAGTGAAGGCATTGACTCGTAGATAAAGTGAAGGCATTGATTCGTAGATAAAGTGAAGTGATTGGCCCGTAGATAAAGTGAAGGAATTGATTTGTAAATAAAGTGAAGGGATTGACCGGTAGATAAAGTGAAGAAATTGACTCGTAGATAAAGTGAAGGCATTGACTCGTAGATAAAGTGAAGGGATTGACTCGTAGATAAAGTGAAGGGATTGACCGGTAGATAAAGTGAAGGCATTGACTCGTAGATAAAGTGAAGGCATTGACTCGTAGATAAAGTGAAGGGATTGATTCGTAGATAAAGTGAAGGGATTGGCCCGTAGATAAGGTGAAGGAATTGACTTGTAAATAAAGTGAAGGAATTGGCCGGTAGATAAAGTGAAGGAATTGACTTGTAAATAAAGTGAAGGAATTGGCCGGTAGATAAAGTGAAGTGATTGGCCCGTAGATAAAGTGAAGGAATTGACTTGTAAATAAAGTGAAGGAATTGGCCGGTAGATAAAGTGAAAGAATTGACCCTTAGATAAAGTGAAGGCATTGACTCGTAGATAAAGTGAAGGGACTGGCCCGTAGATAAAGTAAAGGAACCGACCCGTAAATAAAGTGAAGAAATTGACTCGTAGATAAAGTGAAGGAATTGACTCTTAGATAAAGTGAAGGAACCTACCCGTAAATAAAGTGAATGGATTGACTCGTAAATAAAGTGAATGGATTGACTCGTAGATAAAGTGAAGGGATTGACTCGTAAATAAAGTGAATGGATTGACTAGTAGATAAAGTGAAGGGATTGGCCCGTAGATAAAGTGAAGGAATTGACTCATAGATAAAGTGAAGGAACCGACCCGTAAATAAAGTTAATGGATTGACTCGTAGATAAAGTGAAGGGATTCGCTCGTAGATAAGGTGAAGGGATTGACTCGCAGATAAGGTGAAGGAACCGACCCGTAAATAAAGTGAATGGATTGACTCGTAGATAAAGTGAAGGGATTGGCCCGTAGATAAAGTGAAGGAATTAACTCATAGATAAAGTGAAGGAACCGACCCGTAAATAAAGGGAATGGATTGACTCGTAGATAAAGTGAAGGGATTGGCTCGTAGATAAGGTGAAGGGATTGACTCGTAGATAAGGTGAAGGAACCGACCCGTAAATAAAGTGAATGGATTGACTCGTAGATAAAATGAAGGGATTGGCCCGTAGATAAGGTGAAGGAACCGACCCGTAAATAAAGTGAATGGATTGACTCGTAGATAAAGTGAAGGCATTGATTCGTAGATAAAGTGAAGTGATTGGCCCGTAGATAAAGTGAAGGAATTGATTTGTAAATAAAGTGAAGGGATTGACCGGTAGATAAAGTGAAGAAATTGACTCGTAGATAAAGTGAAGGCATTGACTCGTAGATAAAGTGAAGGGATTGACTCGTAGATAAAGTGAAGGAATTGACTTATAGATAAAGTGAAGGAACCGACCCGTAAATAAAGTGAATGGATTGACTCGTAGATAAAGTGAAGGGATTGGCTCGTAGATAAAGTGAAGTGATTGGCCCGTAGATAAAGTGAAGGAATTGATTTGTAAATAAAGTGAAGGGATTGACCGGTAGATAAAGTGAAGAAATTGACTCGTAGATAAAGTGAAGGCATTGACTCGTAGATAAAGTGAAGGGATTGACTCGTAGATAAAGTGAAGGGATTGACCGGTAGATAAAGTGAAGGCATTGACTCGTAGATAAAGTGAATGGATTGACTCGTAGATAAAGTGAAGGGATTGACTCGTAGATAAGGTGAAGGAACCGACCCGTAAATAAAGTGAATGGATTGACTCGTAGATAAAGTGAAGGAATTGACTCGTAGATAAAGTTAAGAAATTGACTCGTAGATAAATTGAAGGGATTGGCCCGTAGATAAGGTGAAGGAACCGACCCGTAAATAAAGTGAATGGATTGACTCGTAGATAAAGTGAAGGGATTGGCCCGTAGATAAAGTGAAGGAACCGACCCGTAAATAAAGTGAATGGATTGACTCGTAGATAAAGTGAAGGGATTGGCCCGTAGATAAGGTGAAGGAACCGACCCGTAAATAAAGTGAATGGATTGACTCGTAGATAAAGTGAAGGAATTGACTCGTAGATAAAGTGAAGAAATTGACTCGTAGATAAAGTGAAGGGATTGACTCGTAGATAAAGTGAAGGAATTGACTCATAGATAAAGTGAAGGAACCGACCCGTAAATAAAGTGAATGGATTGACTCGTAGATAAAGTGAAGGGATTGGCTCGTAGATAAGGTGAAGGGATTGACTCGTAGATAAGGTGAAGGAACCGACCCGTAAATAAAGTGAATGGATTGACTCGTAGATAAAGTGAAGGGATTGACCCGTAGATAAAGTGAAGGAATTGACTCATAGATAAAGTGAAGGAACCGACCCGTAAATAAAGTGAATAGATTGACTCGTAGATAAAGTGAAGAGATTGGCCCGTAGATAAAGTGAAGGAATTGACTTGTAAATAAAGTGAAGGAATTGGCCGGTAGATAAAGTGAAAGAATTGACCCTTAGATAAAGTGAAGGCATTGACTCGTAGATAAAGTGAAGGGACTGGCCCGTAGATAAAGTAAAGGAACCGACCCGTAAATAAAGTGAAGAAATTGACTCGTAGATAAAGTGAAGGAATTGACTCATAGATAAAGTGAAGGAACCTACCCGTAAATAAAGTGAATGGATTGACTCGTAAATAAAGTGAATGGATTGACTCGTAGATAAAGTGAAGGGATTGACTCGTAAATAAAGTGAATGGATTGACTCGTAGATAAAGTGAAGGGATTGGCCCGTAGATAAAGTGAAGGAATTGACTCATAGATAAAGTGAAGGAACCGACCCGTAAATAAAGTGAATGGATTGACTCGTAGATAAAGTGAAGGGATTGGCTCGTAGATAAGGTGAAGGGATTGACTCGTAGATAAGGTGAAGGAACCGACCCGTAAATAAAGTGAATGGATTGACTCGTAGATAAAGTGAAGGGATTGACCCGTAGATAAAGTGAAGGAATTGACTCATAGATAAAGTGAAGGAACCGACCCGTAAATAAAGTGAATAGATTGACTCGTAGATAAAGTGAAGAGATTGGCTCGTAGATAAGGTGAAGGGATTGACTCGTAGATAAGGTGAAGGAACCGACCCGTAAATAAAGTGAATGGATTGACTCGTAGATAAAGTGAAGGGATTGGCCCGTAGATAAGGTGAAGGAACCGACCCGTAAATAAAGTGAATGGATTGACTCGTAGATAAAGTGAAGGAATTGACTCGTAGATAAAGTGAAGAAATTGACTCGTAGATAAAGTGAAGGGATTGGCCCGTAGATAAGGTGAAGGAACCGACCCGTAAATAAAGTGAATGGATTGACTCTTAGATAAAGTGAAGGGATTGGCCCGTAGATAAAGTGAAGGAACCGACCCGTAAATAAAGTGAATGGATTGACTCGTAGATAAAGTGAAGGGATTGACTCGTAGATAAGGTGAAGGAACCGACCCGTAAATAAAGTGAATGGATTGACTCGTAGATAAAGTGAAGGGATTGACTCGTAGATAAGGTGAAGGAACCGACCCGTAAATAAAGTGAATGGATTGACTCGTAGATAAAGTGAAGGGATTGGCCCGTAGATAAGGTGAAGGAACCGACCCGTAAATAAAGTGAATGGATTGACTCGTAGATAAAGTGAAGGGATTGGCCCGTAGATAAGGTGAAGGAACCGACCCGTAAATAAAGTGAATGGATTGACTCGTAGATAAAGTGAAGGGATTGACTCGAAGATAAGGTGAAGGAACCGACCCGTAAATAAAGTGAATGGATTAACTCGTAGATAAAGTGAAGGGATTGGCCCGTAGATAAGGTGAAGGAACCGACCCGTAAATAAAGTGAATGGATTGACTCGTAGATAAAGTGAAGGGATTGGCCCGTAGATAAAGTGAAGGAACCGACCCGTAAATAAAGTGAATGGATTGACTCGTAGATAAAGTGAAGGAATTGACTCGTAGATAAAGTGAAGAAATTGACTCGTAGATAAAGTGAAGGGATTGGCCCGTAGATAAGGTGAAGGAACCGACCCGTAAATAAAGTGAATGGATTGACTCGTAGATAAAGTGAAGGGATTGGCCCGTAGATAAGTTGAAGGAACCGACCCGTAAATAAAGTGAATGGATTGACTCGTAGATAAGGTGAAGGGATTGACTCGTAGATAAGGTGAAGGAACCGACCCGTAAATAAAGTGAATGGATTGACTCGTAGATAAAGTGAAGGGATTGGCCCGTAGATAAGGTGAAGGAACCGACCCGTAAATAAAGTGAATGGATTGACTCGTAGATAAAGTGAAGGAATTGACTCGTAGATAAAGTTAAGAAATTGACTCGTAGATAAATTGAAGGGATTGGCCCGTAGATAAGGTGAAGGAACCGACCCGTAAATAAAGTGAATGGATTGACTCGTAGATAAAGTGAAGGGATTGGCCCGTAGATAAAGTGAAGGAACCGACCCGTAAATAAAGTGAATGGATTGACTCGTAGATAAAGTGAAGGGATTGGCCCGTAGATAAGGTGAAGGAACCGACCCGTAAATAAAGTGAATGGATTGACTCGTAGATAAAGTGAAGGAATTGACTCGTAGATAAAGTGAAGAAATTGACTCGTAGATAAAGTGAATGGATTGACTCGTAGATAAAGTGAAGGGATTGGCCCGTAGATAAAGTAAAGGAACCGACCCGTAAATAAAGTGAATGGATTGACTCGTAGATAAAGTGAAGGAATTGACTCGTAGATAAAGTGAAGAAATTGACTCGTAGATAAAGTGAAGGGATTGGCCCGTAGATAAGGTGAAGGAACCGACCCGTAAATAAAGTGAATGGATTGACTCGTAGATAAAGTGAAGGGATTGGCCCGTAGATAAAGTGAAGGAACCGACCCGTAAATAAAGTGAATGGATTGACTCGTAGATAAAGTGAAGGGATTGGCCCGTAGATAAGGTGAAGGAACCGACCCGTAAATAAAGTGAATGGATTGACTCGTAGATAAAGTGAAGGAATTGACTCGTAGATAAAGTGAAGAAATTGACTCGTAGATAAAGTGAAGGGATTGGCCCGTAGATAAGGTGAAGGAACCGACCCGTAAATAAAGTGAATGGATTGACTCGTAGATAAAGTGAAGGGATTGGCCCGTAGATAAAGTGAAGGAACCGACCCGTAAATAAAGTGAATGGATTGACTCGTAGATAAAGTGAAGGGATTGGCTCGTAGATAAGGTGAAGGAACCGACCCGTAAATAAAGTGAAGGAATTGGCCGGTAGATAAAGTGAAATAATTGACCAATAGATTTTCGAAATCGGATCATGGCGGAGGTTTACGCAACAGCTGTTTTCTTATTCTCTTGGAGGTTATGTTTAAATAATTTAAAATTAAGTTTACTATTAGTAGGCGGTATTTAGAAATAGCTAGGCACATGGCCCTATATAGTCTATTTTTCATAAATATGCCTATGCCTAAAATGATAGGTTAACGTGTGATTTAAAACAACAGCTGTTTTCTTATCTTTATAGAATTTGTGTTTCAATAATTTTAAAATTAAATTTACTATCAGTAGTAGGCTATATTCAGAAATAGCGTAGGCCTATAATTTTCATTATATATGCTGTTTTATTGCTTATTGTTTATACTATGTTTTACATTGTGCCTTATTTAGTTATTATGTTAGGATCCAGTAATGCGTATCAGTTAAGAAAAATCAGTTTTATGAAATCATATGATATCACTTATTTGAAGCCAAATGCAAGCTAGTCGCAAATGATTGTCAATCGTCTGAGTCCCTTTCTAGAGAGGGCCGGTTCCCTGTCAGATGAGCAAGCTGCCTTTAGGAAACACCGTGGCACTATGGACCAAGTTGTAAAGCTCGTTCAAGCAGTGAAGGATGGCTTTCATAGAAAAATGTCGACTGTGGCAGTCTTTGTAGACTTCAAGGAAGCCTATGACAGAATATGGAGGAAGCTTCTGTTGCACAAACTCCAAAAATTAGGAATAAGTGGAAAACTCTTAGCATGGGTGAAGTCCTTTCTGGCACAGAGGCATGTTCGAGTCCGTTTTCGAGACACAATTTCGTCATTTAAACAGGAACGCAACGGCCTACCGCACGGAGCAGTACTCAGCTGTATCCTTTCCAATATTATGATAAATGGCCTCTTAAAAATAGTAAAAGAAGTACCGGGCTTATCAACCTTACTTTTTGCGGACGACCTTGTCTTTTGGGTTTCAAGCGGGACTCCTTCGAACCTGGAAGAAACTATAAATCGAACCCTTAACAGAGTTGCTGACTGGGCCAACTACAACCAAATGGTAGTTAGTGAGAAAAAGACTGTTTTCACTCTATTCACCCTTTCAACTAAGCCGCCAAAACTGAGGATCAAGTTAAACAACAAAACTTTAAACCATGAAGATACTCCACGATATCTTGGCATCACGTTAGACAAGAAGCTAAACTTTGCAAATCATATTGAGGCAACAGCCGAAAAAGCCACCAACAGAAGCAAACTGCTGAAGATATTAACAGCAACTACATGGGGTGCTACCCATGATATTTTAACTTCAACGTACCGGACCTATGTACGACCAACAATGAAGTATGGAGAAGAGGTGCTCAACCTGGCCAGCTCAAATTGCCTAAAGAAGCTAGACAAGGTTCAAAATAATAACATGAGGCTCATAACTGGAGGAGCTAAATCGACTCCAATACTAGCTATGGAAATTCAAACAGGACTGGAACCCTTGGAAGTCAGAAGAGTCAAATGTCTCCTAAAATTCTGGGGGGAAAATAAAAGAACAAATAGAAGGTTATGGGAAACATATAAAGCTGCCACTTCCCGCCTCAGAACTCAGATTACTCCAGTAAACAAAGCTCTACAGCTGGAACAAAAATATAACCTTTTCCTTCATGCAGAAGCTGCCCCATTAAATCAACACAATCGAGTCTTTGACAAGCTACCTCCAGTTTTTCTAAACCTTGTTGACCAGGTGAAACCAAAGTCACAGGCTAGGGATATTGAACTCAAGAAAGCAACATTAATGACCATCAACAAACGATTCCCTGAAAGTGACTGGCTTCATGTTTACTGTAGCTGTGGGCCTCTGCTGCAGCAATTTTGATGGTGAGGTTGTGGCCATAGGAGAAGCATCATCATGCGTCATGCAACTTTCGCCGCGGCAGGTTGCATTCCTGATTTATTCACAATCAGCGATTTTGGCAGTTTCCTCTAACACACCAACTGACTGCACCTTGACAGTGTCGTGCAGAGAAAAAAAAAATGCAAATATGCCAAGAGGCAGGCTTCAGAGTTGCGCTCCAGTGGATTCCCAGCCACGTTGGCACAACAGGGAACGAAAAAGCTGACAACCTCGCCAAGAGTGGATGCCGCCTACCACAGCTACAAATCAAAATATCACAGGGCTCTGCTTACACCAGGATTCACGCGGCAGCTAAGACGTACTTGAAAACATCACAAGAAAACCTGGCTGTTGGAAAGAGATGGCGAGAACTTTGCACCAACCCCATTCCAAAAAACCTGCCTTGACCTATCAGTGTTACGCTGTTCCGTCTAACCAAGGGACACGACTACCTTCAGACGCTCCTTCATTGCATTGGGCTGGCGGACACGGATCGGTGCCACACCTTTTGCCAAGCAGGAAGGATGGATGGAGACCACATTCCTGCCTGCCCACAGCTCGAAGGATACAATAGCGACCCAAAAACCAGACTCCCCAAGCTCTACTGGTCTGCACGATGCCAAATGATCGAGTTACCAAGGGCAGGCGTTAGATGAAAAAAAAATTTCCAAATGAGACGAAATAAGTAGTCAATATTGCATACCTTGCCCCTTTGGTAAAACGTTTTTCTAGGATATGAAACTAAAATGAGTTCATTATCAAATCCTATTATTGAATTAATACTTTAGAAGTTTAAAACTGGATTAACTTCAAATGCCATCCATCAAAATTGTATTTAAACTTGAGTGGATGAATAAAGAGTATTTTATTGAACGATTGAAAATTTGAACAAGGTATATATATATATATATATATATATATATATATATATATATATATATATATATATATATATAAGAAGAGTGTGACTAATAGAAGGAATTGAAAATAGAAACTTTAGGGGGATTTAAGTTTTAAAAGACCCTAGATTATTTCAAGAAAATTTTAGAGGAAGGCTTAGAGAACAAGCACCTAAGCTATAGCCTACCCATTACATTAATAGCTATTCCAATAGAAAATAATTTATATTTAGCGATCGGATTTAAAAAAGGCATTATTGGTTATTTGTTGGGCTAATATTAATCAAACTATCTCCGAAATCAACATCCATCAAATTACACGTTTTGTTTACCAATCGTTTTCGCAGAGTATAAATTAGGCCCTTATACGGGAGTGTACACAGTGAATCAATTATTGATGTATATCAATTGGCACGCGACCGTCATGATATCGTGTAAGCGCGGGCTTTGTGTATTTTAACCTGTTTGCTGCTAATATTTACCCATCCACGTATTAAAAAGTCTACATCTCTGGAAGTAAACGCAGAGGAACGGTAAATTTAATGAAGAGCAGGTGGGCAGTCCGAATATTCTGATGGCATTGTTTTTTTCTCTTCGTAGCCGTTTCCTTCCGGCGTAAAAAGTGGGTTAATCCACAGCCTTACCCAGAGTAAGATTAAAAAAATAATAAAAAACACGTAAAAAGAAATTCTCGAAGTAAAGCAACTGTCAGTTAATGAGAGACAGTGTGAGTAGACTGAATGAAAATGTAAGACTTCGTAATTTGCAATCATTTTGTTTAAAGTTTACTAACATTATTTTCATATAGGCTAACACATTTAAAACTTCTCATTGAAAACACAGATTAACCTAAACAAAAAAATTATACTAAAAATTCCATTTAAAGTTTTGAAGCCATATTCTTCATATTATTAGAAACGATTTGCTTTTTCAGTTCCTTCTATTAGTTCACACTCTCCTTATATACCCTATATTTATATATCTTGTAGAAAATTCTCAATTGATAATAAAATGCTTTTTAATTATCTACTCAAGTTCAAATACATTTTTTTAAACTTGTAGTGGAATTCACATAATGTTAATAATGTTTTTACAAATATTAATTCATTAATTAAATTTAATGAAGTAATTTTAGTTTTGTATAGGAGAAAACATTTCACAAAATGGGAAAGGTAAGTAATATAGCTATTTCGTCCTGGTTCGAAAAAAATAAGTTATAACATATAATTTCATGAAACAGCTGGTTTTATGTTATACGTTATGGCAGAACAGCTGTTTTAACGTAAAGGCTATGTTATTTTAATTATAATAAGTTTAATTATTTAATAAAAATTAAATAAAATAAAAGTTTCTTTAAAAGATTCTTTGTTGATCTAAGTAGGAATTGACTTAAATTTTTTGTTTTGTTTTTGTTTATATTTACCTACTTGTTTTATTTGGTGAGCTCACTTTTCATATTAGAGTTACTAAATTCTGCATTCGATCTTCTCTTTAGATGCCGTCTTAGTTTCGAAGCTGGGTAATCATCACATCCCTTTTGACACCTCTGTCACAATTGTTTGGTCTCTTTGCTGAACCAATCTCCCATATTCTTCATGATGGTCCTTTTCTCCACCATGTTCCCCTGGACAATGCGCTGCCACCATACAGTTCTCCTCTGACGACGTGTCCAAAACTTTCGCTTCATTGTCAGTAGAATCTCCATTTCCTCCTTCCTTCTCAAAATTGTTTACCCCCAGGAAACTCTCAATATACGACGGTACATCCACAATTTAAATAATCTATGCACATCTAACCTCTTCAATGTCTATCCCGACGCCATGTTTATTAGTCACCTAGTGGTGCTTCCTTAATCAAAGTCTAATTGTTTTAAATTTCATAACACACCTCAGAAGGTTGAGCACAAACTAAGTCTACACATCATTACGTGAAAATTGATACAAAAAATGTACAATTTATTGTCACTGTTCATGAGGGAATAACATGAAATAAAAATGTGTTAACTGTATTGCCTAAAGTAAATTATGGGTTGTTTGGTATTTTCTTTCTTGTCATTTTATGTTGAATCAATATTTATTAACTACTTTTAGTTAAAACTATCTAGTTAAAAAGTTGAAGTTTGGTTAGAAGATACCACTAAATGACCAATGGAATAGAAATACGGTTGGTCTCGGGTCTGTCCTAATCCTCAGCGCTCGTAAGGGTGAGTGTGCGTGCGTGCTAGAGAAACTGGCCTGGCTTCCAGGGGCATTCGTATTTTGCTATTGCTATAAGTATCCAATCCATAGAACAATATCAACACTACATAACATCTCACCAAAAGACTTTAAATTCCAAACTCAGATTCTACTCTGGCTTTCTCTATTATATTTCATGTTTCCTCGTTGATATTATTTTCGCTTGTAATTGTACTTGGTTTCGCGTCTTTCTTCGTTCAATCCGCATTTCATTTAATACAAAAAAGAAAGACCTATTCACAATATTTAAGTTCTCTTTCAATTGAACATATATTAGGTTTTGCCAGCATTCAGCAACAAACTATATTTTTCACTATAGTTTGATTTAAAACAGAACAGGATTTTACGTAGGTGAAATCGACCAGAGGGAATGGGGATTACAGCCGTCGGAGCTAATAGGAAATTCACATCTTGCTGCGTGGGTGAGGCGTGTTGCCAACTCGACGTTAAACCATCGTTCGTCGCTCATTGACATCGTAACTGTGGTGGAGTGATTTACTAGTGGTGTAGCTTGCTTCGTTCTGGAATTGCGGGTTGACTGTCAATGCGTTCGAACTGACAACATCGCATCCCTACCCTGCCACAAACCCATTACTATTCTACTTTAAATGAAAGTATAGCTTCTAATAGTCTTTTCACTGCCTTTTGATGCCCTCAAGGGATCCAGATAGAACCGTATCGTGGGAGTAACTAAAATTATTTGCCATGACTCCATTACTTTAATCTCTGCAGACATCTCGTTGATTGCTTTGGTCAAAAAGGATCGACGAGAACAATCTTTGCATCCCTGCCCCGCCCCTCTCTGACTTCAGGCTGTTTCTGCTTTAAATTGTCACATTTTGTCCGTACAGTACAAATTTGAAATGAAACTAGTTTTCTTTCCTTTCTAATAGTTCCATTAAATACTTGTGACGCACGTTATATTCAATCTACAACTTACTAAACACCTCGATTCGACCTAACCTGTAGCTGGTTTTTAATATATCGCAACTGTTGTACCTTGAACATCTGCCCAGTTAAAGTTGCGCTGCATGGAAGCGGTTTAAATAAAGGATTAAAAAATTAATTACGTTGAGTCGTAAAGACACGAAAGCTATAAAAATTGTGACATTGATTATTTAATTGCAATTATATTCACAGCATTCATTGTTGCAGAGTATACGGTAAATATATATTCTCGAGAAAGTGTAAGTGCAACGTGACTATAACACTTTTTGCTTGCTTGTAAAAGCACACAACTTGTAGATATACTGTGTCGTAATTGTTAAATTAAAGACGCGGAGTCTCGCTTTTTAATAACCTCTCTACTAAAAAAATTCACTTCATTACAGTTCATTACTAAACACAAACTCTCTTATTAGGCCTATTTGTCAAAGAAAAAAAAACAGATGTTGCGTATTTGATTCTAACTCACGAAAAGAGCCTAGGTGATCTAGCTACGGTTTAGTTCTATGCCCATGAGAAAATCTCTCTTGGATATAGATTTTTTCATTTCGTTCTATTAGTTAACACTCTCCTTATATATATTATATAATTATGTGTATATATATATATATATATATATATATATATATATATATATATATATACATATATATATACATATATATATACATATATATATATATATATATATATATATATATATATATATATATATATATATATATATATATATGTATGTATGTATTCTTGTGTGTTAATAAAGAACCAAGTCAAAATACAAATACAAGAATTATAATTGAATTTACAATTCAAAGCGTTTCGTTGGCTAGCAGTACCAACATCATCAGGAATATTAAACAATTAAATTCGCCAACGAAAAGCTTTGAATTGTAAATTCAATTATAATTCTTGTATTTGTATTTTGACTTGGTTCTTTATTAATACACAAGAATACATATTGCGATATATATATATATATATATATATAGGCCTATATATATATATATATATATATATATATATATATATATATATATATATATATACCTTGTTCAAATTTTCAATGGTTAATAAAATACTTTTTATTCATCCATTTACGTTCATACAGTTTTTCCAAATAATAACTCATTACTTAAACTAGTTAAGGTAAAACCTTTCACAAAAGGGGCGAGGTATGCAATATAGTTATTTCGTACCATTTTTCGTAAAATAAGTGATAATATATGGTTTCACAAAAAAGCTGACATTATGTTGTAGGTTATGTTTTAGAACAGCTGATTTAACGCATGTTACTTTATCTAATATTAATTGTAATTATTTAATAAAAAGTAGCAAAAGTGAATTTTGTTTATGTTACTACCTAAGTAGAAATTGACTTAAAAATTTTGTGTTCATATTACTTGTTTTATATGAAACATACAAAACACATGTCGTCGCGAAAACCGTCACAGTTCCGCACCATTTTAGCAGTCTGCATTATTAAAATGCCCCTACTAAGCACCCGGTTAGTACAGGTTCGGATATAAAACCAAAGGTTATGGTGCATAATGTACAGTAAAGGATTGATGAAGCTCGCAAGTAAAACATTTGTAACCGCCTGCTTACTTTATTTAAACATAATTCCTTAAATGTTTCTTATACTATAGGTAGTCTAAGATATCAGCAAGAAATTTTAGAAAATATCAAATTGTGAAATTAACTTCAAAATTGGGACAATGGTAATTTTTTATGAGGTGCAGTATTTAGCTCTTTATATAAAATTATAATATATTCTAAAATATCAATTAAAATTATAATTTAAAACAAATTTTTCCTCAAAATTATAAATATATCTATATAGATAGATAGATAAAGAAAGATATTTTAATATATATATATATATATATATATATATATATATATATATATATATATATATAGTTTATATCTCACTCTCTCTCTCTCCTCCTCCTCCTTTTCATCGATATATCTATATCTATTTATCTCTCTCTCTCTTTATATATATATATATATATATATATTAAATATATTAAATATGGTGATAATTTTTTTTCCTGCAGGTGCTGATACTATTTAATCGGCGAAAAGCTTTGAATAAATATATTCATTAAAAGTATTCTTGTTTTTGAAATATTTTTAATTTATTAAATATATATATATATATATATATATATATATATATATATATATATATATATAGAGAGAGAGAGAGAGAGAGAGAGAGAGAGAGAGAGAGAGGGAGGGAGAGAGAGAGAGAGAGAGAGGCTACTAAGTCTACGTTTTATATTCTCTAATGGAAAATTTAGAAAATTAACAATGAAATTAAAACTTTGGGTGTCTAGTTGTAGAAAATGGACGTATTATATATACTGAACTTGACATATTACTTCAAAATTGTTTTTAAATATTCTAGAATTTCCATTTTGTAGGGAAATTTAACTTATATTCATAAAATATGTAGTAAAAGAATTAAAACTAAATGAATACGGGAAATATTTCCCAGCTGTTGTAACAAGCCACTCTGTGGAATCTAGTGAACGTCAGAGTCTTGCTGCGAAATATAATATAAGCCCATAATTGTATAGGATTAGTAAGTAGTTATTCATTAAATGTAAGACAAATGTCTTTGCTTTTCATTAATATGTCTTACGTTGCATTTAACAAAAATAAGCTTAGTATTTTCCATAAAAAATTAACAACGACAGGAAACGATAAAATACATTCCGTTCACCATAAACGGGTTTTTGAGTAAAAAAAATATCGGATTCCAAAATTTATAGCCTAATTGAAAGTTGAAAAAAAAAATTTGAAAAATCATTTTAACTTACCAATAGCCTACAGTCTAAAAACTCTAAAACTGTTTTTTTTTTTTAACAAAACTATCTTATAAGTACCGACACTTAATCACTATATAAATATAGTTTATCCTACTTCATAATGTAACTACAAAGAGTTAGTTTAGGTTTTTGAATAAAACAACGATTTTAGTTTGGTAAATTGGTTTTTTTACAATACGGTTGGAATATCGGGGTTTTGAAAGGTTCATCCTTTCAACATCTTGGCGCAGTAAACCACTTGCGCAAGGCTTAACTGCACCCATAAGGTTTTCTACCTCCCAATAACTTGGAACCCCAAGATATATCGTCACATCCTTTAGCAATGCTGTTTCCAATTCCCTTTCTTTACTCATCTTATGCCTTGACATAACAGCTTCACACAAAGCCCTCGATATAGGCCTAACTGAAGCAGTAGGGGGTGTTTTTGGTCTGATACATTCACGACAAGTCAACTCTTGCCACACAAAACAACCAAAATTCACCCAAACTCGCTTTATTGTCTTGTTATCGGGACAAAGTGTATTTACATTTGAGCTGTGGTTAATACAGTCAGTGACGAACTTAAATCTGTCTGTTTTGTGGCATTCCAAGAGATCCAGTTTTTCCCACGGTGAATTTTCAGAACGAACCTGATTAATCACAGAAAGAAGTCCAGGAAAATCTCTTGATTCTGGGCAACCTGGAAGCACAACACAGAATTTATTATTAACGTATCAAGGCATGAGAAAAACTGTTCGTGAAAAAGCCAGGAACTGTGAAATTTAAGAGAGTATTCGGTTGAATAGAAAGTTAAGGAGGAGAATGTAAAGAAATTGACTAGAATATTAAGGTGACTCCCCCCCCCTTTACTTAGGTCAAACTACTCAATATTCTATCCCCAAAAAAGTGGTTTTAAATGCTGCAATGTATGTCACAATTTTGAAAAATACGTACATAACCTACATTTACCAACTATCGAATTGCATAAACGGAAGGTTTCTTTATAAAACTGGGCACTATTTAAGACTTGACCAAACTATAATATTGTAACGGTCAAAGTACCGCTCGTGATTGGCACCCGGCTTGACTAGTACAAGCCCTTCGTCGCTTAAACGGACACAACAGTACGGCGTCTTGTAATGCTAGCACCTTCTAGAACTAATCAGGTAGAAATTACTAGAAGCGGCAAGTTCCGTTTGAGCGAACACAACGGCTACATTATTCTAGAATCTTCTAGGACTATGCTGATAGAAATTACTAGAATGTAAGGTGAGATATAAAGGTTTTGGCAATGAAAACAGAGTAAAAGAGTTTAGCCATGGTTTGAAGTGTAAATAAACTATTAGCGAAGTTAATAGTAATTAGAAGAACTATTAAAACAGAGTTTGGACGCTTTTATAAATGTTAAGTGCGTAAATAATAGTAGCAATAAAAGAGCGTGAATTAATAAATAGTTGTATAAAATTGAATGGACCCCTGTGGGGACGTAACAGTATAACTATTTTACAATCCAGCAACAAAGTATCTGGTTAGGTTAGGTTTTACTTGGTGGAATTATCAAGGGCAGAACTACTCCATAAAGAAGCGTAATTCCAAAATAATAATACGTTTGTAAACGTATTACGTTTATAATACGTTTGTAAGACGATAAAACGTAAGTTCTACCCACTATTTTGCAACAATACAATCACTTTATTATTTAGAACGTATAAATACTTTTTGACTAAAGTAAGTAAAAACAAAAACTATCAAAGTTGCAACCAATCATTGTAAAGAGTGGACCATGTACATACATATTTAATTTTGCGATTGATTATCTTTATTCATATCAACTTAATTGATTCACGTCCATTTTTTAACAAACCATTTTTTTAACAAATTCACGCACATACTTCATGTTCAAGATATAGTCCACTTCAAATCTGCCCACCGTAAACAATTTTCTTCCAAGAGTCAATAGCTTGTGGATCGTGTTCGCCTTCGGGTCCCCCTTTGGGTCAACTCCATACAGCTCGTCGTACACACCAAGTGCGCTGCGCCGCCCAGATCCTCTCCGAACGGTTCGACGCACTTCCATACAGTTCGTCGTACACACCAAGTGCGCTGCGCCGCCCAGATCCTCTCCGAACGGTTCGGCGCACCTCCATACAGTTCGTCGTACACACCAAGTACGCTGCGCCGCCCAGATCCTCTCCGAACGGGTCGATGCACCTCAATACAGCTCGTCGTACACACCAAGTGCGCTGCGCCGCGTAGATCCTCTCCGAACGGTTCGACGCACCTCCATACAGTTCGTCGTACACACCAAGTGCGCTGCGCCGCAAAGTTCCTCTCCGAACTGTTCGACGCACCTCAATACAGCTCGTCGTACACACCAAGTGCGTTGCGCCGCGTAGATCCTCTCCGAACGGTTCGACGCACCTCAATACAGCTCGTTGTACACACCAAGTGCGCTGCGCCGCCCAGATCCTCTCCGAACGGTTCGACGCACCTCAATACAGCTCGTTGTACACACCAAGTGCGCTGCGCCGCCCAGATCCTCTCCGAACGGTTCGACGCACCTCAATACAGCTCGTCGTACACACCAAGTGCGTTTCGCCGCGTAGATCCTCTCCGAACGGTTCGACGCACCTCAATACAGATCGTCGTACACACCAAGTACGCTGCGCCGCCCCGATCCTCTCCGAATGTTCGACGCAACTCAATACAGCTCGTCGTACACACCAAGTGCGTTGCGCCGCGTAGATCCTCTCCGAACGGTTCGACGCACTTCAATACAGCTCGTCGTACACACCAAGTGCGTTGCGCCGCGTAGATCCTCTCCGAACGGTTCGGCGCACCTCCATACAGCTCGTCGTACATACCAAGTTCGCTGCGCCGCCCAGATCCTCTCCGAACGGTTCGACGCACCTCAATACAGCTCGTCGTACACACCAAGTGCGTTGCGCCGCGTAGATCCTCTCCGAACGGTTCGACGCACCTCAATACAGCTCGTTGTACACACCAAGTGCGTTTCGCCGCGTAGATCCTCTCCGAACGGTTCGACGCACCTCAATACAGCTCGTCGTACACACCAAGTGCGTTGCGCCGCGTAGATCCTCTCCGAACGGTTCGACGCACCTCAATACAGCTCGTTGTACACACCAAGTGCGTTGCGCCGCGTAGATCCTCTCCGAACGGTTCGACGCACCTCAATACAGCTCGTTGTACACACCAAGTGCGTTGCGCCGCGTAGATCCTCTCCGAACGGTTCGACGCACCTCCATACAGCTCGTCGTACATACCAAGTTCGCTGCGCCGCCCAGATCCTCTCCGAACGGTTCGACGCACCTCAATACAGCTCGTCGTACACACCAAGTGCGTTGCGCCGCGTAGATCCTCTCCGAACGGTTCGACGCACCTCAATACAGCTCGTCGTACACACCAAGTGCGTTGCGCCGCGTAGATCCTCTCCGAACGGTTCGACGCACCTCAATACAGCTCGTCGTACACACCAAGTGCGTTGCGCCGCCCAGATCCTCTCCGAACGGTTCGACGCACCTCAATACAGCTCGTCGTACACACCAAGTGCGTTGCGCCGCGTAGATCCTCTCCGAACGGTTCGACGCACCTCAATACAGCTCGTCGTACACACCAAGTGCGCTGCGCCGCCTAGATCCTCTCCGAACGGTTCGACGCACCTCAATACAGCTCGTTGTACACACCAAGTGCGCTGCGCCGCCCAGATCCTCTCCGAACGGTTCGGCGCACCTCCATACAGTTCGTCGTACACACCAAGTGCGTTGCGCCGCGTAGATCCTCTCCGAACGGTTCGACGCACCTCAATACAGCTCGTCGTACACACCAAGTGCGCTGCGCCGCCTGGATCCTCTCCGAACGGTTCGACGCACCTCAATACAGCTCGTCGTACACACCAAGTACTCTGCGCCTCCCAGATCCTCTCCGAACGGTTCGACGCACCTCAATACAGCTCGTCGTACACACCAAGTGCGCTGCGCCGCCTAGATCCTCTCCGAACGGTTCGACGCACCTCAATACAGCTCGTCGTACACACCAAGTACTCTGCGCCGCCCAGATCCTCTCCGAACGGTTCGACGCACCTCAATACAGCTCGTCGTACACACCAAGTGCGTTGCGCCGCGTAGATCCTCTCCGAACGGTTCGACGCACCTCAATACAGTTCGTCGTACACACCAAGTACGTTGCGCCACCCAGATCCTCTCCGAACGGTTCGACGCACCTCAATACAGCTCGTCGTACACACCAAGTACGTTGCGCCGCCCAGATCCTCTCCGAACGGTTCGACGCACCTCAATACAGCTCGTCGTACACACCAAGTGCGTTGCGCCGCGTAGATCCTCTCCGAACGGTTCGACGCACCTCAATACAGCTCGTCGTACACACCAAGTGCGTTGCGCCGCGTAGATCCTCTCCGAACGGTTCGACGCACCTCAATACAGCTCGTCGTACATACCAAGTGCGTTGCGCCGCGTAGATCCTCTCCGAACGATTCGACGCACCTCAATACAGTTCGTCGTACATACCAAGTGCGTTTCGCCGCGTAGATCCTCTCCGAACGGTTCGACGCACCTCAATACAGCTCGTCGTACATACCAAGTGCGTTGCGCCGCGTAGATCCTCTCCGAACGGTTCGACGCACCTCAATACAGCTCGTCGTACACACCAAGTACTCTGCGCCTCCCAGATCCTCTCCGAACGGTTCGACGCACCTCAATACAGCTCGTCGTACACACCAAGTGCGCTGCGCCGCCTAGATCCTCTCCGAACGGTTCGACGCACCTCAATACAGCTCGTCGTACACACCAAGTACTCTGCGCCTCCCAGATCCTCTCCGAACGGTTCGACGCACCTCAATACAGCTCGTCGTACACACCAAGTGCGCTGCGCCGCCTAGATCCTCTCCGAACGGTTCGACGCACCTCAATACAGCTCGTCGTACACACCAAGTACTCTGCGCCGCCCAGATCCTCTCCGAACGGTTCGACGCACCTCAATACAGCTCGTCGTACACACCAAGTGCGTTGCGCCGCGTAGATCCTCTCCGAACGGTTCGACGCACCTCAATACAGTTCGTCGTACACACCAAGTACGTTGCGCCGCCCAGATCCTCTCCGAACGGTTCGACGCACCTCAATACAGCTCGTCGTACACACCAAGTACGTTGCGCCGCCCAGATCCTCTCCGAACGGTTCGACGCACCTCAATACAGCTCGTCGTACACACCAAGTGCGTTGCGCCGCGTAGATCCTCTCCGAACGATTCGACGCACCTCAATACAGTTCGTCGTACATACCAAGTGCGTTTCGCCGCGTAGATCCTCTCCGAACGGTTCGACGCACCTCAATACAGCTCGTCGTACATACCAAGTGCGTTGCGCCGCGTAGATCCTCTCCGAACGGTTCGACGCACCTCAATACAGCTCGTCGTACACACCAAGTGCGTTGCGCCGCGTAGATCCTCTCCGAACGGTTCGACGCACCTCAATACAGCTCGTCGTACACACCAAGTGCGTTTCGCCGCGTAGATCCTCTCCGAACGGTTCGACGCACCTCAATACAGCTCGTCGTACACACCAAGTGCGTTGCGCCGCGTAGATCCTCTCCGAACGGTTCGGAAAAGAAGCAAATGTAAGAAAGACTAGAAGTGTATGAACAAGTTTGGCTCAACGAAGATGTAGATGCTGTGGTTACGGAAGAAATGTGATTTATTTCCTTAAAACTAAAACCAAATATAACTTAAACATTAGTTTAAAATTTGTTTCACGAATTCGTAATGTGTGAAGATATGTAAGAACCTTTAACCCACACTACTTCCCAACATACACTTACCTGTACAGTATATACATCATTTCGTCTCTAGGCTACAATGTGGTTTTATGTGGCTCGCAGTAGCGTAAAGGGGGCTACCTTAGCTCTCCCAAAGGATAAACATGTACTGAAGGAACATAATCAGTTTCGATATGAAGATGGCAATGATCTGAGAAGTCACTCTATAAAGGAAATACTCTAAAAGAAATATCACATTTACTAGTAATAAAAGCGTAAGAACGGCTTAAATCCTATAAAAGATATACTTCTGAAATAAAGAGAACTGAAATTAAATATTAATCGGTTATAGGTATCATGTTTAAATTTTCTACAAAGATCTACATAAACACAGTGTGAGGTTTTTCCAAGCATTTTCAAATTGGCTGACTTCATGTGAAGTCAGGCTATATATCAACACTACGAGTACATTTATGAAGAAGGTAACTAATAACTGTAAAGTAATAAAGGTGACGAAGGCGATGACCTTGTCTGAAGCTCGGCAGATTCACAAAAAGCGACAACATACAGTCACATTCTCCCCGCTTGTTGTCACTATTACACAAAGCGCCTGTGAACCAGCCTAGATGCTACGTCATAAAAGGAGGTGGGACTAAACTCTAAACTCAAAACGAATGCGTTTAGGCACGAAGATTGCTAGTTGTACTTCTGCTTTACGTCTTTGCAATTATAGTAGATCGTAAGACAATAAAATTCGGTGTTTCAATTTGGGCAACACAGGGGCTGTGAGTATTCCTGAAAATAAAAGCTGATTTTATATTATTAGTCGTAACCACTTTAAATTAATTTTAATGTCGTAACTTTTATACTTACTTCCTCTAAATTGTATTTATCTAACACTTAAATGTAGAAACATAAAGGATACAGTGACCCAAAAGGGGAATGGTATAGAGAAAACATCCTCGCACGTCCAGTAGCCGTTATGCACGTTGCAGGTGTGGAATGTAGGCACGTAATAGGGTCTGAATCCTTCATCCTGTGGGACGTCCGCCGGCACCCATCCTAGGGAACACTCGCATAGGTTGTTGCTGGGGTTCAACAAGCCGTGGTGGCAGTTCACGTGCTGTCAACAACCAACTGTTTTTCTTATATAGATATTAAACTATATAGGCTACATAAAATGCATATAAATGGTCTAGAAATATACATACAATTGTTGGCCTATAACTATAAATAAATGATTTGGAAAAACAATTAATAAATAATTTAACCTAATTTACTAAAAGATAAATAATTACCATCCAGTATCAATAGTGTAAACAAATTTTAGAAGCATGAAAAATATCATTTATGTTACTTTTTTCAGAGTTTAATAAGTATGTCACAGATTCAGTGTTATTTTTAAATCAATATATCTATCAAACAAACAAATATAAATAAAGTAACAACCTATTGATAAAACAGCTGTTCTACCATATAACCTCTAACATAATATCAGCTGTTTTATGAAATCATATGTTATCACTTATTTTACGCCAAATGGAACGAAGTAACTATATTGCATACCTTGCCCCTTTTGTGAAAAGCTTTTCTCCCATATAAAACTTAAATGAATTAATTCAATTCAATTAATGAGTTGATATTTGAAAAAAATGTTTTAACATTAAGTGTCATCACTACAAGTTTAAAGAAATGTATTTGAACTTGAGTGGATGAATAAAAAGTATTTCATTATTGCAAATTTAAAGAGGATTTATATAAGGAGAGTGTGAACTAATAGAAGGAATTGCAAAATGTTCACATACTTCTGGACATATTCATCTCTGAGTAAAATGTGAAAGCCAGCTTACATTCCAACGCTAGTTTTGTCGTCATTATTTCTAATGACACATTCCAAAGTTGAGTAAAAACATTATATATTTGCTTGTTTCACTTAACTTAAGCCATTTTACGCTATACGCTGTTAGCACAGTTGGAAATGCTACGATGGAGACATTGCTGGAATAACTGTATAGAAAGCCAGATATGCATCCTTGTGTAATGTTCTGGCCTATACAATGCACAATGCACAATGCTTTTAGTGCAATCGCAACCCAATGTAGAAAATTATTGTTAATCAGATTATTAATATGGAAAATACATGAAAGTGAACTTGTATCCGTTGAGTAGCATATGTTTTTGCTGTTGTCATATTACTTCTTGTCGTGGCGTTTCGGCCAACAGCATGCTAGAAATATGCAAGGGGAGGCGTTTAGGCAGATATTTATAGGGCTAAACAGGCTTATGTAAGGCCTAACAGAAACTTATACAGTGTCTTCCCCTTTCTTATTGGAACGCAAACCTTCCCATAATATTTCCCTGTTTCTCCATTTGTATATTCCTTAGTACAGCCTTGTTCTTTACTTTATTCTGGCCTTACTTATTTTTCTTCTTGGAAGAGGATGAAAAGAAAGTCCTGAGAGTGAGTATGTCCACTTCATGTAAACGTCCCTCCCCAGATGATGCCATGTTCCCCAAAATACTAGAAGATCATTATGTCCTTTCCCGACTTCCAACTACCCTTTATATTATTCTTCTTGCAAGGGGGTGTAAGAAGTAGAAATTACTTTACGAATGTGACAGAACCTTGACATAGTTCAGGTAAACCAAAAAATGCCAGGATAACCCCTTAGTCCTACTTTCCCCAGGAGGATTAAGCCTTTCCTTAGTCTCCTAATTCCAGCCATCTCTCTAACTTCTTCTTCCCGTGGGGTGTAATGGGAGTACACCTCTCTCGTCTCCGATAGAGCGTAGTGCTGCGACAGGTACGCTTCCCTACTTGGTGCCATAACACCCCCTTGTATACTCTACCTGGGGGGTTTATTATACCTAATAAATTGTACGTTAGTTCATGTACGTTTGGTTGTCTGTGCATAGGCCAATTTGTAATTTTCATATGCATTATATTACAGTTATAATTTATTTTATTATAAATAGATATTATTATTTGATAAATAATATGTAACTTAATTATCTACAATAAGAAAAGTAACATAACCTATGAGTAAGTAAACGGCTGTTGTTATGTCATTATCTATATTATCACTTAATACAATTAAATATAACCTCCAAATAACCTCTAAATATAGACGGAAATCCACTGTTTTTAAAAGCTTACCAATGCATTTAAAACATTGTTTCAACGTCAATTCAATTTTCTATTTAAAGTATTTTAAATTATTATAACCATTTGTACTGTTAAAATTGTGTCTATATAGTCATTTTGTTCTCCAAATTTTTTTGTATAACACTCACATGCAACACAGTTTGAACGGTCCTTTTCATCCTGGTACATTCTCTTTTCATCTGCAACTCGGAGATTTCGGACACAGTGATCGGTGGTGATTGTATTTCCCTGCACACGTTGTCATGTACGTCATAGGCCTATACACAAGAAACAAAACTACTTCAACTAACATTGAAATATATATAATAAAACAATAAATAATTACAAAGAGCTCAAGCGAACGTATTCAGTAAACTATTTTTAGGTTATAGGAGTTTAATTTTTTTTACGCAACTAATCGGCAAAAACCTTAAGACCTATGCAAAACGCCGCATTTAAAAAAGTAACATCTTCATCGTGATTTTTAAAAAATAAATCTGCTTCTGTTGAAAAAATTAAAATTTAATCATGATTCAGATATAATTCCAATAATCAAGCTTAAATAACCTACCAAGCTCCTCGAAGGTGTAAAGACCTCTAGTCACCTCGGTTGAGAGCAGGGCAGCTTTGTTTAAGTGATCCGGGTCAGGCAGTTGAACCTTTACGCTATGTGATGTAACAGGAATTATTATTTCCTTATTCCTACACTTGACTAATTTGTTGTGTTGAACGCGTAGTTTAAAGTGTAGTCACCACGCTCACTCGTTAGACTCCGCTTTCTTGCTATATCCCGTCTACTTGCTATATCCCGTCTACTTGCTACATCCCGTCTACTTGCTAAATCCCGTCTACTTGCTAAATCCCGTCTACTTGCTACATCCCGTCTACTTGCTATATCCCGTCTACTTGCTAAATCCCGTCTACTTGCTATATCCCGTCTACTTGCTATATCCCGTAAACTTGCTATATCCCGTCTACTTGCTATATCTCGTCTACTTGCTATATCCCGCCTACTTGCTATATCCCGTCTACTTGCTATATCCCGTCTACTTGCTACATCCCGTCTACTTGCTACATCCCGTCTACTTGCTATATCCCGTCTACTTGCTATATCTCGTCTACTTGCTATATCCCGCCTACTTGCTATATCCCGTCTACTTGCTATATCCCGTCTACTTGCTAAATCCCGTCTACTTGCTAAATCCCGTCTACTTGCTACATCCCGTCTACTTGCTACATCCCGTCTACTTGCTATATCCCGTCTACTTGCTACATCCCGTCTACTTGCTAAATCCCGTCTACTTGCTAAATCCCGTCTACTTGCTACATCCCGTCTACTTGCTATATCCCGTCTACTTGCTAAATCCCGTCTACTTGCTATATCCCGTCTACTTGCTATATCTCGTCTACTTGCTATATCCCGCCTACTTGCTATATCCCGTCTACTTGCTATATCCCGTCTACTTGCTACATCCCGTCTACTTGCTATATCCCGTCTACTTGCTATATCTCGTCTACTTGCTATATCCCGCCTACTTGCTATATCCCGTCTACTTGCTATATCCCGTCTACTTGCTAACTCCCGGCTACTTGCTATATCCCGTCTACTTGCTAAATCCCGTCTATTTGCTAAATCCCGTCTACTTGCTATATCCCGTCTACTTGCTAAATCCCGTCTACTTGCTAAATCCCGTCTATTTTTTAAATCCGCCTATTTGCTACATCCCGTCTACTTGCTATATCCCGTCTACTTGCTAAATCCCGCCTACTTGCTAAATCCCGCCTACTTGCTAAATCCCGTCTATTTGCTATATCCCGTCTATTTGTTATATCCCGTCTACTTGCTAAATCCCAGCTACTTGCTATATCCCGTCTACTTGCTATATCCCGTCTACTTACTATATCCCGTCTACTTGCTATATACCGTCTAATTGCTATATCCCGTCTACTTGCTATATCCCGTCTACTTGCTATATCCCGTCTACTTGCTAAATCCCGGCTACTTGCTATATCCCGTCTACTTGCTATATCCCGTCTACTTGCTACATCCCGTCTACTTGCTATATCCCGTCTACTTGCTATATCCCGTCTACTTGCTATATCCCGTCTACTTGCTATATCCCGTCTACTTGCTATATCCCGCCTTCTTGTTATATCCCGTCTACTTGCTATATCCCGTCTACTTGCTATATCCCGTCTACTTGCTATATCCCGTCTACTTGCTATATCCCGTCTACTTGCTATATCCCGTCTACTTGCTATATCCCGTCTACTTGCTATATCCCGTCTACTTGCTATATCCCGTCTACTTGCTATATCCCGTCTACTTGCTATATCCCGTCTACTTGCTACATCCCGTCTACTTGCTACATCCCGTCTACTTGCTATATCCCGTCTACTTGCTATATCCCGTCTACTTGCTACATCCCGTCTACTTGCTATATCCCGTCTACTTGCTATATCCCGTCTACTTGCTACATCCCGTCTACTTGCTATATCCCGTCTACTTGCTATATCCCGTCTACTTGCTATATCCCGTCTACTTGCTATATCCCGTCTACTTGCTATATCCCGCCTTCTTGTTATATCCCGTCTACTTGCTATATCCCGTCTACTTGCTATATCCCGCCTTCTTGTTATATCCCGTCTACTTTCTACATCCCGTCTACTTGCTATATCCCGTCTACTTGCTATATCCCGTCTACTTGCTATATCCCGTCTACTTGCTTTATCCCGTCTACTTGCTAAATCCCGGCTACTTGCTTTATCCCGTCTACTTGCTACATCCCGTCTACTTGCTACATCCCGTCTACTTGCTAAATCCCGTCTACTTGCTATATCCCGTCTACTTGCTATATCCCGCTTTCTTGTTATATCCCGGCTACTTGCTTTATCCCGTCTACTTGCTATATCCCGCCTTCTTGTTATATCCCGGCTACTTGCTTTATCCCGTCTACTTGCTACATCCCGTCTACTTGCTAAATCCCGTCTACTTGCTCAATCCCGTCTACTTGCTATATCCCGTCTACTCGCTACATCCCGTCTACTTGCTAAATCCCGTCTACTTGCTAAATCCCGTCTACTTGCTATATCCCGTCTACTTGCTACATCCCGTCTACTTGCTATATCCCGTCTACTTGCTATATCCTGTCTACTTGCTATATCCCGTCTACTTGCTATACTTGCTATATCCCGTCTACTTGCTAAATCCCGTCTACTTGCTAAATCCCGTCTACTTGCTATATCCCGTCTACTTGCTACATCCCGTCTACTTGCTATATCCCGTCTACTTGCTATATCCTGTCTACTTGCTATATCCCGTCTACTTGCTATATCCCGTCTACTTGCTATACCTGCTATATCCCGTCTACTTGCTATATCCCGCCTTCTTGTTATACCTGCTATATCCCGTCTACTTGCTATACTTGCTATATCCCGTCTACTTGCTATACCTGCTATATCCCGTCTACTTGCTATATCCCGCCTTCTTGTTATACCCTGTCAATGATTTCAATAGAGAGAACGTTTGGCTTAGGTAAGCGACCATAACCACTGGAGCCATGTATTCCCTGCTCTCCCAGACTAGAGAAGATTACTTTCATCCTTGATCCGCCGCCATTTACAAACCCTTTCATCTTAAACCTAAGTAAGCCATGATCTTCGTGCCGAGATTTGCGTCGATAATTTCGTCAGATAATTTATACATAATTGTTGCAAGAGGTTTTTAACGTGTTCTATTCGATTTGTCAGTTCACTTGACACAAAATCTACTATATTTTACTTCTCTAATAACGCACCACAAATTTCAGAAATTTTTTATTGTAACGCGGAAACCGAAATCCAGACGAAATCTTTCCCCAGCTGTAACTCGTTAACGTAGCGTTTTTAGACCTAGGTTTTTTAACCAATCCTGCTCTAACCAGAAATTTTGTAGCTATATTTTAATTGTTATATAGTAATGTAGATAATTATCATGCTACGTTTACTAAACATTCTTTGCATATATGTTTATCGTCTCAACCAATTGGGGAGTTATATTTTAGGCTTACCTTCAGTAAACATTTTTTATAGCAAAACTTAACCTAGCCGGACACTTTGTTGGTTTCTTGTAGCTGTATTTTATTGTAATGTAAAATCCTGCAGTGTCTTATAAACAAAAAATTAAGGCCTACTCTATGCAGTTTTGTATATTCCTAAGTTGTGCTCCATTTTTAAAATTTCTAGCCACTATTTATGACTTATGAAGCTTAAAATAACGTTTTCCATTAATAAACAACAACAAACTCTGATTACAAGTATTTACACAGCTTGTATGTACGTTTCGCTAACACAGTTAGCATCATCAGAAGGTTATAAACATACTGGGATCTACATCCTAAGCTCTTGTCGTACATTCTTAATATTTAGAACCCAGTATGTTTGTAACCTTCTGATGATGCTAACTGTATAAGTGAAATATACTCGTACATAAAGGGTTTATAGTGGTTTATTAATTATAATTACGCTACTATACTCCATATGTTTTTTTTTACTTTTTCAAGTTAAGTATTTAGGGGACCAGAATTGTTTACAAACAAAACAACCTTGACCGCATTTGTCAAATTTAACCATTCTTTCCTCTACGACTGAACACACTCAGAACTAAATCTATCGATCTACTATCCATACGTATATAACGTCCTTGGCCTTCGGTATACACTTCGGAATAGGTTGACATGATTTCGTCGTTTTGTTCAAGTAGCTTCGATGCCCTGAATACTTCTTGTTACAGTCGACAGTCTTGCAGTTGTCCAGCGGGTCTTGGTCAGCGTTCTTGCACTTCAATAGGAACCTGTCTTCGTAATAGTCTGCAACAAATTATTACAAATAAATGCCTACTGGAAGGTTGTTAATTTTAGTTATTTTTATTAAACTGTTCTATTGAATTTATCATGTCGCACATCTGTTTCTTTCTATGGTTAGTAAACCCAAAACTATTTAATGTAAAGACGGTCACTCTACTACAGCTGATTCAGTTTCAGTACTGTTTATTTTGGTACTTACGGTAATTAAAGAATAGATTGAACGTTGAAGCTAATTAAATAGGAAAATAAATAGAAAATTTCGTAGGAAAATAACGGTTCCAAAGAGGAGGAGTTTTGTTCGGAAAAATGGATAGAGATGAGTTAGGTTCTGAAACCCGGAAAAAGAGGAGTTAAATTCGGAAAGCCAAAAAGGGAGTTATGTTCGAGAAGCTGGAGTGAAAGGAGTTAGGTTCCGAAACCCGGAAAATGAGGAGTTAAATTCGAGGAGACGGGTAGGGAGCAGTAAAGTTCGGAAAGCCAAAGAGGGAGTCACGTTCGAGGAGCTGGAGTAAGAGGAGTTAAGTTCTGAAACCCGGAAAAAAAGAGTTAAATTCGGAAAGCCAAAGAGGGAGTTACGTTCGAGGAGTTGGAGTGAGAGGAGTTAAGTTCTGACACCCGGAAAAAGAGGAGTTAAATTCGGAAAGCCAAAAAGGGAGTTATGTTCGAGAAGCTGAAGTGAAAGGAGTTAGGTTCCGAAACCCGGAAAATGAGGAGTTAAATTCGAGGAGACGGGTAGGGAGCAGTAAAGTTCGGAAAGCCAAAGAGGGAGTCACGTTCGAGGAGCTGGAGTAAGAGGAGTTAAGTTCTGAAACCCGGAAAAATAGAGTTAAATTCGGAAAGCCAAAGAGGGAGTTACGTTCGAGAAGCTGGAGCGAGAGGAGCTAAATTCGAGAGGACGGGAAGATAGAGGAGTTAAGTTGGGAAAGCCAAAGAGGGAGTTACGTTCGAGGAGCTGGAGTGAGAGGAGTCAAGTTTTGGGAGCCGGGAAAGACAGAAGATCAGGGAGCCGGGAAGTCGTCAGAGATACGAGTCCTGAAAGGACGACATTCGGCCGACAAAGATGGAAGGAGTTCCTCCGTCATCTTCGAAACCCAGAGGACCACCCCGGACACAAGGCGACGTACGAAAACGCTGGGGAACGAGTAAGACCTCTCAAAAATTCTACTAAAAAGAAACTAATTATTGAAAATTAATTTTTTCTAAAATTAGGTTCTTAAAACCAACAAGTAGATTCAGAAAACAGGTAAATATTACTAAATTTATAAAATGCAAGCCATAAGACTGTAGCTTCACACCTACAGATAAATTCAATTCATAATATGATGTTGGTTAAAATTATATATATATATATATATATATATATATATATATATATATATATATCACTTTCACCATATGTACTTAAACAAGAATCTTATATATCAAATAGCCCAAAAAATGATAACAATAAAAAAAAATAGATAAATTAGAATTTAAAATATTAAATAAATTAAAACAACCTAAAATCGAACTACAAACAAGAACAAAGTGGGTCACATTCACATACACAGGGTATAACATAAAAGGAATAACTAAAACACTAAAAAATAATAACATTAACATAGCTTACAACAACACAGGAAACATAATCAATAAAATAAACCAACCAGAAGAAATATTTCCCACACTTAATAATGGAATATATAAAAATCGAATGCCCAGACTGTAATAAAATATAGGCAACTCGTACATAGGCCAAACAAAAAAGAAATTAAAAGACAGATCAAGAGCACCTCAATGCATACATCAAACCTCAAACGTATAACTCAAACTCAGCTACACACGCCATCAAAAACAAACACACATTCTCCACATTAGAAAACTTACACCTAATAAAAATAAGTACAAAAAGGCCTCAAAATAACATAAAATAAACATAAAAATAATATCATAAACGAACAAATACAAATAAAGACAAAAAACGATAAATTATTCATCCTAATAGACAAAATTAACCCCAAGACACAATTAAAAGACTCGCACAGTGCAGTGAATCCGAAAATAGAACAATGATGTGCCACCACATCTTGTGACAACGGAAATTCCACACAGTTCGCTGTCTACTAAAACCCGGGGGTTTTGATGCCCGATGCTGGAGATACGACCAATCTTTGAAAGTTAACTCGCATAAATACCAAGCAAGATTCTTGTTTAAGTACATATAGTGAAAGTGATAAGTGAATACAAGAAAACAGTGTTGCAAAGCTACGTTTTCTTGTTTAATAATTTAAAACAACATAGGTTATTCAAATACAAGAATATTTATTAATTTATATCCATAAATTAATTAATAAATTATTAATAATCTTAATAAATATTCTTGTATTTGAATAACCTATGTTGTTTTAAAATATATATATATATATAAGTATACATATGTATATATTTACATATTTTGTGATAAAAAATTAAATTTAGTCAACGTATTAGCAATTTGTAAGGGTTTATTGTGACATCAAGTGTAATCCAACAGATTTACATGCATAAAAAGTTAAACTAAGAGTGATGTGTGAAAACTATCAACGTGGCCGTGACGTAAAAGTACCTTTATCGCGACCAGGAACTGCTTCTGAAGTTAGCCCTATTGACATTTAGCTAATGCTAAGGCAAACATTTTGAAAATAAATTTTTTATTTGATTTCATTTTCCCTTAAGCTACTAGTTTTTCAGTAAAAACACTTGAACATATGTTGTTATGTTACACTTGCCTATAATAGTACTTGATTTTTTGATTATTGAGAACGGTTGTTTTGGGAGATGTGTCCCATTGTCAACCCAGATCGTAAGTCAGTAAGTTCTACTATAGGCAAGTGTAACGTTCTTTATGTTCAAGTGTTTTTCATTAAATTGAATTTATTAACTTTAACTTTTATTTTGAAGGAGAGTTGACAAAATCAATTAGTTAAACTTGTTCTTAAATTATATACCGTAATCTATGCGCCAAAATAAACAGTACATACACTGAATCAACTGTAGTTGCTTTCTCGATCAGCTGTGCCGACTTTTGATTGTTGCCGCATATTCGTGTTGACGTGTTCTATTTGAGGTTAGTTTTTGCTGACACGGTGCTAATGCAGAGAAAACTTTTATCGTAGAGCATTATTTTCGCTCATTTAAAATTGCACGTGAGGGTGGGCAAAGCTTGTCACACACTGTATTATGTTTTCAGGAACAATTTCACAAAAACCCGCCTAGTAACGCTGTGATTATTAGTGTTGTTGAAAATTGTGTTTTGAGACAGCGGAAGAGTTTTTCAGGTCGCCCAACTGTCTCTACAAATGAAAACCACGGATGTGTTACAGTCAGCGAAAAGAAGCTTAAAGCGTTCACTTTGAAACTAAATCCAAGCAATACGTCGGTGAGAAGAATGTTCAAAAACATTGGGGGTTTTCCTACAAGACACAAACTATGTAATCTTTGAACTATATAAACAAAACGGCCAGAGTTCAGTAATGCGCTTCGATGCTAGCAATGTGCTGTGGATAACCTGAGTTTCTCAGTGACGTATGGTTTTCGGATGAATGTCATGTGAACCTTAGTGGTTTCATAAACAAGCAGACAACACATTTGCTTAAAATTCAACGTCTCGACATTGTTGTACAGAGGCCACAGCATAGTAGGGGTGTAACCATTTGGTGCGCTGTGTCAGGGAGATGCATAATTGCTCCATACTTTGTTGGAAACCCTCTTAATGTAAATCGAGACCTACACAGGATCATCCTTGGTCATTTTATAAAAGACGTCTGGTGATTTTGCTGTGCCCCAAAACTACCTTTTCCCTACTGTTTATTTTGGCTCATAGGGTACATTCCACAATCAAAGGCCTCCCTAACGGACAGTAAACTTAAGTACATGTACGAGTTAGTATTTATTTAGGGCATCAGGTTAAACGCTTCGAAGAAATAACAGTAGTCTAAAAGCAAACTTTAAATTTTCATTTTCATGGACCAGAATTGTACAAAGAAATCATAAAACTACGAGACTTCTTGGAAAATGTTTTGAAATTTTCATTCTCTGTTACAATTTTCTCCTGAAATTTAAAACTGCAAGTTAGTTTCTTTCGTAAGTTCTGACTCCAAATATGCGGCCTTCGCCAAACATTTAAATATTTTAAGGACTTTATAGGCTACATATAATTTTTATTAACAGCTCTAAGATTTTTATATTAAATAAAAACAACCTCTTACCACAAATTCAACAATGTTTATTTTAACCTAATGCACATTTCAATTACAAAGTAATCATCTTCAGAGGTATTTTACATTAAAAATTTTTTAATTATTATTTTATTTAATTTTTTTTTTTTTAAATACCTCTGAAGATGATTACTTTGTAATTGAAATGTACATTAGGTTAGAATAAACATTGTTGAATTTGTGGTAAGAGGTTGTTTTTATTTAATATAAACATTTACGCCACAGTTGCTTCAAGTTATTATCTAAGATTTTTGTCAAATTGTTTTGTATATAAACGATATAAAGGTTTTATTTTATATAGGCCCCTATCTGTACGAGAGTTTCAAATTCATATACAACCTTATTGGTTAAATTTAAATGCTTTTTTCACTGATATAAGATTTTAATAAAACTTTATTATCCTTCTGGGGGCAGTTTACCACCAAACTCCCCACAATGTGTTCCTGAAACATACACTTTGAACATTCCATTAAATTAAGAACATGCTATTGTATGAATCTCTGCACGTGCAAAAAGCAATATGTACAAATTACCTCTCATTAATTCGACAGTTTTTCTCTTGAGCAGGTTTGTATCGAAGCTCATTTTAGTAGTAGCCTCTTTATATTCCTTGCCACCCTGGTTCCAGTAGAGGTCAACAGTGCATTGGCCTTGCCTTTGGTAAGGATACTGCGAACAGAAAGGTTTGCTTTACCAATAGTATCACACAAGCCATATATGGGTCCAGCAAAAACAATAGAACAATCAACTCCTTAACTTTATGCACGTATTTAAATTGTATGACCTATTTTAATATACATTTATATACGTGACAACTTCTATAGCAACGCCTACAAAAACCTATTGGATGAACATAAACATACGATTTCGCAACATTATAATTTCTGTCAGGTTACGCTGTGTCACCTCAAAGTGAATTAAATGAGAACATATGATTCCAACAGCTGATTTTATATTCAGGGGGTTGTGAATCTCAAAAATAAAAAGTAGATTTTTGTTTTTTGTTTTGTTAATCTACGTTTCTTTCCGGTTAAAGTGATATAGTATTGGAATATCCCCTGCAGTGGTGAATTTTGTTCTGTAGCTTCGCTGTCGTTTTTACAGTTTATATAGTAACACCTTTACATAGTTATTGGAATATTTTTGTTTCTTGTAATTGGCAGCACTGCCAGTTGCAAATGTTGGTTAGAAACAGCTGGCCTTGTTGTTTATTCACCAGATAGGTTATGTTTGGTGATTTATAAAGCTCTTTTGTAAACAAACTTAGATGGATCTTGACAGAAGCTTGGCAGGTCTCTCAACGGTGTGGTTAGGGTAGCCAGTACGGGTAAAATATTGGATTAGGTTATGAAATCCAAGTCTTGTTGTGAAGATGAAAGATGACAAGATGAAAATAACCACTCTGAAAGCTGTACTGCTATTTACTATGGGGTTAGCGGGGGAATGGGGGTCGAACGGGTAATTGATATTTTCAGTAAATCCCTTGAAAAAATGTCTGCTATGAATAATATTTAGGAGATGGGGATCCAAAGGAGGGTGCACTCAAAGCACATTCACCTCCCTGAAACATTAATGAGAAAAATAAAGCCCATTTTTCAAGACATCGATCAAAGAGATCTTTTAAGTAAATGTTTGTACTGCGAAACACAAAATCAAAACGACTCGGTGAATAATATTATCTGGAACCGAATACCCAAAAACACTTTTGTCCCCTAAGCTTAGGTGTCCATAAGGCTGTAGCAACCTACAATGATAGTAATATTGCAAGATGCAACCTACTAAACACTTGGGATCCGTCCAGGAAACTTTTGCGCAAAACCAATGAAGGCATTACACATATCTTCAAAAACGTGCCCCTGAAGCCCAGCAATTGTTTAAAAAAGCCAATCGGAAGGTCATTACTGTTAAGAGGAAGCTTGATGAAGCATTAGAAGCCAAGGACAGTGAGGCTGGACCTTCCTATGGAGCAGGACTGTACTAAAACCGATAATTGTTTTACGAAAGCCTTGTTTTCCGAAAGTTTGCTTTTCTAATTCATTACGTTCCATATCTTAAAACATTTTCAAGCTAGATTTTTGAAATTTTTATCATTTGTGTAGTGAGGCAGTGGAAAGCTACTGAGTTTTTTTTGTAAAAGTATCTCTAAGGTTTTGGTACTTAAAGAATTGAAATGTAATAAAATAATAAGTTATTTTTGATGTTTCAGAAAATAATATTTTATATAAACAATAAAATATTTTCTTGGAAGTAGAAAAAACTCAGTGGGTACATGAGGCTTTGAGTTAAAATGAAGTATAAACAAACCATTCTATGTGTAATAGTTTCATAGAAACGGAACTCAAAAAAAGGTTTATTTAACATGAGTTAGATACAGAGGTACGCAACCCCCTTAATGAGGTCATGTTGTAGAACAGCTGTTTTAACATGTAGGTTATGTTACATTATTTATTGAGCCCCGTTAAGAAAATGTATATTATTAAATAGTTTTGATCAGTTAATAAATATAATAATTTATTTAAAATTTAAAAAATCTGAATACCAATAACTCAATACAACGAAAATAATAAGTTATGTATTTTTAATCCAATTTTTTAAATGAAAACCTTCTTAGGCTCGTCAAATACTTTTTAAGAACTGATTTTAAAATGAATTTATTTCTAAAAAAAAATTGTATTCAGTAAACATCTAATAATGATTTTGTTACCCACATTATTTTATTATTAACTACAATAAACATTAGTCTTTATTAAATTAATTCTTCAAATAAAGATATATACATTGAATGAAAAATTCATATTTTCGGCGATTTTCATTGAAACTTTTGCTAATAATTTTTGTAATTGCTATTTCTACTTCAAATTTGGTGTTAAATATAAACAGCTGTATTATTGTTTATAATTCTGTACTAAATCTTGTTTATATTTTCATTTCATTCGTTGAAAAGTTTGCAAAAGTATTAACTCTTAATTTGTTATCTGTAGTACAAATATTGGTGAATTATTGTTTGAAAAAACTGTATAAGATCAAGTGTCATCCACGACAAGGTTGAAAAAATGTTATTGTTTTTGAGAGGATAAATCGAAAATATTTTACTAGCGATTGAAAATTTGAACAAGATACCTAAATAAATATATCCTATATAGGGAGAGTGTGAAATAGGTCTGTATATAATATTATGTTTTCAACATAATCTAAAAATCACGAAAAACCAACTTGCAAAGCTAAAACATATAACAAATGTTTACCATAGTAAACGTTTTTTAACAGCTTATCACCTTCGATTATATCCATTAGACAGATGTTATAAGCAATACATTTAAAAAAAAGTTATTTCGAATGTTAAAAACCCATAAATAATTGTTAAATTATTTTAAAACAGCACCCCCCCCCAGCCATCATGGCTTCTCCCATTCTCAAGCTATCAAAATACATAATAAATTTAAATTCCTACCAGTAACTAATCATTTATAAAAATTCTAGAAATAGGACTAAAAACTAGAATTACTCCATTGAATTTGTTTCTTCCACAGCTACGTCTATAAATCACTTATTTAACTACACTTCAAAAAGCACTATTACAAATTGTAGTGGATAATACAATTACTATTATAAAACTACAAACAAAAAGTATATTTATTAAAATATATAGACCACAACACTTTCAATAACTTCACCGCTAACATAAAACTAAACGTCCGCCAATTCCTTCTGTTAGTTCACACTCTCCCTATATCTTGTTTAAATTTTCTATCGTTAATAAAATACTTTTTTAGTCATCCACTCAAGCTCAAATACATTTTTATAAACCTGTAGTGGATGAAACTTGATGTTAATAGTTTTTCCAGATATTAATCTATTAATTAAAATTAAGGAATTATTTTTAGTTTTATATGGGAGAAAAACGTCTCACACAAAGAGCAAGGTATGCAATATAGTAATTTTGTCCCATTTGGCTTAAAGTAAGTGTTACCATATGATTTCATAAAACAGCTGATTTTATGTAATAGGTTATGTGATAAAACAGCTGATTTTATGTAATAGGTTATGTGATAAAACAACTGTTTTAAAGCATAGGTTATGTTACTTTATCTAATGTTCTTAAACGACTAATGATTGTATGTATAAATTTGTTTCTTGAAAACTACTATAAGAATTTTCACCAAAATTGGTATATAGGAGGGTGCTTGACCTCAGGGATAAGCCAAAATTTGCTTAAATATCGTCAACATCAGTTTTAGAAAAAATGTGTATATATGTATTTGTAAATTTGTTTGTCGGAAACTACTCTAAGGTTGTTAACAAAATTGGTATATAGGAGGTTTTTACCCTCAGGAATCCAATGAGTAAGTCAAAATTTTCTGAAAAATGTCATCAGTTTTCAAAAAATTATAATATGTAACTTTTTTCTCGGAAACTGCTCTAAGGATGTTAAAAAAATTGGTATATAGGAGGTTTTTAATCTCAGGAATCCAGTCTGCTGTCAAAATTTGCTTAAAAATCCTCATCATCAATTTTCGAAAAATTGCATATATATATATATTTGTAAATTTTTTCTCGGAAACTAATCTACGAGTAGGGGATTTTAATCCTCAGCAGTCCAATGGGCTAAGTGAAACTTTTTTGATAATCATTATCAAGTTTTTTAAAATGATTAAAAATCTAAAACTGCTTTAAGGATTTACACCAAAATTGGTATATTGGAGTTTAACGTGATTAAACTAATGGGCTAAGCGAAACGTTTCTGAAAAATGAATATCAAGTTTTCGAAAATTTGTAAGAAGTTTCTTATTTCAGAATTACATTGGACTCAATCAATAGTTAACTTGGATGTACTATGCAAATACATCAACTCCTAGCTAGGCCAGCATTTGCCATGACAATCCATGTCACAGAGCCAAACTTTTGATTATGTCGGTATCGACTTAAGAAACTCCATTTTAATGCACATGGAAACATATTGTTTAAAATTTTGGACTCAATCGGAGTATGATCCGATGGTAATTAGGTTTCCTGATATAAAACTTCAGTAAATATAAAACTTATAGCTGGACGGTTTCTGCCATTTATGGTTATTCTAAGTTTGCCTTGAATATAAATTTTATTATGTGTAATTAATTTACACACTGAAATATATTATGCAGTGTTTCATATTTTATTTGGTTTATTACATCGATGTATACATTGATGCTTATTTGGGAGACTCCAACTGTAAACTGAATGGCACTGAGCAGGAGTGCAGCAGTGAGACGAGGAAGGGTCAAGGATTCATCAGGTATAATGATTGTACCAGAGAAAAAGAAAAGTATTCTATGGTAGAACCGTAATGCAGAATGAATAACTCGAGCCTTCATCGTGTAACTGAAGGACCCCCAGCCAACCCCAGTCAGGTTACAGTAGGAGTCACCGCGCCTACCCGTGTCGGCTCCCTAAGGGAGGATTACTCACGACTTACTTAGACGGCCCGCACCCATTAGATAAAACTAACCGATGTTGGCTCCGCAGAGGGCTATTCACAACAGATATTAAATCGAATACAACAATAGAATTTGGCGTTTCTATGGATTCTGGTAAATGTTATATTGTTGTTAATGATTGTCGCAGGAATTATATTGATGGAATTACCTTTTAACTTTTATTGTTTATCAATAATTTACTAATAAATTTTGATCCACCACAAAAGGAAGAATTCAAAGCTAGTACACTTGGCCACCAGAAGATTCTGACCTAACGATCGTTGGTCGTGTGAGCAACAACTGTAACAGAGGTGCGCCAAGGAGGACCTAGAGAGTTGACACCACATAAGGGAGACTTCGAAGGTAGTACACATGGCCACCAGAAGATTCTGACCTAACGATCGTTGGTCGTGTAAGCAACAACTGTAACAGAGGTGCGCCAAGGAGCACCTGGAGAGTTGACACCACATAAGGAAGAATTCAAAGCTAGTACACATGGCCACCAGAAGATTCTGACCTAACGATCGTTGGTCGTGTAAGCTACAACTGTAACAGAGGTGCACCAAGGAGGACCTAGAGAGTTGACACCACATAAGCAAGAATTCAAAGCTAGTACACATGGCCACCAGAAGATTCTGACCTAACGATCGTTGGTCGTGTAAGCAACAACTGTAACAGAGGTGCACCAAGGAGGACCTAGAGAGTTGACACCACATAAGGGAGACTTCGAAGGTAGTACACATGGCCACCAGAAGATTCTGACCTAACGATCGTTGGTCGTGTAAGCAACAACTGTAACAGAGGTGCGCCAAGGAGGACCTAGAGAGTTGACACCACAATTAAAACCATTATTGTCGAATGTTGGGTCTGCCGTATCGAGATTTTCGAACGGAGAGCGCCACCCTCTAGGTGCGGCCTGGGGCATCTTTGCAGCTATTTATTCAACGACAAACAAAGATTCGTTAAAGGCGATCATGCGACCCATTAGCGTTTTGATGTCAACTTACATTGACCACGTGATATCGTGGTAGCTCTTGAAAGTCCGGAAACCGTAACTGAGGCTTTGGAGTACGCGGCCTCTCACGAGGTGCGGTTCTTTTTCGCTTAGAAAGCTTCTGGGGTTCAATAGTGTTAGAAATATTCAGTTAGTACCGGGGGAGGCTTTTACTTTGAGTAGGTCTGCACCCATCAGCACGGTAGAATCACAACGGCAGCTGAAGGCTGAGGGCCATCTGTGAAGCTATTGTATTACAGTACGTTGTTTAGCAGCAAGAGTGCTGGGGGTTTGAAGTTTTGTTGGTTATTGTAAGGTACCGCAGAAGAGGTATTACGTGTGGATATGCATGGGTATCGTGATACGGATTGCGTTCGTCAGAGGCGGAAACACGACGATTGCTCTTACTAATAATTGCATATCTAATATTCTTAAACGACTAATAATTGTATATTTGTAAATGTTTTCTCGGAAACTACTCTAAGGATTTTCACCAAGATTGATATATAGAAGGTTTTTAACATCAGGAATCCAATGGACTGTCAACGTTTTCAGAAAAATTGTCATAATAAGGTTCCGAAAAATTGTATATACATGTATTTGGAAAATTTTTTCTCAGAAAATATTCTAGAGATTTTCACTAAAATTGGTATATAGGGGGTTTTAACCTCACCATTCCAATGAGCTAAATGAAAATGTTCTGAAAAATCGTCTACAAGTTTTCGCAAATTGTTTAACAATGGAAACTACTACAAGGATGTTCACAATAATAGGTATATAGGGGGTTGTTAACTTCTGCAATCCAATGGGCTAGGTGAAAATTTTCTGAAAAATCATTATCAAGTTTTCGCAAATTGTTTAACAATGGAAACTACTACAAGGATGTTCACAATAATAGGTATATAGGGGGTTGTTAACTTCTGCAATCCGATGGGCTAGGTGAAAATTTTCTGAAAAATCATTATCAAGTTTTCGCAAATTGTTTAACAATGGAAACTACTACAAGGATGTTCACAATAATAGGTATATAGGGGGTTGTTAACTTCTGCAATCCGATGGGCTAGGTGAAAATTTTCTGAAAAATCATTATCAAGTTTTCGCAAATTGTTTAACAATGGAAACTACTACAAGGATGTTCACAATAATAGGTATATAGGGGGTTGTTAACTTCTGCAATCCAATGGGCTAGGTGAAAATTTTCTGAAAAATCATTATCAAGTTTTCGCAAATTGTTTAACAATGGAAACTACTACAAGGATGTTCACAATAATAGGTATATAGGGGGTTGTTAACTTCTGCAATCCGATGGGCTAGGTGAAAATTTTCTGAAAAATCATTATCAAGTTTTCGCAAATTGTTTAACAATGGAAACTACTACAAGGATGTTCACAATAATAGGTATATAGGGGGTTGTTAACTTCTGCAATCCAATGGGCTAGGTGAAAATTTTCTGAAAAATCATTATCAAGTTTTCGCAAATTGTTTAACAATGGAAACTACTACAAGGATGTTCACAATAATAGGTATATAGGGGGTTGTTAACTTCTGCAATCCGATGGGCTAGGTGAAAATTTTCTGAAAAATCATTATCAAGTTTTCGCAAATTGTTTAACAATGGAAACTACTACAAGGATGTTCACAATAATAGGTATATAGGGGGTTGTTAACTTCTGCAATCCGATGGGCTAGGTGAAAATTTTCTGAAAAATCATTATCAAGTTTTCGCAAATTGTTTAACAATGGAAACTACTACAAGGATGTTCACAATAATAGGTATATAGGGGGTTGTTAACTTCTGCAATCCAATGGGCTAGGTGAAAATTTTCTGAAAAATCATTATCAAGTTTTCGCAAATTGTTTAACAATGGAAACTACTACAAGGATGTTCACAATAATAGGTATATAGGGGGTTGTTAACTTCTGCAATCCGATGGGCTAGGTGAAAATTTTCTGAAAAATCATTATCAAGTTTTCGCAAATTGTTTAACAATGGAAACTACTACAAGGATGTTCACAATAATAGGTATATAGGGGGTTGTTAACTTCTGCAATCCGATGGGCTAGGTGAAAATTTTCTGAAAAATCATTATCAAGTTTTCGCAAATTGTTTAACAATGGAAACTACTACAAGGATGTTCACAATAATAGGTATATAGGGGGTTGTTAACTTCTGCAATCCGATGGGCTAGGTGAAAATTTTCTGAAAAATCATTATCAAGTTTTCGCAAATTGTTTAACAATGGAAACTACTACAAGGATGTTCACAATAATAGGTATATAGGGGGTTGTTAACTTCTGCAATCCGATGGGCTAGGTGAAAATTTTCTGAAAAATCATTATCAAGTTTTCGCAAATTGTTTAACAATGGAAACTACTACAAGGATGTTCACAATAATAGGTATATAGGGGGTTGTTAACTTCTGCAATCCGATGGGCTAGGTGAAAATTTTCTGAAAAATCATTATCAAGTTTTCGCAAATTGTTTAACAATGGAAACTACTACAAGGATGTTCACAATAATAGGTATATAGGGGGTTGTTAACTTCTGCAATCCGATGGGCTAGGTGAAAATTTTCTGAAAAATCATTATCAAGTTTTCGCAAATTGTTTAACAATGGAAACTACTACAAGGATGTTCACAATAATAGGTATATAGGGGGTTGTTAACTTCTGCAATCCAATGGGCTAGGTGAAAATTTTCTGAAAAATCATTATCAAGTTTTCGCAAATTGTTTAACAATGGAAACTACTACAAGGATGTTCACAATAATAGGTATATAGGGGGTTGTTAACTTCTGCAATCCGATGGGCTAGGTGAAAATTTTCTGAAAAATCATTATCAAGTTTTCGCAAATTGTTTAACAATGGAAACTACTACAAGGATGTTCACAATAATAGGTATATAGGGGGTTGTTAACTTCTGCAATCCAATGGGCTAGGTGAAAATTTTCTGAAAAATCATTATCAAGTTTTCGCAAATTGTTTAACAATGGAAACTACTACAAGGATGTTCACAATAATAGGTATATAGGGGGTTGTTAACTTCTGCAATCCAATGGGCTAGGTGAAAATTTTCTGAAAAATCATTATCAAGTTTTCGCAAATTGTTTAACAATGGAAACTACTACAAGGATGTTCACAATAATAGGTATATAGGGGGTTGTTAACTTCTGCATTCCAATGAGCTAAATGAAAATTTTCTGAAAAATCATTATCAAGTTTTCGCAAATTGTTTAACAATGGAAACTACTACAAGGATGTTCACAATAATAGGTATATAGGGGGTTGTTAACTTCTGCAATCCAATGGGCTAGGTGAAAATTTTCTGAAAAATCATTATCAAGTTTTCGCAAATTGTTTAACAATGGAAACTACTACAAGGATGTTCACAATAATAGGTATATAGGGGGTTGTTAACTTCTGCAATCCGATGGGCTAGGTGAAAATTTTCTGAAAAATCATTATCAAGTTTTCGCAAATTGTTTAACAATGGAAACTACTACAAGGATGTTCACAATAATAGGTATATAGGGGGTTGTTAACTTCTGCAATCCGATGGGCTAGGTGAAAATTTTCTGAAAAATCATTATCAAGTTTTCGCAAATTGTTTAACAATGGAAACTACTACAAGGATGTTCACAATAATAGGTATATAGGGGGTTGTTAACTTCTGCAATCCGATGGGCTAGGTGAAAATTTTCTGAAAAATCATTATCAAGTTTTCGCAAATTGTTTAACAATGGAAACTACTACAAGGATGTTCACAATAATAGGTATATAGGGGGTTGTTAACTTCTGCAATCCAATGGGCTAGGTGAAAATTTTCTGAAAAATCATTATCAAGTTTTCGCAAATTGTTTAACAATGGAAACTACTACAAGGATGTTCACAATAATAGGTATATAGGGGGTTGTTAACTTCTGCAATCCGATGGGCTAGGTGAAAATTTTCTGAAAAATCATTATCAAGTTTTCGCAAATTGTTTAACAATGGAAACTACTACAAGGATGTTCACAATAATAGGTATATAGGGGGTTGTTAACTTCTGCAATCCGATGGGCTAGGTGAAAATTTTCTGAAAAATCATTATCAAGTTTTCGCAAATTGTTTAACAATGGAAACTACTACAAGGATGTTCACAATAATAGGTATATAGGGGGTTGTTAACTTCTGCAATCCGATGGGCTAGGTGAAAATTTTCTGAAAAATCATTATCAAGTTTTCGCAAATTGTTTAACAATGGAAACTACTACAAGGATGTTCACAATAATAGGTATATAGGGGGTTGTTAACTTCTGCAATCCGATGGGCTAGGTGAAAATTTTCTGAAAAATCATTATCAAGTTTTCGCAAATTGTTTAACAATGGAAACTACTACAAGGATGTTCACAATAATAGGTATATAGGGGGTTGTTAACTTCTGCAATCCGATGGGCTAGGTGAAAATTTTCTGAAAAATCATTATCAAGTTTTCGCAAATTGTTTAACAATGGAAACTACTACAAGGATGTTCACAATAATAGGTATATAGGGGGTTGTTAACTTCTGCAATCCAATGGGCTAGGTGAAAATTTTCTGAAAAATCATTATCAAGTTTTCGCAAATTGTTTAACAATGGAAACTACTACAAGGATGTTCACAATAATAGGTATATAGGGGGTTGTTAACTTCTGCAATCCGATGGGCTAGGTGAAAATTTTCTGAAAAATCATTATCAAGTTTTCGCAAATTGTTTAACAATGGAAACTACTACAAGGATGTTCACAATAATAGGTATATAGGGGGTTGTTAACTTCTGCAATCCAATGGGCTAGGTGAAAATTTTCTGAAAAATCATTATCAAGTTTTCGCAAATTGTTTAACAATGGAAACTACTACAAGGATGTTCACAATAATAGGTATATAGGGGGTTGTTAACTTCTGCAATCCAATGGGCTAGGTGAAAATTTTCTGAAAAATCATTATCAAGTTTTCGCAAATTGTTTAACAATGGAAACTACTACAAGGATGTTCACAATAATAGGTATATAGGGGGTTGTTAACTTCTGCATTCCAATGAGCTAAATGAAAATTTTCTGAAAAATCATTATCAAGTTTTCGCAAATTGTTTAACAATGGAAACTACTACAAGGATGTTCACAATAATAGGTATATAGGGGGTTGTTAACTTCTGCAATCCGATGGGCTAGGTGAAAATTTTCTGAAAAATCATTATCAAGTTTTCGCAAATTGTTTAACAATGGAAACTACTACAAGGATGTTCACAATAATAGGTATATAGGGGGTTGTTAACTTCTGCAATCCAATGGGCTAGGTGAAAATTTTCTGAAAAATCATTATCAAGTTTTCGCAAATTGTTTAACAATGGAAACTACTACAAGGATGTTCACAATAATAGGTATATAGGGGGTTGTTAACTTCTGCAATCCGATGGGCTAGGTGAAAATTTTCTGAAAAATCATTATCAAGTTTTCGCAAATTGTTTAACAATGGAAACTACTACAAGGATGTTCACAATAATAGGTATATAGGGGGTTGTTAACTTCTGCAATCCGATGGGCTAGGTGAAAATTTTCTGAAAAATCATTATCAAGTTTTCGCAAATTGTTTAACAATGGAAACTACTACAAGGATGTTCACAATAATAGGTATATAGGGGGTTGTTAACTTCTGCAATCCGATGGGCTAGGTGAAAATTTTCTGAAAAATCATTATCAAGTTTTCGCAAATTGTTTAACAATGGAAACTACTACAAGGATGTTCACAATAATAGGTATATAGGGGGTTGTTAACTTCTGCAATCCGATGGGCTAGGTGAAAATTTTCTGAAAAATCATTATCAAGTTTTCGCAAATTGTTTAACAATGGAAACTACTACAAGGATGTTCACAATAATAGGTATATAGGGGGTTGTTAACTTCTGCAATCCAATGGGCTAGGTGAAAATTTTCTGAAAAATCATTATCAAGTTTTCGCAAATTGTTTAACAATGGAAACTACTACAAGGATGTTCACAATAATAGGTATATAGGGGGTTGTTAACTTCTGCATTCCAATGAGCTAAATGAAAATTTTCTGAAAAATCATTATCAAGTTTTCGCAAATTGTTTAACAATGGAAACTACTACAAGGATGTTCACAATAATAGGTATATAGGGGGTTGTTAACTTCTGCAATCCAATGGGCTAGGTGAAAATTTTCTGAAAAATCATTATCAAGTTTTCGCAAATTGTTTAACAATGGAAACTACTACAAGGATGTTCACAATAATAGGTATATAGGGGGTTGTTAACTTCTGCAATCCGATGGGCTAGGTGAAAATTTTCTGAAAAATCATTATCAAGTTTTCGCAAATTGTTTAACAATGGAAACTACTACAAGGATGTTCACAATAATAGGTATATAGGGGGTTGTTAACTTCTGCAATCCGATGGGCTAGGTGAAAATTTTCTGAAAAATCATTATCAAGTTTTCGCAAATTGTTTAACAATGGAAACTACTACAAGGATGTTCACAATAATAGGTATATAGGGGGTTGTTAACTTCTGCAATCCAATGGGCTAGGTGAAAATTTTCTGAAAAATCATTATCCAGTTTTCGCAAATTGTTTAACAATGGAAACTACTACAAGGATGTTCACAATAATAGGTATATAGGGGGTTGTTAACTTCTGCAATCCAATGGGCTAGGTGAAAATTTTCTGAAAAATCATTATCAAGTTTTCGCAAATTGTTTAACAATGGAAACTACTACAAGGATGTTCACAATAATAGGTATATAGGGGGTTGTTAACTTCTGCATTCCAATGAGCTAAATGAAAATTTTCTGAAAAATCATTATCAAGTTTTCGCAAATTGTTTAACAATGGAAACTACTACAAGGATGTTCACAATAATAGGTATATAGGGGGTTGTTAACTTCTGCAATCCAATGGGCTAGGTGAAAATTTTCTGAAAAATCATTATCAAGTTTTCGCAAATTGTTTAACAATGGAAACTACTACAAGGATGTTCACAATAATAGGTATATAGGGGGTTGTTAACTTCTGCAATCCGATGGGCTAGGTGAAAATTTTCTGAAAAATCATTATCAAGTTTTCGCAAATTGTTTAACAATGGAAACTACTACAAGGATGTTCACAATAATAGGTATATAGGGGGTTGTTAACTTCTGCAATCCGATGGGCTAGGTGAAAATTTTCTGAAAAATCATTATCAAGTTTTCGCAAATTGTTTAACAATGGAAACTACTACAAGGATGTTCACAATAATAGGTATATAGGGGGTTGTTAACTTCTGCAATCCGATGGGCTAGGTGAAAATTTTCTGAAAAATCATTATCAAGTTTTCGCAAATTGTTTAACAATGGAAACTACTACAAGGATGTTCACAATAATAGGTATATAGGGGGTTGTTAACTTCTGCAATCCGATGGGCTAGGTGAAAATTTTCTGAAAAATCATTATCAAGTTTTCGCAAATTGTTTAACAATGGAAACTACTACAAGGATGTTCACAATAATAGGTATATAGGGGGTTGTTAACTTCTGCAATCCGATGGGCTAGGTGAAAATTTTCTGAAAAATCATTATCAAGTTTTCGCAAATTGTTTAACAATGGAAACTACTACAAGGATGTTCACAATAATAGGTATATAGGGGGTTGTTAACTTCTGCAATCCGATGGGCTAGGTGAAAATTTTCTGAAAAATCATTATCAAGTTTTCGCAAATTGTTTAACAATGGAAACTACTACAAGGATGTTCACAATAATAGGTATATAGGGGGTTGTTAACTTCTGCAATCCGATGGGCTAGGTGAAAATTTTCTGAAAAATCATTATCAAGTTTTCGCAAATTGTTTAACAATGGAAACTACTACAAGGATGTTCACAATAATAGGTATATAGGGGGTTGTTAACTTCTGCAATCCAATGGGCTAGGTGAAAATTTTCTGAAAAATCATTATCAAGTTTTCGCAAATTGTTTAACAATGGAAACTACTACAAGGATGTTCACAATAATAGGTATATAGGGGGTTGTTAACTTCTGCAATCCGATGGGCTAGGTGAAAATTTTCTGAAAAATCATTATCAAGTTTTCGGAAATCTTTAAGCATGTGAAAACATTGTTTTCACCAAAATGCTATATTGGGGGTTAACCTTAGTAATCCAATAGGCTGACAGTTTATAGAATAATCTTTATCATCAAGTTTTCGAATATTTTAAAGACGTTCATATTTCCAGAATTACATTGGACTCAAGCAAGAGTCAACTTTGGATGTACCATGCAAATACATCAATTCCCAGTTAGACCGGCATTTGCCACGACAATCCATAAGTCACAGAGGCAAACATTTTATTATGTTGGTATCGACTAAAGAACCTTGGTTTTTATTCACTGCTATTTGTGCCATTATCTAGGATTAAAAGGAGTGCTTCTTCTAGGAATTGTATTCTTTTGCCAGATAATCCACGTTATACGTAAAACATAATATTTAACATTTAAAACTCAACCACAGTATTATCCGATCGAATATAGGTTTCCTGATATTTTATATTAATTGTATTATTTAATAAAAAGTAACTAAAATTAAATTTGAGTGTATTATGCGAAAAAGTGTAGGAAGAAAAAACAAATTTTGAAAAAAAATGGTGACAAGGAGTCCCTATCTTTACCTCTATGTCAAAGAACACAAAAATAGATGCTTGTGTGGAGTATCTCCATTCCAGCGTATTGAAACCACTGTCCCTAAGAATCCAACCTCAAACTCGTGATTCCCGCCCGGGTGACTAGCGTCAAGCCTGTGGTACCAGTCTACAAGTGTCTTTCGACTTCACTATAAGCCCTGGGATTAAGACCGGCCCGCCCCTGTGACGAGACGAACTCCAACAAGACTCTACGGTTTCAACCGCTTTTCCAGAACCACTCGGGTCCGATAGAACCTTATGGACAGACAGGCTTCCGTACCTCAATACCCCGTCTGAATGGTTCGGTTTAGGTAGCGCAGTCGGTTGACTTTATATAAGGGCCGGACCATTACACTCGGAAATTGGTCCTGGGTGGGCATAAAATCAACATTGAGAAAACAAGCAATGTAGCACTAGGCAGTGTTCTTTCTTTAACAGTGAAAAAGAAAGAAAGGTAGTGAAAAAAGAAGAATGGTGACAAGGAGTAGGCTACGTGTCTCACAAAATAACGTCCTTGTCAAAGAACACAAGGAGGATGCCAAATGAGGGGAATCTACAGTACAGGATTTTGAAACGATTACGAAACTATCTTCAAACCCGTGATTTTCGCCCGCACTGGTATCAGTGTGTAAGAGTCTTTCGATCTCACTTTAAAACCTGGACTTATCTCAATACCAGGTCTGATTTGTTTGGTGCAGGTACTGCAATCGAATCTTTACCCACTCTCGTTTGGCCATCACTGAGACCCAGACCCTCAGCCTCGGGACTTGTCCTAGGTGGGCCTTAAGGAAGTTTACAATGAAACAATGTTTGCTTACAGGCTTACTTTTGGTAGTGAAGTTTTTGGATCATACCCGACTCGACCCGCGACGCGCCAAGACAAATAGCCCAAAGGAAGGTCATGGTTCACGGTGACCTAGGTAGGCCTTAGAGCTACCTGCTCGTAGAATGTAACAATGTTTGCTTACAGGCTTACTTTTGGTAGTGAAGTTTTTGGATCATACCCGACTCGACCCGCGACGCGCCGTCACGACAAATAGCCCAGAGGAAGGTCATGGTTCACGGTGACCTAGGTAGGCCTTAGAGCTACCTGCTCGTAGAATGTAACAATGTTTGCTTACAGGCCTACTTTTGGTAGTGAAGTTTTTGGATCATACCCGACTCGACCCGCGACGCGCCAAGACAAATAGCCCAGAGGAAGGTCATGGTTCACGGTGACCTAGGTAGGCCTTAGAGCTACCTGCTTGTAGAATGTAACAATGTTTGCTTACAGGCTTACTTTTGGTAGTGAAGTTTTTGGATCATACCCGACTCGACCCGCGACGCGCCAAGACAAATAGCCCAGAGGAAGGTCATGGTTCACGGTGACCTAGGTAGGCCTTAGAGCTACCTGCTCGTAGAATGTAACAATGTTTGCTTACAGGCTTACTTTTGGTAGTGAAGTTTTTGGATCATACCCGACTCGACCCGCCGTCACGACAAATAGCCCAGAGGAAGGTCATGGTTCACGGTGACCTAGGTAGGCTTTAGAGCTACCTGCTCGTAGAATGTAACAATGTTTGCTTACAGGCTTACTTTTGGTAGTGAAGTTTTTGGATCATACCTGAGTCGACCCGCAACGCGCCGTCACGACAAATAGCCCAGAGGAAGGACATGGCTCACGGTGACCTAGGTAGGCCTTAGAGCTACCTGCTCGCAGAATGTAACAATGTTTGCTTACAGGCTTACTTTTGGTAGTGAAGTTTTTGGATCATACCCGACTCGACCCGCGACGCGCCGTCACGACAAATAGCCCAGAGGAAGGTCATGGTTCACGGTGACCTAGGTAGGCCTTAGAGCTACCTGCTCGTAGAATGTAACAATGTTTGCTTACAGGCCTACTTTTGGTAGTGAAGTTTTTGGATCATACCCGACTCGACCCGCGACGCGCCAAGACAAATAGCCCAGAGGAAGGTCATGGTTCACGGTGACCTAGGTAGGCCTTAGAGCTACCTGCTTGTAGAATGTAACAATGTTTGCTTACAGGCTTACTTTTGGTAGTGAAGTTTTTGGATCATACCCGACTCGACCCGCGACGCGCCAAGACAAATAGCCCAGAGGAAGGTCATGGTTCACGGTGACCTAGGTAGGCCTTAGAGCTACCTGCTCGTAGAATGTAACAATGTTTGCTTACAGGCTTACTTTTGGTAGTGAAGTTTTTGGATCATACCCGACTCGACCCGCAACGCGCCGTCACGACAAATAGCCCAGAGGAAGGTCATGGTTCACGGTGACCTAGGTGGGCCTTAGAGCTACCTGCTCGTAGAATGTAACAATGTTTGCATACAGGCTTACTTTTGGTAGTGAAGTTTTTGGATCATACCCGACTCGACCCGCGACGCGCCAAGACAAATAGCCCATAAGAAGGTCATGGTTCACGGTGACCTAGGTAGGCCTTAGAGCTACCTGCTCGTAGAATGTAACAATGTTTGCATACAGGCTTACTTTTGGTAGTGAAGTTTTTGGATCATACCCGACTCGACCCGCGACGCGTCACGACAAATAGCCCAGAGGAAGGACATGGTTCACGGTGACCGCACTCTTGTGGGCGGCTACCATAAGGTTCTCACAATTTTCCGTCCACTGCAGGGACGCAATCGCCTTGTCATGGCCACATGTAAGCTGTAATAATCCAACTTGAATATTTGTGTCCCATCACACGGAAATACATTTCCGGTCTTTCTACTTAGTTTCCAAGAAAAACCTTGAAGTCGATACATTCAAATGCATCGAATAATTTTTTAAGAACTTATTTTGATTTCCGTCCATTATATGTGATAAACCTAAGTAGCTAGACCCCCCCCCCCCAATGTCATCGAGTATGGGCGCCCATGGTGGCTGATTCATTGTTATTATTATACCTAGGCTTAGAAAAATAATAAAAATAATGTAAAACATATTATAAAATGTAAATAAACGATAAAATGCCTAAAAAATTATCAATTTAAATATTGTGCGTTAAAAATGCAATAACACACTACATAAATGTAAAGTTAATATGTATTAAATAGTGCATAATTCCACAAAACGTTTTTCTCACAGGTTTATTTTTCTTTTACATTCTGTTTTAAATGTTGTACAACCTGTTATGCCCACGTAGACTAACCGGTTGACGAGTGAAGACGTTACTTAGGTAAATGTTATTACATTAGCTCACACAAAGTGGATTCTACCGTTAACTGCGTCAGTAGGTTCGCTGATTCAAAAAGATTCTATTTGGATATTTTGTAGCTATATTGTAACGTAGCATAATATAGGTGCTACGTTTTATAAAATAGAGGCTATGTTACAGATACCTTGTTTTAACACTCTAGTTAAGCAATTGTATTTTTGTAAGTTTCTGGTATTTTGGAAACATAGGTTCACTGTGACTTTTCAAAAATTATATATTTTGTGACTCAGCCTAACTTTTATTAGTATATTCACGTGTAACTCTGGGAAAGTTAGCTCAGTGCTAAAAGTTGGTTTTCAAACATGTAGATTCACAGTTCGAATCCGACCAGGACAACAAATTTTTCAATGTAAATTAATGCATAAATATTTGAAATAAACTGTATTAACATCAATTGTTATCTACGATAGGTTTAAACAAATGTATTTGAACTTAAGTGGATGTATAAAAGGTATTTTATTAACGATTGAAAATTTGTACAAGATATATAGGAAACGTGATAACTGATAGAAATATAGACCTTGAACGTCTTAAGATTTTAGTAATAATACGTAGGCCTAGGTCTAATACTAAAACTGTATTATGTAAATAATCAAGGAAAACACACATTTTTGTACATAAATTTTAATCCTATTTCATACCCTAAAATTCAGTTCTTTTTAAAATAATTTTCTGGAAAATATACACTGGTCTAAGCTTGTATAAGACGCTTGTATATTTTTTGGTTTTTTAAATTGAGAGGTGAGCTAGAGGGTAAGCTTACGCGACCCACCCCCCTCTTGTCCTCAGATATGGGCGCCCATTTTGGGCAATACATTGCTATTATATCTAGGCATATAACACTAAAAAAATGATATTTAGGTGCAATTACACAAAAGTTGTATCGTTTGGTTTTTACTAAAAATATATTTTTGTAAATTTAGACAGTTCCAAACTTTATTTTCGAATTAATTATTGCACATCTTTATGCAGGGAAACCCAAACCGAAGATGAGAATTTTCAAATGGGAAGATGATTAAAAACGAGTTTTTTTTAATGGTATCAGGCGAACGTTTTCACGAAGCAATCAGTAACCTCGCGTCCTTCCAATTCCGACAAAACGCCGACTATCGTTGCACCAATCTTTTCCACGAATTTGATAATAGTGTTTTCAGCGTAGTGTGCCCCCTCCCGTACCCCGCAACGTGCAATTACCGGCCGGATAGAGATCCTTATTTGGGAAACAATTTTCCAGCTCATGCTATACCGCGATGGAAGGGAGATTCTGTGGAACAGTTTGGCACAGTAGCGTGCGGGATTGGGCCGTCGGGCTCGGCCAATCGTGAGCCCGCTCTGATACCAACTACATTAAACAAATTACACATTACAAGGCCGCCATCTTTGAGATAATTGTGTAATTTGAATAGCCCGTGGGATGTCACGCAAGAATAGGCTCCCAGCTTCCGAGGGTTCGGCTCGCTCGCGTACGGGCCGCAACGTAAATAACTTACTCTGGAAACGATCCGTCTGTGTTGCAGCCTCTGTAATTGTAATGGTATTGTATTACAGGGATTGGTTAGTAATTAAGGCGCCCAATAATTATAGAAATATTTCAAGGTCGGAATTTATAACAATAATTTTGGAGTTCGATTCTAAAATTATTTTGGAAAATAACCCTTGAGTCAATTGACCTTGGGTTGAATGTTTTAGATGTTATTGTGAAATTATAAAACGAAATTACTTTTTTCAATTCCTACTATTAGTTCCCATTCTACTTATACATATCTTGTACAAATTTTCAATCTCTAATAAAACACTTTTTATTCATCCAATACATGTTTTTAAAACTTGTAGTGGTTGACACTTCGGTTTAATACAGTTTTTTGAAATATTAATTCATTAATCAAATATATTTAATTTTAGTTTTATAAGGGAGAAAATCTTTTACAAAAGGGATAAGGTATGCAATATAGTTACTTCGTCCGATTTGGTTCAAAATAAGTGTTAACATATGATTTCATAAAACAGCTGATTTTAGGTTATTGGTTATGTGGTAGAACAGCTGTTTTAACGCATAGGTTATGTTACTTTATTTATATTATTTGTAATTATTTAATTAAAAGTTAGTCAAATAAAAAATTTCTTTGTTTGGCTAAGTACTAATTGACTTAAAACAACAAAACATTTATATAACTTGCTATATTATAATTGTGCCTTTCAGTAACATTTAAACACGAATGATAGAGGAAAAATAGGTAGGTACTGATATTTAGGGCCTATTTCCAATTTTTGACTGATCCTTTAAATTCATTTTACAAGCCTACATTTGTTCATCAGCATTTTTAACAATATTTAATTTTGAATACGAATAATGTTGTATATAGGGTTCATTGTATGGTTGTGATGCTTCCTATGTTGGGGAACTAAACGTGAATTGCATGTTCGTCTCTTAGAACATGAAAAAAAGAAGGTCTTCAACTCTTCTCGGTGTTTTACGATCACATCAATGAAGATAATCATTCGTTTAATTTCCAAAATCTTAGGATTTTGGAGACGGAAAGTAATTTGAGGAGACGAATTTTGTCTGAAATTCTCCATATAAAGATTCAAAAAATTATATTAAATTTAAGGAGGACACTAATAAATTCGTCAGTATTTATAATTCTTTAGTCATGAAACTTAAAAACTCTTGAGGGTTCTAGTTGTTGATGCAACAGATATCTAGTAATGATTTATTTTTACAGGTTGTAGGCATATTTCTGAATTTTCTGACACATTTTAATTAATTGTTTATAGTTTTTATTACCACGGACTATCACGTTTAATAGTGTTTTTTAAATTATTTAATTTATTTGTGTTGTTTTGTTAATTTTTTAGTATTAATAACTCTTTGTAATATCTTTTATTTTGTGTTAATTTTGTTGTGTGTTTTTACCATTTAGATGTTAATTCTGTTTATTATACTTATAGGCCCGAATGAGGACGACAATTTAGTCGTCGAAACGTTGCCAAATTCTTAATAAATACGTTTCTTTGACTCACGCATCATCCGTGTTTTTATTTAACAAAATCTTGTGAGTGTACACCTCATCATAATAACTGTATTAATAATTTGTTCAAAAATATGTTTAGCTAAATAATATTAAGAAATTATAGTTTTAAAAAAATGTATAATGAATATTCTACAAGTATTATTATTTACCTGAAAAAGAATCAAAGTATTAGAATCAAATTAGAAAGGCGTATACATTTAAATTAATAAAGTATTACAGTATTAAGTTACATTATGAGTTTGAAGTAAAGGTAATACAATATACGGCAATAAATGTGCTTAATATTACTGCTTACTTATGCATTGCTTTACTTCTTACTACTCACCACGTTGGGGAATATAAGTGAGAAGTTTAGAGTGCGGTTCGACCCTACACGTCCGTGGTACGGCAGCAGGTCTATCGTCTGTAACAATACGTAATTTAGCAAAGTACAATTGCTAAGCAAACAGAAAATACAAAAGTCTAAAAACAGACCAAAATATAAAGAACCAAATGATATTAATTAATGTAATAGTCTATGCGTTAAATAGAAGAGTGTAAAATTATAGAAGAAAACGATCTCTTTACAGAAACTAAATTTTAGTGAAAAGCAAATTTACACATTTAATTTTCTTGCAAAAATAGTCATTAGAACATAAATGATTAACAAAATAAAACAAAAAAACTGCTAAAACAAAAAAGAAAATACAAGTCTAAAACTAAACATCACAACATACATACAAACAAATTGTTACTAATACAAAAAAAGACCTTGAATGTAAATAGGTTAAATTCTGTAAGGGCAGAACAGTATATTTTTAGGAAAAACAAATTGTTATTGAAAAGTAAATTTATACACTTATAATCTTCAAGGTTTTGTTAAAAAATATTTATATAAACATAATATGGAAGCAAAGAAATAAAGCATGAATACAATTGCTAAAATAAAAATAATTACAACGGTTTAAAATTAGATGCGTAATTTAGCAACGGTGCTAAACAAACAGAAAATACAAAAGTCTAAAATTAGACCAAAATATAGAGAACAGAATGATATTAATTAATGTAATATTATATGCGTTAAATAGAAGAGTGTAAAATTATGGAAGAAAACGATCTCTTTCCGGAAACTAAACTAGTGAAAAGCAAGTTTACACATTATCTTCTTGCAAAAATAGTCGTATAAACATAAATTATTAATAAAATAAAACAAAACAACTGCTAAAAAAACAAAAATACAACAGTCTATAACTAAGAATCACAGCATACATAAAAAAAACAAATTGTTGCTAATATAAATAAAAATACGTTGAATATAAATTGATTAAATTATATAAGGGCAGAACATTATCTTTTTAGGAAAAACTAATTGTTAGTGAAAAGCAAATTTACACATTTAAAACCCCAAAATCTTTTTGAAAAAATATAGACTTATAAACATAAATTATAAATTTTTTTATATATACTAGTGACAGATCTCAGAGACAATTTTGCTTTTTTAAAACACTCAATGCTTCGAATTTCTTTCCAAACCTCCTTTTCAAGATCTCAATTTTAATTAAACAATTATACAACGTAACCTACTATTTACAAAATACATAACATTATGAAAAACATAATAAAAATCAACAAATTATAAACCTCTTAATAAATATCCATTTACAAGTCAAAATTTCTTCTATCACATAAAACAGACAAATCCACTTTGATTTGTAAATTTATAATTTATTAAGGGTTTTATAATTTGTTGATTTTTATTATGTTTTTCATAATGTTATGTATTTTATAAATATTAGGTTATGTTGTATAAGTGTTTAATTAAAATTGAGGTCTTGAAAAGGAGGTTTGGAAAGAAATTCGAAGCGTTGAGTGTTTAAAAAAGCAAAATTGTCTGTGATCTGTCATTAACATATACAAAAAAAAAAATTAATAGTTATTACCAGATATTAAATAAAAATATTGTATAAATTATAAACAAATACAAAATAACAACTGATAAAACTAAACATCACAGCATATATAAAAACAAATAGGTATTAATATAAATAGAAATACGTTGAATATAAATTGATTAAATTATGTGAGGGCAGAACAGTATCTTTTTAGGAAAAACAAACTGTTAGTGAAAAGTAAATGTACACTTTTTGTTTTGTTTTTATAAACAAAACTGTTTTGTTTTTATAAACATTATATGGAAAGAAATAAAACAAACAAATACAATTGCTAAAATAAAAAGAATTACAACTGTTTAAAACTAGAAGCCTCAAAGTATAGAAAACCAAACAATAGTATCGCAAGTAAAAGCATGGAGTAGTAATAAGTAGAATTATGGAAGGGCAGTACTGTACAACGTAGGCTGTAAATTAGGCAAATGTGAAAAACAAAATTATGGTGAAATAAACAAAAATTACACTTTCAAAATCCTCAAAGTGTGCTTGCAAAATTAGTCTTATAAATATAAATTAGAAACAAAATAAAACAAAACTCTAGTTTGCTAAAAGAAAATACAAAAGTATAAATGTAAGATATACAAAATAGAGAAAACAAAACTGTAGTAATAAAAATAGAAAAAAGTTGACTATAAATAACATAATCAAGGAACAAAGAACAAAATCTTTCGGGAAAACAATCTCCAAGTGAATATAGCAAATTTACACTTTTAAAATACTTCAAGTTTTTTTGCAAAAATATTTGTATAAACATATATAGGGAGCAAAATCATTGTAGCAAAACAACCGTTGCTAAAAGAATATTAAAATACAAAAGTCTAAAACTAAGAATCATAAAATATATACAAAAATGGTAGTAATAAAGTAGAAAATCGTTTAATATAAATATGTTAATATATGTAAGGCCAGTATAGTGTCTATGTTTGAAGAAAAGCAAATTATACTTTTAAAATCATACAGGTTTCCATTAAAAAATGTATATAAACATAAATAGAAACAAAACAAATAAAACATAAATACAATTCCTAAAATAAAAACAAACATCAATTTAAAACTAAAACCAGAAAACAGAGACAATCAAATGGAGAAGTAAAAAGATAGGAATTTATGTGTAAAATTATGGAAGGGCAGTACTGTATAATGTTTATTACTGGAAAACAAAATATTTGTGAAATGTCAAATTTACACTCTCAGACAATAATTAATATTTCTAGTGTTTTTGCAAAAATATTCGTATAAACATGAATTAGAAACAAAATAATATCAAACTACAGTTGCTAAAACAAAGAAAACACAAAAGTCTAAAACTAAGAACCACAAAATAGAGAAAACATTATGAAATACTCGAATAAAATAAATAAAAATCAAAATTAAACAAAACTACAATTGTTAAAACAGAATAAAATACAAAGATCTAGAACTAAGAATCCAATTTAAAATCAACAATACTGCATTAGTCTAAAATAAATAAAACTTTAAATATAAATAAGTAGAATTATGGAAATGATATACAATATATATTTCTGGAAAACAGATAATTAGTGAAATAGAAAAACTACATTAAAAATGTTTAAAGTATTCTTCAAAAATATTTGTAATAAACTATTAGTACACAAACTAATAATTATGTACACAAAAGCAAAAACACATTTGTTAAGAAATAGTCATTTCCGCAAAAAAATACGGAATTTATATCTGATATAAGTAAATAATGGAGAAAGAAATCGCCGTAATAGTAGAAAGCATTGCATAGAAATTAGTTGAAAAATGGAGGAAAATACTTCTCAAAAACAACCTGTTGGCGAAAAGAGTAAATCTTTTAGGCGTTCTTGCAACGATCTCCATATAATCATAAATAGGAAACAAAATCATTAAAACAAATCTAGAATTGCTAAAAGAAAAAGAAAATAAAAGTCTAAAGCTAAGAATCACAACATATAGGACAAGAAACGGTAGAGTTACAAACATTTTAAAAAATTTTTTAATATAAATAAATTAAATTATGAAGGAGAAGTACTATATCAATTTTTTCTAAACAGACTCTTTGTGAATTTAGCAAATTTACATTTCTAAAATCCTCTACATGTTTTTGGAAAAATAATCGTATAAACATAAATTAGAAACAAAATAAAACAAAACTACTATCACAACATATAAAAACAAAATGGTAGTAATAAAAATTATAGGACGTTGAATATAAATAAATTAAATTATGTAAGGGTAGAACAGTGTTTTTTTTAGCAAAAACAAACTCTTGATGAAAAGTTAATTTACACGTTTCTTTACGTTCTTACACGAAAAATTCTTCAGGTTATCTTAAAAAAATATTTATGTAAAGATACAATGAAAACGAAAAAATTAAAGGAGTTTTAGCAATAAAATTCCAAAAATAAAACGAAATACAACTATTTAAAACTAAGAAACAAAAAATAGAGAAACCAAAGAGTAATAATAAAAGTAAAAAGCAAAGAATAAATAGCAATATGGAAGGGCAGTAGGCCTACTGTACAATGTTTATTACGGGAAAACAAAATAAGATGAAATAGGAAATTTACACTTTTATCATACTTTAAGAGTTCTTGCAAACATAGCTGTAACCAAATAAATTAGACAATAAACTACAGTTGCTATGACAAAAACAAAATACAACAACCTAAAAGTAAGTATCACAAAATAGAGTAAACAAACCAGTAGTAATAAAAATAAAAAACAGTTGAATATTAATAACTTAAATCAAGGAAGGGCAGAAGCGAGCCTTTTTTGGAAAATACAATCTGTTGGTGATTATAGCAAATTTATACTTTCAAAATAATTCAGGGCCTCTTGCAAAATGTTCATATTATCATAAATAGGAAACAAAATCATTAAAACAAAACTAATGTTGCTAAAACAAAAAAATGATACAAAAGTCTTAAACTAAGAATTGCAAAATATATACAAAACCAAATGGTAGTAATAAAAATAAAAATACTTTGAATATAAATAGAATAAATTATGTAAAGAATGTACACTGCACATAGAAAAAAACACAATTTTTATTTTTACAAAAATAACCTATTGGTGAAATAGCAAATTTACAATTTAAATCCTCTAGGCGATCTTGCAAAAATATTCATATAAATAGAAAAAGAAAAATAAATAATAAGAAAAAACTAAAATTGCTGAAATAAAAAGGAAATACAAAGTCTAAGCCTAAGAACCACAAAATATAGAAAACCAAATAGTATTAATGTAAGAAACATACATTGAATAGATAAAAGTTGAATTATGAATAAAACAATTGGCGAAACCCAAATGCATACATTTATAATACATCAAGAGACCTTGAGAAAATATTTATATAAAGACAAACTACAAACAAAATTTTTAAAAACTACAATTGCTAAATCAAACAGAAAGTACAAAAAACTAGAACTAAAAATCCAATTTAAAAAAAATACATTACTATAATAAAATTAAAAAGCAATAAATATATGCAAGTAGAATTATGGAAAGGATATAAAATAACTATTTCTGGAAAACAAAGAATTAGTGAAATAGAAAAGTTGTACATTTAAAATATTTAGAGTGATCTTCAAAAATATGTAGACTATTATAAATTATTATAAAAAAACCAATTAAAGTAAAAGGACATTTGTTAAGAAATAGTCATTCCTGTAAAAAAAAAAATTAGAAATTCAAAACCAATAAAAAAAAATAATTTAGAACAAAGTAGCATGAAAGAATGCATTGCATAGAAATTATACGAAATATGTAGGAAAATTATATATTTTTCAAACAGAAACTTTACACTTTTAAATATTCCAAGTGTTCGTGCAAAAATATTTATAATTATATAAATAGGATAAAAAATTATTAAAAACAAACATTTATCATTAAGTTTGTTAAAATAAAAAGAAAATAGGCTACTCAAGTCAAATGCTAAAAATAATTACAATAATAAATTAAACATTACGATATTAATAAAAATATATTTTTAAACTTTTAAATAAATACTTTAAATTTTGGTAAGGCTGTACAATTTTTATTTCTGAAAGCAAAATATTAGTAGAACAGCAAATTTAAACTTTTAAAGTCCTTTGAGAGATCTTGTAAAAATATTCTAACAAATATAAATTAGAAGCAAAATTACAATGCCTAAAACCAAATGAAAATACTAAAGAGTCTAAAACTATAAACCACAAAATATAAAAAGCCAAATAATGGTAAAATAAGAAATATACATTCATTGATATAAGTTGGATTATGAATAAAACAATTGGTGAAAAAGCAAATTCAAACATTTAAAATATTTCAAGTGGACTTGTAAAAATAATCACATAAAAACAAATTAGAAACAAAATTTTAAAGAGCTACAATTGCTAAAGCAAAAAGAATATACAAAAACCTAAAACTAAGAATCATAATATATAGAAACAAAGCGGTAGTGTAATTAAAACAAAAACCGTCGAATATAACTAGGATTAATTATGGAAGGTCAATAGCATGTAATGTTGAAAAACAAACTGTTGGAGGAACGCTAATTAACACTTTCCAAATCCTTCAAGTGTTCTTGCAAAAACATTCATATAAACATTTAGAATAAAAATAAAAACAAAATACTTTTGCTAAAACAAAAAGATAATACAAAAGTTTAAAAGTAAGAACCACAAAATAAAAGAGAAAAAAACGGTGTTATAAAATAGTCGTATGTACATAAATTAAAAAACAAAATAAAACAAAACAACAATGGCTAGAACAAAAAGAAAATACAAAAGTCTAAAGCTATAAACCACAAAATATAAAAAGCCAAATAATGGTAAAATAAGAAATATACATTCATTGATATAAGTTGGATTATGAATAAAACAATTGGTGAAAAAGCAAATTCAAACATTTAAAATATTTCAAGTGGACTTGTAAAAATAATCACATAAAAACAAATTAGAAACAAAATTTTAAAGAGCTACAATTGCTAAAGCAAAAAGAATATACAAAAACCTAAAACTAAGAATCATAATATATAGAAACAAAGCGGTAGTGTAATTAAAACAAAAACCGTCGAATATAAATAGGATTAATTATGGAAGGTCAATAGCATGTAATGTTGAAAAACAAACTGTTGGAGGAACGCTAATTAACACTTTCCAAATCCTTCAAGTGTTCTTGCAAAAACATTCATATAAACATTTAGAATAAAAATAAAAACAAAATACTTTTGCTAAAACAAAAAGATAATACAAAAGTTTAAAAGTAAGAACCACAAAATAAAAGAGAAAAAAACGGTGTTATAAAATAGTCGTATGTACATAAATTAAAAAACAAAATAAAACAAAACAACAATGGCTAGAACAAAAAGAAAATACAAAAGTCTAAAGCTATAAACCGCAAAATATAGAAAACCAAATAGTGGTAATATAAGAAAAATACATGTAATGATATAAGTTGAATTATGAATAAAACAATTGGTAAAAAGGTAAATACAAACATTTAAAACATTCCAAGTGATCTTGCAAAAATATTCATATAAACACAAATTGAATACTTCAATTCAATACTATAATTCAAGAACTACAATTACATAGAAATTAGTTGAAATACGAACAAACAAACTGTTGATGAAAATATTAAATTAACATACATAAAATCATTTAAACGTTCTTACAAAGATATTCATATGTGCATAAATAGTAAATAAAATAATTAAAACAAAACTAGAACCGCTAAAACAAAAAGAATATACAAAAGTGTAAAACTACAAGAACAATATATATATATATATATATATATATATATATATATATATATATATATATATATATATATATGTATGTATTGTTTTAAATATATATATATATATATATATATATATATATATATATACATATGTGTGTGTGTGTGAGTGTGTGTGTGTGTGTGTGTGTGTGTGTGTGTGTGTGTGTGTGTGTGTGTGTGTGCGCGCGCGCACGCGCGCGTGTGTGTGTATACACAAAATTGTAGTACTAAAAAACCGTTGAATATAATAAGGTAAATTATAAAAGGGAAATACGATATATTTTTAAATCACTGTTAATGAATATGGCAAATTTACACCTAAAAAATCATTCTGGTTATCTTTAAAAAGATATCTATACAAACATAAAATGGATACAAAACATATAAAGCCTAATTACCATTGCTAAAATAAAAATAAATACAAGAGTTTAAAACTAAAAATCACAAAACAAAGAAAAACAAACAGTGGTCGTTAGAGTATAAAGCAAGGAATATTATTATATAGTCCTGTATAATGTTTATTACTGTGAAACAAACTGATGGTGAAATAGCAAATTCACTTTTAAAATCTTTTAAGTGTTCCTGCAACAATGTTCATATAAACATAAATAGCAAACAAAAACGTAAAAGCAAAAACTACAGTTGATAAAACGAAAAGAAAATACAAAAGTCCAAAACAAATCTTCACAACATATATAAAAACAAAATGGTAGCAATAAAAATAGAAACACGTTAATATGATTAAGTTAAATTAAAAAAGGAAAGGTCAGTGCAATATCTGTATTGCAAACATTTTTCTTAAAATAGCAAATTTGATTTTTTTTTTCAATGCCTCAAGTGTTCTTACAAAATATACACATAAATATAGATTTAAAAAATTGTTGAAATAAACTTATACTTTTAAGTTTGTAAAAATACAAAGAAAGTAGACGTTACGAAAGTAATAAAAAATGTTAACCCTTAAATAAATACATCAAATTGTGGAAGAACTGTACAATTATTATTTTTGGAAAACAATCTGTTAGTGACACAGCAAATTTACAATTTAAAAACTCTCAAATGTTCTTGCAAATATAGTCGTTTAAACATGATTTAGAAACAAAATAAAGGAAAACTACAGCGTCTAAAACAAAAACAAAATACAAAAAGTCTAAACCTAAGAACCACAGAATATAGGAAACTAAATAGTGGTAATATAAGATAAATACATTGAATTATAAATAAAATTATTGGAGGAAAAGCAAATTCAAACATTTAAAATATGTCATGTGATCTTGCAATGATAGTCATATAAAAAACCAATTACAAACAAAATTTAAAAAATTGAACTGTTAGAACAAAAGAAAATACTAAGATCTAGAACTAAGAATGCAATTAAAGAAAACACAACTATATTAAAATTAAAAAGCAATAAATATATATTAATAAAATTATGGAAAGAAAATAACTATTTCTGGAAAACAAACAATTAGTGAAATAGAAAATTTGTACATTAAAAATATTATAGTGTTGTTCAAAAATATGTATAATAAATTATTATAACAAAAACCAATTAAAGTAAAGTAAGGACTTTTGCTAAGAAATAGTCATTACTGTAAAAAGAAAATAATAAATTCAAAACCGATGAAAGCAAATAATATAAACGAAATCGCTGTAATAAAAGAAAGTATTGCATAGAAATTAGCTGAAATATGGACAAAGAAACTGTAGATGAAAATAGTAAATTAACATACATAAAATCATTTAGGCATTCTTACAAAGATAATCATATATGCATAAATAGGAAATAAAATAATTAAAACAAAACTAGAATCCCTAAAACAAAATGAATATACCAAAGTCTAAAACTAAAAATCATAACATATAGAAAACAAAGAGGCAGTGTAATTAAAATTAAAATCGTTGGATATAGGATAATAGGATAAATTATGGAAGGCCAGTGTAGTATCTAATTTTGAAAAACAAACTGTAGGAGGAACGCTCACTTACACTTTGAAAATCCTTTAGGTGTTCTTGCAAAAAGTTCATATAAACATTAATTAGAAAAAAAATAAAACCAAACTACTTTTTCTAAAACAAAAACCAAATACAAAAGTCTAAAAGTAAGAACCACAAAATATAGAAAACAAAATGGTAGTATGAACATGAATAAGAAACAAAAAGAAAATACAAAAGTTTAAAAGTAAGAATGACACAATAGGGGAAACAAAACTGTAGTATAAACATAAATTAGAAACAAAATAAAACAATTTCTGAAACAAACAGAAAATATAAAAGTCTTAAGTAAGTAGCACAAAATAGGGAAAACAAAACTGTAGGATAAAATTGTTATATAAACACATATTAGAAACAAAGTAAAACAATTACTGAAAAAAATAAAATGCAAAATTTTAAAAGTAAGAACCTCAACATAGAGAAAACAGAACTTTAGTATTAAAGAGTTGTATAAACATTAATTAGAAACAAAATAAAACAAAACAATAGCTAAAACAAAAAGAAAATACAAAAGTCTAAAAGTAAGAACTACAAGATAGAGAAAATAAAACGATAGTATAAATAGACACATAAATTAGAAACTAAACAAAATAAAACAATTGCTAAAACAAAAAGAAAATATAAAGGTCTTAACTAAGTACCACGAAATAGGAAAAACAAAACTGTAGGATAAAATGGTTATATAAACACATATTAGAAACAAAGTAAAACAATTACTGAAAAAAAGAAAATGCAAAAGTCTAAAAGTAAGAACCTCAAAATAGAGAAAACAGAACTTTAGTATTAAAGAGTTGTATAAACATTAATTAGAAACAAAATAAAACAAAACAATAGCTAAAACAAGAAGAAAATACAAAAGTCTAAAAGTAAGAACTACAAGATAGAGAAAATAAAACGATAGTATAAATAGACACATAAATTAGAAACTAAACATAATAAAACAATTGCTAAAACAAAAAGAAAATATAAAGGTCTTAACTAAGTACCACGAAATAGGAAAAACAAAACTGTAGGATAAAATGGTTATATAAACACATATTAGAAACAAAGTAAAACAAATACTGAAAAAAAGAAAATGCAAAAGTCTAAAAGTAAGAACCTCAAAATAGAGAAAACAGAACTTTAGTATTAAAGAGTTGTATAAACATTAATTAGAAACAAAATAAAACAAAACAATAGCTAAAACAAGAAGAAAATACAAAAGTCTAAAAGTAAGTACTACAAGATAGAGAAAATAAAACTATAGTATAAATAGACACATAAATTAGAAACTAAACAAAATAAAACAATTGCTGAAACAAAAAGAAAATATAAAGGTCTTAACTAAGTACCACGAAATAGGGAAAACAAAACTGTAGGATAAAATGGTTATATAAACACATATTAGAAACAAAGTAAAACAATTACTGAAAAAAGAAAATGCAAAAGTCTAAAAGTAAGAACCTCAAAATAGAGAAAACAAAACTTTAGTATTAAAGAGCTGTATAAACATTAATTAGAAACAAAATAAAACAAAACAATAGCTAAAACAAAAAGAAAATACAAAAGTCTAAATGTAAGAACTACAAGATAGAGAAAATAAAACGATAGTATAAATAGACACATAAATTAGAAACTAAACAAAATAAAACAATTGCTGAAACAAAAAGAAAATATAAAGGTCTTAAGTAGGTACCACGAAATTAGGAAAACAAAACTGTAGGATAAAATGGTTATATAAACACATATTAGAAACAAAGTAAAACAATTACTGAAAAAAGAAAATGCAAAAGTCTAAAAGTAAGAACCTCAAAATAAAGAAAACAGAACTTTAGTATTAAAGAGTTGTATAAACATTAATTAGAAACAAAATAAAACAAATCAATAGCTAAAACAAAAAGAAAATACAAAAGTCTAAAAGTAAGAACTACAAGATAGAGAAAATAAAACGATAGTATAAATAGACACATAAATTAGAAACTAAACAAAATAAAACAATTGCTAAAACAAAAAGAAAATATAAAGGTCTTAACTAAGTACCACGAAATAGGAAAAACAAAACTGTAGGATAAAATGGTTATATAAACACATATTAGAAACAAAGTAAAACAAATACTGAAAAAAAGAAAATGCAAAAGTCTAAAAGTAAGAACCTCAAAATAGACAAATCAGAACTTTAGTATTAAAGAGTTGTATAAACATTAATTAGAAACAAAATAAAACAAAACAATAGCTAAAACAAAAAGAAAATGCAAAAGTCTAAAAGTAGGAACTACAAGATAGAGAAAATAAAGCTATGGTAAAATAGCTACATAAATTAGAAACTAAACAAAATAAAACAATTGCTAAAACAAAAAGAAAATATAAAGGTCTTAAGTAAGTACCACGAAATAGGGAAAACAAAACTGTAGGATAAAATGGTTATATAAACACATATTAGAAACAAAGTAAAAGAATTACTGAAAAAAAGAAAATGCAAAAGTCTAAAAGTAAGAACCTCAAAATAGAGAAAACAGAACTTTAGTATTAAAGAGTTGTATAAACATTAATTAGAAACAAAATAAAACAAAACAATAGCTAAAACAAAAAAAAATACAAAAGTCTAAAAGTAAGAACTACAAGATAGAGAAAAAAAACGATAGTATAAATAGACACATAAATTAAAAACTAAACATAATAAAACAATTGCTGAAACAAAAAGAAAATACAAAAGTCTAAAAGTAAGAACTACAAGATAGAGAAAATAAAACGATAGTATAAATAGACACATAAATTAGAAACTAAACATAATAAAACAATTGCTAAAACACAAAGAAAATAGTCTAAATCTATGAATATAAATAGTAGTTATCACCAAAACTGATTACAAGCCGTAGCCTATAACTTAAATACCCGATAAGGTTTCCTTTCTTTTCGTACTTACGTCACAGACATTATCCGAGTAGGGAACACTCTCGCAACATCTAACCTGCTCGAATCGTATCATACCAAAGGGAATATTATCCTCGTCCCCTTCCACAGTAATGTCTGGAAACAATTGTTAGTATTAGTAAAATAGAACCTAACCTGCAAAACGTATACGCTACTGTTAAGCAAATACATTGTTATGTCATAATTGTTTTTATAAAGATAATATAGATATACTATATTCACCACGAAATAGGGGTTGACTACCCCGTGGGTAACGTGTTAGCGAGGGTGAAAATCCCACAGGTTGTGCGCATCGAGACAAGGGATGGTTTATCGCCTGGGGCATGTGTTTTTTTATGTAGGCGCTCGGTTAAAAAATTGTAGATTGCGAAATTAGCAACAGCCCGCATGGTCACAAACTAGTGATTCTTGAGGACAGACTCTAGGTTACTTGCCTTGACATAAAACCTTCATGAGCCTATGTAGTCCTGCCAAAGGTTATTTCACACGCTTTCTGATTCTTCCGTTACTGACGCGAGACATTTCGATCGTCATTATTATTATTATTATTATTATTTGTATTTTATTGTAGGTCTTCTTTCTTCCCCCCGTTCCGCATTTTCGCAAAAGCAAGAGGTGGTAGGTATTCATGGAGAGTTTCTAAGGATCTCCAGCCATGAGATTTTCCCGCCACCAGAGCTTTTCCCAAATACCTTCCCCTCTAACACCATCTGAAGTAGTTTATATATGTTATCACTACGCTAGATATATCGGAGAGAACTACAAAAGCAAGAGGTGGTAGGTATTCATGGAGAGTTTCTAAGGATCTCCAGCCATGAGATTTTCCCGCCACCAGAGCTTTTCCCAAATACCTTCCCCTCTAACACCATCTGAAGTAGTTTATATATGTTATCACTACGCTAGATATATCGGAGAGAACTACAAAAGCAAGAGGTGGTAGGTATTCATGGAGAGCTTCTAAGGATCTCCAGCCATGAGATTTTCCCTTTACCAGCGCTTTTCCCAAATACCTTCCCCTCTAACATCACCTGTAGTAGTTTATATATGTTATCACTACGCTAGATATATCGAGACTGGAGAGAACTACAAAAGCAAGAGGTGGTAGGTATTCATGGAGAGCTTCTAAGGATCTCCAGCCATGAGAATTTTCCATCCTCCAGCGCTTTTCCCAAATACCTTCCCCTCTAACACCATCTGAAGTAGTTTATATATGTTATCACTACGCTAGATATATCGAGACTGGAGAGAACTACAAAAGCAAGAGGTGGTAGGTATTCATGGAGAGCTTCTAAGAATCTCCAGCTATAAGATTTTCCATCCTCCAGCGCTTTTCACAAATACCTTCCCCTCTAACACCATCTGAAGTAGTTTATATATGTTATCACTACGCTAGATATATCGAGACTGGAGAGAACTACAAAAGCAAGAGGTGGTAGGTATTCATGGAGAGCTTCTAAGGATCTCCAGCCATGAGATTTTCCCTCCACCAGCGCTTTTCCCAAATAACTTCCCCTCTAACACCATCTGAAGTAGTTTATATATGTTATCACTACGCTAGATATATCGAGACTGGAGAGAACTACAAAAGCAAGAGGTGGTAGGTATTCATGGAGAGCTTCTAAGGATCTCCAGCCATGAGATTTTCCCTCCACCAGCGCTTTTCCCAAATAACTTCCCCTCTAACACCATCTGAAGTAGTTTATATATGTTATCACTACGCTAGATATATCGAGACTGGAGAGAACTACAACAGGCATAATTCAGATTACGTTTGTACATTTACACCCTTTATACTTTGTCCTTTATCAGATGCTACTAACCCAAGAACACGATGACCAAGAATATGTGACGCGAAAACTAATAGAGGAATACGCGAAATGGTGATTCAACATTAATATGCAAAAACACAAAGTGTATGTGTACAGGTAGAACACAACAACACCTTAGGTTAGACATGGAAGAAAGATAAAAGTGTGAGAGAAATATAGATATCAAGGCCTACAGATAAGAAATGGTGGGACATTGGAGCAGCCATGAGAGAAAAAAATATAAAGGGAAGACAATAAACGATGCAATAAAATAACAGTATTAAAAATATGTAAACTTGCTTCAAATTTTGTATTTTTTATATTTATGTACTTATATCTTATAAACGACCCATATAAGATACAATTGTAATTGTAAGTATAATTACATATAGCAGTCATACATAGTAACTGAAGCAGAAGAACGACATTGGTTGCGACCGAGATGAACTTTTGGAGGCAGTGAGGTGGAAAGTCGAGAGAGAAGAGACCTACAAACGACAGAATAACACAGATAATTAAATTGGCAAATACAATCGTAGAGGACATTAAAACAAATCAGCCAAAATGCTGTGGACACGTACAAAATATGAAGGAAAAAAGAATACTGAAGCTAGTAAATATATGGAGTCCTCGCTAGAGAAGAAAGAGAGGACGGCCTAGAAGAAGCGGGTAAAAAGTAATTGATAAAGAAATACAAGAAAAGGAACTCCCCTGTGACTTGAAGGGAATGGAAAGTGGGAATCGAAATTCGTTATTCCACTGATACAATGTACCCCCCCCCCAACAGGTTTAAAAGTGCTTCATTTTTGACCCCACCTGTCCTAGGCGCCCTCAATATTTTACACTTAAGCCACATCTAAAACGCGTCCTTCAGGATCTTCCGACAGGATCTACGAGTCGACTCCATGAACAAGGCGGAGAAAGTATAGTAACCCGAAAGCATCATCTTCTAAGTGACCAATCCACGATAAAGAAGAGAAGTCCGGCTCATACAGTTTTCACTCTCTCATTTCTAATTAACTTTAATAAACTAGTAACAATTTGCTGAACTTTAATGTTCATCGTCTGACGAGACACTGACAGAGATCGTTCAGAGCAATCGGTAACGTTTTCAAATATTTACTTAAACAAGGAATATAAAAAAAAAGGTTTAAGTAAATTCCTACTAGGTCAACAGACAAATTTTATTTATTTACTTCGTATTAAATAATTACAATAATATAAATAAAATAACAAAACTTAAGTGATAAAACAGCTGATCTACCATGTAACCTATAACATTAAATCATCTGTTTTATGAAATCATATGTTACCACTTATTGTAAGCCAAATGGGACGAAATAACTATATTGCATACCTTGCCCTTTTGTGAAATGTTTTTCTCTCATATAAAACTAAAATTAATTAAATAAGTTTAATTAATGAATAAATATTTGAAAAAAATGAAAACTTGAACTAATAGTAGGAATTGAAAGAACAAAGCTCAATACTTATAACACACACACACACACACACACACACACACACACACACACACACACACACACACACACACACACACACACACACACACACACACACACACACACACACACACACACACACACACACACACACACACACACACACACACACACACACACACACACACACACGTACACACACACACACGTACACACACACACACACACACACACACACACACACACACACACACACACACACACACACACACACACACACACACACACACACACACACACACACACACACACACACACACACACACACACACACACACACACACACACACACACACACACACACACACACACACACACACACACACACACACACACACACACACACACACACACACACACACACACACACACACACACACACACACACACACACACACACACACACACACACACACACACACACACACACACACACACACACACACACACACACACACACACACACACACACACACACACACACACACACACACACACACACACACACACACACACACACACACACACACACACACACACACACACACACACACACACACACACACACACACACACACACACACACACACACACACACACACACACACACACACACACACACACACACACACACACACACACACACACACACACACACACACACACACACACACACACACACACACACACACACACACACACACACACACACACACACACACACACACACACACACACACACACACACACACACACACACACACACACACACACACACACACACACACACACACACACACACACACACACACACACACACACACACACACACACACACACACACACACACACACACACACACACACACACACACACACACACACACACACACACACACACACACACACACACACACACACACACACACACACACACACACACACACACACACACACACACACACACACACACACACACACACACACACACACACACACACACACACACACACACACACACACACACACACACACACACACACACACACACACACACACACACACACACACACACACACACACACACACACACACACACACACACACACACACACACACACACACACACACACACACACACACACACACACACACACACACACACACACACACACACACACACACACACACACACACACACACACACACACACACACACACACACACACACACACACACACACACACACACACACACACACACACACACACACACACACACACACACACACACACACACACACACACACACACACACACACACACACACACACACACACACACACACACACACACACACACACACACACACACACACACACACACACACACACACACACACACACACACACACACACACACACACACACACACACACACACACACACACACACACACACACACACACACACACACACACACACACACACACACACACACACACACACACACACACACACACACACACACACACACACACACACACACACACACACACACACACACACACACACACACACACACACACACACACACACACACACACACACACACACACACACACACACACACACACACACACACACACACACACACACACACACACACACACACACACACACACACACACACACACACACACACACACACACACACACACACACACACACACACACACACACACACACACACACACACACACACACACACACACACACACACACACACACACACACACACACACACACACACACACACACACACACACACACACACACACACACACACACACACACACACACACACACACACACACACACACACACACACACACACACACACACACACACACACACACACACACACACACACACACACACACACACACACACACACACACACACACACACACACACACACACACACACACACACACACACACACACATATATATATATATATATATATATTCTTGAATTTTATAGTCCATTACGTTCGGTGAATCTTATTAATCATTTAAACAATAGTTTATGACTATCCGAACTTTAATAGTTCGGATAGTCATAAACTATTGTTTAAGTGATTGACATATATACAAGTAGTGAGAAACATGTTTTAACAACCAATTTGTCTTCCTTGGTGACTATATTGCGCTTCCAATGTAAATCAAACTGACAGTGTACAATAATCACTGAGAATGACAATCTGATTTCCGAAACAAGTCTGTTCCTATTTTTAAACTCTATGTGTTGTGAGTATTGAGTTTTTGGTTTTTTATAACTTATATGGCTACTTACAAGATGTTTATAGCCATGACAGGCAACTCCACTATTCTAATCATAGCTCTTAAGGATTTGTTGTTAATCATCTTGGATTAAGTCTAAGAATCCATAAACATGTATTGTTGTCTTATGTTGTCTCAAATAGAATGTTTTTTTTTTAATCTAATGCCTCTTAATAACTATTATAATTTTTTTTATATAGGCTAATGACAGATCACAGACAATTTTGCTTTTTTAAACACTCAACGTTTCGAATTTCTTAAGATATTTATTAAGAGTTTTAAAACTTTTTGATTTTTATTATGTGTTATATAATGTTATGTATTTTATAAATCGTAAGTTATATTGTATAATTGTTTAATTAAAATTGAGCTTTTGAAGAGGAATTTCGGAAAGATATTCGAAACATTGCGTATTTAAAAAAGCAAAATTGTCTGTAATCTGTCATTAGCCTATATGAAATAGAATGTTTAGTGTGTCTCATGCTGATAAAACAAGACTTTTAAAATCCACAGTTATAATCCCCAGGAACACACCACATGTAGTGGATAGGTTACCTCTTGTAGAGTTTTGTGGGTTGTTTCATGCTCGTTACACACATATGTTATTTTTGTCCATGTTTGGGCGCTATCATATAAAATCTTTTCCTTCATCATTCGCCAGACGTAGGGGTCAGTTGATATAAGATCAAGTAAGTGGGCTGGGTAAGGAAAGTTTGTTTTAAGGGGGGCCATCTCTAAATTACGTAACGCCTCGAGGATGAGGGGGGTTTAAGTTTATCGTTACGGAAGGAGGAAGGGTATGCAATAGCGTTATGTAACTTGAAATTTTAGTTTTGAATACATTAAAATCTCTTTTTATTTAATAAAAGAACATCCCATTTAAACTTTTGAGTAAGTAAAAAAGTACTTAATATCAATAACGAACTCAAATAAAGTATATTTACAAAAAAAAACATGTAATTAAAGTACTGTATTAAACCTACAATTTATGAGCATTATTGGAGAAAAAATGTGAGGAACCATAACCTCGACGCGGTATCTGCACTGTACACAGTACGACGATCAGGCGGCCTGTACAGACATACCGCGGTCTTCGTGTATCAGCTATAGGACCAGTTGTTACTTATATCAGTAACAGTTTTTACCGAAACAATATTTTTATAATTCGATGGCAACATCTATTCAGGCGAACCATTGAACTCAGAAGTACACCGAAGCTTGGTCACACTCGGTCATGACCCGTCACGAGAGGTACAAAACTTTTATTGCATCGTACTGCGCATGATCGAGTTCAAAGTTCCCTGCGCCGAACACGACATAAAACTAAATTGTTTGTAAATTTTTGAAATTTGAAGTATTTGTAAACAATGTGCGGAGTTTGATCTATTTTAAAATTAGCCTTATCTTTTTCTGAAGCTCGCAGCACCAGTGTTGTCTGTCGCGGCAATGTCAGTCAACATTGGAAAGGTGAATAGACTTTGAAAAATGTTACAAATGGTTTAATCACTCTGCGTTTAAATTCATTTAAGTTACATTTTAATAAAACAATATTTTAATTTATGTTGAAATTAAAATTGTTTTGACTTTATACACAACCTAAAAACTTTTTGATTTTATGAATTCTATTTGTTTTCCAGTATACGCGAGGTCACAAATTTAAGAAAAATTGTTTATTATTCCCGTTTTATTTATTTAGCAATTTTTTTTATTGTTCATTATAAATTTACCATAATATTTATTGGCACATTTGATGTACTTCTTTATTGGGCTACAAATTCGGGATTCAAAACAGCAAACGTAGTAAAGAAGGAGGACAAAATATTTATGGGGGAGTTAGGTACTACCGTTACTGGTTCGATACGAAAGGGGGAGTAGGGGAGTTAAAAATCATCCATTTTAGCGTTACGTAATTTAGGAATGGCCCCTAAGGGAGACGAGGCGGTTGCCTAAAGTTTCTTAAAAGAATGCAACGTTGTGTAAGGCAGTATGAATGGTTGCACCATCTTGCTTGAACCGTTGTGAACGAAAAAGCAGATTTCGGGCACAACAAAATCTCCTGAGCTCTTCCAAAACATAAATACGCCGTAATAATAAAAAAGTCAGTACAGCTGATCGAGAAGACAACTGCACAGATTCAGATTCAGTACTGCTTAATTTGGCGCGTACGGTAAATCTACTTGTTTCCATGACGTCACTTGGGAAACAAACTATATTTAGGTGTCTGAAAAGCATTTTATTTATAGTGTCACATGAAGTGTTGGCTGAGTCATGACCGATAGCTGGAAAACCTTTACATTAGCGCGTCTAGCGATATGCCGTTATCTCTCGGCCGTTGTTTGTCTATTGATTAGATAGTCTTCGATCCGGGACGGATCTTCACACACACAGAGTGGTATGACTAATCACATTGATTGCGAAATGATTGCAACGATAAATGTGTCTGTAATTAGCGTTTGAAAACCCGTTAACCATTCGATAATCAGGTTGAATATTCCGTAAAAACTTTAGGTTTTACTAAGGATAGAATACACTTAGTTGTTAATAAGTCGCAGATAAATTTATTTAGTCAGTCAACTTACCAGTGTTGTATATACAATATCAAGAGCACAGTGGTAATATATATTACAATGAAAATATTGGGAAGAACCCCAATACTACAAAATAATCAAAAATAACAAATAAAACAAGTTACTTAAGATTAAACCCTGATGTATATTTCGATGACAAAAATTACAAAATGGCTTTACAAATTACAGATGGCCTTATTACAAAATCACAATCCAGCAAACACGTTTAAAACGAGAGTGATCTTAAGTAACTTGTATTATTTGTTATTTTGTATTAATGTTTGTGTGCTGTTGGGGTTCTTTCCAATATTTTCATTGTAAAACAATGGTGTATATTTAAGCCCAGTCCCTCCCCAAAAATATAAAATTAATAGTTTTTAAAATTTACAGAAATCTAACAACATAGCCTATTTAAAAACCCGCTAACTTTTGATGGCATAAAGAATATTTTGAAATAATTATGGGATATATAATTATTTCTAATAACTATGTAGCTTGTTTAATCTGTATTTTTCCAAAATGAAACATCATTTAAAAATTATTTTTAATCAGTTCCAATTTCTAAGTTTCAGCCCTACTTTTCATTTCACATATCTTGTTAATATATAAACTAAAATTTCTTATTTTTAAATATAATTTTGTAAAATACACTTTACTATAAACTATAAACATCTATTTTTAAATAAATAAAGCCTCTAAACCACAAATAACTTTTATTTAAACCTTATGTACATTTCAATTGCATGGCAATCATCTTCAGAAGTATTTAAAAATACAACTGAACATGAGTTGTATTTTTAAATACCTCTGAAGATGATTGCTGTACAATTGAAATGTGCATAAGGTTTAAATAAAAGTTATCTGTAGTTTAGAGGCTTTATTTATTTAAAAATAAACATTACGCCACAGTTGCTTCATACAGTTATATAAACATCTGAATTAAAACTCCGTATTTTTATAATTCCACTTTTATAGATCACTCGCCAACCCAGCGAATTTCATACACCCTAACATTTAATGAATGTCATGTTAACTATAGCTAAAATGAATGTAGTATTTATGGACATAACAGCTGGTCATATTATTTAAAACAACCTCTCACCACAAATTCAACAAATTTTATTTTAACCTTATGAACATTTCGACTACAAAGTAATCATCTTCAGAGGTATTTTTACAAATAACTCTGAGTTATTTGTAAAAATACCTCTGAAGATGATTACTTTGTAGTCGAAATGTACATAAGGTTAAAATAAAATTTGTTGAATTTGTGGTGAGAGGTTGTTTTAATTAATATAAACATTTACGCCACAGTTGCTTTAAGTTGTTGATAACAGCTGGCCCGGAAGACGTTGTCCTGTCTTACCTATAAATATTCAATACGAACCGGAATAAGAAGTAAAACAATTTTTTTTACAAATTACAATGTTTATTGTAATGTACAACAATAGCAATTTATCTTAGATCATATCTAACCATGTACGCCTACTTACAGTCACTGAGAAGCAACTATAGCCACCACCCAATATATATGCAATCTCTCGGTGTCGTAGTTACTTAATACGACTCAATCAGTATTTCTAGGACTTGAGCACAAAATAATAACCTAATTCGTAACTTCATCAGAACAAAACCATTTAGTCTAGTATTAAGATTTATTTTATAAATCAATATATTTATTAACTTATATAAACTAAAAACGTTTTTCTATTCAATAGCATTTTACTTACTATTATACAGTAAATAAAGTAGTATAGCTTATGCGTTAAAACAGCTGGGTTATGTAAACTAACCTAAACATATAAAAATTGTTGTATGAAATCATATTTTCACTTAATTTAAGCATCAGTTGTACGTCATAGCTTGATTACCGCCATCTATTGTTTATTAGTTGCATCTATCATTATTATAAAACAAGCACGGCCCCAGAAAAATTTTTTTCGCTGAAGGATTTTTGATTCTTTTGGGGTATTTTGGCGATGGGAAAGGGATTGGCACAGGGAAAATTCGGGATTCCGCCCCAGTCCTTCCTAGAGTTTCCACCCGGACACGCCTTTTTTTCACCCAAGGATTTTTTATTGTGTTATTATTTTGGGGGATTTCGGCCACGGGGAATCGATTGGTATCGGTCTCAACCTTGGGAAAAATTCGCCCAGTGGCTCCTAGAGTTCAAATGTAATTAAATACACTGGTCCAAATGGTACCAGGGACAGTTTGTATTTATATAGTTAAAATCTGAGCATATTAAAGTTATGTGTTATTAAAGATAGTTTCTTTTTCAATTTCATAAAAATTTATGTTTGTGGGAGATTATTTGTAGAAAGAATTATTCATTTCATTTAAATTAGAAATACCAATATTCCCGGAAAGAAAACCAAAACTTTAATTATTTATATTTTTTATCTGCCAATGCTATTTATTTTTCATTTGTTTTATTTATTTCCTTTTTCTATTTATTTGATTGATATTTCATTAAATTTTATAAAAATGTTATTAAAATTTTTTAGCTAAAGTACCCAATACTATTTTAGTACCTAATTAATTAAACAAAGAAAATTTTAATTTTAGTTACTTTTTATTAAGTAATTACAATTAATATAAATAAAGTTACATAGACCATGTTTTAAAGCCGATGTTTTACCACATAAAGTATAATATAAAGTCAGCTGTTTTATGAAATCATATGTTATCACTTATTTGAAGCCAATTTTGACGAAATAACTATATGCCATACTTTGCCCCTTTTGTGAAACGTTTTTCTCCCACATAAAACTAAAATTAATTCATTAAATTTAATTGCTGAATTAATATTTGAAAAAACTGTATTAACATCAAGTGCATCCATTAGAAGTTTTTAAAAATCTATTAGAACTTGGGTGGATGAATAAAATATATTCTATTAGCGACTGAAATTTGAAACAAGATTATATATATATAATAAGAGTGTAAACTAATAGAAGGAATTGAAAAACTATCTTGAACTTACAATATTTGAATTAGGGAAATTTGAAATATGAATCTTGTTTCAGAAACAGTCAATTTAGGCGACAAAAGATTTTCAAAAACTTTATAGATGGGGAGGTTAACTCCAACCGCCCATCTAGAGAATGCAGATTCTCCAATCAGCTGATTCAAGGGAGTGCAAGTCTTATCAGACGACGATGAGCGACCCCTCATCCCAAAATTCACTTTCCCCCTAAAAATAAACAAATAATGCAAAATGACAATACATCTTGTGTATTAAGAACAAAAGAGTTCCTACCCTTATGATTAAATTTAACGCCCGTTTAAAATACTTGATAATGTATACAAAGTAGAGTCTACATAGAATTCTTCAGTATACAGTAGCCTACAACGTGCGCGAGACTAATCAAATGGCTGTTCATTTCTTCACAGCTGATTTTAAAAACAAAAGGTCAAAATAAACGGCTCCATATCAATGTGGCCATTGCCTTACCTAGAATCGATTAGTAACGCCACTATACGTTTCCCAATAAACCATTAGGTTGTGCATCCATCACCAATTCACTAGAACACAACACAGAAACGTATTTAAGATCCGCACTACACGAAATTTCGAGCTTGTGATGTTATTACCACATTTGCCACCACTAAACACTCGAGCGACCATTTCTCTGCTCGTACCATAAGCTTCCTCCTCATGCCCCAACCACTTTACGAATGAGACCATTCCAATACGACCCATTAATTAATACCTCGTACCGTACCGCCCATCTTCATGTAGCATGCACAAATTTCCAAAGTTCCGATGACATGTCACGCGTAGACTATATTCTACGCAGCAAATCTTCGGTTCGTGTCCGGCCTTACACAAAGCTTGCGGTTTCCGGACCGCATGCGAGGCCCCGACACATGCGATCTATTTGTTGTCATCAATAGAAATTAGCAAACTGTTGTGCCGACGAAATCATAGTCATTCCCGTATTAAACGCCCTCTGCGTGTCTCGCGTTTTTGGTCAGACTTTTGTAGTAATGTCACTCAAAGCTTTTGCCCTGGACACATGACAAACAAAGCTTGTAGAACAAGCGACCGCCGGATGTAGGCTAGTAGACAACTCACGTAAGAGATTCTGACGAAATTTCCTGTATGATTCTTCTTCTTTGAAGTACAATACCTTTTGTATTGATGACGTCCTATACGATTGTGTTTCCATTGAAACCAAATAACGTTTTTACCGATATTAACGCTTAGGTGACGCCTCCATTGCAATCAAACCATTTGTGTACTGTTTATGGTTTTTAGGATAAAGTGACTATTCGTTTATAATCAACATTGTTTATCTTTACTGTGATCTAAACAATAATGTGACTCTTCAAATTGAATCAAACCAACCTTCTGTAGACGATGAATATGTGACTCTTCGAATGTAATCAACAATTCATTGTATTGATTATGTTTTTAAATTCCTTTTATTAGCTCATACTCTCCTGATATATATATATATATATATATATATATATATATATATATATATATATATATATCCCTACATCTTGTACACATTTTTATGCGTTAATAAAATATATTTTTATTAAACCAATCACGTTCAAAGACATTTTTTTTAACCTGCAGTGGATGGAAATTGATGTTAGCACAGTATTTTCAAACATTTATTCAATAATTAAACTATAGAAATTTGAGAGTCTAGAACGGATTCGAAGAAGTAACCTATAAGAATTTTGCTTAAGCTCCCATCTGGTTGTCATTGAAAACCTCTATTGTACAACCTCAAATGTTTGCCATGGTTGCCACACAATGTCATAAATAATCCTCAAGGAATAAAATAAACAAACTGGGTTAGCGGTATCGAACCTTGCTTCACGAACGGACAATGCGAAAAGAAACTACAAATCAATGCAAGAGACTAAAAAAAGAAAGCGTACAAATACAGTAGTAACAAACAAGAATAATAGTCCAATGCCGTACATAGAAAGAAAAATGGAAAACTGCAAGGAAAACCTCTTTCGATTTTGCTACTTAATATTGTTATTCTGACATGTGTACACACATATTTATATTAGTTGTAATTATAAAATATAAAGAAACTAAAATAATTTGTTTTTTGTTTGACTTAAGTAGGAATTGACTTCAAAGTAATCAACACAGTCTAACCAACTCACTGTGATCTATACTTTAAAGTGACTTTTCGAATAAATCATGAATCCTTTGTATTAAATATCATCTTTACAATAAAGTGACTCTTCGAATCTAATGAACATTTGTTAATATTTACTGTGATCTTCAAGATAAAATGACTGTTCGAATGTAATCAACAATTGTTTATCTTGACAAACACAATCTTTTTAAAGTGTTTATTTAAAGTGAACGCAATCTTTACAATTATGTGACTCTTCCATGTAATCAAAAATTGTTTATTTTGGCTGTGATCTTTACTTTCAAATGACTTTTCGAATATAATCTACAATTGTTTATATGGGAAAACACAATCTTTATAAATTCTTAAAAGTGATCACAATCTTTACAATTATGTGACTCTTCGATGTAATCAACAATTGTTTATATTGACAAACACAATCTTTTTAAAGTGTTTATATAAAGTGAACGCAATCTTTATAAATTGTTTATTTAAAGTGATCACAATCTTTACAATTATGTGACTCTTCGATGTAATCAACAATTGTTTATATTGACAAACACAATCTTTTTAAAGTGTTTATATAAAGTGAACGCAATCTTTATAAATTGTTTATTTAAAGTGATCACAATCTTTACAATTATGTGACTCTTCGATGTAATCAACAATTGTTTATATTGACAAACACAATCTTTTTAAAGTGTTTATATAAAGTGAACGCAATCTTTATAAATTGTTTATTTAAAGTGATCACAATCTTTACAATTATGTGACTCTTCGATGTAATCAACAATTGTTTATATTGACAAACACAATCTTTTTAAAGTGTTTATATAAAGTGAACGCAATTTTTATAAATTGTTTATTTAAAGTGATCACAATCTTTACAATTATGTGACTCTTCGATGTAATCAACAATTGTTTATATTGACAAACACAATCTTTTTAAAGTGTTTATATAAAGTGAACGCAATCTTTATAAATTGTTTATTTAAAGTGATCACAATCTTTACAATTATGTGACTCTTCGATGTAATCAACAATTGTTTATATTGACAAACACAATCTTTTTAAAGTGTTTATATAAAGTGAACGCAATCTTTATAAATTGTTTATTTAAAGTGATCACAATCTTTACAATTATGTGACTCTTCGATGTAATCAACAATTGTTTATATTGACAAACACAATCTTTTTAAAGTGTTTATATAAAGTGAACGCAATCTTTATAAATTGTTTATTTAAAGTGATCACAATCTTTACAATTATGTGACTCTTCGATGTAATCAACAATTGTTTATATTGACAAACACAATCTTTTTAAAGTGTTTATATAAAGTGAACGCAATCTTTATAAACTGTTTATTTAAAGTGATCACAATCTTTACAATTATGTGACTCTTCGATGTAATCAACAATTGTTTATATTGACGGTGATCTTTATTTTAAAGTGACTCTTCGAATGTAATCAAACCCACTTTGTATAGACTCTGATTATGTGAATCATTGAATGTGATCAACGGTACTTTGCATTGATTATGATCTTTACGTTAGAGTGACTCTTCCAATTTAGTTAAACATTGTTTGTACTGATGATACTCTTAAAGAAACCGGGAAAATGTTAAAATAAGAAACATTTTGTATAGACGTTTGAGGTACGTACTTAACAGAGAAAACTGTATAGTTTTTGTGAAAGTGTTAACGTTAGAAGATGTCGCTAACAGGAAACGTTTTAAACTTAGGTTCGGAGGAAATAAAGCGTGTGGAATGAACAGTTTAAATGGAGGTTTGAGTTTTTCAATGAGGGCGAATAAATAAAAATACAATAACCGAGAAACGTAAATTTTCTCGGGCATTGTCGAAGAAAGCGCTTGTTAAAGAAATTTTTGAAAACAAATAGAAATTTATATTTTAAACATTAAAAATCGCTATCTATAAAAGTATATAGCTACAGTACTTACAAAAAACTATTGCCATGTCATCTTTCAGCGGGGGCAATATCCCTCCGAACTGTAACAGAAATAATATATAAATTAACTGCAAATATTTATAAAAACGTTTTGTTACGAAAAACTCGTTATAAATTGTAAGTAGCTTACTTTGTAACAGAACAATATTTAAATTTACAAGAAGTGGTTACATGAAGCTTAAAATATCGATAAAAAATGAAAAACCTTGCGTGCACGGCCTCGATGTCAACCGCTTGCTGGTAGAAATAAGTTTAGAGCTATAATAAGCCTGTAAAAAACTATTTAACATAAATTGCCTAAAATCATGTTTCAGTTTTCTTCTGAAAGAAAA
>JBAIZL010000010.1:47961972-48229472 GCA_036971475.1 Prosapia bicincta
GCGGAGAGTCAGCTGACAAAAGGGAAAGACTTGTGGGGGTGGAACTTTGGAACTTTACAAAAAAGAGGGTATTGGCAGGGTAGAAAGACTTGAAGGGGGAGAGGGACGTCTCGAAGGAGATAATCTAGAGGGGGAAGGGCACTTTATGAGGTAGACGAGCTTAACGAAGGAGAAGTACGTGATGGAGAAGAGGGACTTAACAAGGTAGAGGAATTTGACAAGTGAGAGACGCTTGGTAGCGGAGAGGCACCTGACGAGAGAGGGATTTTACAAAAAAAAGGGTCTCGACAGGGGGTTAAGACTTGGGGGGGAGAAAATCTAGAGGGGGAAATAGCAATTGATGAGGGAGATGAGCTTAATAAAGGGGAAATACGTGATGAAGAAGTGGGACTTGACAGAGGACAGGAGTTTAACAAGGGAGAGAGACAAAACGGCGGATTTTCGAGAGAAATCTTGTCGCAGTAGATTATCTCAGACTGTAACTATTTACATAGGATTTATGGGGAGTTCCTATTAAATAGGGGCTTAAATTACCAAAATAAATTGAAAAATTCCATTAGAGGATTCCAACTAATGACGTCCAAAGAGGTTAGAAACTTATAATGTAACCTCACTTTAATTATGTAACCAAGCACAAAAGCTATATAACGATATTAATGTAGATAAATATTGTGAAAATGCAAACAAAATGTCGGTAGATAATTATCAAAGACCCGGATCTTATCGCAGCTGGAGCCTGCGAGAATGCAGTAGGCTCTGTGTTCCTCTGTTGATCATGCGGCCTCGAATAATATACGAAATGCTTTCGTAACACTTTAGGATCACTTTTAGGTAACACCTTTAGGATCGATCTTCGCCTGACGTCTATGTGAGTCATGTGTCAGGCGTTGGAGGTTATGGACAGAACCAAGTACATTTTGACTATATGTTCTCCTTTCCGTTAAAGACAAAATACGAACCTTCACTTTAGTTCCATGCCCCCTCCCCCAAAAAATACAATGATTACAACCTAGTAATTGATGATTGGCTTTATTCAAACACCAGAAATATGATTAAAAGAGAAAGTAAATATTTAGCATAGATCAGATACAATAAACAACCCCATTAATGGCTTAGGGAATATTGGACTTTATACTTCCAAAAAAAGGATTCTTTTCTACACTTTCTCAAAGCATTGACTATTCAAAAGATAATGCAAGTACAAAGCGCCGAGCAAATTGTGGCACTGCCAATGTGGAAGTGGACCAACCTTAACGGAAGTACAAACGCCCGAGCAAGTTGCGGTACTGCCGATGTGGAAGTAGAACAACCTCAATGGAAGTACAAACGCCCGAGCAAGTTGCGGTACTGCCGATGTGGAAGTAGAACAACCTCAATGGAAGTACGAAAGCCCGAGCAAGTTGCAGTACTACCGATGTGGAAGTAGACCAACCCCAATGGAAGTATAAACACCCAAGCAAATTGCAGTACTGCTATTATGGAAGTAGACTAACCTCAATGGAAATGCAAAGTCCCAATGGAAGTATAAAGACCCGAGCAAGTTGCAATACTGCCGATGTGGAAGTAGACCAACCCCAATGGAAGTACAAAGACCCGAGCAAGTTGCAATACTGGCGATGTAGAAGTAGACCAATGTTAATACAAGTACAAAGATCCTAGCAGGTTGCGGTACTGCTAATGTGAAAGTAGACAAACCTCAATAAAAATACAAACACCCGAGCAAGTTGCAATACTGGCGATGTAGAAGTAGACCAATGTTAATACAAGTACAAAGATCCTAGCAAGTTGCGGTACTGTAAATGTGAAAGTAGACCAACCTCAATGAAAGTACAAAGACCCGAGCAAAGAGCAGTACTGCCGATGTTGAAGTAGAACAACCTCAGTGGTTATACAATCACCAGAGCTATTTTTATTGCAGTACGGCCGATGTGGAAGTAGACCAATGATAGTACAAGTACAAAGACATGAGTAAGTTGCAATACTGCTAATGTGGAAGTAGACCAATGTTAATGGAAGTACAAAGACTAGAGCAAGTTGCGTTACTGCCAATGTGAACGTAGTGAAACAATAATGCAAGTACAAAGACCTGAGTAAGTTGTAGTAGGCTACTACCAATGTGGAAGTAGACCAACGTTATTACAAGTACAAGGACCCGAGCAAGTTCTGGTACTCCCAATGTGGAGGTAGACCAACCTCAATGGAAGTACAAACGCCCGAGCAAGTTGCGGTACTGCCGATGTGGAAGTAGACCACTGTTAATGCAAGTACAAAGACCCAAGCAAGTTGCGGTACTGCTAATGTGGAAGTAGACCAACCCCAATGGAAGTACAAAGACCTGAGTAAGTTGCAGTACTGCCAATGTGGAAGTAAACTAACCTCAATGGAAGTACAAACACCCGAGCAAGTTGAGGTACTGATGATGTCGGAATAGACCAACTTCAATGGAAATACAAACACCCGAGCAAGTTGCATTACTACCGATGTGGAAGTAGACCAACCTCAATGGAAGTACAAAAACCCAAGCAAGTTGCGGTACTGATAATGTGGAAGTAGACCACCCTTAATGGAAGTACAAACATCCGAGCAATTTTGATTGTAATACTGCCCATGTGGAAGTAGACCAATGTATTGCTAGTACAAAGACCTGAGTAAGTTGCAGTACTGCCAATGTGGAAGTAAACTAACCTCAATGAAAGTAAAACACCTGAGCAAGTTGCAGTACTGCCAATGTGGAAGTAGACCAATGTTAATGCAAGTACAAAGACCCGAGCAAGTTGCAGTACTACCGATGTGGAAGTAGACCAGCCCCAATGGAAGTACTAAAACCCAAGCAAGTTGCGGTACTGATAATGTGGAAGTAGACCAACCTCAATGGAAGTACAAACACCCGAGCAATTTTGATTGTAATACTGCCCATGTGGAAGTAGACCAATATATTGCTAGTACAAAGACCCGAGCAAGTTGCAGTACTGCTATTATGGAAGTAGACTAACATCAATGGACATACAAAGACCCGAGCAATTTTTATTGCAATACTGCCGATGTGGAATTATACCAATGTTAATGCAAGTACAAAGACTTTAGCAAGTTGTAGTACTGCAAATGTGGAAGTAAACCAACCTCAATGCAAGTACAAACGCCCGAGCAAGTTGCAGCACTGCCGATGTGGAAGTAGACCAATGTTAATGGAAGTACAAAGACTGGAGCAAGTTGCGTTACTGCCAATGTGGAAGTAGTCCAACGAAAATGCAAGTACAAAGACCTGAGTAAGTTGCAGTACTGCCAATGTGGAGGGTAAACCAACCTCTATGGAAGTACAGACGCCCAAGGAGGTTGCTGTATTGGTAATGTGGAAGTAGATCAAAGTTAATGCAAGTACAAAGACCCGAAAAGGTTGCGGTACTACTAATGTGGAAGTAAACAAACCTCAATGGAAGTACAAACGCCCGAGCAAGTACCAGTAGTCCACTGCCGATGTGGAAGTAGACCAATGTTAATGCAAGTACAAAGACCTGAGTAAGATGCAGTACTGCCAATGTGGAAGTAAACCCACCTCAATGAAAGTACAGACGACCGAGCAAGTTGCAGTACTGCCGATGTGGAAGTAGACCAATGTTAATGCAAGTACAAATACCTGAGTAAGTTGCAGTACTGCCAATGTGGAAGTAAACCCACCTCAATGAAAGTACAGACGACCGAGTAAGTTGCAGTACTGCCGATGTGGAAGTAGACCAATGTTAATGCAAGTACAAAGACCAGAGCAAGTTGCAGTACTGCCAATGTGGAAGTAAACCCACCTCAATGAAAGTACAAACGACCGAGCAAGTTGCAGTACTGCCGATGTGGAAGTAGACCAATGTTAATGCAAGTACAAATACCTGAGTAAGTTGCAGTACTACCAATGTGGAAGTAAACCCACGTCAATGGAAATACAGACGACCGAGCAAGTTGCAGTACTGCCGATGTGGAAGTAGACCAATGTTAATGCAAGTACAAATACCTGAGTAAGTTGCAGTACTACCAATGTGGAAGTAAACCCACGTCAATGGAAGTACAGACGACCGAGCAAGTTGCAGTACTGCCGATGTGGAAGTAGACCAATGTTTTTGGAAGTACAAAGTCTTGAGTAAGCTGCGGTACTGCCGATGTGGAAGTAGACCAACCTCAATGGAAGTACAAACACCCAAGCAAGTTGCAGTACTGCTATTATGGAAGTAGACTAACCTCAATGGAAATACAAAGAGCAGAGCAAATTGCAGTACTACTAATGTGGACGTAGGCCGAAGATAATACACGTAGGGGCAAATTGTGTACTGCCAATGTGGAAGTAGACTAACCTCAATGGAAGGAAAACACCCGAGCAACTTGCGCTACTGCCAATGTGGACATAGGCCAACGATAATACAAGTACAAGGACCCGAGTAAGTTGTGGTACTGCCAATGTGGAAGTAGACTGACCTCAATGGAAGTAAAACACACGAGCAAATTGCAGTACTGCCGATGTGAAAGTAAACCAATGTTAATGCAAGAACATAGACCAGAACAAGTTGTAGTACTGCCGATGAGGAAGTAGACCAATGTTAATGTAAGTACAAAGACCCGAGTAAGTTGCAGTACTGTCGATGTGGAAGTAGACCAATATTATTGCAAGTACAAAAACCTGAGTAAGTTGTAGTACTGCCGATGAGTAAGTAGACCAATGGTAATGTAAGTACAAAGACCCGAGTAAGTTGCAGTACTACCAATGTGAAATAGACCAATGTTATTGCAAGTACAAAGACCTGAGTAACCTGCAGTACTGCCGATGTGGCAGTAGACCAATGTTAATGCAAGTACATAGACCAGAGCAAGTTACAGTACTGCCGATGTGGAAGTAGACCAATGTTAAAGCAAGTATAAGGACCGGGGCAAGTTCTGGTACTCCCAATGTGGAGGTATACCAACCTCAATGGAATTAAAACACCCTAGCTAGTTGCAGTACTTTCGATGTGGAAGTAGACCGATGTTAATGCAAGTACAAATACCTGAGCAAGTTGTGATACTGCCAATGTGGAAGTAACCAACCTCTGTGGAAGTACAAACACCCAAGCAATTTTGATTGCAATACTGCCGATGTGGACATAGGCCAACGTTAATACAAGTACAAGGACCCTAGCAAGTTGTGGTACTGATAATGTGGAAGTAGACCAACCTCAATGGAAGTACGAACTCCCGAGCCAGTTGCAGTACTACCAATGTGGACATAGGCCAACGTTAATACAAGTAGAAGGACCCGAGCAAGTTGTGGTACTGCCAATGTGAAAGTAGACCAATTTTAAAGCAAGTATAAAGACCTGAGCAAGTTGTGATACTGCCAATGTGGAAGTAGACCAACCTCAATGGAAGTACGAACACCCAAGCAATTTTGATTGCAATACTGCCGATGTGGACATAGACCAACGTTAATACAAGTACAAGGACCCGAGCAAGTTGTGGTACTGATAATGTGGAAGTAGACCAACCTCAATGGAAATACGAACTCCCGAGCAAGTTGCAGTACTGCCAATGTGGAAGTAGACCAACGATAATGCAATTATAAAGACCCGAAAAAGTTGCGGAATTGCCAATGTGGAAGTAGACCAACGATATAGCGAGATATTACGACCCGTACAATAATTGCTTACCAATATGTTTTCCCCTTAGCCATTCTCTTTGGCCCATATGGTATTAGCCGACGAAATGAATTATTCTACGAAGTCCTCAACACCACATGTAAGACTACAAAACAAAACTTTACATTTGGCTTGTTAAAAATGACACCCCGTCGCAATATAATTTCTCAACCTCGCCGATGTTGATCAAGATATCGTTTTGGATTGAATCTACCGTGCCGCTGTTGTGTTTTTACACTCTTCCTTTATTATCCCTCGTGACAACTGATCTTTTCGTGCAAACATGCAAACAGAAAAGTCGGCCTTCAAATTTACATAATACCAAATTAATTTGAAAGAGGCTGTTTCCACCATATCAGGACATGTCATGCCACGAGGCGTTAACAGATAAGGGCGATTTTGACACACGGAGCGCTGCCTATTTCGCGTTAAAACATTTTTGTATGTTTATTACTATTTAATATTTATTTTAAACTCTATTTTACTTAGTTTTTTACTTATTTTTCAAAATACCGTATGCGCCAAAATAAACAGTACTGAAACAGTTGAACGATATTTTATTTACATAGTTTTACAAACACGCACAAGTAAAAAGAAGTTAAATGGGTTGGACTCGTTTATAAACATGTTCTATATGACCTCCGTTCAATTCGACGCAACACTCCGTTCAGCAGTTGGTATTTTGTGTAACGTAAGATATGTTCTAGTTTTCTCTTTTTAATAATGTTTATGATTTGTTTGTTGTTCGGCTGATTGAGTACTGCTGTGTTTCGAACTCTGTCAATCCACGACATACGCCGGGAGGCCCACATTTAGAAAGCTTCCAGTCTCTTACAAACGTCATCTTTGAGTGTACATACTTCAGTTCCATGCAGAAATATACTAAACACATAACCTCTAGGAATACGAATCCTTAAGGCCGCGGACATACAGAAGGCAACTGGTGACGGCAACGCAACGCCAACTTTTAGTTGCTAGTTGGTTTACACGATTGTTCATATGAAGTTGCTAGTTTAGTTGTCAGTTATGTCGTCATCAGAAGAAGATTGTCTATATTTTAAGAAAGATACTTTAAAAACGTTACAAAAAAAGACAATCCAGTGTAGGCCTACACATCTATAACGTTAGGCCTATTCATGCGAGACACAGTCAATATATTGCTGCGCAATATTCACGAAATTACCCAGATCATTTTTTTAATTATTATCGCATGAGCATTAACAATTACGAATACCTTTTAAGTGATGTATTTTATAACATTAAAAAAAATAAGTAACTGGCTAGAAAGATGGAGAAATTAATTTCAGCTGGATAAAGATTAACAATAACACTCAGCTAAGGTTAACTGCTCATTTGTGTATTTATTTTTATGTATAACTGCAAGACATAAAATAACGTTACATTACAGTAAAATAAAAATTAGTTTTTAAACAAATGAAATTTTATAGTTCAATCTCCGATTTTATATATTTTGAACAAACTGTTGGTAATCATTTATATCGTCTTGAAGTTGTTGGATACACAAATCATGACCAGAGCCAGCAATATTTTGTTTTTCTGACGTGATATACCACTGTAATAAAACACTATTCAGAGAAACAGAAACACAAAAAATACAAATAAAAATTATTATCATTTAAATAAGGTATCACTCTTGGGAAACTCATACACAACACAACATACTGCTGGTAACTGAGAAACTGAGCAACGAGTTTACAGCATGTCGTGACTGGAGCAACTCTAGTTTATGTGTCACTCGCTAGTCGCGTTGCTATCACTTCTCTGTGAATATGTGCATGCAACTCCGTATGCTGTGAAGAAACAACTCAAGTTTACTTTGAATTGCAATCACCAGTTGCTTTCGATATCCCGGCTACATAGTATGGCTTTCATTTTGATACAGGCGCCCCCAGATAGTTCTATTTTCATTAACCAGAGGAATTGGGAACTAATTTATACCCCAAGGACAAATTTTGAAAATTAAATGAAATTTTACGCCTTTCTACTGCTTAAAGTATACACAAGATGAAAAAATAAGAAAATTAAATTTTCCTTAATTTTAAAAGGTTTACATTCCTGTTTTAAGAGTAATAACATTAAATGTCAAATCAAACGGAAATATGGTCAACAGGTACGATTTGGAAATGAAATATGTCTTTCTGAGGTCACGTGCTGTAGCGGATCCCCAAAACTATTTGGAGGAGAGCTTGGTGGGTGGGGATGGCCAAGCGGCCCCTCTTCTCGGAAAATATTTAAGGAATATGGTAGTTGTAGTGTAAACTCTGAGCGTCTTCTATGTGAGGGACATAGTTATAGGGCAACTCTGTGACACACCGCCATTAATTAAACTAATTTAGCATATAGTTCGATCAGTCAGAGAAGGAGGCGGTTCGGTGCTGCGGGTAGAAACATGGGAACAGGGCTTTTGGTAAGGGCTGGATGTAGGAGAGGGATCCGCAAGACAAGCATTTTTCTGAGTGGGGCGGTAGTATATATTTGCAATACAAACCACATATTTATTACGTTGTGAATGGACGTATTAATAATGAATATAGTGCGGTATTATAGTAATTTTTATGGATTTGTAAACATATTCTGCTAATTAATAAGTAGATTTAAATCAGGTCCGAACAGTCGAACCTAAACATCGGAAATGGCATTTTATTTTACATTTATAATGTTATTTTATAGTTGAAAATTTTTTACTTTTAGGGGGGCTTACGCCCTAAAGCCCCCTCTTAAATCCGCCACTGATCACGTGGTATCAGTAACGAGTTTTTATTTATTAGGCCTACATACAGATGAAATTAATATAGACATGAGTAACGAGAGAGATTCGGTAAGAACCCGACCCCTGAAATCTCAATAACGAAACAGTACAGAGTGGGCCAGAGAGAGCAAGAAATTCAGAACACGATATGAAGGCTACTTGCGCTAAAATATAAAACTCAAAACAAACTATAGAGTTAAAATCATAGTTAGTCATCTTATTTTCAAAAAAACGCCTTGAAGAGCTGAAATTTAAACACTTTAAAATTAGGTAAAAGTTGACAATTAGTAGGGTCTACACCAACTTCGATATTTTCGTTCTCACTTGTGTTACTAAAAAATATATTGTAGACGAGAATAAACTATAAATTTTGTCGCAAAATTATAAATAGTGCTTTAAATTTTACAAAAATACGAACATAACCTGAATGCATGAGTTCAATTCAAACTATATAAACTAAATGTTTTCTAATGAATGTATTATTTTATACTACATTCGATTATTATAAGTCCATTTTATGATATAGCAACACGTTATTAGGTTATAATAAAATAACTCAGATAAGCCTAATAGCGAATACGGCAAATGGCCTTTTGTTGAGTAATCAGTTAGTCAGTTGATACGCAAATTAAAGGCATCTGGTCGACTTCAATTATTTATACACTCCACTTTTACAAAACCAAACCTATCCTATAATAGGCTCTACTTTGTAGGTGTATTTAAATAAAAGCTATACGTCAAATAAAAACACGGTGCATCAACCGTGAGTGTACACCTCATCATGAAAGCTATACAGTAACGTGATGTAGCCTACATAGTTCAGTAATTGCTGAAGAATTTAATTAAATGATTGTGTTTCAAAAGTAAGGTTATGTTTATATGTGGCGATTATTTACATAATATTTATCGTCTAACAAATAGTTTCGTCTATAATTTATTGCACAGAGTTTAGGGCTTTAATGTAATGTAATTTTAAAAAAAACACGTATTAAAAAAACTAATTCACAAGGTGAAATATTGTTTAAGACGCAATAACAAGAATCCGATATATATTCACTGTTGAACAATACATTAAAAATGCTAGTAAATTTCGAGGAGACGTTAGTTTGTTTGCAATAGTGAAACAAAATATTTAAGCCATGTTATTATTCAGTGAAAACAATTTGATTAATTTACATTACACCCTGTTCTTATTATAAACGAGCCGATTAAAATATTTACAAACCTAATATGCCCAATTGTTAACGAGAATTAGTTGCAGTATTTGTCCGTTAATGATAATAATTCAGCTTCATTACAACCATTAATCATATTAAGGAAGGCCAACATATTATACTTTCAAATACTAGAACATAAAAACGAGTTCTTTTAATAGATTTGTTGACAGATTTTAAAGTCTTGGCAGTAGGCCTATTCATTTGCTCACAATTACTTTCAATACGTTCTCTTAGGTAAACGTGCCGTGCACTGGAGTAGGCCTAGAGAATGCATGTGCCGCTTACTAATAAGTAGGCCTAATAGACCTATTTTAGCTGACTAGTGAGTTGAGGCAATAAATGTAGGAACTCATAATTACAAACACGTTATCATACGCATTTCGATTACTTGTGCCGTCATCATCGGTGCCTTAAAATCACAACTTGCCATTGCTGATACTTAAATTGACAGAAAATCTAGGCTAGGTTAGGCCTATACGTATTTTACTGCACTGCATATAAATAATTAAAGATTACTGCACTTAATGATTACAGTTGTTATACAGGTCAACTTCAATCAGCTAACTATGAAATGGATAGGCCTAAAATTTATTTTTAATAAAAGTTTTAGACTTACGTGAAGTTTGTTTCTTAGGGATTAGCCCTATAGGACCTACATGTTGTTCAGTGACCTACTACAATTACAATTATATACAGTAATTGTAGTTTTATAGGTTTTCAATATTCCAAACTTAATTCTTGTTTTTTTAAAAATTATGTTCTCATAATAAAATATTAATATAATTCCGGAAACACGTAACTCATGAATATCGCTATTTGATTATGTTTAGGGTTTTAATTTCAAGCAATAGATTTACTCCTTCATTCGATCCTAATTATTTTAAAGTTTCTTTGGTCTGATATAAAATAATTACCAAGTTAAATAATATTTGCATTTGCATGACCTCAAAATTTAACTGTTTTCGGCCAATATAAAATAACCTATTTCCCAAACAAGATTGTATTCATTTAGAATAAACTAATAATAGAGCCTAATAGTTAATGTTTACTATTATTGTTTAATGTAACGAATACTAATTATTACCTAATTATTAGTTTAAAAACCTACTCACATTTTTAAATATTGTATATATACGGAATTGTTTTAAAATCAAATAAAGTATTGACGTTGGCTATTTAACTACTATTAACCTAAAACATGATAATAATTAACTTACTTGTGTGTCCAAACAATAAAAGTCCGTAATGGTCCATGACAAGTAAACAGTCAAATGAAATATTAAACACAAGTTACAAGAGTACATATAATTTGATTTAAAAATAAACTGTTAAAAGAAAAATATAAACATCAAATCAATATAAACACATCTCAAAACTGTAATATTTTACATCTGGAAACTGGATCCCACAGCCTCTTAAATTACACTTAACTTTGAGGCTATGACATTCTTAATTTTATTTTTTGTGTTCTTTACCCAGTAAAAATTGAAAAAAACTATCACCATATGTCATTCTTAGAAGAAACTCCAAAAAATAATAACAAAAATTAAAATGCCTTAAAAATAATTTTATATTTTAAGAAAGGTTAAAAATGTTTAAAGATAGAATTTGATCAGCCAACTATTAGAAAATATTCTAAAAGGTTTTAAAAAAGTTAAATAGACCCTACATCTAATATTGTTTTCTTGTAGAATTACTTTAGGGCCTAAATATTTTTTCAATCACAATTTTAAAACTAATAAAACATTATAGGTTAAAAAAGAAAATAATAAGTCAATGAAATAAAAATAACAGTCCATGAACATTAGGTTCTTTTTAATAACAATCTAGCCTCGCCTAATTTTAAATTGATAACTTGTAGCTCGTATAAAATAATTTTCTGCTAAGTATATAAGTTTCATAAAACCCTAGGAATTGTTCAAAGCTTGAAGTACATTAACTCCAATGATTTTAAACATTTTAATCTTCAAACCATGTCTTGTTCATTCAAATAATCTTTAAACCATGTCTTCAACCTCAACAAATGACATCCCACGGTCTTGTTCATGATAATTATTTTAATAGTAGTGACATCAGTTTACACTTTAAGGTCCTTGTTGTTACACATCTAATAGGAGTATAGACCATTATACCACAGAGATGTATTTTGAATTTGTTGAATAATGAAGATAGTGATTATTTATTACTTGCTAGACCAGGGGTCCCCAAACATGTTGGGTCCTTGGCCCCCCTTCTCTAGTGATGAAATCCTCCTAAAACCTCTAAACTTTACACTATAAATAAATGGTATGGGCACATGAAAAAAATCTAATACTATATAATATATTAAAAACAATTTATTTATACATAATTTCACAAGAAACATGATATAAAATTTCCAGTTTCAATTTGCAAGGTAAATTTTAACTAATAAGAGACAAATTTTGTTAGTGAAATGCTTGAGGCTATTTATTGCACTAGCAGGTCTACTTGAGGTTGTATTTTAGTAAAGGCACAACCCAAGTCATTAGCAACATCAAGTTTGTTCCTATATTATTAAATATATTTAATTTATCTTATTACTTTCCAATTAGTCTCATGCACCTGATATGCTTTCACGCCCCCCAGTTTGGGAACCCATGTCCTAGGCAGTTAAGTTCTTCTTTGCTAGTGAGTCTTTTGTAAGTCCAGGCTAGCTTAAGGGCTTGTTGATTTAACAAGAGGTTATTGTATGTTGATAGGGCAAATTATATCCAGTAGCTAGGAACAATTGTCTATCTATTTTAGTTTTTTTTTTGCAAAATAAAAGTGAAGTTGTCATTGCCTTTACTAATTATTACAATCTAAAAACTATCTATTTCAGTTTAGCATCAAGGTCAGATATTTAGGTGCTCTAGAATGGGACACTGATATGTATAGGGTATGACTTTGTGCAATACTTTATTATAATAGCATAATTAAAATGAAAAAACGTATTCCATCAAGGCCAAAGGCTTCAGTGTTATCATAGCTATCATCTAATCAGAAACTAGTGGTTTCCTTGATAATTGGTTCATCACGTTTTTCTGTACTCTCGTCACCACTCTCTTTTCGTACTTTCTTTAATGAGAAAAAAGTGACATTTACAGCACATTTCCAAAGAGACAATTCCACAGACAGGTGTTTGTTTACCTTGCAACTTTCTTAATTTTAATTCTACTACAGTGAAGTACATACTAATGAATTCTATTTAGTTCCCACTCCCTAATTTGGCACTGAACTTTTTAATTTGATTTTCATGGACGCACTTTTATCAAAATGTAGCTTGTTATACTTATATTTATGTCAATGTTACACAAACAACTGATGATATATATATATATATATATATATATATTATTTTCGAGTGATTCGACAATGGTCAAGTGACGGAAAGGTGCCTCATCACACAAGGTAAAATCATTGCACTTAATGGTGGATAAAATTACTTACAATAGTAATATATTAACTTCATATTATTTTCTATATATAGTTGATAAAAATGTTGAGGTTCCTTCGAAAGTATTATCAAGGGTCTGTAGACATATATATATATATATATATATATATATATATATATATATATATTTCCTAATATATATATATTTAGGAAATTATATGTAAGAAAGGTATATATATATATATTTGTAGCTTTGCAACACTGTAATACCAGCTTTGCAACTCTTCGCATAAATACCAAGTAAGATTCTTGTTTAAGTACATATAGTGAAAGTGATACATACATATATATATATATATATATATATATATATATATATATATATATATATTTATTTATTTATTATTTTATTTTATTTCATTCTCTCATATTTCTTTTTGTGTTTTCTCTTCGATTGACAAAGACCACTGTGTGGTTGAAATATATCATTGTTTAAGTGCTTTTATGTGTTTCTATTTCAAAACTACAGAGTGGACTCTTACCAAGGTAAGTCTGTCAGTCTCCTAGTCCAAAAAATCTATATATATATATATTGAAATAGATGAGCAATAAGACCTACTATTTGCTGACAATGTAAACCATCTTCAATACTTTCTCACTGTAGTCGGAATATGTAGTTTAAAAAAATGGGATTTAACTACAAAACACTATTGCATTAAATATATGTCTACAAGTATATTGAATTATGACTAGGGATGGGCCGATTCCTAAAATTTTCGATTCCGATTCCGATTCCGATTCTAAAATTTTCCGTTCGATTCTCGATTCTTTAGTCGATTCTCGATTCTTTCAAGTTATATTAGCTTACATTCTAGTTCTCCAATAATTAATTTATTTAACATCTTGGTCATATGGCAAAACCTTTTAAAAGTTCTGTTTTAATGTAATAGGTTACACAAAACCTTCAACCTTGATTTATCAATAGGAATTTTTTTAAACATAAAAACATATCAGGATAAACTAATGACTTATTTTAAAGGTAAATATGTGAACTTTACTTATTTTATGATGTTTGAAAAAATTCCTAAGCCTATTTACATTGTCTCTCAAAACAAAACAAAAATTAAAAACAAACGAACAACATAAAAAGTAAAAAATTAATACAAATATGATAGTTTTTAATATTTAAAAGTCTGGCAGGTAATGTACATTTCCGTTCAAAAACACAAGCATTTGAACACGTTGTGAGTCAAGCTAGTTTCATCGCTAATCACATATAGCTCCTGAAGTTGAGAAAGGTTTTTCAGAAAACACTGTCGCGAGTGGGCAGAAAGGTATTTTATTGCCATTGCATTTAAATGAGGGTATTTGGCACTTTGTGCTGAAAAATACTTCCAAACATCACAATCTGGACTGGCTAATAGTTCCCCCAGATAATTGTTTACTTCTTCTTCTACTGTCAATTCCCCTGGGGTACCTTCTTCCCCAACATTCTGGATTAGTGGGCATACCTTCTCCACATCTGGTGGGACCTTTTTTTCTGCAGGTGTCTGGAACAAGTGCAACTGATTCAGGCCTATTTTGTATTTATTACTCAATCCCAGTTGATTTTTAACCGACTATCACTTGTAGGTCCTGTGTCTGAGGATAAAGTTTCTTCAAGTATAGATCTTTTTTGTTGATAAATTTGGGCAAAATGAATGTTGTTTAAGTGCTTTTTCATATTTGATATATTATGTGGTTTTCCACCGTCAGTTTCTGTTAACCGTCATCGAATTGACGCGACGGTCAGTACCCTGAACCGAATACCGCCAGGCCTCTTAACGCTTTATGTTTATTAGTACTACTAAGCTGGTGTTGCTACTTTTGGAAAAATTAAGGCACAGTATTTAACACCAAGCTTCACACTACTTACAGATGTAATTACGATGGTTTTTGTTTGATAGATAAACGCCAACGGGATTAAAAACATGATGTTATTCTAAGAGCTTTTTGTCCGTAGTTACGGGCCGACACACATATTTCTTATAACGTATTGTAATGATTTTCACTACTGTTTTCAAAATTTCACAAAACCTTAAAAGTAAGTCGGAAATATTGACTAAATATTTAGTTGTAAAATAATCCTTAAAAACGGACTTTGTGAAAGTTAAGTACAAACATTGATACACTTAGATAAACTCATCCTTACTAGGAAGTAAATTATAACGTAAATTCCTTAACAAGTAAATTATTTGGTGTTAAAACCTTTACTTAATATGAATCTTGGATAGTATTTACTGGACCTGTAGCATTACTTATCAGAGAGAGAATATATTACCCTTTAGTTCTATATTCAAAATATTTATAAACTCACAAATCAATCACATGTGACACGTTTACGTGTCTTAGTGATAGGCGCAAAAACACTTTTATCACTAGTCTGTTTATTATTTGGGTAGCCGGGACATGAAATTATGGTTTTGTTGTTTCTCGCTAACACAAAACACAAAAAATATCAAAACAGTGTTGCACAGATAATAAAATTTAATTAAATCAAAAACAATGTCGGGTAAATTGGTCCGACGGAGTTTATTTACGTTTCATTTACGGTAGGAAAAAACTATGTTGGGCCAGTTGGTCCGACACGTATTTTTATAAATATTCGGAATCGTGTGGAATCGGAATCGACACTTTTATGATGAAGAATCGAGTATCGACGATTCCTCGATACCACCTAGAATCGACGATTCCTGGAATCGAGAATCGGAATCGGCCCATCCCTAATTATGACCTATAAGTCGCAACTAATATCACACAATCTGAAGGGACCAAACAAAAATTTCAATCATGCAAGTCACTTAATGGCTTGGCAACTTTTATAAGAGTGAACAAGTTTAGTTCTGTTACAACTTTATCTTGGTTTCTAATTTAGATAATGCCTGTACAGTTTTTTAAAATGTTTTCATCCTTGATTTCAACCTTGATCCCAATGATTTCAACCTTGAATACCAGTTTGTCAAATATATGTCTGGTCATTTTAGAGTGCTGAATATTAATTGTCGTTATGGTGAATAAAACAAGTAATATAAAAAATTTTACTTTAAGAGTAAATTCCTACTGAGGTGTAAAAAAAAGATTTTATCATTGTTTGCTTATTTGTTTTTGTTAATTTTATTCATTTCATTCATTTTTAACCTTATACTACTATTTATAATATTTTGTGGTAACAATGGCAACAGTTTAAGATTGTACAATAAAGGTTTTGACAACCAGATGGGGGAAAAAAAATTCTTGTACGTCTTTGAGAAATTAATTTCTTAGTATTGGAAAGTTGGCGCAGTCCCAAAGTGCGCTAGACTTTGAACATGAAGATTCATAGTTCGAATCCCGATAGTTGTCCAAATTTATATAAATTAATGATTGAATAAATATTTGAAAAAAATTATTAACATAAATTATCGTCTACTATAGGTTAAAAGAAAGGTATTTTAACTTGATTGGATGAATAAATTAAGATAAATGTATTTATCTTATTTATACTTTAAATAAACCTATTTTATTATCGATTGAAAATTTGTACATGCTAATGAATTCTATTTAGTTTCCACTCCCTAATTTGGCATTGAACTTTTTAATTTGATTTTCATGGACGCACTTTTATCAAAATGTAGCTTGTTATACTTATATTTATGTCAATGTTACACAAACAACTAATGATATATATATATATATATATATATATATATATATATATTATTTTCTATATATAGTTGATAAAAATGTTGAGGTTCCTTCGAAAGTATTATCAAGGGTCTGTAGACATATATATATATATATATATATATATATATATATATATATATATATATATATATATATATATATATATAAATATATATATATATATATATATATATATAAATATGTATAAATAAATAAATAAATATATATATATATTTAGGAAATTATACGTAAGAAAGGTATATATATATATATATATATATATATTTGTAGCTTTGCAACACTGTAATACCAGCTTTGCAACTCTTTGCATAAATACCAAGTAAGATTCTTGTTTAAGTACATATAGTGAAAGTGATACATACATATATACATATATATATATATATATATATATATATATATATATTATTTTATTTTATTTTATTTCATTCTCTCATATTTCTTTTTGTGTTTTCTCTTCGATTGACAAAGACCACTGTGTGGTTGAAATATATCATTGTTTAAGTGCTTTTATGTATTTATCTTATTTATACTTTAAATAAACCTATTTTATTATCGATTGAAAATTTGTACATGATATATATCAGAAGAGTGTGAGCTAATAGAAGGAATTTAATTAAAGCAATACACATTGCCAATCAAATACAGATAAGAAGACCATGAGTAAGTCGTGTTAGGAAAATGAACAAGAACGAAAAAATATAAAGATTTTAAAATTGTTTACCCCTCTACCCTCCAGGAATTTTGCTGCTCCTTTATAAAGAGAAAAAAATTCAGTTTTAAAAACTACTTTAATAATAGGTTTGCTTATATAACAAGATTATAAAGATTGCCGCTTTAAACACAATGTATAAAGACTTGCTTCTTAAATTCCTTCTTCCTTCTACTAGCTCACACTCTCCTGATATATACCTTGTACAAATTTTTAACCGTTAATAAAACACGTTTTTATACATTCAATCAAGTTCAAATAAATTTCTTAAACCTATAGTGGATGACAATTGATGTTCATAGTTTTTAAAATATTTATTCAATAATTAAATTATAAAAATTTAAGGGGTCTAGGTCAGAATCGAACTGAGTATCTTCATGTTCGAAGTCTAGCGCTTTTGGCACTGAGCCAACTTTCCCACAGCTAGAAGTGTATTCAAAGACGTAGATAAATTTTTCTTTTGCTCTGGTTGTCGTTGAAACCTCTATTGTACAACCTCAAATTGTTGCCATGGTTACCACACAATATCATAAATAATGCTCAAGGATTAAAACTGAATGTAAAGAATAAATTAAACTGGATTAACGGTATCAAACCTTGCTTCAGAAACGGACATAGTGAAAAGAAAGCGAAAAGAAACTAACCCATTTACAAATAATCGTTCCTTTTATAAAGCTTCTCATAAGTGGAGGCTTAGGTTCGTAAAAGGAACGATTGTTACGAAACGCATCAGCAAGTAAGCTCTTAAGTATTCACTTAGTTACAAATTATTTAACTAATAATCAGCAAATTCAAGATGATTACAACAAGCAACATTATAAATGTTCCAAAGAATTGAAGTATAAGTGTTTAGAAAGTTTGATTGAAAATAACACTCAAATCAGAGAAATACTTTTATTCACAGATCACTAAGTTTGGTGTAAGCCGAAAATGTTAATTATATTGCATTTTGTAAAATTTACAGTAGTTTATATAAAAACAAAATTTATTAAAACTGTTTGTTTTAATTCTTATTCTGTAACTTTTAATAACCTATTCATTGCAGAGGTAAGCATTTTGAAATTTTGGGTTTGGTGTACGACCATTTATTCTACAAACATTTAAAGTGAATACTGATCTTAACTTTGTAACAATTTTGGAGTTGTTAAGATAAGATAAATAACATAATAAAAAAGTGATAAGATATCAACCATAAATTCAATAAGGACCACTTTAAAGTTTTAATGAGTTTTTAAAATCTATGAACCACATTCTGTACAGGATGTTACGATGTAGCTTTCAAATAACCAAAGTGTACGCTATTAACATCACTGTTCGGGGCAAATGATGATCTTTTAGGATAAAATTTTTATATATTATGACTTATAAAAACTTTATAAATTCTTACAGATCAGAGAATGTAAAGTTTCCCTTCTACACCTAAAAGGTACAGAAACTTTAATAAAATGTGATAATTTTTGTTCAACCTCTGTTAAGTGTGAGATAAATAATTCATGCTAAAGTTAATTTTGTTGCATTTACATTATTCCCCTCTTCCATTTGGCTAGTAAGAAATAGTTCTATTTATATAGACAGAAATCTACTTAATGACAGACAGTACTTAATTAAATGGATCTGCAGGCGTGTATCCAAGGGGGGGCGATGGGGCGATCGCCCCCCCGCCAACCTTCAACAACTTTGGGTTAAAAATCGACAATATATTATTATATTAGGACGATGATTTTGAGCAATCACTAAGTCACATTTCCAAAAAGTATGCTTACTTCTTGAACGATTGCTTAAAAAAAAGCTGCAATCAGAATTGGAATCTTGGTATTCCCATTGGGATCGGGCGTCAACAACTGGTGCTTTGCCAGCTCTGGATTTAATAAAAAAATGTGATCAAGAAGTCTATCCTATTATTCATTTTTTACTACAAATCTTAATCACGTTACCGATTTCTAACACAAGCATAGAAAGAAATTTTTCTAGTTTAAGAAGATTGAAAACATGGCTAAGATCAACCATGGAAGAGGACCGCTTGACAGGATTAGCATTGCTTAATATCGATCGAGAAAAAAAATTGATATAGATTCTGTCATTGATCTTTACGCAAGAAAACGCAAACAACGACTAGAGTTTATTATTTAACTACGAACTATTAATTTTAGCATGAATTTTATTTTTATTTGATATTTGATTCTATTGTTAAATAAATAATACTTAATAAATTAAAATCATTAAATATTTTCAAATTTTAAGCATTTTTGTTACATGTTTTTACATAACACGCACAGGGCACACACACACACACACACACATATTTTATATATATATATATATATATATATATATATATATATATATATATGAAGTTAATATATTACTATTGTAAGTAATTTTATCCACCATTAAGTGCAATAATTTTACCTTGAGTGATTCGACAATGGTCAATTGACCGAAAGGTGCCTCATCACTCAAGGTAAAATTATTGCACTTAATGGTGGATAAAATTACTTACAATAGTAATATATTAACTTCATAAAGTCAGTGCAACGGAAAAACAATGGATAACGTTAAATATCAAGAATATATATATAAAGAACTAAGTCAAAATACAAATACAAGAATTATAATTGAATTTATAATTCAAAGCTTTTCGTTGGCTAACAGTACCAACATCATCAGGAATATTAAACAATTGATATATATAAATATCGCAATATGTATTCTTGTGTATTAATAAAAAACTAAGTCAAAATACAAATACAAGAATTATAATTGACTTTACAAGTCAAAGCTTTTCATTGGCTAACAGTACCAACATCATCATGATGTTGGTACTGTTAGCCAACGAAAAGCTTTGAATTGTAAATTCAATTATAATTCTTGTATTTGTATTTTGCCTTAGTTCTTTATATATATATATATATAAATATTCTTGTATTTGAATAACCTGTGTTGTTTTAATAAATATATATATATATATATATATATATATATATATATATAAATATCGCAATATGTTTTCTTGTGTATTAATAAAGAACAAAAGTCAAAATACAAATACAAGAATTATATTTGAATTTACAATTCAAAGCTTTTCGTTGGCTAACAGTACCAACATCATCAGGAATATTAAACAATTCAGGAATATAATTCTTGTATTTGTATTTTGACTTTTGTTCTTTATATATATATATATATATATATATATATATATATATATATATATATATATATATATATATATATATATATTAATATTCTTGTATTTGAATAACCTGTGTTGTTTTAATATATATATATATATATATATATATATATATATATATATATATATATATATATATACTGCATCGATCACCCCCCCCCCCTAAAGCAAATCGCTGGATACGCGCCTGATCTGTAAGGTATGAAACCATTGAAAATGTAGAAAACCAATAATAACCTCGGTTATGCTATTAATAGGCAAAAGACTAACTGTTATAACGTTTGTTCTTTGTTTTCGTGTTCATGTAGTTTTAGATCATATCAATATTCTGGATGATGGCTACTTTTAACTTCTAGAGAAGCAGATCGGGAAATGTCTCCATCTGTTTTTCAGATGGGTGGTAGGAGAGATAAAAAATACCTCCTGCTGAGCAACAGGGAGAAGTCCAACCTCTTAGAGGTTCTGCCAACCCTTCCTCATTGAACTGAATTAAAGTAAAAATATAGATAGCAATTGCAAAAATGTCCTAATTAAAAGAACTGTTTTCTGCAGATGTAAAACCTAAGAAAGAAATTAATCACTTTTACGTTAGTTTATGACGTAAAGTTTAAGTAAATAAATTAACTTTCAACGAACTTAATGGACTACAAAGTCCAAGAGTAAGAAAGAAACTTTGTACCCTTCGTTGATGCTAACCGTGTTAGTGAAAAGATCAAGGTTGTTTAAATATTTGTAGCCAGAGTTATTGTTGTTTAACAATTATAATTACGCTACTGTGCTCTGTATAGATTTTGTAAGAAACTTGAGGGCGAAATAGAAACCAGATGTATAAACAAGGAAGACCAGTATAGAAATAGTTCTGATAGATGGAGCACATACAATACTATCTCGGCTTTTCTTTTGTTTTGTTCACTGTCAAGTGAAGTAGTTCATAATAAATTGTATTACTTAAACAGCCAAAAATGAAAATAGTCACTCGGCCCTCCACCTGAACTTAATCAGACCCCCAACAGTAACTTGCCTTTTATCTGTCCTAATTATCAACCCCATTTCAAATTATATGGTAATCCCCCTTTTTTACCACTCAAAAACCAATGTCCCAGATCATCATCCTAACTCGAACTAGTACTAAAAAATAGACGTTGCAAAACCACAAGGTCTCTGAATGACATCTGATATACGTTTGCTGTGGAGATTACATTGCTATGAAAATACAAAAACTACATTACTAATATTTATACAGAATTTAGTATACAAATAGAGTATTTAGTACACAGTATTAGTGCGAATATTGAAATAATATTAAATTAATGAAAAAAAACAATAATTTTATAATAAAAAATGTTAACCTCGGTCTTGTTATCATGCATTTTATAAACATTTTACACAGTAAACCACTACCTTTTATGGACTAGGTCAGCTAGTCACGACAATTTATTAGTAGCGAGTATAAAGACTAGCCCTGATAGTCATTGCTTGATTGATTCGATTGCTTCAAGAGAATTTATTTTCTGATTTGTCATGCACAAGACTAAACGTTTGTGCTTTCTAAGGAATATTTATCAACTCTCAGAAACTTACAGCATAAATAAAGAAAGATATTGATAGCCCATTGACCTTCTGTCAGACATCAAAACATAATAGAATGTTAAGCAGTGAGCTCATGATAGGTTAGACTTGGTGTGTCAGTGGTGTATTCTTGTATACATACAAAATGTACAATAACAGTAGGAGACTAAAATCTAAAGCAAACTTCAAACTGTAACTATTAATTTGTTTTGACTAATTATGAATACACATTATAATAAATTAATGAATAACAAACTAAGGTACAAAATAACGAATAAAAAAATTGCACCCGTATAGAAAATATAATATTTAGTACTTTATAGTGAGAATATTTTTGTAGCGAAATACAACTCAATTGACACTTTGTACCCACTAGTGTCCATTGTGTGAATGTAATTAGATCCGAAATGGGTTTAGAGTATGGTACTGATGGATAAGTTTACCAAAATAATATGATATATTAGAGTTTCTACATCATTGAACCAAATTCCACTATCAACTAAGCTGTTACCAGAAATACTTAGGTTATAATCATTGCTCTCTTAAGACAAAATTTAAAAACGTCTCTTTCACAATACCTCTTTATGTAATGTTTCTTTCTTCTCCATAATTTCATTTCTTGCGAACAGGTACTTTTAGTTCAAGGATAGGGACAGGAAATATGACCAGGTAAATGATAGAAACCAATTTCAGATATTCTGCAACAGTTTTAAAAATAGTAGTTGACCTGCAGAAACATTTAGTTATAACGTAAATTTAATCAACATAGGTTAATTTATTTTTTGTTATCATTAGGCTTCTACATGCTCAACTTATAATGTAGGTTTTGGGAAATTCACTGTAATAAAATATTTTTTGATCATAATAGGTAGTCCTACCAATTATTTAAACTTATAACTTACAGTATAACTTCAGCAAATTGTTAATTATTTTAATGGTATAACACTGCTTTTAACGTTTTATCAATAGTAATTAAAAATAAAAACCAAAAGATCAATTTATTAAATAAGTTTTCTTGATCATGGAACCACCTTTCTGTCCATCATAAACAAAATAGTTTACTGCTGACAGCATATTTACCATTTATAAATTATATACTCAATTAGCACTTCTACTTTGGTTTGAAAATTGTTGAAGCAAAAATCATTTTTTAATCCAATATTTTAAAATTAATATCAAAGTACCGGGAGACCGAGCTTCGCTCGTGTAAGACAAAACATTTATAGTGAGTTAATTAAGTAAAATAGAAAAATTTATTATATATACAATATAAACACATTTTATGCACAGAATATATCATATCGTACATATTAACTTCCACATCGTTCGGGTTGTCTGTTGGCATTGGAGGGACATTAGAGCGATTGTTCAGAACTTCATTCCATACTTTGTTGCAGGTGTGTGTGGATTTGGATGGTGGTAAAAATTGAGTTCCATAAAGATAACATGGACACTGTAGGAGCCACTGGGGCAGAATCCTGAATTTTCCCAAAGTAGGGGCCGGTGCCAATCGATTTCCTGTAGCCAAAATCCCCCAACATAATTTAAAAAATCAAATATCCTTGTGCGAAAAATAAGTTTGTCTGGGAGCGTGCTTAGTTCCATTAGGACAAGATGGGAATTCTAAGAGCCACTGGGGGCGGAATCCCGAATTTTCCCAAGGTTGATTTCGATGCCAATAGATTTCCCGTGTCCCAAAACGCAAATAAAAATGAAAAAACCTTGAGCGAAAAAAAAGTGTGTCCGGGTCCATGCTTGTTTTATAATGATATAGATATATTGAATATTTAATTTAAATTCTGAACCATGAGAAAAACCTAGTTTATGCTATTACTTTATAACAATTTTTTTAAATGTAATGTGAAGGTGCGTAGCAATTTTATCTTTTTATTCTTTTAAAAACAATGTTTAACATATTTCCCAATAAAGGATATACATCTCTCTTTTACCATAATAAAGAGAAATACTTCAGGTAAGTAAATCTCACTAAAAAACCCATAGATTTTCAGTACTCTCTAAGAATCATTACATCCCTTTCTTAAATCCTACATTTTTCCATACATATTGGTAAGACTTGGACACCTCTCTATAACCTATATAGACTCTAGAGAGAGATGTAACCTTGCTCATGATCCATAATCTTATGCTATGTTCCATAGTTTTATGGAATTTCTACATAGAGTAGAACCTCTCTAATTCGTCATGTTCAGGTCCGAGGGGATTAATTCGAGATAAAGGCGAATAACGGAAGTTGTGTAATTAAACGGAAGTTGTAGGTAAACATAGCACAAAAATATGTATATAATGTAATTAATGTTGTACTTACATAACTTATGTCGACCGAAAAACCCAACAACACTAGTAGCCTGGAGTATAGTTCGTAATTACAAATACAGTACGTCACTCTGTTTTCATAAAAGAGATGAAAAAAAAAACACATTACAGTACCTTGTAAAAACAACAACACTAGGAAGAAAAAATATGCTATATTAAATAATTCTTTTTTGACACTGCCTATACTATGTGACGGTACAGACATATTTTCTTATTACTGTGACAAAGTACAGAAGGCGATGAATTAGAGAGGTTCTACTGTAAATCATTTTACATTTAAATAGTAACTTAATCCTATTTGTTTTCTCCCACATACTAATTATGATGTAATAATAATCACATTTTCTGTTCACCATAAAACAAAACATAGATTCCCTAATAGTTTTTCTTCTGCTTTTAATCCTAATATTACCAAATATCCACGATAATTCATAAAAGGACAATGAAATTAGTACACTGTGTGAAGTTTTGTACTGGAATTTTTGTTACTATGTTAAAATTAATATTTATAATAATTAAAAACGGAATTATATAATTTTAATAATATATATATATATATATATATATATATATATATATATATATATATATATATATATATACATATAATTTTACTACTTTTCATATCACTTGGCAAAAAAAAAACACTAATTATATTACTGATGCTTTGCAGCAAATGAATTTCGCATGAGATCAGTGCATTGTTCACTGCTGTGAGTCACAGACAAGACGGTTGCATTGGTTTGTGTGTGTGGTGTTGTATTGGTGTAGACCTGAGCAAAAGTCTTGTCCATGACTCACAGCATTGAACAATACATTGATCTAGTGCAAAACTTGTCTGCTGAAAAATATCAGTAAGTAGTGGTTTTTTTCTCAAGTGATAGCAAAAGCAGTAATTTACTTAAAAAACCTCAAGATGTAATCGGGAAGTTTTAATGTAATATTATAAATTATAAGGACTAAATAAAAACTCTTGTAAATATCCAAGTTCTGTGTGTATTATATTGATTTGTATACTGTTTTCATATTGAGACTAGTGATAATTGTTTAATTGATTTAAAGAACAAATTTTATCTGTTGAGGACTAATGTTTTTTCCATTCTCAGTATTGTTGTATACCTTCCAGTTGTCACGTGTCAGGCAATTTCTACCAATCAGAACTTTCTACGAACCTTGCAGTATTCTCCAGACATTGCTATCTCATATTGAGTTCTGACTATACGTTTTTAAAACAAAAATTTGACATGTGGAAACATATGTTATCTCTGAGTCATCTTTTATGAGCCTCTTTTTGAGACTCAGGACAGTCATTGTAAATTTTTGTTCATCATTATCAAATTCAAGATGGACTATAACTAAGTAACTGCAAAACTGAGTTTTGTTGAACAATGTTTAATATTAAATAAAAATGTCTGTAAGAATTATAATTCATAGTCTAATGTACAATCGAAAATGTTTCAAAATATAAATCATTTCACTTACTGATTTAAATAATACTGACCGACATTTTAAACATTGAATTAAATTATTAATCACTTAAACAATTGTTTAAGTGATTAATAAGATTCGCCAAACGTAATGAACTATGAAATTCAAGAACTCAATTAAAATAATTATTAGCAAACAATAAGAAGATAGATATAAAATAAATAAAATATTAAGGTTTAAATCGGCCTTTTTAATCTAAAATAGTCTAAATATGTATATTACTGTTTTTAGTTGTTAGTTTCATTCAGACATCTTGTAACATTTCAGTTAGAGGGTTAACAAGTTTGACAGATTTGTTTGGTCAGCCATTATACTTTCAAACCAGGCGCGTATCCAAGGGGGGCGATTGCCCCCCCAACCCTCAAGAACTTTGGGTTAAAAATCGACAATATATTATTAAATTAAGACTTTCTATTAAATTATACTTTTACTTAAGTTAATTCGTCTTTTATTGTAAATAAAAAATAAAATTTTAATTTGAAAATGTGACGCGTTCCCTCGGCATACCCTCGTAAACGTCTAAACGTTTTAACAACAGATAGTCTCGAACATATGATTTTCAATACGTAATTTTGCAAGCGTAATATTCGCAGTTGACTCCGGAATTGTTCGTGTTGGAAGAATAACTACTTATATCAATTAATAAACCATTTTTATAATAATAGCTTATTATAAAATTAATAATATTCTCTAGCCATAAGCAAGTCGCCCTCCCCAATGCAAGTCGCTGGATATGCGCCTGCAAACAATACCATATTTATTAGAGCTCTGGAGTTAGGATGTGAAATATGTAACAGATTCTACATTATTTAAAAATTCACACAGGAAATTTTCTCAGAATTACATTTAAAATCAAAACAAATACAAATTTAGGACATTTTTTATAAGTAAATTTATTTTGATTCAAATTATACAAAAACTTTGTTATATAGATTAAACAAATTGCAATCTATTAACATATTGTACTTTATATCTTAACTATGTCAACCAGCAACATTTTAACTTAACAATTGCTTACTTATATCAAATACAGTAAGTTTAGAAACAAAATATATTGCAATGTTGTTTGATTACAATAGATAGTAAAAGGAATAAAGATGTAATTCATATTCATTAAACTACTAAAAAACATTAGGTAAAGATTTGTAAACTTCACAGATATACCATACTTAAAGAAATACCCTATATCCTGAATTTTATCCTTATCGCTTAAATACTTTTGTCAGATGACTAAAACATAAGAAACCAACAATAAAGTTATAACTTTATGTTTTCTGAACACACAATATTCAAACCAAACACTTTATACTCTTAAAGGAAAGACTAGTGGCAGAAGCTACCCTACAAAAAATATTTAAAAATTAATTATTTTAAAACAAAATAATTAATAATTACATTCTAGAAAACATAATACAAAGTTCTTATTTGTCACTGGTATTAATTAATAACTGGTAATAATGTAAAAATGTCTATTCAAGCACAATTAATTTTTTTATGTAATTGTTTTTCACCCAACTACAGTATTTATTATTTCAGCCTATTTATTAGGTTTAAACTGAATATTGACAAATTTTCCTATTCATATAAAACCCTTTTGGTTTTGTAAAATATGATTATTTTGAAAATGGAAATTTAACTTCCATGTTTTTAAATGTATTGGAACAGCTACTATAAATTATAACCTGTGGATGTGTACTTTAATAATCATAGGTCAAGACTTATCAACAGCAACCATCTAAGACACAATATTTGGTCTTTGAGTTGATATTTTTCAAGTTTATGTAATGACTAAGCTAACCTCTGAAGAGTTTTTTTGTTGTTATAATACAAATATAATTAACTTTATTATTATATTATGTTATTTATTTCAGCTGCTTATTATGGTTTAAATAATGCAGTCAATATGTATTTAAATCTCTTACAAATAAAACTTACCTGATATTTTGTTTTTAAGTATAAACTATAAAATATTTTATATAAGCCTAAAATAAATTCAGTCACAGAATTGTTTAAAGTATTGTATAATCATAATTTTAAATTATATCTATCACCATAAGATAGACTTATGTTTTTAAGAGTCTGTTAGCTTATCATAATAGCACCACATGGGAAACAAGTTTTCAAATCAATTGGCTAATTGTTAATTACTACAAGAACATTCACATATTGGAAATAATTTCAACTATTAAATAATTTCAATTTATATCATAACTCTAATTCTTTAAAAATAATCAAACCATATTAACACTAAAAACAAAAATAATTTTAGAAATACCATAAACAGCCACACTCCACATACATCTAACATGTGTTGAAATTGTCTGATTCATATTTATACATAAATCATTATTAAATAAAGTTTAAACAGGATAGTTCCAGCTAACGAAACACAATGACTAATAAATGTAAAATAATTCGAATAACTTTTCACTTATATAAAATAAAACTAATATTAATTTAATCAAATACAAAAATGAAAATATTAAATTTACTTTTTGCCTTTATAAAGTGAAAATTTATGAAATTTAACAATTCTCAATAATTTTTGGAAAATAATCTTTGTTAGCTACATTTGATCAATATATCATTGATCTATTCAGGCTCCCAGTCAAGGCTCTGCCAGCATATCTCTTATTTGAAGCAGAGTTAATTGTAATCAGAATATTGTGAACACAGTTCTATGTTATATAAACCTAGCCATTCAAGTCACAAAACCTACAGCAATTTTTCTCCACATAGTCATCACAAGCTACAAAATAGGTTTTTGTTTATGTTGATCGTTTGTGATGAAAAATCAATGTAAGGTTTGCACTTTTTTCCTGGTGGAATTCAACAATGTCCGATTTTGTTCACAATATTTCAAATCAGGTTAACTTTCTGCTCGGCTGAGAGGTGTGATGCTGACATTTTTACTGAGTCTTATCTTTATTTGATAATAAAAGATAATAAATCAATATTGTATAAAAATATCACATTTATATTAAATGATTCTCATAACAGAAAATTACTGTTAAACAATCAATATAAAAGTATATAATATTCAACAATTTTAAAAATAAAAAATTTTTTCAAGTCTTGCACTTATGGCACATGATGATCACTGTTTCAAGAGCTGTGTCATTAAGGTCTGAATAAAAAATGGATAAGTCCCAGTGCTATTTAAAAAAAAAAATGTTCAAAGGGTAAACTTAATAGCTCAAGTATAAGATAGAAACAAAACTATAAGTTTACATTTAACTCTAACCGCAGACAATTCTTATATATAACATAATTATATTTTAAACAAAATACACAAGTTTTTAAAACAATGTTTTAATTTTTTTTTAATTGTTGAAGAGGTTGGCAGTTATAGACGAGACGAACCTGCAGCAAAAAATATTCAAATGTTCAACAAAATAAGTCTAACAGAAATCTATTTGATATACAAAATAAAAATTAATATTTTTATTAAATGTCTGTTAATAACTTAACTTTTTATATAGACTAATGACAGATCACAGACAATGTTGCTTTTTTAAACAAAACGTTAAGTGTTTAAAAAAGCAAAATTGTCTGTGATCTGTCATTAAAAAAACCTGTATAAAAAAAGATAATAATCAATAAAAACATTTATTTCCAGTACAAATTATTATACCCTTCATTGGTACCATTTATAAAATTAAAACTGCAAACTCCAATATCAAGGAAGGCTTTATCTTTAGGATGTTCTATCCTAAAGTATATAAGTATGAGAATATATAAGTATAAAAGTAGGTTTTAACAATATGTGAGACAATATACCTTCATAAAATATACATCTAAGCACCTAAAACATTTAGATCTCTATTCTTCTATAATCATCTGACACTTTGATCATCTCTCTGATTGACAAAGTATACACCATGTCTTAAATGTTTCATTTAGAGTTTATGAGTATCTATTTTAAAACTATAAATCAAGATAATTTTTCAGTCTCCTATCTAGTCTATATGTATAAACTATCTCCTATACATGTTAACCATAAATGCACAGAACGTTATTAGCAATACAATTGTGTAAAATCTTGGCAAGTATAAAGATTTCTGTCAACTGCTAGTATAATCAAGTTAAGAGAGATAATGTTATCAATGCATGATGTTTGGCTTTTACAATTACAGTATTACGTTGTTAAACACAGCTGTGTTACATTTAATCTATTGCCAAAATACAACATGAACAACAAACACAATACATAAAGTAGAAAGAGATTTAAAACACTAAAGAGACCAAGAATAAAAAAGCAAATATTATTGTAATTACCTGTAATTGCCCGCTTAGTCTGTTGCAGTTGCTCAGAAGGAAAATCAAATAAGCTTCTAATTATCTCTGATGCTCCAAAATGTTTGATAACGATGGTGAATAAGATTTTCTACTGCAGACACTATATGCAGTTTATCATCTTTATACGTTAATGAAGTATCAACTAGTTGATTACTCTCAGGGTCTCGAGCGATTGCAGCTTGCGCATCTACTTGACCGAGATGTGCTGCCTCATTAAACAGACGACGGGCACGAGCAACATTTGCTTTTAGCCCTCCCCAACCATGAGCATAAAATACTCCAAGATTGTACATAGCAGTTGGATGACCTCTGTCGGAAGCTAACTGATACCATTCAGCAGCCTGTAAATAAAAACTAACAAATAACTAGCCTTCAACTACTAACATTAAATAATAAACAACCTTTAAACAAAGTTTACTGTAAATCATTGTTATCACACTGGAGCAATATCATAATTATTTTTTATAATTGGTAAGAGGGTTTCTGACTTTTAGATATCATATTTACACTAGGAATTGTTGATCCAGTGACTTTAACAGATTAGTGATTTTAGTGACAGCGCCAAGTTTGGATTAGTAACTTTTAACGGTAACTTTAGTAATGGTGACAAGGGGTACTGAAGCGCCTCTGTATATGCCACAGGTAGGCATACCACACTGGTGAAATGATTCCACACCTCGCTTTTTTCTTTTTTGGCTCATTTTATTTTAAAATAAACTCCTACGAAATTAAAAACAAACTACACTTCACTCTCACTCTCTTGAAACCTTACACAAATCGACCAACCATACACAACGTAAGTGAGCAGAACCAATGACAGCGACAAAACAACCAATTACAGCTGTGGTAAAGTATCAATAACTTTTAAGTCACGCCAGCGACATTTTGCTCAATCACAACAGAGACAACCTCCCTCTCCCTTTCAGTCAACGTTAATCAGCGCTGTAGCCGAACAATAAGAGCAACTAGTAACAGCGACAAATCAACCAATGACAACCGTTTCATCCAGTGACTGCAACTTTTTGCCCAATCACAACAGAGGCAACTTCCGATCGTTCCATTGTCACTGGAACTGGCATTTTCCATTTTTTGTCACTGTTACCACCAGCGACAAACGAATATCAGTGACATGTCACTGTGACAGAAAATATCAACGGTCCCTAATTTACACCTAACGTAAAGTGATGAGCGAGCCCAGTTTAGACTACATGCGTCTATTATTGTAGGCTGTATCTGCTGTGAGGGGCCTTAACTGTACAACATGTCTATCAAGAGTTATCATAGTGCTGTTTTATAGTAAAATTTTACAGTTAATTATCCTTTGTTTGTTGTTATCAGAGTACATCATATTATTTGTTACCAAATAGTTGATCAATGTGTGTTAACATGACTGTACATTCTGATAGTGACAATGTCCCAAGTTCATTCTTTACAGAATTGTCTGGTTCTTTTATTCTGACATACATAAGTTTTTCTCTACTTTTCGTAGCATAAATATATGAAGACAGTTACTTATCATTAGGATTTTAAAACACTATTATTAACGGTGCAGAATGCCTGCAGTATGTTGTTTGTTTGAGAGTGTTAGCTTCAGTCAGTATGGAACCAAATATATTAAAAATTAACCTGAAAACATAACAAAGGACTATAGTGGTAGTAGTAAGGCTTTTGATTTATTCCCCTGACAAAAAACCAATTTCGGTCATCATCACCAATCAGCGGTATTATCTTATACAAAAGCATTTTAAGCAAAATAAAATTACAAAAACATGAATAAATATAGAGCAACAATAAATAAACAGCATTAAAACATAACAATAAACAGGAATATAACAATATTGTTAGATATTAACAACATAACCATAAAGTTTAACACTTAATAAGTAACAAAAATAAATAATAATAAAATAATAAAAATGGGTATTTAACAATAAATGAAAATCTATACACATACAAAAACATAAATAAATAGATACACTATTATTAATAAATATGGAAATTATATTTAATATCCGGATATATCAGTTTATTTTGTAGTGCATAAAATTACAGTTCCGACTTTTTGCTAGAATCTCATTTAGCATTGACGAGGTGCTAAACAAACAGACGTATCTCAGTTAGGATTGAGGATAAACCTAGTGTTAAAAACAAGCAGAAAACATCTGTTCTGTACAAGCACCACAGTGAGACAGGTCATATCATTTTTTCAGTCTTGCCGAAAGATTGCTCATGTGGAAAACTACAGGACTATAGTTATACTTGGAGCTATCAAAATACAGAAGCAAGAGAGTCTTAATAAACATAATATTTTGAATTCACCCGCAGTATGGAAATGTGTCATTGAATAATTTTTACTGTCAGAAAGGTGAACAAAAGGAAAGGAATGTGAGCAATTGTGTGTGTGGATCAACATCAGTTCCTTCCTTTATATAAAGAAGCTGAGTTGTCTGTGTTTTTCATTCGTACTTCAACTGTAGTGAGATTTTTTATGCACTATAAAATGAACGGATGTACTCCGGATTTGAACTATTCATCATATTTTTCCATCCGTGAAGAAATATGTATCAGCATATATATATATATATATATATATATATATATATAAAGAGAACTTTTGCAAAGTTCAACTTTTCTGAAATAAGATAGAATTTAATATTAGCAGATTTTATTTAATCACGTATTTTAACAAATACAAGTATTATAACTTTCTAAATTTCTTTATATATAATATTAGTTTTAATTTAGCTTAAGAATTATATGGAACAGGTAAAATACCTTTTTAAAATCCTGCTTTGTGCCTATTCCTAACTCATAACACTGCCCTAAATTAAACGCTGCTGGAGCATTATTAAATTTAGAAGCCATTTGGAAATGTTGAATAGCTTCCAGATTACAATTCTTAGATAAACAGGCCACACCTCTTCTATTTTCCATTTCTCCAATTACCCTTTCATGCACTAAACGAAGTTCTTCAGCAGCAGCATTAAGTGCCTAAATATTTTTTAAAAATTAATTAAGTTTGCCTTAAATATTAAAAATTTATTTGAAAATTATTCAAAAATTAATTTAGTGACATACAGAAACCACTTGTACTCTGTAAATGTAAGGGCAGAGTTTATCTCATTCTATATGTTGCGATCGCAGAGAACGGTTGGTGTCAGTCTAGTTTGTAAATTATTGTATTCTAGATTGTAATAGAACCCTCTGATGAGGATGTGGTCATCGAAATATACATAACAGTTTATTCTTAGGTAACTTGTTTATGTTAGTTGTTTTTTATTATTTTTATCATATTTGGGGTTTTGCCAATATTTTTATTGCTAAAATAATGCATATTAATTTTTTTTAATAACGATTTTGAATACTTTTTGAAGCATCAACAAAAACATAAACAATGATCTAAAATTTGTTGATTTACAAATAAACATATGAATACTTTTAATCTGTAAATATAAAATATTTATATTTTCTTGGTCAAAAAGTAATAACTGCCCTCAAACTTCTATTCAATATGTTTTTCTATTATTTTTTCATGTCACGCATATCCAAGGATAAATAACACACACAAAAATGATCATACTAAATGTTTAATTACTCACTGGGTACTAACAGAACTAATATGAACTAAAAATCTGGTGAAAGTAGAACAAATATCACAGTGTTCTGGTGATTTGGAAGTCATTGATGACTGGTTAAGCACAAACAGTAATCAATTTAAAATAGCCTTCTATGTATGATTAACATTTTGGTCTTAATTTTTGTATTCAAATTTACCTATTGCTCTACTAACCCTTTGAAAAAGTAGTAAATATCATATAGATCTACATATATTTGTACAAATGAATGTGATTTTTTGTAAACAAACAAATGTAAAGAAAATGTAAAAGTAAAGGAAATAATAAAGAAAGAAAATTTAAAAACAAAAGTAATTAAAAAAGTAGAGAAAAGTTAAGGAAAACAGTAAAGAAGTAGAGGAAAGAAAAAATAAGGCAGTAACACTAGCTATGGGAGTAGGAGCCAAAAGCAACGCTAAACAGAAAGTGTAGGGAGGGGACACCAAGGAAAATATAACAAAAAGTTGCAGTTTTTGTGTAATACATCTTGAGGTTTTTATAGAAATTACACTTGTTTGTATTAACTTAGCAAAAAAACCACTACTTACTGATTTATTCTGCTGCGTCTGCTGAATAAATCCGTCAGAAGTGGTTTTTTTTGCCAAGTTAATACAAACAAGTGTAATAACAAAAAGGACGAAGGTTGAAAAGTGGCTAAGCCCAAAACTGCTGAAAAGCAACAATGTAGTAAAAGTAGTGAAACAGGAGTAAGAGGAAAAATTAGTAATGAAACAGGAGAAAGAGTACAGCAAAACTCTGAAAATTGCAACAACCTAAAATATCCAAATGACCCAGCAAAAGTACGTGGGAAGTTAGCAGGCTTAAAGAGAACGAAACCAAGAAAAATAAAAACAAAGATAAGTCAGAGGCAAAGGAACCGGAAATGATTAAAATAAAAAGACCAAAATACAAGACAAAGAAGAGGAGTAAGCTAGTAAATTGGAAGAGCAGAAAAAAATAGTTTATAAAACAGGTAGACAACACTAAAGCAAGAGACAAGGAACATAGACATAGAGTAAATGAATAAAACTAGCACTTGAGGAGTATAGAGATACAGTACAAAAAAAAATTAGAAACATTTTTAAATGAATTTCAAGATATTTTTAGTGACAATCATGGGAAGTCTAGTAAGTACAAGCATAAACTAAAAACGTTATTTAAAAAAAAAAACATTTTAGGAAACAAGTATAGAAAGCAGTAACAGAATTTTTGTGTATGCTTGGGCGATATTACTGAATTGTAGGAGTGCGAAATTCTGATAACAGACTAAAATTTTCAAGGAATCATTAAAAAAAAATTGAATAAGTTACTGAAATTAACGTCTGCAAACACAGAGAAAACAGAAACAGTAAGGTAAATGATCAATTTACAATTATGTTTTCATTTAATGATGCTACTAATTTTAATAATTACTTGAAAAAATTACAAATACATTTCAATTACATACAGACACAGAACTATTAATAAGATAATTTTACTCATTATTTACTGATTAAATGAAAATTATAAGTATTTTTTCAGCCAAGGCTTTCATACACTTACTGTGAAAATTTTCAAGACAGATTTTTCTCTTTGTTTGGGAGTTTGTTTTGAATTTTTTAAAGTAAGTTAATATATTATATACAATGGATTATATATATATATATATATATATATATATATATATATATATATATATATATATATATATATATATATATATATATATGAATGGGTGAGGTCTGTTTTAGATCTATATTTATCTACACTATATTAGAATAAATTGAAGCAAATGTAAATTTATGAAAAAATGCTTATCTCATACTTGTTCAATTTAAAAATGCTAAATAAATCTCATAGTTACAAATATATTTGCCTCATACAAATTTAATATTATTTAGTATAAATAAATAAAAATTTACTTTTATTAAAATTAAGTTCACGGGCTTTACCTCATCTGCAGATATTTCATGTGGTAAACCATTTTCATTTGGAAAATCAGTGCTTTTATTTTTTGTTAAGGTAATCTGTGGATTACAAATGGTGTTGTTAATAGGTTGAGTCTCAGCTATTCTTGCCAGAAGATGAACTAAATTCAGCTGCTCATCATTTTTAAGTGGTTCAGTTTTGTTTTCATGGAACCACAATTTCTTGTACCATAATCTCTGTGACAAGACATAACCCAAAACAAAGGCACCGCTCTGTAAAAATATTACATTCTGGGTATAATTACGTTTTTACAAAATCTATACCTTTTTTTATGACTTTTTAATATGCATTTTATTTGAAAGCTTGCATAGTTATGTTTTACTTTTTAATTATTTTACATTTTGCATATTGCTTTAGAAAGCATGGTTTATAAATACCATAAAATGTATGGAATTCTGCAGTTATTAAAAGTTAAAAAGATAAAAATTGAGTTAAACCAAGTCTGTTCACAAAAACCGTAGAACAATTTCATACACGTGTCCAGCATGGATATGATTGATGTTTTTTTTTTTTTTATTACTATATAGAAATGATCCTACTCTAAAGCTGATATTTATTGGTGATGTTATCAATAAACCTATAAGGTAATCCCTAATATTATTTTTTAATGATTTAATCAGTAGTGTGCTTACTACATACACCTTTATTGGTGAATAATATATGTACTAAAAGTATTCTTGTTTTTGAAATATTTTTAATTTATTAATTATAATTATATATATATATATATATATATATATATATATATATATATATACATATATTAAATATGTTTTCTTGTAATATAGTTAATAAATTAAAAATATTTCAAAAACAAGAATACTTTTAATGAATATATTTATTCAAAGCTTTTCGCCGATAAAATAGTACCAGCATCTTCAGGAAAATAATTATCTAATCCTGATTATTATCCAGATTAGATAATTATTTTCCTGAAGATGCTGGCACTATTTTATCGGCGAATAGCTTTGAATAAATATATTCATTAAAAGTATTCTTGTTTTTGAAATATTTTTAATTTATTAAATATATATATATATATACACACACAGTAGAGTCTCGATAATTCGAGGTAGATGGGACCAAAACCCTCTTGAATTACCAAAAACTCGAATTACACGAATGCACTAAATAAGTATATAGAACTTTATATGAACATTTCTTGGAAGTCCGACTCATTTCCTTTGCGTTCCACATTGATATAAACATTTCTTGAAAGTCCTACTTATTTTCTTTGCATACCGTAAGGAAATAAGAAATTTGTTTAGTTAATTTCTTTAGAATAAATAAAATAAGATCTATTAAGAATAAGCTTGAATCTAAAGAAGCTCGAAATACCAGTACTTAGAATATCGAGACTCTACTATATATATATATATATATATATATATATATATATATATATATTTCACGTTGTCCATTATTTTTTCATTGCACTGACTTTATGAAGTTATTATTATTACTTGTAAATAATTTTTTCCACTACTAACTGCAACAATTTTACCTTATGTAATAAGGCACCTTTCGGTCCTTGACCATTGTCGAATCAATGAATTAATTGTCTCTATTTTTCTGGTGTGGATGTTTGGTCCGTGATGTTGGTATTTGTTGACGTCATACATGTTTCTTCTTGAGCCGTGTGTATAATGTTTTTGAATAGTACGTCGTCTGCATATGTTGTCTGTAGATTCATTAAATTTTTGTGTATGTTTTTATAAATGTGGTATTTTTTCTAGTGAGTTTAGTTCTATTTGGTTATTATTTTTTCCAAGTATGGTTAGGTTATTTTTTTAATTTGTTATTTCATGTTTATGTGATAGGCAGCACACCGAATATCACATAAACATGAAATGGCAAATTACGAAAATAATCTAACCATACTTGAAATAAATAATAACCCAATAGAACTAAACTCACTAGAAAAATACCACATTTATAAAAACATACATAACAATTTAATGAACCTACAGGCAACATATGCAGACGACGTACTATTCAAAAACATTATAAACACGGCTCAAGAAGAAACATGTATGACGTCAACAAATACCAACATCACGGACCAAACATCCACACCAGAAAAATAGAGACAATTATTTCAGTGATTCGACAATGGTCAACGACCGAAAGGTGCCTTATCACATAAGGTAAAGTTATTGCACCTAGTGGTGGAAAAAATTATTTACAAGTAATAATAATAATAACTTCATATATATATATATATATATATATATATATATATATATATATATATATATGACTCATTTCCTTTGCATACCGTATTGACAGAAACATTTCTTTCAAATAGATAAAATAGGCACAAATAGAAATAGGCTCAAATTTAACAGAAGCTCAAAATATCGGGGCTCGGATCTTTGAGACTATACTGTATACATACTATATATATATATAAATTTGAGCCTATTTCATCTTTTGAAAGGCATGTTCATATTAATACGGTATGGAAAGGAAATGAGTTGGGCGTCCAAGAAATGTTGATTTAAAGTTCCATAAACGTATTTTTTATATTCTTAATTATAGTACTAGGGTTCAATACATAGGAATATATATATACATATATGTATGGTATAAATATGTTATAATGTATTTATAATAACTTACCCATCCTACTGCTCCAAGAAAAGAATAATGTTGACCAAAGTTGGAAGATGTATTACAATTTTCTTCTTGTTTATCTCTTTTCTCATAATATTCACCAACGCTGGCATTAGGTTTATTTTGTAAAACTGGCTGTTTGTGAAAGAATGTTTCTAGTATACAAGGAAGGAAGTTCTGTCGACAAGTGGTAGGGTTTTCACTAATATGAGATTCCTTTTGTCTTATTGTTACATCTTTACTATTGCCAAACAAACTACATCTTTCTAATGATTCTTTCACGCTGCGACTTATTTGTCTCCACATTGTTAAACCTTATTTTAATTTCTATACTGCAAAAATCAAATAATTTTTACTATAATCTACAGTATTGAAATAAAACAATACATAGTCCATTTTTATATAAAAATAAAAGTAAAAATATGAAAAATTTAAGAATCTATCTTTACCTCAGGCTATTATAACAAAAATAAATATTTCTAAATGTAAAGTAAAAATAGATATTTAATTGTAAATAACAGAAACTTTCCCCTCATGAAAATAGGTAGTCCAACATCTTGCATAGAAATGAAATTCAAGATAACATTAAAATTTAAAAAAAGCTGTAATACTTGTAAATTATAGTTTTGGCATCACTTGGCAAAAAAACACTACTTAATTATATTTTTCAGCAGAGGGGTTTTGCACTAAGTCAGTGCATTGTTCAATGCTGTGAGTCATGGACAAGACTCATGACTATGATAACAAAAGTGTAATATATAAAAAAACCATCAAAATGTAAACATAAAAACTGCAAGTAGTAATACTTGTTCATAAATTTATTAAACTTTGATTTTTCATGAATATAAATTCTAAATACAAGTTATTTAAAGTGTCACAAACTATAAATACTGGTTAAAGCTTACATAAATTATCATGTTGAAAAGATAACACTTTCAAACCATAACTCTTTATGAATAATCATATTATGTTACTCTGCTTTGCTATGTACAATAATACCCCTTACTTAAGCGATAGGTGGACCGAACGATAGCCATGTAAGTCAAATTCGCATAATCGGGGTATAATTTTACATACAATCAGATAGGAATCATGTTTAATTGGGACCAGACTAGATAAACTAATAATTTGGAAGAAAAATGTGTATGTATTAAAATCTTAAATACATAATACAACAAAAAATTATATTATATACATACATATTGCAAACAAGTAAGTAAAAAGGAATTAATTTTACATAGAAGGCTTCATAAAATCTAATAAATTCATTCGATGAATTGAAGATGCTTTCTTCTCACACAGAATTTCCTCACTTACAACTTTTTAAAAAAATGTTTTAACTTGCCTATAGTAGCACTTACTTTTTTTGTGTTGAGGACGGCCGTTTCGGGAGATGTGTCCCTTTGTCAACTCAGACCGTGCTAAAAAAAAAAGTAAGTGCTACTATAGGCAAGTTAAAACATTTTTTTAAAAAGTTGTAAGTGATTACTAGTAGCTCACGCGAAGATGGAATCAACAAATGTGAGAATTTCCTCGTAACTAGCTAATTTTTTTTTTGTTTTGGGCAGAAATAATCGTTTTAGTCTATGTTTTCCAAAATTTGTAAACCTTACTCAATTAAACTAAAACATTTTGTCAAGTTTTTAACCGTCATTTCATCTTCTACGTAAACTGGGTCTAAAGCATCTGCGTTTTTAAGGTCTTGCTCACGCATTTCTATGAGCTCATCAAATAATTGTTAGCTCCTGGTTATATAAATCCAGCAGTTCTTGAATGTCATCTCTATCCACTTTTAAATTGAGTTGTCTAGCAAAATCGACACCTTCTTCAATCACATCAGCAATTTCATCTGACTCTGGCACTGATTCTGCTTGAGTTTCAGTGGCGAAAAAAATAGACACAACTTTTTCCAAACGACATTCAAAGTTTTTTGTGAAATTTCATTCCAAGATTGTTCAATGATTCTCAAAGCATTTAAAACATTGAATTGTTTCTAAAAATCTTCAACAGAGAGCTTGTTTTTCTGTCTCATAGCTTTATACAGATGCGCAAATGATCTTCTTGTGTAATAAGCTCTAAATATTTGTGACTCCCTGATCCATCGGTTGAAGCAAACTAGTTGTTTGGTGGCAAAAATTACACTTTTACGCATGTCAAAGTTATTTACAGTAGTAGGAGGATGACCAGGCGCATTGTCAATTAATAGGAATTACTTTAGACCGACAGTAACGTTTGACTTGAGGTATGAAATGATAACCAAACCAGTCCTCAAAAAAGAAGCATTCACCCAAGCCTTCCGATTCCACTTCCAAAATCACAGGCAAGATAGCTTTTAGAAATATTTTTTAATGCCTTTGGATTTTCTGAGCTATAAACTATGAGAGGTTGCAACTTACAGTTACTACCTATATTTGCACCAACCATCACAGTCAATCGGTCTTTGGCGGTCCTAAAACCTTGAAATATTTTCTCTTAATGCGCTATAAAAGTTCTTTCAGGCATTTTCTTTCAAAACAGGCCAGTTTCGGCTTATCTCGGACAGCATGATTTAAAACCCCGTAACTTGGGAATCGCGTAAGACGGGGTAGCATAAGTCAAGGTATTATTGTACCTGTATTATTTGAAAAAAATCAAATTTAATATAGCACTATTAGCACCACGTTTCACCTAGCAGACAAACCTTATAGAATTATAAAACTGGCACACACGTTATTTTTTGGTGACAATAAGTCACAAAATTATTCAAAAGGACGAAACAAACACTTACAAACCCTATTCCACATACAAAACAGAAAATATTGCATTGAACATTTACAAACCTTTTACTTGTATCACCAAAAACGATCATGTTAGCTTTTATTTCTATCGCAAAGTATGCTGAATTTAAGTGTTAAAGTTGTTTTTCCCAAAATTTGTAGTTTTTTGGGAGTCACTAGCAAATTTAATTGCATTTCGAGGCATTTTGCGAGTTACTACATTAAAGAAATAGAACCAAAACTTTGAACTTTTAACATTTTAAGTGTGCCGTGGAGGAGGGAGGAAGTGGTATTTTCCAAAACTTAAAATTTTTAGAACGTGAATGAAAGTTTTTCTTTTTTTGTATTCCTAACGGCTATCTGCATCGCCCGGAATAAATTTCTTTACTAAAATCGAACACGTGGGAACGAGAAATAAATACCAAAATTGAAATTACTTTATAATAATTAGTCTATCATGTTTTGTTTACATCTAATATTTTTTTCCACAAAAGTAAGTTTCAATACAAAGTATAAATATTATCAGATCCCATCTTCTGGTGTTACTGTTTGCATTGACAATGGGACATCTCCAGAAGCGACTATCCTTAATTATCAAAAATGTAAGTGCTACTGTAGGGAAGATTGACATATTAACATATGTTTATATTTTTATTTAAAAAATATACATTTCAAATATAAATTAAGATTAAACTAGTTTTTTTTTTAATATGATAAACTTTATAAGTAAATGGAACCTGATAATATATGTCCATACCATTTCAATCGATTAAGTAGACGTTTTTTAAAGTAAATATAGATACAAAATGGATAGCTTGAACATTGTTTTGAACAGTAAAATATGAGTTTGATGACCTTCAAAAAATTTTAAAAGCTCAACTATATAATTTTTAAAAATTACAATCAATATTACAACTTCTAAAATATTAGTCTAAGACCTTTACAGTAACTATCACTATGTGAGATGTAAGAACAAACCTTGTATAATTTTGCAAAAACTAGGGTTAAAAACACAATTCTTTAATATTTAATAAACAATTTTTTTTCTTTCCATTTTAGATTTTCTGTAGGTTATGTGATTAAATAGCATATTATATGCACCACTTATTAAGATAAGTAAATTTAAAATTAGAATAATTAGCCTTTATGTTGAACATACAATCGCTACTTATGTTCTATAACACTTCACAAACTGATGTTAGAATTACCCCTCAAAAGTATTCCCCTCCATCAAAATTCAGACCATCTGCTTTTATAGTTGATATTGCCAACATCTGGACATAACTTGTAGAACGTATAATAGATATTATATGCGTAATTATACTTATATGAAACCTATTTCAATTTATTTATTAATAAATGTTGAATACATACATATAATAAGTTGGAACTTATTTATAATAATACAAATCTTAGGAAATAATATTTACACTCTCTTCTAAAAATTAATTTGATTAAAAACAGTATTAAAAATCATTTGGTTTTTAGTGATGTGTTGAATTATTACACCACGTTAATATTTATTATACACATATTTTTCTTAACTTAGTGTAATATTTATAAATGCGTATTTTGACTTTTAAATAACTAAAACACATTTATATATTTTACAAGTGTTTGTGAAAAGTAGTTGCTCACGTGAAGATGGAATCAACAAGTATGTTTAAATAACCTTTATATTAAATAGATATTACTCCCTGAATATATAATACGATTAGGACATAGGTTAGGCGATAATAGAATAAATTGTATTGTTGGGAGTATATACAAATCAATTTGAAAAAATTCCATACAAGAGTTGGATTATGATAATATCCAACATATGAAAGCTGGAGAAATTTTCAGCTGTTTCGGTCGGCATAGGCTATTCTAAGCCCTCTAGAAATTACAAATACAAATGCACAAATCAGCTGATCCGGAAAACAAAGATTAAGGTACGAGTTTTTAATAGTCAGAATATTTGTATTTATTTTATTTTCTGCAGACTGTTGTTAGATAATAAATCGATTTCTTAGTCTGGGGATTGTATACGTCAAAAAATCAAGAAGTACAAGTGTGAACGTGTACGTAGAGTAATTAAATAATTTACGATTATACTGATGTGTTGTAACTACAAACTGTAACCTCAGTGGTGTCTTGGTAGAGATATATATAATTCTTTTTTTTTGTTTGCTTGATGACTAGGTGTTTATTGGTAAGTTGAGTTTTAAAATATGAAATGATAAAAAACGAGGTTGTTTTTTATTGTGGCGGCCCCATACGATATTTTGGATTATTGTTCAAAAGCACGAAAAGGTACGATATCCACAAAAAAAAATTTGAACAATAATCCAAAATATCGTATGGGGCCGCCACAATAAATTTCAACCAAAAACGAAAAAAGTATCATTGTTAATAAATGAATAATTTCAGTAAATTACATAGACAAATCTCATATAAAGTAACTTTAAAAAAAATATTAATTGTTAAGAAAAACGCCTGATTCCTTTTTACTCTATAAAATATTCAAGTTATTGTACATTAAATCTCAAATGTTAAACAGTTTTATAGTAAATCTATTTTAAGGACTAGCTGACAGATGTAACTTCTTATATTTTCATCAATTTGCTTCATATTTGGTTTTCAAATATTAAAGGGAAGATCAACATGTATTAAGATTAATATACTATAAATTATTATTGATTATACCTGTAACAGACATTCATTAAAATACATATATTGTCAGTTTCTCTATACAAACTAGGGGCTGACACTATAATTAAATCCAAGGAGAAAATTGCATCACTCCTCTCACTTATTGCAAACCATTACTTATTTTAGTTTCATCAGTATTAATATAGTTTCCTTCAGTAATAATTTGGCAATATGATAAATGACACAACAGTAACATTTTTTGTGAAGCTAAAATTTAGTGTTAATTTAATAAAAGATTCAATAAGGGCATTAGAAAAAACCCCAAGATGTATAACAACAAAACTGCGAGTATCAAAATATTTTCAATAAATATACATAATTTTTTAATAATTATGCCAAAAAGTAAAGTTATTTTGTTTGTTTTTAAATGGTTGAATACGATGTCCCATTTCTGAGTTTTACATCTACATCTGAGAATGTAAATGACTGATGTTGCTTTTCTCAGGGAATTGGTGTGTGGAGTAAAAATTACAGAAAGTTACTTTTTTCACATTTTAAATGTTAGGCTGTAATGGCATGTAGGCCTATGGGGTGAACCGTGCACGCTGTAGCTACAGCGTACTACACTACGTCAAGATTTGGTTGTAATTTCATACAACATTACTATGTACCTATATTAAAATATACCTACAAAGTATCAAGTCAGCATAGATTTGGTTATAATTTTATTTACTATTACTATCTACCTATATTAAAATATGCCTACAAAATCTTGTTAAAAAAAAAAGAAAAAAGTTAATATTCGTGTTCTACACATTAAAATGAGTAATTAGGAAAAACAAATTTTAAAAAAAAATTATATCAATAAGACTTGTTTGCGCTATACATGCCATTACATACTTACGTTTAAAATGTGTAAAAAGTAACTTTCCGTATTTTCGCAGAAAAAAAGTTGATATTCGTGTTCTACCATTAAAACAAGTAATTTAAAAACAAACAAAAAAATATTAAAACCAACGTCATTAAGACTATAATTTTACCATTCTAATAATTGTAAGTAATTAGCGGGTTGGCTATGTCAATGAAATGTTTATTTTAAAAGGCATCAGCAAGTAAGTTTAAATGTATTCACTTAGTTACACAATAAATACTTATAGGCCTAATTTAATTAGTGAATTCAAGATTATTACAACAAGCAACTTATATTTTTAATATTTACTATTAAAAATTTAATTTTTAATAGAATTTAATATTTAAATTAAAGTTATTAATTTATTCAATTAGTTTTACTGTTCAGTGTTTAAAATTCAAATTTTAATTTTTAAGGTTCAAACACAATGCCAATAAATGAAAGAGAACTTTTGTCTATAGTATCAGAATTGTGTCAGGAACGCAAGTTAATGACTACTGTTTCTGGGTCCTTAAAAGGTGCTGCTATAACTGGTGGTGCCAGTTTTGTAGGAGGATTGTTAATGGGACCAATTGGCTTAGCTGTTGGTATGTTATATTATTCTATGAGTTAAGATGTTTTGAGGTTTTACACCTTTCCATTGACTCATTACGTATATATCTTAGTAGTTTTCATGAATTTATTACCAACATGTTATTACAGTGAATTGTGCCATGTCGGAGTTGAATCGTATTTTGCATGACTAAAGATCTTTTTCCTTAACTTGTGATATTATATATTTTTTCATGCATGTAGTTGTTATTTGGAAGATTTCTGTGTTATTAGAATAGAAAAAATATATGTAGATGGTTGTAATGGTGAGGAACGTATTGTACATTACAAAAACTATGACAGAGATCTTAATGTAAAAGACATAGACAAATTAGAAAAAGATTGTGATAGATTTGATAAACTAATAAAATAAAAAATCTTCTTGACCTCCATAATTCGCTAAAGTTAAAGATGTATAGCAAAGTACCAGATATATAGGACCCTTCAGAAGGTTTTGTTTTAATCATGAGTTTTATTTAAAACAGAAAAATTAAAAAGCAAAATGGTTACTTGAAACTCATGTACCTTAATTTTGTTCATGCTAAGGGATAACATAATACCAACTTTTCACAGATGAATATAATGACAGAAATGGGCAAACCTTTTCAGTGGTGCATTGGTAAATAATTAATGGTGGAATTATTATGAATATAGTTAATTGTAAATGTTCTTGGGTTAGTTACTCGTAAATATGACGTTCATTCCTTGGGTTTAAAAAAAGAAAAGTTAAATTAATTTTCTTGAAAGATCACACAGATAAATTTATAAGGCAAATCTGTGAGTTGCCTTGATGTATGAGATTTGTCAGAGGTTATGAACAATATTTTAAATATAATGGAAAAATTGCTAAAGACAATAATTAAAACTAAAGTCACTAAATTAATTGCACCTGAAACTTACTTTTGATGAGATAGTCGTACGTTTCAGTGATATATTTAATCATTGGGTGTATAATGTGTAGTCTATATCCACTTGGTTACTGCAGCAATTCACATGCAGGGTAAAATGTTCTCTAAAATTAGATAAAATTGCTTTGAAATGTTCACTAACACAAAGAAATTAAATCAAAAAGAGTTTCACTTGAGATTAAAACACTCATAATGTTCACGAAAAATAAGAGCAAGTGCTAACATGTTAAATTTAACTAAATTACTTAAATGAGAAGTAAACAAACCATGAGTTTAAAAACCTGGTTGATATTAACCCTTTGGATGCCAGCCGCTCGGGCCGCAGCCCAACTCCTGACTGCCAGCCTTTCTGTCAGCGGTACTAGCGAGAACCGCCAAGGCTTGTTTGAACGTTTTTGCACCGGTTTACATTTCGCTCTGTGCTTTCGTTAGTTTTTATGCAAATGTAATGATTTTTTTTTGTTTTGTAGATAATTACCTGGGCTATCAACATTTAGTAATTAAAAAAGTGTTACTTGTACAACAACATTATTGATAAATCAATAATGCCTAACAGAAAAAACATGTATACAAAAAATCTACTTTAGATGAAAAATTAGGTAGTAAAAAAAATATTTTTATACGTCGCATAATTTTTTATTCAAATTAGGAACTAAATATCATACTATGTGCAAATTTTCACAACTCTACTACAAAAAATAGTTTGTCAAAAACGCATTTGTTGACAAGAGAAGTACTTGATTTTTCTGGGATTTTTTCATTCGGCTGGCAACCAAAAGCAAATATGTTTTGCGACAGTATTTTGTTTGTCCAACAGGCATTTTTTGCTTCAAGATAGGAGGTATTCCTTTTCTGTTTATTTGTAATGTGCCTGTCAAATGAGTCATCTTCGAATACAAATCCTTGGCCAGTGGAAATGAGGTAAAAAAATTATCTACGAATACGTGAAATCCTTTATTCAAGTAATTTTCCATGTCTAATAATTTCATAACGACAGTATACCCAAGTTCCTTGTTGACACTACCATTATTTTTATCTGTATCTCTTTTGCCTTTGTAAAAAAAAGGGACAAACAGTAATGAGAAAACACTCATGAGTAACGACATCGCGCTATATAAGAGTATGTGACTTATCAGCTTTGCCCCCCATGACGACAAAAACAAATAGCTGAGCCAAGGTCACTGGTACTACCATTGTGAAAATTATTTTCCTGTAGTGTTAGTGACTTTAACGAAAGTCCAAAACAATAGAAACAAACTTTAAAAGTGTCTAAATACATCTTAAAAATAATGTTTTCCTGGCCGTCCGATTGATCGGACCTTGGCGGTTTTCGCCTACACATCGTTGGTCCGATAGATTGGACCGTGGCGTCCAAAGGGTTAAGTAAATAAACAATCCATCAGATTGGGATTGATCTCAAACATATATAAAAAGGATTTAAATGATTATAGAGAGATGAAGTAACAACAACGCATGACCAAGCCCAGATGACAAGGGATAAAGAAGTCAGAAGTGAATGCGAATAGTTCCAGTATTAGGTCAATGCTGAATGAAAACGGCTAAACCAAGAGCAAAGATAAAAATATGCTGAATAAAGTAACCCCAAATTTTGCAGTGTATCACATTTAATAATAATAATAAAAGCTCAAACCCAAGGGATGTTAGTTTACAGGCTACTGAGAAATATGAGCATTGATTGCAATGTTTTATTTTGCTAGTGTAGTAAAAGATTATGGATGAAATGAAAAACTAATATAATATAACCCTAGAGTAAAGTTACTATTTTTTTACCATGAGTGTTATTCAGTTTCTGTTATGTCACTATTTCTTACTATTAGTGTTATTCAGTTTCTATTACATCACTATTTCTTACTATGAGTGTTATTCAGTTTATATTACATCACTATTTCTTACTATGTGTGTTACTCAGTTTATATTACGTCACCTAGGATTTGGACCAAATAAAGACCAACAGAAATCTGCAAAAATTTACTACTTCCTAAAAACTATTTGTTTTAATTTACATATAAAATCCTTTGTAGGATAAACTTAATTACAACTTCTATAAATTTAGATTATTTAACTCTTGATAAACATCAGATGGTGTTTAGAGGCAATTATTCCATTTTGAGTGTATGTGCAAAACAAGTCCATTATTTATTAATTACAAATTAAAAATATTCACTCTTCGTTCTAGAAACAATATTTCTCCCACAAACCGTTTAGCCGTAAATAGCCATTTAGTCATTTCGAAACTGCAAGACAGTATTAAAGGCTATACACATATTACATGATGCACATAGGAGAAGGGGGACAGTGGTCATTACAGTGCAATATTTGGTGAATAGGGTGTCCAGTAAACCGTTACTTGACACAAAAAATGGAAATAATTTCCAACAACGGTATAGATTGAAATCACAACTGAAATGATAAAAATACATCAGCCAATTCTTTTATAATAAAAAATTGATTATAAATGATCTGAGTAGTTTTTGAGGAAATCTTTACTAAAAAGCAGGACGGAGCACTACTAGTCACCAAATCTTTAATCTCATTGGTTTTAACCAGCCTGGATTGATCACACTCTTTAAGACTGTAGTAGACAACATTATTTTTCAATTATTGTATATTTTATCACATTTTAATTGTTACCAGAGTGTTGTTTTAATTTATACTGATATGATTAATTTTTATTTACTATATTTAGTTTTATATAAAGTTCTTATTTCATAAGTTTTGTTTGAAAATAGAATTGGTGATTCATTTATGTCCTTACTGAATTACACTTTAAATGGTGATCAAAAGTTAAATATACTTGTTTAAAAAAAAACCACAATTGGGGGGTTGGTATAGTGTTATGTTAATATACGGAGGAGGGGAGACAAAAATGACCAAAATAATTTTCTATGGAATATGTATATGGCTCATCAGAGTAGTGAGCAAATATCAGGAATGAAAAGAATTATTTCAGCTAGCTTACACATCTATGAATGATTTTTGTTAATATATGATTATTTTTTATATTATATTTATTTGCATGTAACGAGTTAGAATTCATTTTTAGTAAACATGCTTAGAAATCATTAACTTTTTAAAAAATAAAACAGTACTTATAATGATTTTCTTGAGCAACTGTGGCCTATGTTATAATATTTTAAATAATAAACCCAATAACCACAAATTAACTTTATTTATTCACCAGATGTACATTTCAGTTACAAGGTAACCATCTTCAGAAGTACTGAACAAAAAATTAATTTAATTTAAAACGTATATATATATATATATATATAACATATATAGCAAAAAAATATTGAGGTTATAAATTTAATTCTTATTTTGTCTTTAAAATATTATGAAACAGTACTTGTTTGGGAAAAATTGTAAAATAAAAATGTAAACTTAAGTTTGCTTTTTCATAAATCCTGTGAAGAAAAGTCAAGAAACAAGGTTGCTAAACTTAAAACAATTTAAAATGGAGTCAAGGTATACTCTACATGACTATTTAGGCTAGAAGAATTTGCTCAACCTCTGCATTATAAAAATAATTTATGATGTTTATATGACACATGTTAATGAAGTGTGGTTGAATTATAAACCACAAATCAGACGGATTAACCACAAACCTCTGAGCGATAGAGAATTTGCAGAAAACAAGTAACAGTGCTAATTAATATATAGTTTCAGCATAAAATATAATATTTTAACTATAGTTAAAAAGAACTTTACTCAAATAAATTATTTTTAGTTTAACTTTGTTCAATATGTCAAAAGGAATCAAATCTGCATCCATTATATTAATGTTTTATTTTAAAAATGTTAAATTAAAATAAATTTTTATATCATAATTTGTAAAATTTAATTTTAGTTCAAATTTTTGTTAAAATTAACTAAAGTTTTATGATCGGATGCTTAATAAAATGTATTTTTATTAAAGGTGGTATTATTGGTGGTATAACCGCAGCCTGGGAAAGTCATAGTCGTTTCAAACCACTTCATTTAGTTATTATGGAAGATTTATCACCTGCCCAACGAAGTCTTCTTGCTGGTAGACTAGAAAGCGCGCTTCGTGATTTTCAAATTACCGATCTAGCTTTATTGTTACCATTTCTTTTAAGTAATCAAAATGCAATGGCCTTGGTTTTAAAAACCTTGGGGACATTCATAGAAAGTGAAATGCAATTAAGAATTGTTGAATAAACATCACTATTTATAATACATGTACATCATCAGCGCTTTAAAGATGGCCATCTCCAAGGGATATAAAAGATATTATTGTATCATTTTTAATTGTAAGAATCATTGGTAAAGATCTTTATATAGAATTTATGAATTTCTACATTTTAAAAATATACATATTTATTTTTAAATAAAAGTACTTTTTATTTACAGACTCTTATAAATATTTTAACCAGATCGTTGTGATTAGATACTTTTCCCTTTGTGGAATACATCTTTAATGTTCCACATAAGGTGCAGTTACTGTATATATGAATAAATATTTTGTGCGATGATAGCAAATTTTTTCACAAAGAAAAAAATATAAATAAGTATAGTGTAATTGTTTAAGTTTAAAAAATATGAAAAATCTCAAGCTTTGTGATAGTATTAATAATTTGTATATTTTTAAATTGATTTTGTTATTAATGTAAAATTGATTTCTTTTTTTTTTATAAACATAAATGTACATTTTGTTCCTTATATATCAATAATGATACACATAATAAAAAAAGCTTTAAGAAAAAATTACAGGGTTTTTTGAATATGTGCACGAGTGACTATTCAAAGTACAAAACCTTACTCAACCACTGGAGTATAAAAATATATTATTTTTACAGAAGTTAATAAGTGGTTGAAGTAGAAGGCTTACATAAATTAACCTCAAATATTTGTATGATAGAAAATTTGGATGTAAAACAGTACTGTTTAGTGGCTAGCCTTACATGAAATGTGATTTTAAATGTAGCTTTAAATATATAAGTGTAAAATAGAACCCCTATAATTCGTCACCTTCTGTAATTCGTTATCACAGTAACGACAATCATTGTCTTTACTATCATGTAGTATAGACGCCATCAAAATAAATTCTTTAGTACAAAAGAAAATGGCAGACATTTTTAAAACTAAAACGTAAATAGATTTATTATACCGTATTTTTTCTTGCTAGTTTTATTATTCTCGCAAGGTACTGCAATGTTTTTTTTAATGTCTTTTATACAGAGTTATGTACTGTATTTGTAATTACGAACTCTACTACAGGCTACTAGTGTTTAAAGAGTTGTGTAACAGTGGTGTTGAGTTTTTTGGCCGACATAAATATTGTCAGTACAACATTAATTACATTACATATCTATTTACGTATTCATGTGCTATGTTAATCCACAATTATCTATCAATTTCACGATTTCAGTAATTCATCTTTTTCTCAGATTCATCACCCCCTTGATTCCGAACGTGACAAATTAGAGAGGTTTTACTGTACTTATATTTAAATATAAGTATATAAATTATTTCTATTTGAATTTTTACAGCATATCGCCAACTGATAAATTATTTTAATACACTACATTGAAAAAAATACCTGATTAAATTAAAATTTCATATCATAATTTTTATGATAGACTTTTTATTCTAATGTATTTTTATTAAAGGTGGTATTATTGGCGGTTTATCTGGAGCCTGGAAAACTAATGGTCATTTTAGACCACTTCATTTAGTTATTATGGAAGATTTATCTGCTGCTCAACGATTGGCCCTTGCTGGTAGACTAGAACGTGTGCTTCGTCAATTAGAAATTACAGATCTGTTATTATTGTTACCATATCTTTTAAATGATGAAAAGGCAATGGCTTTGGTTTTAAGAACCATAGGCACATTCCTTGAAAGTGAAATGCAATTAAGAATTGTAAAATAAACATTAGGCCTACTATATATAATGCATGTATAGGATGAGCACTTTAAGATAGACTTCTTTAAGGATGATTAGTAAAAGTAATATTATATCAAATTTACTCATTAAAAAAAAAAACAATTGTTTTATCACTGATAAAGGCTTTTAAAATAATTTATAAATTTCTACATTTATAAAACTAAACGCATCTAGTTTGTGTGTTTAAATAAAATTACGTTTTTTTATAGTCTTTTTTAATTTAAAAGTTTTGACAAGTAAGTCATAATTTATTTTTCAATGTTTCATATCATTTGAAATTACTGTACATATAAATATGGTTAGTGAAATTATTAATTTAAATATACAAGAAAAGAAAATTCTCAGTACTGTGATGATATTAATAAATTGTATATTTTTAAACAGATATATTTGTTATAAATATAAAATGTTTTTTATTAAATTCCTTCTATTAGCTCACACTCTCCTGATATATATCATGTACCAATTTTCAATCGTTAATAAAATAAATTTGTATTCTTCCAGTCTAGTTAAAATAAATTTTTTTAACATATAGTGAATGCCAATTGATGTTAATACAGTTTTTCAAATATTTATTCAATAATTAAATTATAAAAATGTGTGGGGTCCGGTCGGATTTGAACGGATTTCTAGTTTAAAGTTTAGCGTTTTTGAAACTGAACCAAGTTTCCCATTAGTAGAAACCTATTTCTCAAAGACATATATGAATTTTTTTTCTCCCATTGGTTGTCGTCAAAACCTACACTGGACAACCTTAAACTGTTGCCATGGTTACCACAAAATATCATAAATAATGCTCTATGATTAAAAATGAATGAAAAGAATAAAACAAACTGGAATAACTGTATCAAACCTTGCTTCACAAACGGACAATGCAGAAGGAAAGCGAAAAGAAACTACAACACAATGATAGCGATGAAAAAAGGCGTATAAATAGTAACAAACAAAAATAATAGTCAAACACCATACATAGAAAAGAAAATGGAAAATTTTAAGGAAATTCCCTTTTATTTTCTCACTTAGTATTGTTATTTTGACATATGTATATACATATTTACATTAATTGTAAATAGAATTTTTAAAAACTAAAATAAAAATGTTCTGTGTTGATTTAAGTAGGAATTTACTTGAAAATAAAATTTTGTGTATAGTACTTGTTTAAAATTACAAATGTACATTTATTTTCTAATTGTTATTGAGGATGTACATTATAAAAAAATATGTATGACAAAATTCACAATTTTTTCAACCATATTACTATAAACAAATTACCAGATTTCATAAAAACAGAAGTGGTCAAGTTGAATTCACAAGCGCTCTAAATTGTTGCCTGTCATCTGTAACCTGAATCAGTTACATCCTATTTAAGAACATTCTTACATGATCAGTATGGCCTGTCCCATCTTACAGTCCTATTTTTTATTTAATATTTTTACAAGAGTTAAAAAAATGTTTGTAGTTTCTTTGTTTTGAAGATCTTTTTAAACTTGTCTCTCAGGGTAGAACACTCACTTTAAAATCTTATTTTTAAATGCTCTTTACTCAATCTTATTTCTCTTTGCTCATGTGTTCTTACTATTTCAAATGAGAGCTCATATATTTTAGTTATATAATAAAAAAGAATTATGTTTTATATGTTAAATGTATTGTTTTTATAGTCAGAAAGATAAAATTCATTGTAGAAATTACTACCTGCAGCTATATACAGTGAAACCTGTTTAAGCCGGAATTCATTGGGACCGGCATTTTTTTCTGCTTAAGACAGGTTTCCGGCTTATACAGTAGTAGTAGTGTACTGTATGATGGTAATACCATCACGAAACGTTTGCCGAGTCTATTTTTAGCGTTGAGGTGAGGGTAGGCTGTGGCGATTCTTAGCTATAAGACTATTATTTCTACTGATCAGCTGTATGGCACTGTACCAACACCACATAGATAACGGAAAATTAATTGTCATCGTGTCTACATTTGTTCTAATACAGTATTTAATTTAATTATTTATTTCCGATTAAGTACTGACTGTTTATTTCCTACAGAGATAACACTTCAACATATAAAGCAAGTGTATTTAAATCACAAGAAAACTATCACATTTTAACGTCTAAATAAACGTCATTCAACAGTAATATCGGTTATCTTGATTGCCTAATGACAGCCTGTAGCCTGTGACGTCACAACTCGCAAACCTTGTTTTCTAGGTGGTGTTGGCTACGCACACTACAGAAAATATTAAAACCTACATTACATAATAAAAATCTTACCTTTTAATGCAGCATCCTTTTATCCTTCTCCACAAAACATTTTTAATAGAAAACTAAAACACTTATACACTTGTCAACAAAATTTATGAATTAATGATGCAATTTATTAAAAACTATATTTTTCCTCTTACTGTATTTAGGGTAAATACTGTACATAGTAGGCTTACGTAAAAATAAACGAAAATCAATTAGGCTTAAAAAAATCTAGCATTGACTTTTGTTTTAAAAGGTTAGTTTTACTTGCTTGTGTTTCAGTTATTATTTTTAGTTGCAACAAATGGTGACGCATTTCCGGGCTGTTAATACGTACCATGAAATCTTCTAACTCACAAATTTTCATTAAAGCCTCGCGAAATGTTTTTATTTTGTTTTCTACAACTTGTCTATCTTCAATTTCTTCTATTTGCGCATGTTTTTTGGCTTTTAGAATGAAGCGGTCTCTCGCCTTTCAATATGTCTGGCTATGGATGTTTGTAAACCATTAATTGCGTTATCTTGAAGGAAATGAATGCTGACATATAGCCTATCGTAAATTATGGATGTTTGTATACCATTGCGTTATCTTGTGCATATCAGTAATCCTTAACGTTGTTACAGAGTTCTCAGAAATAAATAAATACGATCCGTTACAATTAAGCAGACCTATCTGTGAATTTTATGGTAAAAAAATATATTATAAACTGTATTTTATCTAAACGGAAGTCATTGTAACTTTATATTTTACAGCATGTATATGATCAGATTTTCTGGCTTATGCAGAACTAAGTCGTAGAAAAAAAAGTAACAATCATCCTTTTGCTTATTCCGCTTCCGCGTTAAGACAGTTTCCGGCTTATGAAGGTTATTAACCAGGTAAATTAAATAGGCGACAGTCGGGACTTTTAAAGTTTTCCGCGATAGACGGGATTCCGCCTAACACAGGGTCCGTCTAAGACAGGTTTCACTGTATATATGATGATACATATTCCTTTATGGATGGGAAAAAAATAAAATCTCACTTTTGACGTTCGCTAGAATTTCATCTAGCATTGACAAGATGAACCAAACAACAGTTGAAGTGCGAATGAAGAACACAGACAACTCAGCTCCTATATATAGAGAAAGAAGCGTCCCACCCATATACATCAATCCGCACAAATCTTGCCTAAACAATTGTTCGAATTCCTTTCTTTTTCTTCTCCTTTCTGCTGATTAAATCTAAGGATGACACATTTCTACACTGCGGGTAAATTCAAAGTATTATTGTATAGGTAAAGACTCTGTTGTTTCTCTACTTTGACAGCCTCACGTATAATTTTAGTCCTATAGTTTTCCAGTTGAGTAATCTGTCGGCAAGACTGGAAATCAATGGTGTGAGGTTTCACTGCGGTGCTTGTACAGAGTAAACATTTTCTTCTTGTTTCTAATACTAAGTTTGTGCTCCTCAATCCTAGCTGAGATACGTCTGTTCATTTGGCCAATGTATGATTTTTTACAAGCTCCACAAGAAACTCTGTAAACTCCATGTTATTCTAAAACTAACTTGTCTTTGGCGTTACCCAAAACCTTATTGATAATGATGTTTATAGATAGAATGTATAACATACCTCCTAAAGAGTCTGTGAGTCATATCAGTGGTGGTCCCTCTAATAAAAGACAGAACACCAGTACCATTTTTCTCAGTCTCCATGTCAATCGAAATGATTTGACAATGGTATAATCCTTATATCCATTGCTTCTGAACACCTCTCTCATGGTAATAAGTTCATAGCCCCTAGAATGGATGTCGGTTAACTTGTGAGACCTAGAAAAGAGCGTATCATCAAGAGCTTGATGGGTAGTGGTGTGACTCAGCGTTAAGTTATCTATTAAATATACGGTACAACTACATAAATCAACTGTGCCGTAATGTCATTAAAATAAATAAAACCTCTATACCACAAATAACTACAAAGTTGTTAAATAAATAAAAAAGTTATTTGTGGTATAGACGTTTTAAATTAATATCTATTGGTGTGTCGGTTTTTTGACCGACTGATAAACACAACCATTCTGACCCTAATCAAGCAGCCATTACTCTATTTGGTTCCTGAGTCAATTAGTCTTTATGAACTCACTGCTCTACTGGGATTCCACTTTACATACTGCAATAAAATTTCCTTTCCCTCATTTCATTGTTTCTCAAACTATAGTTTGCAGACCACAAATGGATGTACAAAAATTAAATTTAACTGAATTTTTTGTCACACTAATAGCTGGAAATTTTAGTGTGAATACTACACTTGAAATTGATTACCTTTAGTGACTACAGATCTCAGCATCCAAGGAAGGACCTAAATAATAATAACTGTGATGATTCTCACCTTTCTGCTCATCTGGTACAGTCTGTAGGCAAACCAGGAACCATAATAGTAATGAATCAAAGTACGGAATCTTCTTTTTATGTATTTATGACTACATTAAATAGTTTTTTAGATATTCAGTCTGAGCTACTTGCATATTAAAACCAGTCACATATGTTGAGCACGCCTAATAACAGTTTCATTGTAAAGCCAATTGCAAGTAACTCAACCAAATTTTGTGCAATGTTGATTGGGTGCTTGCTTGTTAACAGTTAGTTTTCATTATACATAATTGAAAACTGGCTTCAACCCTAGTCTTTGAAACAAAAGGAACTTGTACACATTTATACGGTACTAATAGTTCAGATACAGTACAGTATGTAAATATATTGATATTATTAATGCTAGTGTCATTAAATAAATATGTAGCATTAATGGTAGCTAAGAGAAATTAAATATTTATTCCTAGTAAGCAGGGGGCACGTGCCCTCCAAACTAATTTATTTTAGCACACAAATAATAAACCTATAAAACATTTACCCTACTCCAACAATACTAGGAAGCAAAACTAATATTGACTATAATTTTTGTGAAACAAAACTACGAACCACAGCTTTGTGCCCAGTCTGACAGCATAGCTACCGTTTGAGTGTGAACAAATTGTATCCATAGATGTTCACTTATAGTGCTTCTACATGCCCCTTAACCTTGAGATTGCCACTGCATTGACAGTGTTTGTTCGTTGTGGCTGACTAGTCGATGTGCCATGGGCAACGCCATGAGTTTAGTTTTGTGATACACATTTCTGTTGAAATGATTGTATTCTCTCATGTGTAATTGTTGAAAGTGTGTTTATTTTACTTATCATCTCCGAAGTAAACATTGAAAAGCGAGGAGGGACATTAGAATCATTTATAATTAAGAAAAGTAAACTTTCTGATACAGAAGTAAAATGTATTTTATAGCGTAGTATATTTTAGGATAACAGCTCCCAAACAACCAACAATTGTGTAATTTTGTGCCAAAATGGCATAAAAGTGATTACTAGGGATAAAAATGTTCAAAATATCCCCAAGAGGTCCACCACCCGCCCCTGGGTCTTGCCCCCTCCCCATACATCGTCCTGACTTTGCCCCTGCTAGTAGTACCTGCTTTTTTTGCAAAGATTTGGTTCTAAAAATCGGAGAAGGATGGTTCATTAACAAAAATAAGATTGCAAGTTACACTGCTTTAAGATAAACATAAAAATGCAACAATGATGTTACCATTGATGGCTTGTAGCACAGCGTGATGTTTGCGTTGTTACTCTTCAAAGAGTCAACAATGCAATTTATGTGGACTTTAATCAAACAAAGTATTATGCACAGTGTATAAACATACATATCGTATATAAAGTTAAACTCGATTGCAGTTGGTTTCTCTGCAAACAGATCTGTCAATGTTGGCTGTTTAATTTTATGAGCAGCTTTCATGCTGTGTGATCTTGTAGTCTTTTCAGCATATGACATACATAAATATTACATTCATTATTTTGTTTATTTGTAGGTCTTAGACGTTTTTATGCATGTATTGTACCTATACAATTTTTGTTATTTCTTATTTATTGTTTTTTTATTCTACTTCAAAATAATTCCGGAGATATGAGTTAACGGAGTCCAACTTATCAAGGTTCTACTGTAAAGTGACATTAAAACATTAATTCAGAGTGTATAAAGTAAAATAAGGAGAAAATACCTTGATTTTCAGATAGCATAATAGAAATAAATAGCCTAATTTGAGAAAGGGAAACTAAAGTGAAGAATCAAACTAGTTACGGATGTTATTTCAAAGTTCCATTCTAACCAACTCGCTGTTTTTCATCTTATATAGGCAACAATTTTTTTAAAAGCTTTTATGTATAAAAAAATGAAAAGGTAAAAAATGTACTTAGCATTTAGGTATTATCAGTTTTATTTACAGAACTAAAGTTTGCTCAGTTTATCCATCAGTTTTTTCTTTTACAAGTTCAGCAGTGTTCCAAGAAGTAATTCCTTTTCCATGATCCTATAAGCAGACAAACAGTGTCAACAATTAGAGCAAATATTAAACAATAAAATTTAGTACCATTGTTCTATCTCTATTTTTTTTAAGGAGAATTTCTTTTGTTTTTTTTTTAGATTAAAAGTACAAGCCTTTTATAAGCTGGTTGGAATATGTGCAGTATAAAGTAAGTTTTACAATAGGGATATTAAGGAATAGGAAGAATCAGTGTGTGCAGGTTTGCATCATATATATTCATACTATGGTCATTAAAAAGTGTAAGTCGTTAAGCACCTATAAGAAAAATATGTCTGTAAAATAGAAATTACCCCCATAATAGAGGTAAATTTAGGTTGGCTCATAATTGAATCTAGGCTGGAAGTTTTGGACCAGTTAAGGTACACATCTGGTGTGTTTATTTGTAAAATTTTACTTCTACCATTTTAAATAAATATATAATAGTAAAGCTAAATAATAATAATATTTGAATTATTACATATAATTCGGCTAGATATATATATTTACAGATAAAAGTGAAGAAACATATTTTCAAATTATGAAAATTTTAGATAACTGATAACAAACTACCTTATCTTAGTTCCTCTAACTTTGGTTTAAGTCACACAGAACTAACTTTTCCATTGCCTAAGTTTACCCTCGGACTATTTTTAGACAATTGTTTGCGGTAGTTTAACTTAATGCTTCTCAGTTGATAATATAAGCAACCAGTGTATCACTTAATGTAAAAGCATTTTGAGTTTTAAATGGCTCCTGTTTTTAGTCAGATCTTTTCTAACATTTTGTCCGAATTAATTTACTCATTTATTACTCTTTTGAATATGGGTAAACACATTTTGGTAAATTTAATGAAACAGTTACTGACAATATTTTAATCATTAGAGAGCTGTATATGGATATACTGCAAGCCCAAAAATGATGTGGAAGGACAGAACCATAAAACCACTTTCAAAAATATAGAATCCATTTAAAAACCTGCCAACAGATGGTAAATAAATTAACTTTTAGTCTTTTTCAAATACTTCGATATTTCGAGATAGATGGAACCAAGAGCTCCTTGGATTACCGAAACCTCGGATTACACAGAAGTACAACAGAAAAAAAATAGGAGAACTTCAAACATATCTTGGAAGCCTGATTCATCATTTTCTTTCAAACAGATCAAGTAGGCTCAAATAGAAATAGTCTCGAATTATACAGTAGCTCAAAATATCAGGACTCAGATTTTCAAGACTACTGTAAATAAAAAAATGTAAAAAAAAGACAAACAATCTCTTTCTTCTATGCACATCTTTTAAACGTGACCTCCTAATAATCCAAGTAAAAAAATGTTTTATTTCTACAGTTTTACTTACATCAAAAACATTGCTAGTGTGTCTATATAGAGGTTTAGATTTAAATTTTCTCTTTTTTTCAAAATTAAGGGATGTTATTTATTCCGGCAACATAATAATCCCCGTAACTATACTATTTTAAAACTAAACTGTATAATTAACTTGGTGACAGATGATTTATCAAAAACCTGGTGTTCTTAGGTCTAACTTGCTTAACTAACCTTTAATTCAATTCCAGACTTGAAAAGATTGTTCCTAAAAACGTCGCATGCCTGAAGCAACTGTTTCCGTTGTTCAGCAGCAACTTTGGCCATCTCTTTATCAAGAGCCACTTCTCTAACAATACTCCTGAATTCCACAGCTGAATCTAGTATTTTATTCATTTGCAAAGTTTCCTCAGTACTTCCCTAAAATAAATACAACACTGACAAATTTATTTCATTTTAACTTACATAAAATAAATTTTTATAATTGTATTAAATAAGTTTGGAAATAAATAGTTAGGCCTGAAATTTGTTATACATTGTTGCTGAAATAAGTTCATTATAACTTTATTTATAACATTTTATAAAAATATATAGTTTATTTTCACAGACAAATTTCAGTACAATAAAAACTCAATTAACCGTAACCGTCGGGACCATGATGGTTGAGCAAATAGACGGATAACAGAAAGACTGTATTATTCCACCCAAACTTAACCTCAACCAATTATATTATAGACAGATATCAGTCTCACAATAATGTAATATATTTCGGAGCGAAAATAACTTAAACACGATTGTATACCAAATGAAACATGAGAATGAAACATAAAATGAAAACTTATTTATTACATCATAAAAAGATCCGCACAGTAGCTACAAATGTAGCAAAATAATATACAGTAATATAAACTTACATGTGAAATAGTTCATGTAGTTTAACAAACAAAGCGAACGCTTCACTGTACGTTAATACTTTAGCTGCTGGCCACAATATCGATGTTTTCATAGAGAATTGCCAAAATATTTCAAGCTTATTTTGAAATAATGTGTACTTATTCTTTGTTCCCCTATCATATCTAAATACGAATATACGTTTCTTGTCATAATATTTATAAAAATACGTGTCGGGCCAACCGGCCCGACATAGTTTTTTCCTACCGTAAATGAAACGTAAATAAACTCCGTACGACCAATAGGCCTGACACGGTTTTTTGATTTAATTATATTTTCTTAACTGTACAACACTGTTTTAATATGTTTTGTGTAAACAATAAACAACAAAACCACAATTTCATGTTCCGGCCTTAATCAGCTGACTGGCGATAAAAGTGTTTTGGCGCCTAGCACTAAGACATGTAAAGGTGTCACATGTGATTGATTTTTGAGTTTATAAATATTTTGTATATAGAACTAAAGTTTAATATATTCTCTCTCTGATAAGTAATGCTTCAGGTCCAAAAATACTATCAAAGATTCATATTAAGTAAAAGTTTTAAAACAAAATAATTTACTTCTTAAGGAATTTAAGTTATAATTTACTTCCTAGTAAGGATGAGTTTATCTAAGCGTATCAATGTTTGTACCTAACTTCAACCAAGTTCGTTTTTAAGGATTATTTTACAACTAAATATTTAGTCAATATTTTTAGGTTTTGTGAAATTTTGAAAACAGTTGTTAAAATCAATATAATATGTCATAACAAATAAGTGTGTCGGCCCATAACTCCTGACAAAAAGCTCTTAGAATAACATCATGTTTTTAATGCCGATAGCATTTATCTACCTAACAAAAACCATCGTAATTACATCTGTAAGTAGTGCGTAGCTTGTTGTTAATACTGTGCATTCATTTTTCCAAAAGTAGTAATACCAGATGAGTAGTACGAATAAACATAGAACGTTACTAGACAATGTCGGTTCTAGTGGCCTGACGGTATTCCGTTCAGGGTACTGGCCGTCAGGTCAATTGGATGACGGTTAAAAGAGTGATGGTTAATCAAAGTTTTACTGTAATTAGATTCTCTAAATAAAATATACTCTGCCAAAGTTACCATATGTTCAGCAACTTTATAACAGTTTCTTTTATCTTAAATAATAACCTAATTTATAACTGTATTCAAATTTAAAAAAAAGTTTTTTCAAACAGGGAAAAATAGATTAAAAGGACAATTAACACAACCCTCATGACGGCAGACAATGTTTTTACTTATGCTAGTACAGACAGGTCAAGTGCCAGCCTAGCTTGAAAATATATGACAGTAAATCTCACTAAAAAAGAAATAATGTAATGGACAATTTTATAACACAACACTTTATAGATATTTCATGTAAGCCTAATATTGTGAATGTCTGTGTCAATTTACTATGATTGAAATTAACAGATTAATTTCATCAGACTGGATTAAATAAAATGCAACTATAACTTTTAGGGAGAGCTTTAACATATTTTTAGTGGGGAAATAATATCGTACCTTGTAAAAGAGTTGGCAATAAAAAGACATTTCATAGACAATTTTAGTTCATACTGATTTATTAAAAATGTTTTATTTCAAACTATCCGTAGTATCTACTGAATATTTACTAAATTTGTACTGTAAATAATAAAGTGCTTATAGCATATGTTAATTTAAAAAACAAACATTATACTTGAAATATTTATTAGTATTTGTTTTTAACAAGTGTATGAAAATATACCTTTGCATTGGAGAACTGAACACCAAAGTTCTCCATTGTAAGTCTTACAAAACTAGAAGCAGTAGCTACGGCAACTGGGTGTCTGTTTGTTCCCTGAAAATAATTGTATACCATCAATCCTTCAAATATATTATAATTATATATTATAAAATACATATAATAAATCAAAAGGAAGACATTTAAATATTTTAGAAATGTATAGACCAAAGTTAAAAAAGGAAAATGTAATAAACAAACAAATAAATACACAGTCGATCGTTACATTTAAAAGTTAAAAATTATTAAATAGTTGGGTGCAAGAAGCAAGAGTAGGTATAAACCAATAGAAATCAAGGTCTGGTAGTGGTGAGGGGTTGACTAATAGTATATAAAGACGAACTCAAAGTTTGGGAGAACAGTACGATTCAAGTTTTGAAAATGGGGTCACTCTGAAACGCATGAACAGAACAGAATATTGTAACGTTAAGAAAGGGAGAAAACTCTACTCACATAAATAAAAAACTTGGACATATATCAATGCATGTAACTTGCTTACAGTAGTACCTGCTTTCATGTTTGATGAGGGTGGTCTTGTCAGAAGATGTATCACATTCTTAACTGAGAAAAAACTGACCTTTTGGTTTGTTTTAAGTTGGAGTATGGGTGAGGGGTGGGGTTAGGATAGTGATATTAGATGAATTTTAGGGAGTTTTTGTAGTTATGATGTCAAAAAGTATGTGTAAATTAAAAAGTAATTAAGTATGAGTGTACAGTATACCTTGAAATGTTTATATATTTAATACTACGAGGAGTTGAGTATTTTTGTATACAAGGTGTTCTGCAAAGTTTGATAGAGTATTATGGTTTATGATGTAACATCTAATAAATTTTTAACACATTGCAAAGGCTTTTTATTATTATACTTAAATCTAACATGGGAATAAAAGAAAATTTATGTTAGTTTTGAAACTTTTAAATACAGTTTAGTATAAGTCATGTTAAATTTTTTAAACTTGTGGGAAGGGAGTCAGTCTGATGCAATCCCAAAGGTTGCAATATATAGCAGGGTAGCAATATATATACTAAGGGTAGCTTCACACTCGCTCTTCCCGAAACACCTACGAAGGATGAATCACAGTATAGGTTGGACTTGATAATGGACTTTTAATTTTTTTTCGTTTATCCACAAATTCAGTTTAAAAGCAAAATGTAACAATGTCATACGGAGCTTTCAAAGCACATTTTTTTTAATGTACTAAATATAAGAAAATAATTTAAATCGGTTATTTAAAGTAAAATTTGTAATTGTGAAAAGTTTTAATATGGCTGAGCAATGCAAATTCTCGTTTCTTGTTGTGAGTAAATAATTGTGCAGTGATGATTAAGTAAACAATGTAAGGTATGTTGAGATTAACTTTAATTAACATTTACTGTTACAGGTGGAATATGTTATAATATTTTATAATATGTCGAGCTAACACACAGTGATAATTTTTTTTTATGCATCATGCTATCCTCATTATTTTGAGATCTAATGTAATTTTGCTAATTTATTCTAATTCTAAATTCTTATTGTTCTATTTAAGTGGTGAATTTTTAATTTCTTTTTAATTCATATATTAAATTTTTAGTTTGACTCCAAGTACGATTTTTATTTAAACATAAAAAACTTCCTGCAATTACAGAAGAAGTAGTTAAAGTGGACAGATGGTTACCATCGTCAGAGTCACTTTATAAGAGCAGTATTTGTTCATAGGGAAATTAACCTAATGAGTATTAAAGTTTTGTAGAGTAAAATATTAAATTAAATTTCATAAGCAACTTGGTGGTTACAATGAATCCTTTTGTGTTTCTTGATTATGGGTGTGAAAGCGCGCCTTCCTGTTTGGCCTACGTAGAAAATTTAGGATGAACTGCAAGTTAATTTGCACTAGAGGAGTTTTAAATATTTTTGTTTGTGATGTAGGGTTTTAATTATTTGTGTATATATAATGTTTAAGGTCAAATATATGTTTGACACAATTGTTTATAACATTTTAAAAACATTTTTTACTTGCAACTAATTCTAACATTTTTTCTACTAGCAAAAAATTATAAACATTTTTATGCTTTACCTCAGCTGGTTTCTGTAACATTGTGTTTACGAGTGAGACAAGTTGGATAATTGTATCAAAAACTCGAGGCATGTCAAAATCATTTCTAAGTGCTAACAGTATAGTACTCTTTGCTTCACTTACATTCTGTAAACAAAGAGAAATTTAATATTATAATATCAGTACTTCATACAAACAAACTTAATAATATTATTAGGCCTATTTTATACAATTCAAAAATTAAGTGAAATAAAACCTATAAATTTGTTACCAGGAAATGTGTAATATAAAGTGGTTAACAACAGTATTCCAGCTTTTTTAAAATATAAAATAATAGATATTTTATACTTTTTTTTCACTATGAAACCTATATTTACCCCCATTTTTTTCGATCTAAATTATGGGAAAATATATTGAATCTAAGAAAAAAAAATTAGCTTTCGTGTTCGGTTAGGTGACATTTTTCCATGTTATCCTAGTGGAATATTCCATTAGAAGAGTAAGCCAGTTGTGGCCATAAAAGTTGTTCGTTCTTTACTGGTATTGTGATGTATTCTAGTAAATACTTCAACTAAGTTCTTTATAAACTCTTAACAAATCACAGAATTCCTGATCTAAAAAGCACAAAATGGATGTCTCAAATATGGATTTTGTTTATTAAACCTACCAAGCTCACCAGCCTCATGGGCTATATTTTAAAGTTTTCAATTAGATAACAGAATAACGGAGGAGAAAAGTCCTTAATGCACATTTTGAATCTACTGGAAAAAACCATTGTCCTTAATCCATTCATGGTCTAATTATGTGTGAACCGCAGACACTAGCGGGTACGAATTAATTCCTCGTGTCATTTGAGTAGTATTTCGCTACAAAAAATATTTTCCCTTATAAAGCACTAAATATTATATTTTTTAGACAGGTGAAATTTTTTTATTCGTTATTTTGTACCTTAGTTAGTTTATTATTTCTTATTTGATTTTTATGTGTAATCATAATTAGTCAAAACAAATTAAAAGTTACATACTGTTTGCAGTTTGCTTTAGATTCTAGACTCCCACTATTATTGTTCATTTTGTGTATAGATAAGAATACACTAACTATAACAAATATTTACAAATATTTTTACACTGTCAGTTACTGACTGAGTAAAATCTAAACCGTGCTTCTCACTCCAGTTAACATAAAAATTGATGAACTATCCTAAAATGTTTAGATGTCTGACAGAAAATCAATGGGTCAAAATATCTTTATTTATGCTGTAAGTTTTGAGTCGATAAATATCCATTAGGAAGCACAGATTCTAGTCTTGTATGTGACATCATAAAATAAACTCTCTCGAAACAAAGAATTCAATCAAATAATGATGACATTCATGACTAGCTGACTCAGTCCGTAAACAGCAATGGGTAAACAACAATCTAGTTACAGACATGTGCTATTTTGTTTGTTCTAGTTTCAGAAAGTCCATCAAAGGAAGATTTTATCAGTTTTGTCATGATTCATAGTCGGCCAAGAAGACAGCCAATTGGAAATATTTTACTTAATTTCATTGACTTTAACCAAATTTTTCTTTCAAACTCAATGAAGTTTAAGGACAGATTTGGTCAAGAAAACAAAATTGAAAGCCAATTATTTATTCCTTTTGTAATTAAAAAATAACAAAGTTTAGTATACAAAATACAATTAAGTCTTTAGACATGTGTGTTGCTCAGCAAGGAAATAATTTAATAATTCTTACTGTAAGCTACAGTAAAACTCTTACATCGTTGTTTGAATTTTTCTCTTCTAACATCAAGTATACATTAAATTTGAAAAAGACAAATACGTTTAATATACTTTTAGAATAAAAATAATACTGACTTTATATAACTCTTCTTCATTAATTACACCATCCTTTTTAACTCCAGAGACATAGTGATCACAGTCACTAAGAAAAGACTCTATTCTTCGATAGTTTCCAACTGCATTTTTCATTGAATCTTGGCTGTATTCAATACCTTAAACAACAATATAGAACAGGTTATATAAACAAATTTGTTTAAAAAATCAATTCTTAGTTGAGTCAACATGGACAATTTTTATTTTAGTTATATTTTGTTAAATCTTTACAATTAATAGAAATAAAATAACATAACCTATGTGATAAAACACCTGTTCTACCCACATATCATGTAACACAAAATCAGCTGTTATGAAATCACATGTTATCACTTATTTTAAGCCATATGGGACAGAGTAAATAATTTGCATACCTTGCCCCTTTTGTGAATAGTTTTTTTCCTATATAAAACTAAAATTAATTCATTAAATTCAAATGTTTTAACTATTGAAAATCTGAACAAAATATACATAGGGAGAGTGTGAAGTAATAGTAGGAAATGAAAAATATTAGGTAATTTTAACATACCAGATCTGTAGGGTGAAATCATACAAAGCAATCTGAAATGGTTTGCTGAATAAACTTTAAGAAAATCTTCGATCTTTATCGTGTTTTTTAGTGATTTGGACATCTTTTCATCTCCTTTGATAAACAAATGACCTGTGTATGACCAACAAATAAAATATAGTTAGACACAAAGTAACTGTTGTTATTAATAAGAGATTTTTTTAAACTTTCTTCTTTTTTTTCTCACTATGAAACAACGTTTTAAGCAGAAGAAATCTAATCCTATTATAATGTTGTCACTAACAACTTATAACTTGTGTCAACAAAGAAAGATTTTACTTTAGTTACTTTTTATTAAATAATTACAATTAATATAAATAAAGTAACGTAACCTATGCATAAAACAGCTTATTGACCACTTAACCTATAACATAAAATAACTGGTTCTATGAAATCATATGTTATCATTCATTTTAAAACAAATGAGTCGAAATAACAATATATTGCATAATTTTCCTTATTTTGTGAAAACTTTTTCACCCATATTAAACTAAAATTAATTCATATAATTCAATTAATGAATTAATATTTGAAAAAAACTGTGTTAACATGTAGTATCATTCACTAAAAATAATATAAAGACACAACATACTTAAATTAAATTTTTTCAATACTTAAACAATGTACAAAGACCCAAAACCTGACCATAATAGATACAAATCCGACACCCATGTTTAAACTTTCATAATCGATAAGACATTAGTCTATAAGAGTTTGTTTTTTTCTGAAACAACTTTATACATGTTAAGGAATTTATAATATAAGCATTATATTAGTATGAAGATTATCAAAATATAATGGTTCCGTGTGTTTGTGTGTGTGTGTGTGTGTTTGTGTGTATGTGTGTGTGTGTGTGTGTGTGTGTGTGTGTGTGTGTGTGTGTGTGTGTGTGTGTGTGTGTGTGTGTGTGTGTGTGTGTGTGTGTGTGTGTGTGTGTGTGTGTGTGTGTGTGTGTGTGTGTGTGTGTGTGTGTGTGTGTGTGTGTGTGTGTGTGTGTGTGTGTGTGTGTGTGTGTGTGTGTGTGTGTGTGTGTGTGTGTGTGTGTGTGTGTGTGTGTGTGTGTGTGTGTGTGTGTGTGTGTGTGTGTGTGTGTGTGTGTGTGTGTGTGTGTGTGTGTGTGTGTGTGTGTGTGTGTGTGTGTGTGTGTGTGTGTGTGTGTGTGTGTGTGTGTGTGTGTGTGTGTGTGTGTGTGTGTGTGTGTGTGTGTGTGTGTGTGTGTGTGTGTGTGTGTGTGTGTGTGTGTGTGTGTGTGTGTGTGTGTGTGTGTGTGTGTGTGTGTGTGTGTGTGTGTGTGTGTGTGTGTGTGTGTGTGTGTGTGTGTGTGTGTGTGTGTGTGTGTGTGTGTGTGTGTGTGTGTGTGTGTGTGTGTGTGTGTCTGTGTGTGTTTGAAAACATACATACATATATCAACAAACATGTTTATCTTAAGTATCTTGTAATTACTTATTACACTTTGATATTACTTGCTACCAAATTTTTTGTTAACTTAAAGGTTGTTAAATTGTTAACTTACAATAGGTTGTAAGTTAACAATATAACAACCTTTAGTTAAAAAAAAATGTCTGGTTGCAAGTAATATCAAAGTGTGATAAGTAATTAACAACCAGCTTGTCATGAACAGCAACAAAATTTTGATAACTTGTAATATTAGTTATTTTTTGTTTTTGTGTACTATTTTGGTTTTTGTCAATATTTTTATTGTAAATACTTATCTCAGTTGATCAGACTAATCAAAACTTTACTGAAAAAATTTGAGAACAAATCATTCATTTATAGAGCCTTACAGATTTCAAAGTCAGCCAAACATTTTTAGGTTATTACAAAAACAATCATACAAGAAGTATTATGATGTGGCTGAAATCTTAAATAAATTATTCGTCAAAGATGTTTATTTAATTTATTGGTAATGACTTTATAGTCACTAGCGAGTTATAAGTTTTAGTAAGGTTTAGTGATATCCTTGAAATGTCATTACAAAATTTACTCTAAAATAATTTAAATTATTGTTTAAAAACGCCTGCTAAGTTTAGGTTCAAAACATATGTATATATTTTAATAAAAGTAGGGATGGGCCAATTCTGATTCTCGATTCTAGGAATCATCAATTCTAATAGTATTGAGCAATCGCCGATACTCGATTCTGTATTGATTAAAGTGCTGATTCCCATTCTTGTTTTTTTTTTAATGTGTGCAGAGTAATTTATTGGAAAAATAATTAATGATCAACTATGCCTTAAGTGTAATATGCAACTAACATTAGTATTAGTTGATTTTAATGAAAAATTAAAGCAAATGCAGATTTGAGATAACAAAAATATTATTATTATTTATGACAACAACAAAGTCAATTGGAACCATTTCTGGTCCACTCTTTGTGTAACTGCTTGTCTCTCTCTGCTGTCTCATTCTCTTCGGGCGGGCTCGACCCACACACACACTCTCTCTCTCTCTCCACGTCTCTGGCCGCCACTACTCCTGAGATGTCAAAAAAAAAGAAAAAGTACTTCCAATTTCTCCAGTCATACAAACTGAAATGCCTATTACTGAAGTTATATTGTAATTGTGAACTGAGGATTACATTTGTAATTTTAAATAAATCATTACTTTTATCTGATATGTTTGCTTTCAGAAATTGCTATTCATAAATCAATGTTGAACGTTTTGTGTAGCCTATTTCATAAAAACCAAGATGTCAACTAAATTCATTATTACAAAATATCATGTAGGACTATAGGAAAAAAATCGAGAATCGAAAGACCAATTTTAGAACCGAAAATATTAGGTATGACCCATTCCTAAATGAAAACATTTATATATAAATATGTTTACTTGTAACCTGTATGAAGCCAGTAATTAATCCACTGCGAAGTACTATGGTGGCAACAACTTTGAGCTTCTTCATTTTCGTGATGTGGAAATATTAGATCAATGCCACCAGAATGAATATCAATGTTTGTCCCCAAAATCTTACTGAAAATATAACGAGTTATATTTTTCATAATTAAGTAGACTATATAAAATTTTCCAAGATATATAGGTTTAAAATTGTAGAGGTTTCATATATTCAACAATTTGTAAGTTTTATAAAAAAGTAAGTCTTAAAACTAGGATTCTACATATTTCAGGCTCTATGTCCTGTTTTATAGCACTGACATGAGCTATAAGTAATTATTGTGTAACTAAGTGAATACCTTTTTTTTCCTGGCAAAAAACCAATTGTGATTATCATCGCCAATCAAAAACCAAGACAAAAACACAATATTTTAAATGAATCAAAATAATAAAATAAAATTTAAATAAAACAAAAAACTTAAGCATAGCAGTAATAATATAAAATTAAATACCTAACAATAAATATATAACAACAAAGCAATAAATAACAAAAAACAACAATAAACCTATAACAATAAAACAAATACTTAATGTAGAAAGTAAATAGAAATATTGAAAAATAACAATAAAAATTATAAAACTATAAATAACATAATAACAACAACATAACAGTGAATAAATCTTAATAGCACAATAACAAAACATCAAATATATTAAATTTAAATAAATTTAAAAAAAACTATACACAAAACACACACAAAGAAATATATGTATAAATATAAAAGCATATATTTTAAATATTAAATTTTTTAAAATATGTTTTAGTGGTGCAAGAAAGCAATGACTCAGTCAATGGCCTAGGCATTGTCCCTTAGCACCACCTTCAAACCGCCTTTTAAATTAAAAAGGGCACGAGTATTAGTTACACTTATATAATCAACTTTTGAACTAACTTATGTGACGTTTTTCATAATCAAATGAACCGTAAATGAAAGTAAATTGTAAATGATCCTTTTCATTTACTAAGCTCATTTACATGAGCGTTGTGAATGAAACAATTGTTTCGAAATGTGTCAGCAAGTAAGTTCAAAGTTATCCAATAGTTATAGTTTAAACAGTAAATTCAGGATGATTACAAGCAACTGGCATAAGGTCGTTTCCCCCACCTATTTATATTTGGCCAAGAATTACAATCAGAGTATGAAATTGAAGCTGATTAGGTTCTATTAAACATCAGTTAATGTTATTTAACTTTTAGTATAAATATTTATAAAATATATAAATATATTTAACCCCATAACTAATAATGTTGCAACCTACAGTGATAGACTTGATTGGGACCTTGCACCATAAATGTCTTAAAACGATGTTAAAAATGCAAAACATAGGTATATACACACACATACTACAACAGGCAATTTGCCATTGTAATGCAAAGAAATTTTAAAAATTATCAACTTTTTAATATGTATTAAATAACTTTTAAATATTTTAGAAAATGTATAATAAAAAACTAATGGATAGAGTGAAGAAAATATGTATTTGAGTTCAGATGACCGAAATGTAATTATTAATTTGACACCACGAGTTATATAATTGGTACTGAAATAACAACAAAAAGAGCTGAAAAATAAACATATGAACTATGCCACGTAGAGCAAACATTCAAATTTCTATATACTGAGAATAATGTCATTTAAACAATATTGCTCATTAAAACAGTAAAATACAAGTAATTACAAGAATACAGCATAATTAATAAAAAAAGGTAATTAATATTAGAAAGTGCTATAAGGGCCATAGTGCCAAGACAATTCCTGTAAACTCACAATCTCGATAGGTCGGAGAATCAATGAGAGTCTTAAGGCTAGAAGCTGAAATGAGGGGAGAGGGGAGCGGTTGTCGGAGCATATAAACAAGAATACAAGCAGGATTACTGGAGTAACCAAAAATAAAATATCAACTGTTGCAGGACGTTGTAATGTTAGTTTGTTGTTAGAAGTTTGGCCCATAGGTCAAGAGAGTGATCTGCAAAAATCTTTAGTCATTACTTAAAACTTTTGTTATAAGTTGTAAATCAGTGATCGGTACTTCAAAATCAACTCGTGTAAATATGTTATTAGCAACTTGAAATTGTTTCCGTCGTCTAAGGACTCAAAGGAGCCAGCAGATATTGTCCAATATCAAAGAGATCTGGGAACCAAGTAATGACAGAGAAGACAGTGTAAATTATTGGCAAGTCATTTTTATGTCAAATTTATTCATCACGTTATAGTAAATTTTTAAAATTATATATATATTTTTTAAAGTTAAAATTTTGTAAACATAAACAATGACTTCACTCAAAATCCAATTTTGTTAATTAAATGTCTTTTCAAAATAATATGCTTCCATTTGACCTTACACAAGAATAAATTACTTACTTTAAGATATCAAGAATTATCTAAATGATTTTATAATTCCAAACACTTATTAAATTGAATTTTAATTTTGTACTCATTTATTATATTACACTTGCCAAACAATAAATGAACAAACAAAAAAGTCTACCTAGCCATAGCAGAGCATTCGATATGCCATCCTGGCCGACCTTTACCCCAAGGACTGTCCCAAGTTGGCTCTCCTGGCTTAGCAGCTTTCCAAAGTGCAAAATCTTGTTGAGACAACTTTATGTACTCAGGATCAGATGTGTTTCCAGTGTCAGGTGGTTTCAGCTTTCCATACCTCTTATAGCTGTTTACTTTAAAATACACGGAACCTGAACAAAATATATCAGATTTCAGATAAAGCACCACACATACCTTGGTAATATTAAAAGAATTACTTTCAAGTTAACAGTTTCAGAACTAGTAGTATGTTAAAACCACTGATAGTCACTGTGGTTATATATATATACTGGGGTATATATATATATATATATATATATATATATATATATATATATATATATATATATATGAAGTTAATATATTACTATTTTTGAGTAATTTTATCCACCATTAAGTGCAATAATTTTACCTTGAGTGATGAGGCACCTTTCGGTCTTTGACCATTGTCGAATCACTCATGGAGTGATTCGACAATGGTCAAAGACCGAAAGGTGCCTCATCACTCAAGGTAAAATTATTGCACTTAATGGTGGATAAAATTACTCAAAAATAGTAATATATTAACTTCATAAAGTCAGTGCAACGGAAAAACCATGGATAATATTAAATATCAAGAATATATATATATATATATATATATATATATATACACACATACTGTATTGTATGTACTCATATATTCACAAGTTTAAATTTGTGAGTTATTGTTTTCATTACAGTTTTCCTACAGCGGTTTTAAAATCATTACTAATATATTCCATTCTGCCAGTACTATCAATTTTATTTTTTCTAAATGAGGATGGCCTCTTTGGAAGAAGCGTTCCATTATAAAAAAACAATAGGTGCTACTATAGGCAAGATTCTGTATACTGATATATGTTAAACTGAAAACTAGCAGCTCAAGTTGAAAATCGAAACAAATTATATTACTAAACACTTTTAAATGTTTTAACTTGCCTATAGTAGCACTTACTTTTTCTTATTGAGGATGGCCGTTTCGGGAGATGTGTCCCTATGTCAACTCAGACCGTAACTCTGGTAAGAGACCGTTACGGTAAGAGTTACGGTCTGAGTTGACAAAGGGACACATCTCCCGAAACGGTCGTCCTCAACAAGCAAAGTAAGTGCTACTATAGGCAAGTTAAAACATTTAAAAGTGTTGAGTAATTACTAGTAGCTCACGTGAAGATGAAATCAACAAATGAAATTATATTAATTATATAAGACAATCATTTCTTTTTTGGCACCACCATAATTTTTTTTGACCTTGATAAATCACATACTAATGGCCTTTTAATTAATCTATAACTTAATGCATACAAGCTACTAACTTCTAAGATCTATTTCTATTAATATCACTTGACAAAAAAACCACTACTTTACTGATATTTTTCAGCAGACGCGTTTCGCACCAGATCAGTCTATTGTTTACTACAGATAATCAAAATACCACAGACTCACAATAATACAACACACCCTGTGCAACAGTCTGCATTATGACTCAGAGCATTGAACTGTATACTGATCTAGTGGGAAACGTATGTTCTGAAAAATAGTATTGCTGTTTGCCAAATGATATCAATAGAAATAATTTTAAAGACCTCTAGATGTATAACGCAAAAACTGTAAGTTCTAAGACCTAATTCATCTAACTTTAAATTTACTTACATTTTCAGAAAATAATAAGTCAGATATTTTTTAACACACATAGCACATTGTAGCCCTTTATATAGTCAAACTTAATCATGAAATATAGATATAAAGTTTCAACATACAATTTTAGTTGCTCAAATTTTAAAAATAGAATTTAATTTAATTAAGTATATGAATATCTTACTCTAACAAAATGTTTTGCTTCATAAATATACCATCAGGAGCTGTGTAACCATAGCCATTGGTGATTATTTTCTCAATAAAGGTAATAATGTCTGGAATGTGATCAGTGACTCTTGCAGTTGCTGTAGGCATTAAAACGTTTAACTTTGCCATTTCATCAAAAAATTCTGTTTCAAACTGACGAGAAAGTTTATGAAAGTCTATGTTCATTTCAGCAGCACTAGCAATAATTTTATCATCAATATCCGTAATTCCCATCATATAAAAGACATTAATGTCAAAATAATTTTGAAGGATCCTACGAATAATATCCAGCTTCACATAACACCTAAAAATAATTAATATGTTAGAATTGAGTTACTAAGTTACGAGTTAATTTTTAATTACTTCACAAATTAAGAAGAATTATTAAAAATAAATAATAAAAGGAACTTAGCAATTGTTATTACATTTTATTCCGGCAAGGTATTAAAATCTAAGAAATCATTGTTTGTTGTACTATTACAAGAGTATTACACAATACAATTGGATGAATTGTATAATTTATCTAAATATGTAAATGAAATAGTTTCTATAATTTTAGTATCTGTTTTTTATTTGTCTTATTTTGTATATTCTAAATTTGAGAAAAATATTATTATTTATTTATTATTACTGTTCACCACTAGCCCTGCATTTGTTTTTTTAGTAGACTTCAAAGAAACAGGAATGAAAGGAGAAATTTAGCACCTTGAAACATCCAAATCATCATCATTAAAAAATAAATAACTCTGTGCAAGCTGTAGCTAAGTAGAGATTTAGATTCAGGGGTTCACTATGGATAAAGAGCAAAACAAATAAGATATTCTAGAATAAAGAATTTAAGGGTAGAGTTTATCAAGATATCCTGATAAAAGTTTATATCACAGCAAGTACGGTGAAACTCTGTTTTTTCATGCATCTTTGTACCATGGCATCAAATACACTCAGGAGTAATTACCCTCCCTATTATTTAGAATATTTATATACCATATCTTCTTCATCTCATGCAGTTTATTATACTGTTCTTTTTTGTGAATGGTCAATGGCATTTAGATTTTATTTTTCGTATATCCTACCTGTTTTACTGGGTTTAGATTTGTGAATTCTCTATTTCAGAGATTGAACCCTCCCTTACAGTTAAATTGTATCTTAAGTAGAAGTAAGATCTGCCTTCTTTTGAAATGTTATCACGCACAAGTGTTAAGTGAATTATTCAGTCAACGCGGGCTGATAGCAATTAGAAGAAAAATTGGTACTTTGGTATTATATCGACCTCACACCTATATGGAACAAAGAGTGTGGAATGTATATGGGGAAGAAATGGTAATTCCAAAGGTTTTGTTTATATCAGATATCAACACCCCTCCCTCTCCCATGATCAAATCTTATTGCGATCCCCCCCTATAAGAAAATAGCTGTGCCAATTATCATGTTCTGGAATATTAATCAGCCAACACACGACTCGCAGTTAAAAAATTGATGAACAAAGTAGTAGAAACCACGATTTTAAGGGGGCCTTTCAAACTCTCACTACCATGTTGCTAAACCCTTTCAAATTAAAAGATTGCAATTCCCAATTCGAATCAATCTTTAGAATTGTGTGGTTTGCAGCTCACATGGACTACTGTAAGTTGTGTATTCCCGTGTGCGAAAACCAGATAGCCTTTATATTTACGCAGCCAAAGGAAAAACAAAACATAATGTATACTACCAAGAATTGCAAAATTAAACTGCTATAATACTTTAACTTTGTTTTGTTCCTCATTTTTCATCTTTAGAACTACAATGTACCATTGCAAAGCGCTGCAGGGTAAAACAAGTTACTAATAAAATACACAATAATTTGTCTATTCAGCAAGTAACAAAATTTAAACTTATAATATTAAAATCAGATGAAACATAGTAGTATTATATCAGATGAAACATTAAAAAGAACTAAAACAGGAGAAAGTTGTAAATAGATACGTATGTCTTGTTAATATTACTAGACTTCTTGGACAGTGTTGGTAATATTTACAAAAAATAATCACCACCACTACTATCGTCTTCTCGCATGGATTTCTTTCCAAATCTTAATTGGTCATCAGAAAGAACAGTACAATCATTAAAGGATCGAAGTGGTAAGATGAAAACACACAAGCTTATACTTTTTATAAAAAGTATGATGGTTTTCTATTCTAGGATTAACAAATATTCAAAGAACACAATCACTCTTGGTTATTACTTGATCAAATGTGGGTCCTCTTTAATTTTTTTTACAAATGCCTCTCAAAAACATATTTTAAAGAAGAATCATGAAATTTAGAAACCGGAAACTATAAATAATGTTTAAAATTTTAGTAATTGTGAGTTATATCTCAGTTAAGCCACCTGAGATATAAATTGATAATTGTTCAAAACCTCAAAATAGGACAATATGCACAAGAATTTTCTTTTATTGACTTGGAAAGTTTATTTTTTTATCAATTTAAAGTTGGGTAAAAAAAATTCAGTGCAGAGTATTAAGTCGTGTGTTGGCCGCGCAGTGATATAGTAACATCACAACTGTAGTTGGTGTTTTAGCAATCTCAACTTTATGAATTAAAAAAATGTCCTGAAGCTATATTAATAACTATTATTTTTGTTATTGCCAGGGAAGGTTGATGTTATATATCTATATTGAAATATACCTATGAAGTATCCAGTCAGGATAGATTTAGTTTTAATTTTCTACATTTAATTATTTAGGTAATGTATAAAATTACAACCAAATCTACCTGGCTGGACACGTTTTAGATATATTTTAATATAGGCATATAGTAATGTATAAATTTAAAACCAAATCTCTCCTAACTGGAGACTTTATAAATATATTTAAATGTATGTATCAAAAAACCATAAAAATCAAGCCAAAACGTTGTTTCTCAAATATCTACACACGTAAGGTATGCATGATGTCACTGTATCACTCTTTGGTCAATGCTCCACACTGGATTTTTACCCAACTTTAAATTGTTAAAAAATAAGTTTCCGAATAAACTTTTAAATATTCTGGTCCATATCATCCTATTTTGTGGTTTTGAACAATTTTCAATTTGTATCTTAGGTGGCCGCTCTAACTCACAATTACTGAAATTTTAAATAGGTGAAATATAACTTTAATATACCAAGGCATGCTGTATAAACTCAAAGTTTCTAAATAAAACAGTGTTGGTTTTATGAGCCCCACCATTCCTCTTGATTCATGACTGATATCATGTAGTAATAGTATATTACAAAATGCACATCACCATTTGGCTTAACAAATTTTTTAATACACAAACTAATCCTAACCTGTTACTTTGTTGGCATAGGTATTGGAATAAGTAGTGTTTTTCAATCATATTATACTACATCATACTTAAAAATTTATATAAGTGGTGGAGCAACCACCATCATCTGAATAACCAAAAATTATGCTTCCTTCTTGGGTAATTATTCCGACGTGCGACTACCGCTATTTTCGTGAAATTTTTAAAATTTTCTTCTGTATTTTTACGTCCTAGACACGAATCCAACATTATTTTTTGTCGTTGATGCTGTTATTTTAAAATATACTTAGAGACGTACGTTCCGACATGCGACTACCGCTATTTTCGTGAAATTTTTTAACTTTTCTTATGTATTGTCACGTCCTAGACACGAATCTAACATTAATTATTGTCGCTAACACAGTTTTTTTGAAATATACTTAAAAAAACATAACCTAAACTAACCTTTATTGACATACGTTCACACGAATCCAACATTATTTTTTGTCGTCTACGTCATATTGCCATTATTAATTTATTATAATACGTATAGATTTGGTTATAATTTTATACAACATTACTATATATTTACCTACATTAAAATATACCTACGAAGTAATCAGTCAGGATAGATTTGGTTATAGTTTTGTGCAACATTACTATATACGTACATTAAAATATACCTATGAAGTATCAAGTCAGGATAGATTTGGTTATAGTTTTATACAACATTACTATATACCTACATTAATTAAAATATACCTATGACGTATCAAGTCAGGATAGGTTTGGTTATAATTTAATAAAAATAGATAGTAATTCTGAATAAAATTATTACCAAATCTATTCTGACTGGATACTTTGTAGGTATATAGTAATGTATAAAATTACAGATCTAGACGTAGTGCAGTGCGCTGTAGCTACTGCGCGCTCGGTTCACGCTATAGGCCTACATGTCATTACAATTTAACATTTAAAATGTGAAATAAAGTAACTTTCACAAAAATACTTATAAATGTAAGGAATGTACATATGTAAAAACGTGAAAATACATAAGAAAAGTAAAAATAAATTCATGAAATTAGCGTTAGTCGTACGTCAATAAAGGTTAGTTTAGGTTATGTTTTTTTAAGTATATTTTAAAAAAACGGCGTCAGCGACAAAAAATAATGTTGGATTCGTGTCTAGGACGTAAAAATACATCAGAAAAGTAAAAAAAATTCACGAAAATAGCGGTAGTCGCACGTCGGAATAATTACCCCTTCTTGTTTAAAATATATTTTTGTGAATCATAAAAACAAAAAATTGACAGTGCAATCATTGTGAACAATTATCGAAAAGTAGTCTCCATAGGTTTTTCATGAATTCACTTAAATTATAAATTTGGCAGGACTTATTTGGCACTTAATTTATGACACTGAAACTTTAATGTTAATTCTTGTAAATATTTAATTCGATAATTGAACTCGTCTTTTTCAATAATTTACTTACGAAGCATGCCCAATATGTGCAGAATCATATACAGTTGGACCACAACTGTACCAAGTAGCACATTTCTCATGATTTAGTATGAATGGCACTTTTTTCTTCAGTATGGGGTTGTAAATTTGGATGCCTGTGTTGTACCCTTTTGGTTCTATCCATTTATTTTCTTGAAATTCTTGACGTAGAGCAGTAGGTATACTCATCAGCCTCAAACAATGAAAATAAACATTCTTACTGGATGACAAAATAACTCTAACGTTATTATTCAATCTTACGGTCCACATTTTTAACAGTAATACTTTAAAAAGCTATATTCCCTATCATAAAAACAACTGTCTCACTAGCATAGTTTTTGAAGCTCGTAATGTGATTGTTAAATATTAAAAGATAAAGATGATAACGAAAATAATAAAATTATTTGTTAGACAAAATGAACTTTCTGATAGTTGTAATTTTTACAACACAAAAAACTTAACATCTGATATACTCCCTTATCTACTACTGCAATACTACTACTACTACATCTACTCACTAGCATTGAATTATCGCAATTCAAATGACAACTCACAGTTTGTTAAAACAGCTGTTTATCAAGAAATGTACACATTTCTTTCTAATATAAAACATATTTAACAGGATTTTGTTTTAGGGTAGCTTGTTTATACAATGATAAATTGACAAATATTGTTAAATAAATTAAGAAATATTTCATTTACTTTGGAAAACTCTTAGATTATAATTACATTATTCATTTTCTTTAATTAACCGGCAATAAATCAATTGAAAACTTTTGCCGGTACCAAAAAGTCTTATTTTTGATTAGATTGGAAAGTCTAGAAGTGTAATCTGTGTTAAAGTGTTAGTCTGTGTCTGTAAAATGAGATCATAGATTGCTATTATTAATTTGGGTTTGTATTTTGTGGTGGTTTTCAAATGAGTGGTTGTCGCTGTTAAAAAGAAGAATTTCAGATATTTTATTTTTAATTACAATTGCTAATTTAAAAGTTTTTATAGTTATTATTTGTAAACTTACAAAATGATGCAATATGAAGAATCCTCTGAATTAGTTGACAAAAGTGCTTGTGCTGGATTAAGAGCAGATCTCAAAAAGTGCCTTTTAGAATCAGATTGTGTTAAAAGGGTATTATAATAAATAAAATGTTTTTGTTCATATCTTTTTTGTCAGGGAAGCTACTTAGCCAATTTATATAACACAAATATGTTTTCAAAACAAAATAATAGGACCTAATATATTTCACCTTGTAAAATATACATTCCCTAAACACAACTTTTAACTTTGTTAATTTTCACAAATTTCACTCAAGAATGTGTTTAAAAAAAACAGTTGATTTTAGTTGACGCAAAGCAAATACAACTTGAAAAATAATGGTGTTGTAAACATAACCTCATTTTACAAACATAATACTGTACTTTGTACACTACATTGCATGTACCTAAAATTAAAATATATGTATGAAGAATATACTCATTTTTCCCAGCTTTAAATTAAGAAAAAATAGTGTTTCGGAGAAAAAAACAAAAAAATATCAGTGAAAATAGCCTTTTTTACATGTTTCGGAATGTTTCATGCAAATATAGGCCCGGTTTAAAAATGTAAACATTTACCAGAACTTAGGGTAATTATTAAGGTCAGCTACTACAGCTCCGATCGGAGAAATTTTTTTCCTAATAAATTTTACCCTGCTGAACACGAATTTGAAGTTTTTTTACTGTAAACACAAATTTAACGCTCCGATCGGCAAAATTTTTTTTCCTGATAGATTTGACCTTGCTGAACACGAATCTGAAGTTATTTTTAACCAATTGCTCTATCCGGCATAAATTGTCCAATTGCCGAAACCTTCTCCTTGACAGCTGTTAGCACCATCTCCAGGTTTTAAAAAGCTTCTTCACAATATATTTTTTCCTTCCTGGTTCTTTCATTTTGAACAGTTGATACAATTTTGTCATAGTTTAATATTTATTTTCATCATCTACAGCCCACTTATATCTTTCTTCTTCTAATAGACCCTTGAGATAAAGGATTTCTCTTGCTTAGTAAACAGATCAATTGGTGCTTCTGGTTTGTTGGTTGATTTTCTTATTTTTTCATTGGCCATAAGAACCAAAATTGGGAAGATTTTTTGACCAAAGAAATTTTCTTACTTGCAGCTCAAATTGTTCTGAAAACCAATTTCCAAACAACTCACTATTCATCAATACAATCCTTTGACTTATATAGTGCACTTGGGAGTAAAATTGTTTGATGTGTTTTAAAGCTTGAATCATAGCCAGCTTCTCTATTTCTATTATTGGAAGGTGACGACTATTAGAACCATTGGCTCATGTTAAAATCATTAACATTTTTTAATTTAATTTAATTCCAGGAACACCTACTTCGTTTCCAGAATTCCCGGTATTATGTGACATCATCTTAAGAGTAAGAACTGTCCTGTTGCAATCGTAGATTTGATCTTGGTTCAACTCTTTCAATCAGATTGGAGAATTCACATAAAAAATTATTTGTAGCATGGTTGTCAGCTGATAATTTTTGTGCTGAGATATTTAGCTGCCATACCTTGTTTTCTATTTGTAGAGCCAACCCTCACTGGCTTTGAATTTTTCTTTTTCTACCAGAAATTTACTGTTTAAAAACTTACTTTTTGTTGATCATAGAGGCAGAAATTCAGATTCCTTTGTTAAGTAAACAAAACGTGTACAGCTTCTTGAGTTTTTAGAAATTTTGAGGTTTTCATTGACTTATATTAGACACTTGAAATGGAACAAATTGTTCAAATTGTTGTCTTTTCCAATACCAATCAACCATATTTTATGAAACTCCCTAATCTATTGTATTTTTCTGCAACAACTTTGTTTGCCCTCTGTAAGGCTTCCAATTTTGTTGAGTTATTTATATCACTTTAGAATTTTTCACAACAGAATATTCAAAATGAGACTGAAAGAAAAATATGAATAAAATAAGGAATGCAGTATGTAGGAAGAGGGCCTTTCAATATTCTCCGAAAATTCAATAAGGAAACCTCATTTATTCTTTCCTGTAATTACATTGTTTCCAGTTCCAAGATCAACAATTTATTATAAATAAATACAAATTTACTTATACAAAAACAATTTACTATTGTTCTAACAGGCACTACAATAAGTTGCATTTGTGTAAATAACAGTCCTCTGGCACCACCTCTCCCGCAGCATAATGAGATGCTGCAGTCAGTCAGTTCCAGCAACCCCGTCATCTAACAATATATTTCTCTATACACCTGTCATTGAATTTGGTGTGGAGGGGAATTGCTATATTTTTTCTTAATATTTTATTTTAAATATTGAGCTAACATCTTCATATAGATTATTGGCAGAGTTCATTTTGATCTTATCTTTCACAGAGTAGAGTTCGCTTCTATGAATTGTTGCTAAAAGCCGACAAATAGAGTTTAAACAAGAAAAAAAACCTCACTGCTCTGTATTGAAAATTTAAATCTTCAAGTATATTTACATCCTAAAATTAAAGCTCATATTTACAAGTTATTTTTATACTAAAAATTTATAAAGTAGGTTTTTGTAATGGTTTAGAATATTTGTTTATCTTTTTTCAGTTGTATTTGACCTAATTGTTAGAAGTAATGAATGTGGTAAAACTGGATTACATTTTCAATAGAACCTATTTTTCACATATTATTTTGTTCATGCATCCTGAAGCAAGGCCTTAGACTTGTTGCATTTAACTATTTAATTTAAATTAGGTTTAATTTAAACAAAAATAATACAATAAAAACCAAAATTAATTTCAATTATTAATTAAAAATAAAACTTTGTATATGTGTACAAATATATATTTTTTAGACAATATTTATTATAAAAAGGACTGTCCATATTTTAAGTTTATATTCATTTTTTTAATGTAATGTTAATTTTACATGGTCAATTTCAAAATAAATATTCTCTTTTTTCTCATGTGTAATTATTTGAGAAACTCAAATTACTCAAATAATTACATATGATTTATTCAGTTAATTCAAGATGATTACAACAAGCAACTTTAATTTTTCTTATAATATAAATAAAAAAAGAATATTTAGTAAATATTATAATTTTTTTTGTAGGATAAGAAAACACCTCGTGAGTGCCTAAGACTGAATGATTCGAGTGTTTCTTCAGAATGTGCATTGTTAAGAAATACATTTTTTGAGTGCAAAAGATCATTGGTAAGTAGCCTATAGTCAAAGTTAGTTTTCAAAATATATTGTACCATTACTTTTCCATAGAAATTATATTTGTCATATTTTACAAAAAACAATCTGTAACATATACACCACATACACATTTACTATTAAATATTTATTCTTGAATTTTATAGTCCATTACGTTCGGTGAATCTTATTAATAACTTAAACAATAGTTTATAACTATCCGAACTTTGAATTTAGTAAATTTGTTAAAACTTACTGAGACAGAACGTTTTCGGCACGTAGCGATCGAAAACATTCTATCTCAGTAAGTTTTAACAAATTTACTAAATTCAAAGTTCGGAGGGTCATAAACTATTGTTCAAGTGACTAAAAATATTTATTGTTGTACATTTATATTGTTGTTGTAATATAATTTTATTTTAATGTCTTTTCTTTAAACACTAATTTTAATAGAGGATGATAACTGTCTGTTTTTTGCCAGGAAAAAGTAGTTGGATTATTGAAAATCTTTTTATTAGTTTTTGTTGTCTTAAATGTTGAGATTCAGGGGTTTTTTACCCATATTCTGCTGGTTAAAAAAAGCTATCATGATATATATAGGCGAGTTAAAAATGTAACTATAACTTTAATAAAATATACGCTTCTCTATATAAATTTGCAGTATAGTAATAATAAGTGGGATATGTACTCCTTGCAACCTCAAGCTACTCTCACTCAGCAGGGAGCAGGTACAGCTCATGTTGCTGCCTTCCGTTATTAAATGTAAAAATTATTTTGAAACCTTATTCACATCTTCAATGGTCAATATTTTTAACCAAAACAATCGGAGAAATAATACTCCCAAAACAACTATAATTTTGTATTTATATAATTAATAATTATAATTATTAAATATAAGATACAAGTAGTTATTTCATTATTAATTAAAGGTAAATTACATGAAAGCTCAGGGTATTAATTACAACTAAATTTTTTAACATTAAACAACTAAGTCCAAGAATGGGGCATATAATACTTTACAAAGAGCAATAATATACCGAAGACGTCCCACTGTAGAAATAATTTAAATTATGAGGTGTATCTGGAAAGTAAGTGTACTGAGGCTTTCATGGCTAGAGGGATTTTATTTTCGATATGAGGCTACTTTGCTATGTAGCTTAACTTCTCCCCTCCCCAACGAGACTAGTTCAAGGTCAGTATTTGAGAACTGTTGATGTGACAACGCATTTTGTAAAAAATGTCAATCCAATCTCCTGCCAAGTGCAAAGTATGTGGTGTGATCCATTATCTTGTTTGGAAGGTAAAACCTCTGGTTGAGGTTTGTGATGAAGTTAAAACTGCAAAGCTACGAATTGTACAAATGTGTACAGGAGGTATCCCGAGTTTTAAAATTGGTTGTACGTCTATGCATAATGATAAGAGGACCAGAAGACTTCAATTGTGGAAAAAGTAAAAACATTCACTCTGTGACAAGTGAATATTGATTGAGGATGAACTGTCTGCAATGTTTCCACAAATCTCCATATCTCTACTACTCAAAACCATCACAGAAACCATCGGATATCAAAATGTGTCTACGAGGTGGGTTCTAAAACAGCTGATAGAGCAACACAAGTGAATTGAGGAGAGGCCGGGCAAGAGTTTTTGAGGTTCTGCAAACTCCATGGAGATGAATTTATCTGCTTCATCATTACTGGAGTCGAAACTTGGGCTGCACACTACACACCTCAACCAGAATTTTTACCCTCCAAACAATGTAACGGATGACGCAGCATTTATTGCACTTGAAGGGATAATGGATTGACATTTTTCACTTAAACTGTTGTTGTGTTGACAATTCTTAATACTGACCTTGAACCTGTCTTGTTGTAGAGAGTAGAAGTCAGGCTACACAAAACTGTAGCCAACATGTCAAAAATAAAATCCCTCTGGCCATTAGAGCCTCAGTACTCTTACTTTCTGAATAGTTCTGGAAATATGCACAGATCCATGATTTGCATTATTATTTACAAACAAATAAGATAAAATATGTTTTAGTGATTAAGTTTAGGTGTTGCGCTGGGCCTATAAAATAGACACAATGTTCTATCAGCTGGCGCCTGGTGCTAAATACCTTTTCTTCTAATTTTGTATTATACTGTTATTTTATAATTCAACTTTGTTCTTAGTTAACCTAATCCTATTGTCTAGTGAGTACTATATTTTAAGCTATCACTGTAAAACCTGAAATAAATCGGAGTTGTGGGAGGTGTTTAATACAGAGTGAAAAGAGTATTGTTTATTTTTGACAAAATATAATGTCAAAAGTATATTTTAGCTACAACTATTTTCTAAACTTCACTTTACAGTAAACTATATTATACCTTAATGCAGGCATAGCCAACTTCTTAACCTTAAAGAGTTACTTCAACATTTTCAGTGAAGTCAAGAGCCACACAGCTAATTCCACATATACAGCAATAAGCCAAATGTGTATAACTTATAGTATGCATTGTATATGCATAATATTAATTAATAACAGTTAAGCCAAATATTTTCATATACATTTATAAATCAAGCTAAGATCACAATAAGTAAAATAATACATTTTTAGTTATTTATTCATGTTGTTTACATTAATCTGAACACAGTATTGGAAAAAAATCTCTTTTTATTTAAATTTAAAATTATCCATAAGTATGTTGCTTAATGAGAACACTGTGGGCACACACATTCGTCCAACAGTTCATCAAAATCAATATGAATTGAAGTGGTTGCAACTTTTAGCAGATCTCGGAGATGGTTGTCTGTGAGTATGTTGCAGTGAGTTGACTTTATAATTTTTATTGTTGAAAAGGTGCGCTCACAAAGGAATGTGCTTCCAAACATAGAAACTATTTCCCTACCGAAGTGATGTAGTTTGGGATATTTCTCTTCAGGCACTTGACTCCAAATCTCAGTGACAGTTTCCGATCCTGTCTGAAAAATTGTTCTCTATGCAATTCACAGAGCTCTAATTGAATCTTGTTGTGAAATATCACAAAATATGGGGTTGCTAAATAAGAAGGCCACATTTTATTAAAATCCAAAAACCATTCATTGAGCGATTCCATAAGCATATCTAAATTAAGAATGCAGAGACTTAAATCACTGGTTGGGTTTCTTCCATGATTTCGATGCATGATGAAAAATGTACAAAATTGGATCTTTAAAGCTGGATTGGAAAATCTTGTTGGCTTTCAAATTCATTCAAGTGCCCAACTAACTAATTTGGGGTTTGATTTAGATCCTGTAATTGCAAGTTTAATTCATTCTTATGGTAGCTTATGTCTGTTATAAAGGCCATACTAGACAAAAAAATTAATCGAGAAACTTTTTTTTATTTCTAAAGAGCTAGGTGTTATGACATGTATATTGAGAAACTCAGTTACCTCTTTTCTCAAATTAAAGAATCGTTTTAAGCAGTTTCCCTTGCTTAACCAGTACACTTTCATGAATAGTGTAAAATCGCCATACTCTGATTCTAGTTCTGAGAAACAAAACAATGCGTTTTCTACGGGTCTGCGACCGATTCTCCCCCTTTAATCATCTTTACACATTTCATAGTATCTTCTAATTCCAGAATTTTTCCGGGCTTCCTAGTGTATAATACAATGCAATGCGATGCTGGAAAGTTGATTCCAGGCTTTCTCAGTAAGCCAACTAGGCCTACCATAAGAGCAAACCATAGCTTTGGTGCCATCTGTTACAATAGCCAACAGGTTATTTATTCGCCCAATTTCATAACTGCAAAAATGTCTTGACCTCTGGTAGTACCATGCAGGGACTCCTCCTCATTGTTTGTAAAATCCTTGTTCATAGTTCTCATAAAAATTAACAACTGAACAATACCAATATATCAGTGGATTCATCCAAACCCAGAGAAAAGTAACCAGCCTCTGAAATAATACTACTTAATTTATTTGATACAAGGTTACATATTTCTTCAACCCTCCTAGTGACAGTCTGTTTTGAAGTAATTAGAGAATTTTAATCACCAAAGGCTCGAGTCATTTGTACACAGCATTTATTAACAAACTTTCTATCAGAAAATGGTTTTTTATCCTTAGCAATCTCCGCACTCACAACATATGATACGATGCTAAGAGTGAGTTTTTCTACTAAGATGTTGATTTTTAAAAAAGTTTTTGTGAGCACAAACTTTTCCTTCAAATAAGATACAATAGTACGCTGAACATTTCCTATATTTTTTTGTTTTACATTTAACAATAAATCAATAATCTAATATTTGTAAAATTCGTCTGGACCCGCATAAAACCAGGTTGCAGGCCGCTAATTGGCCATCTCTGCCTTAATGTATTATATTTACAGAGAGTACTGTTATGAGCCCATAAAAGAATTAAATCTATTACATCTTTATTAATCATCTAAATAGAACTTTTAAGTTAATGATGATAGTTATTTATGAAGGTTGCTTTTACAGATATATATATTTTTTTAATACATATAGAACCTATCATGACAAAAACAGTAATGAAAAAGTATACTTAACAAAAATTAAAAATTATTAGTTATAAAGGCAAAACCTTTATAACTGGGAAAAAGCTAGAAATTTTGAAAAAGCTTCCGAATGGCCACCCTGAATTAATGTATTGAATATTTTGCTGTTTTATTGTATGACTAGTAATTTCGTACTGTTATTTAGCTTGTTTTATTTATGTTTAATTTTCAGTTGGATAACAGGCAGAGATTCAGAGGGAGGAAAGGATATTAGGAACGAGTATTTATCACATGTACAAAGAGTCGGATTATAGTTGTAAATAACTTAAGCTTAAGTATATTGTAAATAAATTATGTAAATCATATTTTCGGATTTTTATTTTTGGAATTGGACTACTGTACCTGAGTGTTAATATTAGATTATTTATACTGATTTAAACACTGAAACACTTGTAAATATTTTACAACTTGCCTATAGTAGCACTTACACTTATTGACGACAGCTGCTTCGGGAGATGTGTTCCATTGTCAACTCAGACCGTAACTGATCTCAAGGTTCATAGGTTAGGATGGGGGTGGGATATTATGGTGGGAGTGTGGGTGTATTTGGTGAGCATTAGGAGTTATGATGTTGAAAATAGCTCACGAGGAGATGGAATCAACAAATATGATTTAAGCAGGAAACATTAAAAATATAAACCTAGAAGTGGTGAAATGTTTGTGTATAGATAGTCAGGAAAATGTTTAGGTCTGATTATTTCAGAATATGTTTGTTTGAAAAAAATATTACATAATAAATAAAAAATAATAATAATAAAAAATATCAGTCCAAAAGACAGAACTTTTATATGCCACCTTTCTAAAAACAAAAGTACTGTTAGTAGGTTTTCATTATATTCAATTTGGATATTCAATACGGTATTATACAGGAAACTTAATTTTCTAATATCCAATAACAAAGTTTAATCAGTGCAATAATATTATTTTGTTGCCTTGAACAAATTGAAACCATGGTAAAAGTAGTTATTTAACTTGATCATTATGATTAGCCTTCTTCTATAGCCATTGGTAATATTTTAAATTATTATGTTCAGTTTGTGAGTCTTTGGGATTATTTTTCATTTTGTTCAGTTTGTCATTGCAGTTCTCATAGCTTTGTAAATATATTGAAATTCATTAAAAAATTATTTCAGAAATTTGTACTATTGTCGAGCGTTGATTACCAAACTTTAGTTATCTGAACAATAAGCTGAAAAAAAAATTGTATTTGTATAATGAAGCACACGATGTAGGGTACAGACAGAGTGTGGTGTGTGGTGGGTGTTTTTTAGTAGAACATTTCCTAAGTTATGTGTTAAAAAGTTGTTCCTTTGCAATGGCAGTACAACTACAACTGTATGGGCCTTGGCAAGGGGAGAGTGGAGGTTTTCACAGGTCATTTTCAAGAACATCGACTCTTGGACTTCCGCTCACTTATAAGGTTGACTCATTATTTTGTTACTTAAGAATAGTTTTTAATGTTTAGTAAAAATAACAACAAAAGTAAATAGGGCATACATGGAAGCGTGTTAATACAATTGTCTAAGGGTTGGGACAGGTAGGCCGCGATTTATGGCGCCAATGAAGCATGAATACAGTCCCTGATGATTTATAGACAACAAATACACAACTTCTACCTAAGAGCAAAGTGCCAGCTTATAAAAGTTCACCTATACATATACTGTATTAGTAAATTTTAAAGTTAATGTAAAAATTTTAAAAACCTACAGTACTGTAAACCCCCAACATAAGTCTGTGTAATTAAATAGCAGAATTTTTTTTAAATCCTTTTTTTTTGTTTCTAAATAAGCTTTAAGCTGTACTAGAACTAACCTAGATAAAATTATTATGTTTATAATTATATATATAAAATGAAAAACATATTTTACATGTTTGAAAAAGTGTAAATTAAGTAAATTATTCTAAAATATATCAAAGTGCTGACCTTAGTGATAAATTGTTATTTATAGGTTAGTTTTATTTATGTGTGAAAAAAAACCAAATATTGCTATCCTCAAAACATATACTTTTATTTATAATAGTAAAATATAAATATCATAAGTTTAATACTTACATAAAACATAAGCAAAAAGAAATTACATATTGGAAACAAAAGTGCATTTTTTCTTTTATAAACTATAACTAATAGATTTTGTACACAAATGAGTAATTGTCACTAAGAATTGATTAGAGCAAATGAAAGGGAATGAGATTTGTGTTACGTAATTTGACTTTTTTATTACTATATAATCTTTAGTGATATAATACATAATAGTCAAATTCCCTGCAGTACAAATCTTTTATTCAGTATTTCATTCATATTAATGAGTTTTATTATATTAATTTTAGATATTTCAGCTGTATATAATTTCAGAACTTAAAGTTAGTCCCATTTTGAAAACTAAAATTATATATGTACTTTTTTTTAAATGGGCAAATGAAAATAAATTTGATAACATAATTACCTACACATTTGATCATTTAACAGCATTCACTCTCTTGAATATTATTGAAACTATGTTATTATCTCTAGTCCTATGTTGATAAAAAAATTTGTATGACTAATTTTACTCAATGGACAAATGAAGTATGTTCCCAATTTACTGGACAGCATGCATTTTATAAATTGTGCAACCTTTTTTTGTTAATATATCAGGTGTAACTTCCCCTGATAATGATAAACCATTTATAATATAGCAGTAGTGCAGAAATTAATGTAGGTAGAATTTTAAACGAAATATCTACATCAGTCATTTCTCGTGTTTGTATTTTCTGCCTTTGATACTTGTTTTTTTAAAAATAAAGTGTCAAGTTATACCTGTTGTGGACAAATCTGAAATTGCAGGAGGTATTCCTTGTTGGTTGTAAATAGTTGACAAATGTTTACGTTGGCTTATTTCAGTTCCTTATATTACTTCACACTCTCCTTATAAATCTTGTTCAAATTTTTAGTTTTTAATAAAATACTTTTTATATATTCACTCAAACTTAAATACATTTTTTTAAAAACTCGTAGTAGATGTTAATACAGTTTTTTTTAAAATAATAATTCAATAATTAAATTTAATGAATTCATTTTAGTTTTATATAAGAGAAAAACGTTTCACAAATGGGTCAAGGCATGCAATATATTTATCAGCTCAATGAGGGGGTTCACACTCAGATGCTAGCTTTGCCAAGTGCTCACATAGTATTGCTTCACAAAAGTAAAAATCAATATGAGTTTTTCTTCCTAGTGTTGGTGTAGTTAAATAAATTGGTTTTATAGGCTAATTATTTTCTGTTAAAATTAATCGTTTTGGATATACGTGCCCCCTATGCCTTTAGCAACGCCACTGCTGACAATGATCTTTGGTAAACCTTTATCTTGAAACTGTAATGCAATAACTTAAATAAATTTAAATGAACAAAATCCTACTGCTTAAAATCTTAATTTTGATTAATTTCAGAGTGTGATATGAAAAATACAAAAACATATTAATCATGTGTATTATGCAAACATTCTCCCTGAGAGGAATTATTAGGTACTAGAAGTGAATTTGAAAAGGAATAGAAAGGTTATAAAATAGCTTATTTCTAATAGATATCATAAAGTTAAATCATTTTCAGGAAACAAACACAGAGGTAAGTAATCAATCACTTAATTTTTTAGCTTTATAAACAAGTTTTATTTAAAATCAGAGTGTTAACAATAAAATTGTTTAAAGTTGAATTTTTTTAATGTTTTTTAAAAATAGTAGCAGGATTTATTCTAATTATGATATGTTGTACAAGTTTCTAGGCAGCATGAGAGTTCTATGCTGTTACAATAAAAATAAAGGTAAATTTAAAAATAAATACTTTCCTTTAAATTAAAATGAGGTTTTTGTTTTAAAAACTAATTGAATTTAAATTAAAATAATATACATCTGGTGCAATAGAGAAACCAAAATTTTCAAATTAATAATTACAGTACTATCACAGAACAGTCACAAAATTAACCGGAATACTCTGCTAATGTTGCGTTTGTAAGGAAAAGCTGTAATACTTTACAATAAGCACACTATAAAATTACACTTGAAAAGAAAATTGTAAATTGTGCCTGTTACCCTAAAATGTAAGCTGGCTTAAATCATTGCAAATTTATTTCACACTGTGAAGTCTCATGTTTTTTTTTTGTTTTAAGGATAAGTATGAAATATTAGTATTATCATTTATATACTGACAAAGTCCAGAGTGAAATGAACCAAAATATTAGAATAAGTAATTAATTGAAAATAAAACTAAATGAAAGGAAGCCATCCCACATCAAGTGCTTTCACTGCTGTAAGATAATGGAACTATCATATCTTGTGAAAACAATGCAAAGTATTTAGACATGAGCCTAGATTCTAAGCTAAGATGGAAGCTCTACATCAAAAAAAAAAAAGAAGGGGGAACTAGGTATCAAATGTCGTAAGTATTGTTGACTTCTTTAAATTTTATCTTTTAAAAATTCATAATTGTTGAGGAATACTGATAAAATATTCTCTTGTAGTTTTACACTTAAAATATTATTTGTAGGTTTAAATTTGTAGTTAATTTTAATATTTGTTTATAAATTTTAGTTTTTAATAAGGCTTAGGCAGAAACTGTATAGGCTAAACATAGCAATTAGTAAACTAATTATAAAAGGTTTGAATCTAACCTATTCTATTTTTTTTTAATTCTATGTTTCTACATAATTAAACTAGTTTTCCAATTTCGAACTACAAAATGTATGAAATATATTGCCCGTGAAATAAACTCACTAGGAAATATTAAGCTAGTCTATGTTTTTGGTCACTAATGTATTCATAAATTCAAACTTTTACTCCAATTATGATAAATCCAGCTATAAAAAGCAGCTAAAGTTTATTTTAAAATATGAGACAAATTTTAAACATTTTGAAAGAATATGAATATTTGTAAAAAATATGCCATAATTTGTGTAATAATTCTATTAAAATTTTTTAGTATGAAATATAATATAAAACAACATAATTATGAAATTACGCTTGTATTTTTGGCATGTACATAAAAATCTTTAAAATATGATAATGAGCTTTATAATGTAGGAATTAAGCACAATGATTCAAAATATCTTCAAGTGAATAAATGAAGCAAAAAGATGTCTGGGAATGAATTAAATATGTAAGACGTGAAAATTGTTATTAGTAAATATTATTTAGATTTATTAAAAAAAAAGAATTTATATTTAATTTTGCAACACTGTTTTCTTGTATTCACTAATCACTTACACTATAATGTACTTAAACAAAAATCGTACTTTGTATATAAGCGAGTCAACTGAATCTCAGTTGATGCTCGAAAATGAGGACATGTAATTATTCCTCAAAAGTTGTCTCGCATATACACAAAGTAAGATTCTTGTTTAAGTACATTATGGTGTAAGTGATATATATATATATATATATATATATATATATATATATATATATATATATATATATAATATAAATTGCTTATATATTTTAATTCTTGTCTTAAAAAACAAACTTACCTTAATTATAAACTAAAATTAATAATTATTTGAAATTTGCTTTAAAGTGATAACTGATTTGATTAAACTAAATTTTACAGAACACAATGGTATATCACATTCCAGAATTGTACCCAAAATCATCGGATTCATGCAAGAACCGATGGAATCATAGGCCTCTTTGAAATCAAAGAGACCATTTGATTTATATATGTACTGTCCATATATTAGAAAATAATATTATTCCATGTTCCTCTGGAACGCAGTATTACAGAGAAATCTACTATAGATTTCATAGAATAACAATATTTAGAATACTGCAATCGTGCGATATAAGCCTGTATATCCACATAGTCTTGCTCTTAGAGCTGGAATTAAAACTGCAGCAGCTGTCAAATCTTGAAGGAAATTTGAGCATTCGACCAACAACAGGTAAAGTTTGTCTCCTCCTGATTGAGATTTGTGCAATGTAATTCTTCGTAGGCCAACTGATTTTGGCAGGTAACGATAAATCATTCGAGCACCTAAATAGTAAAGACAAAATATTGAATTGTAGAAAATTTTAATAAAGAATTTTACATTTATAAAAGTTGAATGCAAATTTATTCCATTCCATATTAATAGGTAAATTACTCTTATTATTATTAATTTTATTGTTGAAATACTGTTTTTTTAAATATAGAATTACTTGCATATCTAAATAAAACTCTCTGATTATTATCACATTATATATATTTATTGTTATATCTATTGTTAAATACCTTTTTATACTTTAGTTATTCATTGTCCTTTATTTGTTTTTTTTCTAATATAGATACATCTTGTTATTTTATTACTGTATTATTATTTATTTATTGTTATGTTATTATTCATTGTTATATTGTTATTTATTTTTGTATTGTTATTTATAATTACTTTTATTTAGTATATTGTTATATATACAGTCGAACCTCTATATAACGAACCTCCAGATAACGAAATCCTCTATATAACGAATTTTTATCTTGTCCCATGACATTTTAGAAGTTATACTACTTATTTACCTCTATGTAACGAATTTTTTCTTCACTTCAACCGAAGAAATGTAGTGTTGTATAGGCAGCTCACAATGGCATTTCCAGGAAATTGTTTATTTTCAGCAGGAGGGTCAACAAAACCAAGAATGATAGGCAAAACACATGTCAGCAATTGACTGCATGTTATAGTTTGGTTCAGTTAACACATTCAGCATGGCTAGCGTTCCGGCACGCTCTGGGTTTCCTTACAGATGCGCTCCCAGCTTATTTCCTTAGATACGGCGAGCAAACCGGCACGCTTACTCCCAGGCTAATTGAAACTTCTCTAGTGTCGATATCTATATAAAGGTTTGATTTTTACGCCAGTGCTTTAAAAGACTTTGGAGAACATTGTGCCTGAGTTGTTTTTAAATCCGACCATCCCAAGTTAACTTTTGATGCTTCAACTGAAACAATGATTCAGGAAGTTTTATGAACACATTTAATTTGGTTTAACTTTTATATTTTAATGTTTTTTTTTAGTTTGAACCATTCAACGTGGCAGAATATCCGGTAAAAACAACGATCATAAAAATTATGAACTAACGCAGGAATAAACGATAACTGTCTTGTTAGAGTTAATAAACCAACTGGAGGTGGGAACAGACTAGTAAATATGAGTCATTGACAAAATGCTTGGACGCCCGAAAACCTATTGTGTCAACATAAGATTGTAGTAAACTAATGCTAGCTTATCTCGGCTATAAATAGTCTCAGACGTGACATATGTATTATCTTTGTCTCTGTTTACATTACGATCTCCGAAACACTTGGCACAAAAAGAAACAAACATTCTGAGTGAAACGTAGAGTGCTTATTTTAGTATGTAATATATTTTAGTAGTAGGGTCTTTAGTTTTGTATATAAATTTTCTTTTTTCTCTGTCTTTTTTATTGTGTTTTCTTATTTGTCATACAGTAATTTATCATTTGTATTATTTCTTTTTTTAAATTGTGACCCGATAAATAAAACAATATTTTAGAGTCTAATACACTGTTCTGATGTCACTAATAAAAATGTATATGTTAGAAATAAAATTATTGAGATGAAAACAACAGGGTCGATAATTAGATGCTACGACAGGCTATTCAACCCGCATGGCGTTTCACTGCCGTCAGAACTGGAAGTTAAGGAAAAACAGGCATTATTTTGATGAGATCACCAATATCGCCGCCGTGTTGAAAGTGTTCAAAAATGTAATACGGTTAATAAATAATACAGTTACTAAATTACAGCCTACTGAGTTTGCTTCGATTAAATTCCACTACGTTCAAGTCATGTTTCCTGAAAATGAATTGGTGAGTGTACTTATTTACCAGTAAGTTTTCATAAGCATTAGATAACTTATCATAATAGCCTATACAGAGTAGACCCTATGAAAAATATTGAATGTGGATATCTAATACAATGAAGAAACATCAATAAAACATTTTTAACAACTTGAATTTCAAATAAATTGAGACTTTATAAAACATTATCCTATATTAACATTGGCCTATTACACGAACTACGCTCGCAATATACTGTATCCCTTTTATTACTGCAGGTAGTGCGATATGCGTAAGATGGGGTGGGAGCATTCTTTACAACACAACCTCTCAATAACGACTACCTCTCTACAACGAATGTTTTCTCTGGATAATCGACTTCGTTATACAGAGGTTCGACTGTACTTATTGTTACATTTTTGTTTCAGATTATTTTTTGTGTTATTTAATGTAATATAGAGTGAGTATCTTTGTTATTTATTTTAGTGATTTTATACAATATCAAGAGCCAGTGGTACATTATATTACAATGAAAATATTGGAAAGAATCCCAATACCCCAAAAATAATAAATAAAACAAGTTACTTTAGATTAAACCCTTATGTACATTTCGATTACCATGTCATCATCAGAGGATCTTATTACAATTTAGCAACCAAAAAGGTGCAAACTAGAGTGACCTCGAGTGAAATGTTTGAGCTAGAGAAAGGTGCAAACTAGAGTGAAATGTACGTAAGGGTTTAATCTTAAGTAACTTGTTTTTTTTTATTATTTTTGAATTTTTTTGTGGTATTGGGGTTCTTTCTAATATTTTCATTGTAACTCAGTGATTTTATTTAATTTTAGTTTGCTACATTATTTCTGATTGACGATGATAACCTAAATTGGTTTATCGCCACGGAAAAAATAATAAATAAATAAATGAACTTTTTAAAAGATACATCTATTGTTACCGGCGTATGAGAACAGCCCTTGTATAGAAATGAGTCACGCTCAGTTTTCAGTTCTGTGCATGGTCTGTTGATGTATTCCTGACCTACAAACAAATCCTAACGGTATGGTAGTTTTTAGTAGTTATATTTTAGTAAGTAATATAAGTATTTACAGATAGGTAAAAATACTAATTTTAATAAGAAAGGATGCACAAAATAAATTATATACGACCGCGTTTCTGCATTATAATTTTCTATAAATCTTATGTTTTGTGTTAAAAATGTTTTTGGGAATGACCTTATCGTTTTGACCTGCCTTGGGCCAGGGCTCTTCTCTTACGCCGGTTACAGTAGTTTGGCATGATGTAATTTAAGTCAGATACAGATATCTTTTTTTATTGTCAAGTAGACGTATTAGTAAAATGACAATTTACATCATCTGCTTAACACTTACGCAGTTATAAGTCAGTGTTCTTAAAAAACAATTTAACACTCGTTTATGTTAAAGATAAACATTTCATTACAATGATTGGGAATACCAAGTACACCAACTGCAGAATTTATATCAGAAATGTATCCAGGAAGTTGGATATAAGAATATATTCCTCTTCAAAATTCTGTAGTAAAAAATATGTACAAGAAACTTAAAAACATTTGATAATCAATTATTCAACGATTTGCCAATCTTATAATTTTAGTAAATTTATGAAACACTTGTTAAAACAAACCATTTTTGTTTGCATTAAGCAATCTTTGTCAGTGTCTAAGTTGGCCATTGGGAAGCATTGTTGAGCTAGGTGGAGGGGTTTCAAAGGCAGGTTTTCTATAATGTGATTAAAGAGTATATGTGATGTGTTTATTTATAATGTTTTACTTTGTGTTTTCGCATGTCTGTAAAGTTATTTTGTATTTTGGCATGTCTGTAAAGTTGTCTTGTATTTTTTGGTATGTTTTAAAGTTATTTTTGTTTTGGCATATTTGTATTTTAGTGATGAATTTTGTGTTTTGGCTCTGGTATGTAAATGTCATTTTTTTTTGATTTGGCATATTTCTAGGTAGTGATTAGTGTCAGTATAAATGTTCCATGGTATGAGGTTAACAAAAGATGAATCACTGTAATAGTTATCAGTGTGTATTTGTTCCATGAATCTTCTTCTTTGTTTGACAACATCTCTGAAAAAATAATCTTTGTTAGGTTGCAGCAGTTTTCAAACCAGATGTTCTATAATATGATAAAAGAGTATAATTGATAAATTATACTTATAATTTTTACTAGACTTAGATATGGATGTATGTAATAATACCTAAGTAAAAATATGGTTTCATAAGAAATCACAAGTTGAATGAAAATATTTTTGACTTTTTAGTTGAGAATAGAATTGTTCCCCTCTGAAATAAAACACTATACTTGCCACCGGCATTGAGATTTAGTTAATTTTGTTGATGTGGAGAATTTCTAGGCTATGCTTGTTGTCTGGGTAAATGTGGTTTGTTTCTATTATGTAGTTAGTAAAAGCTGAGACATTTCATATGTAACAGGAGGTATCTTTTATTTGAATCTTTGTTAAAAGCCACGACTTCTTTGTCCATTATAGATTTTTTTTACAGTTTGTACATGGAGCCTGTTGTTTGTGTTGTATTGTATGTTGTGTTATAGTTTCATTTCTACCCTGTTATTATTTTTTTACTATTAGTAATTAATACATAACTAAATAATACTTTAGAGCTTACTTGCTGACGTGTTTCAAACATTTGTTTTATTTACGAAGCTAAGTCTCTACTCACTTTGAGCAAGTAAGCTCTAAAGTATTCTCTTAATTATGTATTAATTAGGCTGTGGACATACAGAAGGCAACTGGTGATCACAAAGCAACGTAAACTTGAGTTGCTACTTCACAGCATATAGAGTTAAAGGCACATATTTATAGTAAAGTGATAGCAACGCGACTAGCGAGTGACACAGAAACTAGAGTTGCTCCGATCACGACATGCTGTAAAGTCGTTGCTCAGCTTCTCAGTTGTCAGCAATATTTGTTGTGTTATCTTTGTGTTTCTTGAGTGCTTCCGTATTTAAATAATTATTAATTTTATTTGTATTTGTTGTGTTTCTGTTTGTTTGGATAGTCTTTTATTATACTGCTATAGTATGTCAAAAAACAAATTATTTCTGGTCTGGTCATGATTTGTGTATCCAACAACTTCAAGACGATATTAATGCTTACCAACAATTTTTTCAAAATATATAAAATCAGCACTTTAACTATAAAATTTCATTTGTTTAAAAACTAATTATTATTTCATTGTAATGTAATGTGGTTTCAAGTTTTGCAGTCATACATAAAACGAAATACATAAATGAGCAATTAATCTTAGCTGAGTGCTATTGTTAATCTTTCTCCAGCTGAAATTTATTTCTCCATCTTTCTTAAAATGTAGACAAGGACGCAATCTTCCTCTGACGACGACATAACTGACAACTTAACTAGCAACTTTATTAATCACTTTAACAACGACTTTAGGAACTTTATATGAACAACCTTGTAAAACGACAATCAACTTTACTAATAGCAACTCAAGTTTACGTTGTGTTGCGATCACCAGTTGCTTTTTGTATGTCCGCAGCCATAGAGTAATCAGTGAATTCAAGATGATTACAAGAAATTTTATTATTATTTTTTTTTCATCAAATACTGTGTTAGTGTATCCTATTCTGTAGGGTAGGTATTGAAAAATGTTGATTTCTTTGTTAATGTTTTCTATAGATATTAGTGATTTATTGTATCTGTGGAACATAGACCTAAAGGCAGCATGTTTGGAATCCAATTTGAGGAGTAACACTGGAAAAAATCATGTAGTTCTTTAAAAAATATTGTAATATGAGGTTATGGTAGATAGATAGAGCAGCAATAAGCTGGTATATATAGTGCGAAGTATATACCAAATGTATGACATTAACCAACCTGTCCAGTATAACCAATTTTTTTCAAATTTTTCGCCATCGTCTCCTTCAAAAACTTTATAAACCGATATGATATATCCTGTTGAGTTAGAATGAGGTCGCTTAGAAATAGGATCAAGTGGAGGTCTTGCTATTGTTGCAACTTCATTAAACAAATCAAAAGTATGAATAGCAGTATAACGAAGATTCCTTGGATCAAATTTTCGAAGTGATGCAGCTCGACAGGTTTGTAGAAATTCACGAGGATCTGTTTGGTTCTTATTTATAACATAATATGAAATGAATGGAAATTCACCTGTAACAAAACAAGCATTTTATTATGAGCTACATTATTTATATACCAACTATGTAAGTTGGAAGTAATATAATTTTGAATGAAGTAACATATTTTTGAGGTCTTTTTCCAAATTAAAAGTCTAATGTTAAACCTACATAACAGAACTTGAATTATTTTGAATTTAAATTATAAAATGTTGTATTGTTTTAAACTAATTGTTAATTAACACTTGTATGGTAATTTTGTAGTTTTACTTTAAATCCCAAGAATTCTATTATTGTAAAGAACAAACAATATTAATTTTATTTATAAATTATTTTAAAATAATCACATTTTATTAAAATATATTGAAGTTTACTTCAATTGGGTAGGAAAATACTATTTAAAAAGCTGGTAACAATATATTTTAAATCTTTTTTTAGAATGAAAACTAAACAGTAACTAATATTAATCACTTTAACAATAGTTTATGACTATCCGAAATGTAAATTTTGTAAATTTGTTAACACTTACTGAGACAGAATATTTTCGATTGCTATGTGGCGATCTTCATCAGTGTCTTCTGCTTGGAGATGTCGGGTCACGTGGTGAGGGTTTTAAAGGCAAGTTTTTGATAGTATCAAAGAGTATGTGTGATTTGTATTGGGTTTGGTTGTTTAATAGGTTTGTACTTTGTGTTTGTGTGTGTCTGTAAATTTCATATTGTTCTAGTGTGTTGAGATGTCGGCCTTTTTTGTTGATGTGTAGGATTTTTAGGTTATGGTAAATGTCTGTGTATTTGTGTTCTGTTTCGTCTATGTGATTGTAAAATGCTGAGTTGGTGTTTTGTTTGTGTTCTTCGATTTTTTTTTTAAATGTGTCGATATCAAAACACTATACAGAGGCTATGCACACGACAATGCGAAAAAATCCTTAACAACACCAATAAAATACACCCAAAACTCCACCTCACCTCAGAGATTGAAACCAACCGATCCATAAACTTCCTCGACCTAACCATAACAAAAAGCCACACACAAAAACACAGCTTCAACATTTACATGAAACCCATAATGACAGACACACTTATCACAACACCTCAACCACCCTATCCAGCACAAACACGCTGCCTTCAGATCCATGCTCCATAGACTTAAAGAAGATTCAATGACCACAGCAAACATAAACAAAGAACTATACACAATTAAATATTTAGCATACACAAATGGACACAACACCACAATAATAGACAAACTATGGTATAAAATACAAAAAAAAAAACACTAAAATTAATACTACAGACAGGGAGAACAAAAACATCACATTACCATACATAAACAAAACAACAAATAAAATAGCCTGCAAATTTCAAAAAACAGGATACAAAATAGTATAGAAAACTAATAACAAGTTATAATACAAAATACAACACAACACCAACAACAAAGATAAACTACAAGTACCAGGCGTATACAAACTAAACTGTGCATAGGTCGCAGCTTTAAAAAAAGAGTCGAAGAACACAAACAGAACACCAACTCAGCATTTTACAATCTCATAAAAGAAACAGGACACAAATACACAGACATTTACCATAAACTAGAAATCCTACATATCAACAAATAAGGACCACATCTCAACACACTAGAACAATATGAAATTTACAGACACACACAAACACAAAGTACAAACATATTAAACGAACAAACACAATGCAAATCACACATACTCTTTGATACTATCGAAAATCTGCCTTTAAAACCGTCACTGCTTGACCCGACATCTCCAAGCAGAAGACACTGATGAAGATCGAAAACGTTCTGTCTCATTAAGTTTTAACGAATTTACAAAATTTAAAGTTCGGATAGTCATAAACTATTGTTAAAGTGATTAAATAAGATTCACTGAATGTAATGGACTACAAAATTAAAGTATCTAATATTCCTAAACAAATATAATTAAATGTTCAAATAAAATAATAAATATTTTAAAAATTAGTAGGACTTATATGAACAAAATTAAATTTAATTATATTAAAAATCTTACTGTTGAGTAGAACTGTAAACCTGAAGAACACTGTTAATTTTGTATTTCACCAGTTTCAATAATTTCATTTTACCTAGTTTTCTTATATACTCTGAAATGTTTATTGTATTATTCTAACAGATTCTTCTGGATATGATTGCTTGGCAATCGGAAGGTACTTTAGGATTTAAAAAGTCTGTTTAGAGTTAAATGTTTTATTTATTTAATAATTTCACTCTTTAAAAAGTTTCAAATTGATCCTGTGGAAGATACATTTTATTTATGTTAGCTACTTTTAATTTTATATAATTCAGTGATAAGGGTTAATAATGTTTATCTAATTGCTTATTAGGCTAAATTTATGAAATTTCTGTCTCATAATTTTTTTCTCTCTCATGAATTAAAACAATTTATAATTAAAATCATATCATTCAACAATTTGAATATTTAAAATTGTTAACCAAAACCCTTGTAAATAAGTTTACTTGCCTATAGTAGCACTTACTTTTATAATTGTTATAACAACAATTATAAAAGTAATTGCTACTATAGAACATAGTAGCTTACGTTAAGATGGGATCAACTAATATTAGAATTGTTGATGAAACAGGTTAAATTATGTCTTGATCAAAACTAGTAGCCCAAGTTGAAATGGAAATTAATAATGCAAAGTAGCCTATTTATTCTTTTGTTTATAATGCAAAATAAGTTATAGATTTCTTAAATTGTATAACAAAAATTATATCTAAAAATCAGATTATTGATTGATGATTGTTAAATTTATGTTTTTTGTTATTGAAGAAATTGAATACTTTTCTAAATACTACTTTTTTGTACTGTATATAATATAAAAATCATCATGTGCTGAAATATAAATGAAAAGGAAGTTTACCCCTAAAGGAATGTACATTGCAGTATTTAAATAAGGGTTGCTAGTAATGTGGTTTTTGACTCAGAATCAGACAGGCTTCTGAAAATACTTATGACAGTAAAAAGTTACAAAATTACATAGAATTATTTTGATGGTGCAACATAGGTCATGCTTATTACTTTGTGAGAAATACCAATGTTAGAATCACATTTTTATCATAATAGGCATACTATTAATTGTGTTAAAACATATAATAAAAACTAATTGTTTAAAAAAATATTTAGAAACAAAAGTTCCCTCAAAGGCTGTAAGAAATAATCATTTTTAATATTCTGTATTCTGAGTCAAAAACAAGGGTAGCTTCATCAGGGGTAGCTTCAGAATTTATTTTTTAAGTAGGCACTGTTTAGGGGAGTTGTGACTAGCATGAGGAGGGTCTAGTGCCCTGCCCCAAGAAATTGTTTGAAATTTAAATGGTGTGTTTGAGGGCATTTTTACTCTCAAGTAGATATAATAAGCTAAACAAAAGAGCTATTATTTGCTACTTTATTGTTGCTTGATCCATTTTACATTTTGCCACAATATGAGCATTTCTTTTATATTAGGTATATACCATTTATCTTTTTAAATTATTGACAAGTAAGAAGGATTTTTACAAATAAATACAGTATAAAATTTGCATATGTTTTGGGAAACAAATTTTTAAAATGGCTCTTTAACCAGATGGGACTTCTCTTTCTGTTTAATCTTTGATCACATGGTCCTTTTTGGTATTGCTTGGTTGTTTCTTCAGTTAACAGAAGCAGTTTTTCATTATTATGACTTTTGTTTTTCTATGTTGCTTGTGAGACAATCACACTTATGAGTGTGTTGGTGGCAAGTTTGGTTGCGTATTTCTTTGAACTGACGAGTTTTTAGTTTCTCATATTTGAATACGTTTATGAGAACTAGAAAATTTTTAATATCATATCTATGCAAATATCTATTGCAAATAGTTTTATTTGAACTGACAAAAGTTCAAATGATGTCTTGTGAAATAAGTTGCAGTCCAAAAAGACAAAGATGTCCACTATGTTTTGTTTTTACATGATTACTAATGACATTTTAGTTAATTCATGTAATTTATAGGTATAAAATCGTTTCAAAACAAAGGAAATCTATTTCAAGATGACATTTTGCCAAAATAATGAGCGAAATATTCATGCTTCTATGGTTACAAGAATGTTACTGTAAATTGAAGACATATTTGGTGAAATGAGCCCAGCTGTCCAGGAAGAACCTCAAGAAGCATAGCAATGGATCATTTGTGAATTTTGTCTCTAAAAAAGTAGAGAATGACTCGCTTTATATATTTCAATTTTCAATAACAGGTTATGGGTCTGGAGCACCATTTAGAGTTTTTGTTATGTTTTTATTTTAAGTATTCTGACCAATGATTATAAATGATCAAAATATGTAATCTTATGAATCTAGGGCTAAAGAAGTATGGATTTAAATATTTCAGTCTAGGTTATATTCGAGTTCTGTTAGAAAAGTGTTATGATATAAACCCCCCCCCCACCCCTCTATACTCAGTCACAGTATACAAAATGTTAAGATCCATCCTTTCAATTGGCAATCAATTTCATGGGAAGAAATGTGCGTTATTCACTTATGTACATGTAAACTTGTTTCAATTACCACTAAGAAGATAAGAGAGTACTAATAGTCATTGGTAATACTATTTTTAATTTTAAATTGATTGGAAAATAATAAAAAATCTAAACATTTGTTGATTCCATCTTCGCGTGAGCTACTAGTTATCACTTACCCTTTTAAAAAATGTTTTAACTTGCCTATAGTAGCACTTACTTTGCTTGTTGAGGACGGCCGTTTCGGGAGATGTGTCCCTTTGTCAACTCAGACCGTAACTGATCTCGGTATCGATGGATGGTTGCTGCTCGGTTTGCAATATTAACATTTGTTGATTCCATCTTCGCGTGAGCTACTAGTAATCACTTACACTTTTTAAAAAATCAGTTACGGTCTGAGTTGACAAAGGGACACATCTTCCGAAACGGCTGTCCTCAACAAGCAAAGTAAGTGCTGCTATAGGCAAGTTAAAACATTTTTTAAAAAAGTGTAAATAAAAAATCTGTCGGCTTTTAATAAGAAAGAAGATTAGTTATGTCTTTATGTAGATTTTTGTTAATTTTATGAATAAGACAAACTAATGTTGAGAAATTGCAGTTGAACAAATGATATTTAAGAGAAATAACTTTTCCAATTCAAAACTGCAATTTTATTTTAATTTGTTAACGTTCTACTCATATTTACATGAAATATAAATCTAAACCTACAATTCTTTTCTAGATTTGCGAGAAGCATGCCTTCCATAGCAGTTTTGGTTGAACTAACTTCAGTTAACAAATCACAAGCTGTAGTTCTTTGTTTGACTAATGGTAGTGCTAGTGGGGATTCTAAAACAGGTTCAATAGATTCCATCTGAGTCATTAAATGTATTAATACACATAATTTAGGATCGTCCACCTCAAGCACATTGAGCATACTTGGCTTGGCACTGGCTAGCGGCAACTGGAAAAAATAACAATTCACATTAATACTAAAAAAGAAATTAAAATAAATTCACTATTTGGCAATGAATTTATAAATAAAATTATCAGTTTGATTTTTAATTTGAGTTATTCCACAAACATACCTTTTTGTTTTAAAAGTAGCACATGTATGATAACAACAATTCTATACTGTTTTAGTACTTCAAATAGTCATCAATTCCACCAGACACAGTGTTATACAAATTTACAGAATCATTTTAAAATCAAGTAAAATTCCTTCTAACTCTTGCTCTCCAACTGCTTAAATTAATTATTTTTAGTCTGTCAGTAATACTTAAGAAATATTCTTATTATTAGTAAAACTAGCATTATGATCTACATCAACTAAATAACAGTGATCAACACAGACAATGAACATTTTTTAAGATTTTCAAGACCTCTAAGATTGTCCATTATATTTACTTTAGCATAAACTTAAAATTTCTTATAACAACCAAACAGATGTCTTGAAGCGGCCATAAATTTTACCTCATATATATATATATATATATATATATATATATATATATATATATATATATATAGGAATTTTTTTGGACTTGATAGGAGACTGACAGACTTACCTAAAGGCAATAGTCCAAAACTGCAATCTCTTGGAAATAAGCACATATAAAACACTCAATACACTTTTATTTGAAATATTTCGATCAACATGATCTTCTTCAGTCAAGAAAGAAGATCTTTCTTGACTGAAGAAGATCATGTTGATCGAAATATTTCAAATAAAAGTGTATTAAGTGTTTTATATGTGCTTATTTCCAAGAGATTGCAGTTTTGGACTATTGCCTTTAGGTAAGTCTGTCAGTCTCCTATCAAGTCCAAAAAAATTCCTAAATAAGCTTTAAGCTCTACTAGAACTAACCTATATATATATATATATATATATATATATATATATATCCGAGTACATTTTTAAGAGAGTACTATTTAAGTTTTGAAAATGGAGGGATTCCGAAATGCGTCAACAAAGGAAAATATTGTAATGATAGAGGCTGTTACATATAGTGTGTTGTGAACCTGCGACCTGGGCTTGGAGGGTTGAGCTATCACTACAAGCTTCATTACTTAATGAGGCTCAACTCTTCTCTTGCATCCTTCCTATTGACATCTTTATATCAAACCGCAACTTTGGTCATTTTTCCAATTAAGTGTTTTTGACCTCTCTAGACAAGCCAAACTTTAAAAAAAATATGTAGAGAGGCTTCCTTGTCAACCCCTTGCACCGATTGAAATGTGAACAAACTTGAATAGAAGCCCTGCATTTTCAAATCGAGGGTTAGTAATTCATACTTGTTCGTTTTACTTGATTGCTGATTACGAAAGTTACCATCCCATGGTACAGTTAATTCAACCAGTACCATCTGTTTGATGGTGATCAAATATACTCGTGGACAAATGGTTTTGCACAGTTTCACTGAGAAAACGTATTTAAAATGCTTGTATCAATGACAACTCCCCAGGCCTTTCTTCCCAATAACAGTAGCCTATCATATTCTCAACCTCCATCAGCCTTCATAATATAAATGGGAGTTATGGGTCTATCTATTCCTGAATTGGCTTTGTCAAACAGACTTTCAGCTTTAGTCACCACAAGTAGGATCTATGGTGATAGAAAATATCTCCCATCTTCCAAAGTTTTTGTAAACCTTGTTGGTATATCATGTGCTATACAAGAGGGCATTATTTTATCAAGAAGACATTAGTGTGTCGGTAAAAGGAGACAAAGGATATAATAGTTTGTCTAGTTTTAATTGAAGCAAATACTTAAAATTGTTTATTCCTCTTGGTAGATTATCATCTGATACAATATTATACGAAAATATTGAAAAGTATTTAATAAAAGGTATTGAAATACTTTGAAGATGTCAATAGATATTCTTAATATAATCATCTTTCTTACCATTAGGGATATTGATATATATTTGAGTGTTCTTCTGCTTTTCCTAACATTAAAACATTCATTACAATTTGAAATTACTTAGAATCAGACATTGTATCAATATAAGTTGTTAAATTGTTAACTTACACTTGGAGGGGTAATTTAATTTATAACTTGGTTAATTAATTTAATAACTTAAATTAATAAAATGTCTGGTTGCAAGTAATTTCAAATTGTAATAAGTGATTAACAACCAGCTTGTCATAAACAACAACAAAATTTTGAAATTAAAACAGTGTTCTTTGTTGACGCGTTTCAGAATGTCTCCATTTTCAAAACTTCAACTACACTTTTTCACTACAAAAATCTATGCCGTATAGTTTGATCATGCCTTGAGCTCGTTCTTTTACTATATAGTTTAATTTTTTTAATAATAGAGTGTAGTTAATGTTTTGAAAATAAAGACATACCAAAACATGTCAACAAATAATAATGTTCTAATGTTAGAAGAGGCCACTCAAATGTACATCAGGTTTCATTTTTATATTAAAGTCTATGTAATTTGTAATTTACTAAGCAAATATATAAGTTATCAGCAATGTTTTGAATATTGTGGCCTGAGTAGTTTTTTTTTTTAAACCATGCCTACTATGGCAGGTGTAATAAAACACAGCAGAACCTCTATAATTCGTAACGTTCGAGACCGAGGAGATGACAATCTCGGAAAAAAGGCGAATGACGGATATCGTAAAATTAATGTGTGGTAAACATAACACACAAAAACATAAATATATATGTAATTAGTGTTATACTTAAATTATTAATTTTCGGCTGAAAAACTATAACACTATTACACAACACTATACAAATTTTAGTAGCATGCAGTATAGATTGTAACTACAAATAAATGTACATCCCGATAGTTGAATTTTTCTATTAAAGTGTATTCAATTTGTAAACCATTGAGTAAAAATATGTTATCAGCAATGTTTTGAATATTATAGCCTGAGTAGTTTTTTTTTAAACAATGCCTACTATGGCAAGTGTAGTAAAATATAGTAGAATCTTTTTAATTCCACTTGTTTGTATTACCTTGGAAAACAACCACTACGTACTGATTTATTCAGCAGACATGTTTCGAACTAGGTCAGCGCATTATTCAATGCTGTGAATTACTGACAAGACTGTTGTGTTGGTGTGAGTCTGTGGTGTATTTTTGTTCTGTGACACCACAGACTCACACCTGAGCAACAGTCCTGTCAGAGAACCACAGCATTGAATAATGCACTGACCTAGTGTGAAACACGTCTGCTGAATAAATCAGTAAGTAGTGCTTTTTTGCCAAGTTAATACAAAAAGGTATAATACAGAAAGATGTAAAACACAAAAACTATATTTCTCTCTAATTCATCACGTTCAGGATCGAGGAAGTGACAAATTTGGTAAAAAGACGAATTACAGAGGTTGTGATATTAACGTGAGGTAAACAACACACAAAAACATAAATAGGTATGTAAATAGATATGTAATAAATTATTGTACTTACATTATTATTTCGGTTGAAAAACTCAACAACACTTATTTGTTAATTCCGTCTTCACATGAGCTACTAGTTTTCACTAAAATACGTGTAAATATTTACAAACTTGCCTATAGTAGCACTTACTTATATTTTTTGAGCACAGCTGTTTCAGGAGATGTGTTACGGTCTGAGTTGACAATGAAACCCATCTCCCGAAACGGACGGGGTGTCCTCAACAAATATAAGTGCTACTATAGACAAGTTTGTAAATATTTACAAGTTTTTAGTTAATAACACTATTACACAACACTATAATAACTTTAGTAGCCTGCAGTATAGTTCGTAATTACAAATACAGTATGTCATTCTATTTTCATAAAAGACACACAAAAAACATGTGACAATATCTTGTATGAACAATAACACTATCAAGAAAAATACAGTATATTAAAACTATTTTCGCTTATATATTAATAAGACAAACAGTTCATATGGATAAAATTCAGTCCAAAAGAGCAAGCGTATATTATACATTAGATAATAACAAACAAACGTTAGAACAAATAGTTTGTGATGTAGTGTTTGTTATTTAGTTATGGTCTGTGTTCACAATGGTAATAATTCAAAAGTTTTCCTATAAACATGTTTATATTTTTATTTTGCAGTGTTACAACTTACTGGAACTCCTTCAGGCAAAAATCTATCCACACTAGCAACTGGAATGATGAAACAGTCTCGATCGATGGTAGCAAGCGTGATTGGTTCCGCTCTAGGCACCTGGTTCAGAACTAAAGGTGTTGTGTTGATAACGCCTTTACGACCGCTACCATTGCTGAAGCTTACCTTATAACAGTTCAACAGAATATGATAAATAGATATTAAAATATGTTTATATGTCTTTATACATAAGTGAAGTAGTATAGATATCTTGGTAAAATACAAAATCGCATTCCCGATTATTATTTAGAGATATGAATTATTGACATATTGGTTTTTAGATTTGAAAAATCCTAGATGTGCGATCCAGTTAATATTTAAAACTATAAATAATTGACAATGATTTTTAGATTTGAGAAATCCTAGATGTGTCACCCAATAATATATAACATTAAATGTGTAATATTTAAAACTATAAATAATTGACATAATGAGATTTGAGAAATTCTAGAGGTGCCAGCCAATAATATATAACATTAAATGTGTAATATTTAAAACTATAAATAACTGACATAATGAGATTTGAGAAATTCTAGAGGTGCCCGCCAATAATATATAACATTAAATGTGTAATATTTAAAACTATAAATAATTGACATAATGAGATTTTGAGAAATTCTAGAGGTGCCAGCCAATAATATATAACATTAATTAAATGTGTAATATTTAAAACTATAAATAATTGACATAATGAGATTTGAGAAATTCTAGAGGTGCCAGCCAATAATATATAACATTAAATGTGTAATATTTAAAACTATAAATAATTGACATAATTCGATTTGAGAAATTCTAGAGGTGCCAGCCAATAATATATAACATTAAATATGTAATATTTAAAACTATAAATAATTGAAAGTGATTTATAGATTTGAGAAATCCAAGATGTGCCAAAATGGCAATGACTTTTTAAATTAGATGGAATAAGTATTATGCTACGATCAAAGATCTATAATAATATAAATCTGTTTAGAGAACAATGAAGGCTCTAAGTAAAGAGGTGTTTACTCTTAACAGATGTTGAACACTTCTGTTAAACATATTCTAGAATTTTGTAGTTCATTACATTCAGTGAAACTTATTTAATCATTTTTACACTAGTTTATGACTATCCGAAATTTATCATAACTAAAGTTCGGATAATCATAAACTAATGTAAAAGTGATTAATAAAATTCTAGTTATACAATTCATGAACATATTATTGAACCAGTTTTTGGAAAAATTTACCAAGATATTTTCTTAATCTTTAAAATTACTTTCAAAGCAGTTGTCATTCTGAGGTTTTGTTAGCAACAACTTTTGGAAAATCTTTTACGGAATCTTTGCTGGTATTAACTTGGCAAAAAACCACTATTTACTGATATATTCTGCTGAATTTATTTATGGTAAATAAATCAGTAAGAAGTGGTTTTTTGCCAAGTTAATACCAAAATGTGAATTTATAGAAGAACCCCCAAGATGTACAACACAAAAACTGCATGTGTTGTAGGGCGCCTAACTCCCTTAACAGCTGATATTAAGGTTACATAGCTACCCGGTAGATTCTCTCTCTGACCTACATTACAGTGCAGTTTTCCTGGTTGAGTAACGCTAGTCTTTTTCCTTGTTGTCTTGCCCACATCTCACTTTGCTTGATCTCATGTAAAACTGCCGTCTCAATTACCGCTATTTCATGTTAGATACCCGCAGTTTAGTAACCACGTAAACACGTTAGTTCTTGCCCGCATTTAAATCTTTTCCCGTTTTATAACGGGTGGTCCTCCGAGGAAAGTACACGTTCTTATTTCAATTTCTTTATACTCAATTAATTAGGTAGCAAAACCAACAGCAAGTTTTAAGGTTTTAATATTTTAATTAAATATTTTACTAAAACTGAATTAGTACCAAGTTTTTTTGGAGTTATTAGAGGAAGATACATGTATCAATTATTCATGCATGTTTACAACTATCCGAACCCTAATTTTGTTGTAAATTTGTAAAAACTTAATGAGACATAACGTTTTAAATCGCTTCGATCTTTACCAGTATTAGATGTTTCGTTTGGAGTTGTTGAGTTAAGCTGTCCCATCAACAACATTTTAGGATGTTATATTGTAGCAGACAACCACAACTCCAAGCAGAACATCTAGACACTGATGAAGATCGATACGAGCGATTGGAAACATTATGTCTCAGTAAGTTTTTACAAAAAAAGTTTGGATAGTCGTGAACTAATGTAAAGTTATTAAGTTTCACTGAACATAATGGACTACAAAATTCAAGTATATTCATATATTGGGGTTTTGTTAATGTATATAAGTATAATATTTTGTTTCTTCCTGTTTTTGTAAATGTATTGTATTTGGTGCTATAGTTATCAATTATAATTATTGTATCCATGTTATTGCCTTAGATCTGTAATTGAATTGGTTTCTTTTTTTGGAGTTTTCATTGGATATTGATACTTCTTTCAGGGAGCATGAATGTAAAGGCTGGAGTGGGTAGTTTGAATTTTTGTGGCTAAGTCTGTCTGATGTTGGTTTCGGTGCTGAAACTATCCTTTTGTGGAGCTTTTATTATTATAAGATTTAGTAAATTTAAGGATCTGCCTGCTCCAACTTCTGAGGTGTTTATTCAACGCTTTTTAGTGCTTATAAGTGATAGGGTGTTTGCATTGATAAGTACTTCTCTTATATTGTATTGTATCTCTTGTAAATGATTTTTGAGAGAATCTACAATTTTTCAATGTATTATAGGAGTATTTTTTTAAAAAAAACTCAAAACAAAGACTTATTAAATGATCAAGGTTAACACAAATCACATACATCTTTTGGCCACATTTAAAATATTCCAGCCTAGCTAAACAATGTTTCCCAGTGGCCAACCTAGATGTTCATCAAGATAGCTTGATGCTTAATTGAACAATTATGTCTTTGTAAGTTTTTCATAAACTTATTGGAACCATACATTACTAAGTAGTTACTTTGGTTCAAATATAATAGTTTTTTTATCTTTATAAAAAATAAACTCCATGCTATGTCTGTATATTTCATATTGTTCTAGTTTAATTTATGGCTTTTGTTGCATATGTGGAGGATGCTCGTGTTATTTTCCACGGACAATTCCGCTCGTCATGAACAGCAACAAGTTTTTGATTTTTATGGGTAGAGAAACGTTGGCCTATGGTTTTTAGTTGTTTTATTAAGAATGATTAAGTTTAATGAGTGTGTTCAATCACAGTAACACTAAATAAACATTAACATAATAACAGTAGATTTTCAGGTAGAAATTTTATTGTTTCATAAAATGTTTAAAACAAGCTAAGATAGCCCATACAAATTTGGCTTCGGATTTTAAGAGCAAAATAAAAGAAGGTGATTATGGCTTGATGTTGTTTTAAATAATGAAGCTCAGAAATAGAATTTAAAAGGAGGAAATAATTTTAAAATATAGTATTCATGATAATAAAGAGTTCGATATTTTTGTGTAAAAGATAGGTAAACATTTAAAAAGTTTTAGCATATTAGAAATAAAATATAGCATTCATGATAATAAAGAGTTCGATATTTTTGTGTAGAAGATAGGTAAACATTTAAAAAGTTTTAGCATATTAGAAATAAAATATAGTATTCATGATAATAAAGAGTTCGATATTTTTGTGTAGAAGATAGGTAAACATTTCAAAAGTTTTAGCATATTAGAAATAAAATATAGTATTCATGATAATAAAGAGTTCGATATTTTTGTGTAGAAGATAGGTAAACATTTCAAAAGTCTTAGCATATTAGAAATAAAATATAGTATTCATGATAATAAAGAGTTCGATATTTTTGTGTAGAAGATAGGTAAACATTTCAAAAGTTTTAGCATATTAGAAATAAAATATAACCGTGCATAGTTTTTATTTTATAAATTAATTAATATTTTTAAAAAAATTAGCAACTTATGTAAAAGAATTAACTATGCAGCTAGAAGAGTGAGAATGTGTTTTAGGGCACAATGACAAGATGTGAAACTGAGAAAGATTGTGAAGTATGGGAAATTAATTTATGTTCTTACAAAGTCTATGAAAGCAAAAGGTATCTGTCAACAGATATGGAATATTATAAATATGACACGCTACATGTCAGTGGAGGGTTTAAGAGGGGATTTGGAACTCAAGCCCCCTTCCAATATGAAAAATGTGCAAATTTTTAAACTATGAAATAACACTATAAATGTAAAATAAGATACTATTTCCTGTGTTTGTCCATGACATAAATCTATTTATTAGTAGAATATGTTTACAAACTCATATTAATCATTATAATACCATAACATATGCTGACACCAGCTTTCCCCAAAATATTTGTATGGATCTTCCAGCGATACATGTGGATCCTTGTTCATATCTGTCTGTTATGATACCTAAGCCTATCTAAGGACTTGATAAAATGATAAGCTACCAGTTTGGTTCTAACTTGACAGTTTTGGGATGTCAACTGCTGTGAACGTTAAAGGTAGGAAAAAAAGATATTTACGTACAGTAGCATAGCCAAGGCGATATTCGGGTAGGGGGTGCACGACCTAGAGGGTCTAGGGTTGGAACCCTGTTGGGGAAATTTTGGATATTTGCATCTCTAGAAATCATATTTTATGCTATTTTTGGCTTTTTAATATTACACAATTGATGAGTCTCCAGGAAGCTGTTTTGCTAAAAAACCTAGTGCTGTTTTATAGGGTAATATTTTTCTCCTAAAATTAATTGGTTTGGAGGGGAATGTTTGCTTCCCTCTAGCTATGCCCTTGTTTACATATATGTAATATGTTTTATATGTATACCTTGTATATAACTAAAAATATTTTGTTTCTTAAAGCAAAATAAAGTTGTTTTTACATTTTTAAAAATGAGATTTCAGTAAAAATAGATAAAAAGTTAATGTTAATTATATGAAACTTGTGTAAACTGTTGGTACCATTTAGATAAATATATAAATATGTTTTAGGGATGGGCCGATTTATAAGAAGTATAATTAATTATCAACTATGTCTTATTCAAGTATTAGCTGCTTTGAATGAATTAAACGATTAAAGGAAATGTCTGTTCGAATATTCACCTAGCACAATGTGTTCTATATGAATTAATTAAATGAGTGTAATGCAAATTAAAACAAAAGTTTCTGATAATGGTTATGTACAGTTTCTCTTTTACGTAAACAGTTACTTCAGTCTAACAGAATGTCTATCAACATATGTATACTTTTATATAATTATTTTCTAAATGTTCTTCATGTATATAGCATGATATATTTATTTAAATTGCATTGTATACTAAATTCAAACAATAACTAAACATTGTGATTAGATAAATAGTTGTCCCTTCTACTTCACAGCTGTTGGAACAACTCTGTTGCCAAAATGTATAATCTAGCACAAGTTATTATATTTAGAACAAGATTTTTTGCCTAGGGTACGGTAATAGATTCAGAGTCTCTTTTCAAACTGTTTCAGGCCCATTTCTGTTAAGGAGTAAGCACTTAATAAATAAAATAAAGATTCTTGTTTTCAGCTAGTTTAAACATATTTATCTTTAAGGGACCGATCTGAGTTGTAATATAGAAAAAGACCATTTTAATAATATTAACTTTTATACCTGGGTATTAGTTTATATGATGTACACTTCTGTTTGTATATATTATGCTAATACATGCATGTGATAAGGTTAAAATAATAATTAAAACAATAATCTTGTTTGAGTTGAATTCTAAAATTAACCACATATTCTATAAAAGATCTGACATGGTTTCTTCTCTATCAGTCGTAATATGGTCGTAATTCAAACATACCCTTCAGAAAAAAGGCTTAGATTAAAAATGATTCCATCTTCACGTGAGCTACTAGTTTTCACTAAAACACTTGTAAATATTTTACAAACCTGCAATTCAGACCGTAACTCAGTTGACAATGGGACACATCTCTCGAAACGGCTGTCCTCAACAAATATAAGTACAAGTGCTACTATAGGCAAGTTTGTAAAATATTTACAAGTGTTTTAATGAAAACTGGCTTGTTCAAGAAATAGAAAACTTGTTATTTAAAGCAATGTTTTCAGTTCTGTCTTGTGGATTTTGTTATCCATGATGTTTAGCTGATCCTTCAACTTGTAACTGTATCATAATATTTTAAATAACAAACCCAATAACCACAATACAACTTTATTTAATCACTTGATGTACATTTCGGTTACCAAGTAACCATCTTGAAACTGTATTGTCTGATGCCTAATATCATTAATGATGATAACCGTGTAAAAAATTTTGAAAAGATTTCCTTTAATTGTATGTTGGTGTAGCTGTGATATCACGATATTTCAACTTGAAACATTTTTAATGCTATTGCTCACAAATAATTTTTATTCTCTATTGCATCCAGAGAATTGAAGGTAACGTTGTAATGTAAAACTTAAACATTAAAATAATTTTTGTTTTCTTACCAAGACTTAAATTTTTAGTTGTACTAGGTAACCTCCATCAGTCGAATAGTAGTGATCAATGGTTATTAAAATCAAAACAATTTTTGCCTATACAGCTCTTTTTAAACAGTACCCAATTGCATTTTTGTTAATAAAAAAGTTTTTCATTTTAAATGAATGTTATACAGTAATAAGAAAGCTATCTACTACTACAAATAACACACACACATATATATTATTGCCCCTCAACTTTCTGAACAGGTGTATAATTTTTTTATAATCAAAAGCTGACAATGAACCCATTAAAATACTACAAAAATAATAACAGTGCTGACAAGAAATGTACTCTGCAATATCAGTTGTTATTTTGATCTTATGAGAGTTATTTTCTAAATATGACTGTAAGTTCAAAGAAAAATATGAACTTTATTTTAATCTTACATGTTACGAAGTTCAAAATAAAATTTTAGAAATTGTATGAAACGAAGTTTGGTGTTTAATCTTATGTTTCTCATAGAAACAAAATCAGGCTTGTTTTTGAACTTACAACTTTGCAAAATCCGACAAAATTTAAAAATCCAAAATTTCGCAAAGCTATGTTTATAAGCTGCCAAATATGTTGCGTTCCATGAGAAACATATCATTTAATACCATACCATAACTTTTACCCTAACTTAATAAAATAAGAAGTTTAAAACATGTACTTTATAATATAAGCATTTGGATGCTGGATCAATGTTGACAAGCTTTTTCTCTATTTTTGGGATGGAATAGCTCTAGACCCATGATTCCACCCAGGCCAATCTTGTGAGGAACAAAACTTGTAAATCCGCCCATGCTCAGGACATTATATTTATAGCTCACAAAATTTGTCACTTGTAAATTTATCTAAAAGTCTATCCTTACAATTGTCGAAATCTTCTTGCTGTTCAGCAACAAATAAAGACCCAACAAACAAATATCACAACACAGATAAACACATAGTTAATCCAACTAAACACGTTATATCTAAAACACAGAAAAAATACCTTAAAGCAATAAGACCTACGGCACCTACCTTACAAACACTTCCTAAACTATATAAACAAGGATCACCAATAAGACCGATAATCAACAGCCAACAATCACCCGCACACAAACTAGCACACCATTTGGATAGAACAATTAGAAAGTACATAAAACTAGACACACACACACACACAAATATAAAGAACACAATAGATCTAGTAAACAAAATAAAGAACATTGAAATCCCTCATAACTCAACCCTGGCATCATTTGAGATCACAAACCTATATACCCATATCCCAGTCACTGAAACACTAAACATATTACGAGACAATCTAATACTTGACAACACTCCAGAACAAATCACAAAAGAAATCATACACATTTTGAACACCATTACACAACAGAACTGCTTCACTCACAACAACAAATATTACACACAGAAACAAGGCCTATACCAATGGGTTCACCGATTTCAAGCATTCTTGCAGAAGTATTCCTACAACTCATAGAACAGAATAAAATCATAAATAACAACAAACACGCAGACAAGATAATATACTGGCACAGATATGTAGATGACATTATAATACTATACCGAGGAAACATAAGACAATGCCAATAACTCCAAACACATATAAACAAAATACATAAAAATATCCAGTTCACTGCAGAATTTGAAAACAACAAAACATTGAAATTCTTAGACATCACCATAACAAAAAATAAAAAACATGAATTTAACATATACCGCAAGCCAACCATGACAGACACACTGATACACAACACATTGAACCACCCAATACAACATAAACACACAACATTCAAACATTTACTACACAGACTAAACAAAATATCTATGTCCACAACTAACTACACAGAGGAACTAAATGCAATCAAATATTTAGCTCACAAAAATGGACATGACAATTATTTAATAGACAAACTACATAGAAAAATACTCAAGAAGAACAGTAACAACAACAAAAACACAAACACAGACAAATTCATCACCATCACATACATAAACAAACTCACAAATAAAATAGCACTGATTCAAAAAAGGAGGTTACAATGTAGCTTACAGAACAAAAAATAAAAGCCAAATGGCAATCAGACACAGCATTAATAACAATACCAACACATACAATAACCCAGGAGTATACAAACTAAAATGCAACAATTGCAATAAGTTCTATATTGGACAAACAGCAGATCTTTTGCCAAAAGATATAAAGAACACAAAAGCGCACTGCACACTACTATTGCATCCACCTTCGCAAACCACCTCAAGGAAACTAAACACTCATGCAATAGTATGCAAAATAACATGAGCATTCTTCACACATGCAACAAAGGCCATAAATTAAACACACTAGAACAGTATGAAATATATAGACATAGCAACACACATAAAAATTACATCCTAAATGAACAAACACGGCACAGATCACACATACTCTTCAATCACATCACTTCAAATTTTCAAAATAATGGTACCGAGGAAGCGCAGCTGCAGCATTTCTAGCGGCAAAATACGAGGCTGAAGAAGTTGTAAGACGAAAACGTTTCCTCCAAGTGTAAGTTAACAATTTAACAACCTTTAGTTAACAAAAAGTCTGGTTGCAAATAATAGCAAAAGTGTAATAAGCTTACAATTGTGTTAAGGAAGAGCTACTGAACCCTACATAGTTGGAAGTGATAAAAATTTGCTGGTAAAGGATGAAAACTACCCACATACACCACAGTCAACACAAAGTAAAATAATACCTATAAAAAATATAAACACTGACAGATCAGTCAATTTATCATTTTCACTTAAATTTATTCTCAATAGTTTTAATTACTTTTAATCATAGGTTACATCTCTGGCTCCTATTAGACCATATTTGAGTGTTAGGGAACTTTACATTTAGAATGTTAAGAGGTGTAGATGGACACCTATCTGTCAGTTGATAGTACTCTGATTTTACGCTGCTTCAGGGAGGGAACCAAGAACAGTACATACATAAAGAGTCTAATACAACAATAAAATCTTTAGGACTTGGAGATAAACAAAATAATGAACGTAATTTTTTCTGCATCTTTTGCTGAAAAGACTACGGAATCACACAGCATGAAAGTTACTTACAAAATTAACAGATTTATTTGCCAAGAAATGAATTGCAATGAAGTTTAACTTTATATACAATATGTACGTTCATATACTGTGGATAATAGTCTTTGATGTATATAAAGGAGTTTTTCTGTAATTACCATGTCTTCTTTTAATTCTTACTTAGTGTTCGGCTAACCTTGATGGGTCTACTATATATAGTTATATATCTGGTTCAGATTATCAATTGTGAATAAAATATTTTTTATTCATCCCTTCAAGTTCAAACACAATTTTTTTAAACTTGTAGGGGATGACACTTAATATTAATACAGTTTTTTCAAATATTAATTGATTAATTAATTTTAATAATAAATTTTGCTCTCTATTTTGGCATTTAATATTTTAATTCTGACATCTATATACATATAAATATACATTTATTTTAATTATTTAATCAAAAGTTACTAAAACAAAATTTGTCTTTGTTGATCTAAGTACGAATTAACATAATTTATATTTGGTATGTTACTTGTTATCTTAAAAATGTACAAAGATTCTTTATAAGATAGTATAGACATTAAAAATTTTTAATTTAAAAACGAATACTTTTCCACTTCATAAATACCGTAAACAATTTTGAAAATCATAATTTTTAAGAGCCTCTTTAGGTTTGTGGCATATTTGGTAATGACATCAGCTCATTTTATTATTTGAGATAATCTGGAATAGAAAAGTCAGTTAAAGATTTTCTAAATTCCACATTTGATTAGATAATAAATAAGTTGGAAAAGGAAAAAGGAAATTGTCATGTGTAGGAATATGTTAAAACATTTTTAAGAAGGGTTTTTACTACTATCTAAAATAGAAAGATAATACATTTTATCTTTTAACTTAACCAGCAAAAATATTCAAAACCTAAAAAAATGAAATGATTAAGAGAAGCAGACAAATGACAGCTACAAGTCAAATGTGTAAACTCCAATTCTGTTTTCAGATAAGTTCCAATATTTTAATACTGACGCTACATTATGATAAAAAGTATGGTAATAATTTTATCATATATTTTGTCTTTGCCAAATTTTTACAATTAAATTCACATTTACATAATAAACTACAAGATAAATAACACAAGTAACTATAACTTATTAATTTGCTTCTGTACATTTGTAAACACACAATGTACAATAATAAAAATAATAAGCACTAGTCTACACTTAAAAATTTATGCTAATATTTGGGCTTTGATACTTCCAGTAATTTGCCTACAGTCCTATAATTATTTAGAATTTTGAATCTGCTTCCAATGCATGAGAAAATTGAAAATAATTTACAAAATAAAACAAATTAGGAATAAAATAAGATTGAACTACAGCAGACAGTTTTGTCATGAGATGTTATATTAGTTGGAGTAAAAAAGGTAAGCTTAAATTAAAATAACAGCAAACAAAAGTTAAATAACGAAAGGTGTTAAGGCAAAAGTAACATAATTAATATTAACTGTTAATGTGTTAATATAAGATAAAGTTAAATAATTTACACCTGTATATTCTACATGTATTTGAAAGGATCATTACAAATATTGTTCTACACAAGCTTTAGAATTAAACAACTCTATCTGGATATTATTTTTAAATAAATAAAACCTCTAAACCACAAATAACATTTATTTAAACCTTATGTACATTTCGATTGCCCAGCAATCATCTTCAGAGGTATTTAAAAAATACCTCTGAAGTTGTATTTTTTAAATACCTTTGAAGATGATTGCTGGGCAATCGAAATGTACATAAGGTTTAAATAAATGTTATTTGTGGTTTAGAGGTTTTATTTATTTAAAAATAAACATTACGCCACAGTTGCTTCATACAGTTATCTATCTGGATATTGTATACTCTTTCTTGCTTTACTTCTAGAATTTAATTTTCTTATGAACATATTTCATCTTACCATAACAGACTGTATGTAGGTTTCTTCATACAATAATGGTATTAGATTTTCATGGTATAGGCCTACAGATTTTCTCTATCCCCTTTCATTGCAATATGATACACTAATTAAATATCTGATTATCATGCAGAAGATTCTAGGCCTACTATATTTGTAATTAAATCTAACATCTATCTGCTACGTTTACAAATTTTTACAAAATATTTACAGAAATTTAAAAACTATTAAAAACTACAACAAAATTGCTAAACTACTCAACTAAATATCTCTTTCTCTATTTACAGTTTTAATTGATATTTTTTATCTTTTTAAATTTTATAGACTACATGCAATAGTTTCAAAGGGCTTTCCAATTCTGCTTTCCAACAGTTATTGTTTTAACCTTAAACATTATTGATGTTTTGTGATAAGGTGAAAAAATATAATAGTCTTCCATTAATTTATAGGCTCTATATTTAAAAAAGTAATAGATTAGGTAAGTTTAATGGATTCTAATGACTACAAAATTAAAACATGAAGATAAAAAAATGTACAGAGTTGTAAGAGTTTGATGTATTAACATTCACTAATGATGATGACTGTGTCATTGAAATGCTCTTGAGTTAATAAATGATTAATTTGTGAACTTCTTTTATTTGTATTAACATAACCTCACAATCTAAGCTCAATGAATACAGTAGTTGTATGAGATGTGAAGTAGATTGTGATATATTTATATTTAATATAATAATTGCCTTTCAGAAATTCAGGACTACTTTTTTATTTTCAGTTGTAGGAGATTTAAACTAATAATTATTTATTATATGCCAATCTCTAATCCTATGTGAACATGGAGTTCTCATTGATTCTTTGCATTCTTTAACCCATTTAGGCTCCTTACAGGCTAACCAATTATTAGGCCTAGATATAGTTTTAAAATATTTTAATAATTCATTAAAGCTTTCGATTTTTAAACATGTTTTTATCACGATTTTATATGAAGTACGATAATGTAATTTCTACCACACCAGCTAACAAGTAAATAAAGCTGAACTAATTATAAAGTATATTTGAAGAGGTTATTAATAAAGATTACACATTAGATGATTTATGAGGCTATGTTTTCGACGTTTGCAGCAAAATTAGTAGGCGAAATGTTTCAGTTGGCAGTGGTTTATCGTGATTTATTTCATACACAATCCAATTAATTAGTAGGTAAACTTTGGCCGTGTTTTTGTAGATTGTGTAGTGAGATTCTTTTTGGTGTGAAATAATTGTTACGTTCGAGTTGAAAATAGGACACAAACGTCTGAAATGTTCTCAGAGATCATAAGTGTAAGTATTACTCTTAGAAAAGTTTTAAAAGTGAAATAGTTACTTTTTTACAATACGAGTCTGATCGACCTATATTTATTAAACATACAATTTGCATTAAGCGGGAGGAATTGTTATCGTACTGATCCTTGTAAATTAAATAGTTACCCTGAAATATAATAGTATATTCTGCAATTGGAAATTTAAAAATAAATAAATATTAGACAACTTTACATATATTAAATTTTATTAACTACTAATTTCAGAATCTTGACGTTATTTAAAACTACACTACATAACCTCGTTGCAACAATTCAGTTTAGGCACCGGAAGTAGCATTTAAGCGCAATTCGTAATGCTCTAATATTTTCACAATTTTCCTCAACAAATATAAGTAACAAATTAATATCTTTGAAAATACAAAAAAACATAACAAATATAATGCAATAATTGTTTTGATAATGTGGCAGCTTAGTTATTAAGGCTATAAGACTAGACTATAAAATTAACTAGCCTATTTTATATAGGGCACGCCTTTAGGTAGGCCTACACATGATTATTAGATTTTGATAACTAATTGTGACCCAGTGTTATGTAAAAGTTGTGTCTTATTCCATCCTTTCAACTCATTAGGCTTATAATTTTAAATAAAATTAACTTTTAACAGTATTGGTATGTTATAGTTAAGAATGAAGGTTATAAAAATCAAATTATTCTATTTAAAAGTAATAAGCTGGCTTGTGAGTTGAAGTTATAGATAAATAAATAACTCCACACTAACTCACAAAACAATACGCGTTTCAATGACTAACGTCCTCATCAGTTGTAAATTTGTAGCAGTGTCCATGATGACGAAGATGTAAGCCATTGAAACGCTTATGGCAATAAAGTATATTGGTTTGTGAGTTCTTGTCCAGTTATTTATAATTTATTTAAATTACTAGTAGGCGTTTATTTTAATATAAACATAGTTCGAACCTAAAGGGGATTATAGACCGAAATTTGAAGTGGTCATTTAGAGAGGTTTTTTTTATTTTAAGGGCGAAAATCTCCTATGGACTAATTATTACAGCTTGTTTTGGTTTTATGTACTTATTGATAAAGATAATTATTTTTAGGTAGTGATATATTGGTTGAAATATTTTATTAGAAATAATAATAAATAAACAAAAGATTAGTAAATGCTAGCCTATATTTCGCGAACTATTGTGTTAATTGATTTGTACATTAATTACAGTTTTAAGTTGACTTATTAAGTTTAAGGTTAATTGAGATTTCCACTTATTGCCGACTAAAATGACCAATAAAATATACTCAATTACAAGAGTTTTGCATCTGAAGAAGGTTTTAGATTTTGTTTTAAGGCTAAAATAAGCCTATAATTTTGTAGAGTTTTTAGAAGCACTTCTCTTATAGTATATGACTGTTTTTTTACTGTGTTTCATATTTTTAGACTATTCCTCTAATAATCAATTTGTCGTTGCAGGCTCTCCCAGAGAAATGTCGGGTCCCTGGGTAAACATGGGCACGGGCCCCCTCATTAATTCCAAAATAGGCCTATACAACCGTTTATATTTGCATGACAATATAACTGATTACTTCCGCGTTAAAACAAACTACGCCCATTGATTCTAGTCTGTATATGTTTACATTACCTAAGGCATTGCATTTTGGGTGAATAGAACATTTCATTTAATGAGTATTACTTTGTCATTAAAAACTTAAACGATCGTACATTGTACGTTTTTATACTTTATTGATATGATTATATCTCTTTTATGGATCTCGCCACTCGAGTAATTATTTTTCGCAGTAAAAAAAACGCCAACTCAGAGAGCCCGGGCTCTTGGGCATTTGCCCCCTTTTTTGCTGGGTCTACCTCGTAGTAAATATTCTGTGCACAATTGTTGCAAAGGTGAACAAAATTATTTAAAAAAAAAGTATTGAATTTTTTAAAGCATCTTCTTATAGATAAGTAAAAATCCTATAGTGAAGAATCAATTACTGCAGAAGGAAAAATGACATCAGAATTAGGGTAAATGTAATGTAGGCTGCTAAGTTGAAACAGAGATCAGTTGGCTTTGAACTAAAGGTCTTTTACTTGTCGACAAGGCTTAAAACGTTGCGATGTACAGACCTACAGCTGCTACACACGCTAGTATATTAAAAAGGACACCATAAAAGTTTTTTTAAACATAAAACTTTGGATTTTTCAAAACAAATTATGTCGTGTTTTGCGTCGTTCTACTTATATTTTTAACGTGCTCTTTAAATAATTTATAGAAATTTAGAAATTTTATTTAGAGTAAAATTATTTAGTGGGAATGTTAGTATTTACTTACATTTAGTGGGGATAGAAATTTTCGGGCTATTTTGTTTCAAAATTTCAAAAAATAGGATACAAAATAGCATACAGAACTAATTATCTAGAGTAAGATTATTTAGTGGGGATGTTAGTATTTACTTAGATTTAGTGGGGATAGAAATTTACGGGCTATTTTGTTTCAAAATTTCAAAAAACAGGATACAAAATAGCATACAGAACTAATAACAGGTTACAATACAAAATACAACACAACACCAACAACAAAGATAAACTACAAGCACCAGGCGTATACAAACTGAACTGCGACGAATGATAAGAGTATCATTCACACTTATGATGTATGAGAGATATCACATCTTCCGATTTTTAGTAAGTAAATTATTTTTCTCGAAACAGCATAATTCATTGACTCCATCTAAGGGCATGTGTTACTTTTAGAAGAGTTTTATTTATTAAAAAAAAATTAAATTCAGTTTGTGCATAACAAGCACACAAGGAGAGATTTAAACTCTCTCTCTCTCTCTGTCTGCCTGTCTCTCTACCATAGTCTCTCGTTCCTTGTAATGATTTATTTAACGACAGCGTTGACAATTACCGGAAATAGTTGGTGAAATAAAGAAATAATTGAGAATTTTAAAAGTATAATGTATTATTTTAATTGTATACAATAGGTTTTTCTTTCATTTCAGTAAATTTCTCATCTTAATTTCATTCATTTTCCGTGCACTTCATGGACCCAAAAGGTAATTTTAGCACTTTTTAAAAATTACAAGCCAAAATATCCGTCTTTAGAAAACTGAAAATTTCAAACGAAACAATTTTTCACCGTGTTTTGTTGCATCAATACGCCCTGTCAAACACGTAGCAAGCAAGGTAAAGCGGGAAGTTTGTGTCATTAAAAACATTGCCGTCATGATTCATTCAGCCGTGTATTTCCTTTCCGACATCATTTGCAGATACTTGGCAGATTCAACTGTTAGTCTTTTATCGTTGTTACTTCAAGATTGCAACGACTTAAACTTCGTTGTTACATAGCTTACTTAAACAAGTAATATAAAGAAAATTTGGTTAATGTCAATTAATTCTTACTTGGGTCAACAGAGAACATTTTAAATTTAGTTACTCTTTATTAAATAATAACAATTAATACAAGTAAAGTAATATAACCAATGCGTTAAAACAGTGTTCTACCAAATAACCTATAACATAAAATCAGTTGTTTAATGAAACCATATGTTATTACTTATTTTAAGCAAAATGGGACGAAATAACTATATTGGTTACCTTGCCTCTTTTGTGAGAAGTTTTAATTAATTATTAAATATAATTAATATTTGAAAAATACTGTATTAAGATTAAGTGTCCTCCACTACAACTTTAGAAAAATGTATTTGGACTTGAGTGGATGATGAAAAGTATTTTATTAAGGGTTGGAAATTTGAACAAGACGTATAAAAATAAAATGTGAACTAATAGGAGTTGAAAAAAGCATACTTAAAAGTAGGAACAAGAAAAAGTGATATTAGTGTCACAAACTATAAACAGTGGTAGGCCTACTTGAAAAACTAAACACAAGACCTTTATTTTGTCCACCGAATTGAAACCGAATAGAAATCAATTTTTCTTAACAAAACTATATTAGAGGGTACTCGCATTCGTAGGCGATTATGTTTAACCGGACCACATCCGGCCCTCGAACAAAATTTCGAGCGGAAAGCTGCATACTGAAAAAAAATTTATTTGGTATTATATTTCTTTTTAAGCATTTTTACCATTTAATATGAGTACAGTACTCGTCTCTCGCTTGGCACTTCTTTTCCCTAAGTGAAAAGAAAACAAGTAAAAAACTAAGCAAAGAAAATCTCAAAAACCACCACTGAGCTCTTGATTAGAAAAAAAACTTATGGGGGGGAGGGACAAGACTTTTTGCCCTGAAATATTGCCGGCCCGACTTTCCTCCAAAAGGGTTCGATGGTGCCCTTGAGTAAAAGAGGTTGGAGGACTCCTGATGTATAACAATATAGCTACAAACAGATGAGTAAAAGTTCAAAAAAATAGGTTTTGCCACTCGGGGAAGAGCCGACAGACCGGAAAACTCTTATAGTCACGTCTACAGAAAATTTAATTTTCGGAATGAGAGATTACCTAAATATTTCTTATAGCATAAGAAAAAATACAGATTTTCTTACAATTAACACCAAAATTTGAAATACAAATAACAAATCAGAGCTAATAGTTTTGCAAAATTTTAAACGAATGAAATGAAAGTAGAAGATTATGAATATAAGAATATAAACATTAATTACATAATAAACAAGTATTTATTATACTTAATAATAAAATAATTTACGCAACAAAAAACATTTATTAGATGTTTATAGAATACAATTATTTCAAACAAATTCAATTGAAATCAGTTCTTAAAAAGTATCATACGCGCCTAAGAATGTTTTTATTATAAAAATTGGATAAACATTGCATAACTTATTATCCGTTTTATAACCAAACCTACCTTAACGGGAAACTTTGTAGCTATGTTTTAATATGGGTAAATAGTAAAGTAGTGATTGAACTCCTGAAGGATTTCTTGGTAAATAAGTGGGCTTTAACAGCGAGCTTATGTTTGTATGAGGATATTATGCTACGTTTTACCTAGTTTTTATGGTTTGCTACATTTAGTCACTTTTTTCAATTACTTCTATTAGTTTACACTCTCCTCATATCTTGATCAAATTTTCAATCGTTAATAAAATAATTTTTATTCATCCACTCAAGTTTAATTACATTTTTTTAATACTTGTAGGAGATCATACTAGTTTTTAATACAGATTTTTAAAAAAATCAATTAAATTTAATAATGAATTAATTTTAGTTTTACATGAGAGGAAACACTTTTCACAAAAGGGGCAAGGTATACAATATAGTTATTTCGTCCCATTTGACTTAAAATATGTGATTAGATATGATTTCATAAAACAACTGATTTTATATAGGTTATGTGGTAGAACAGCTGTTTTAACGGATACGTTATACTAATTTTAAATTACTTAACTTAGTGAATACTAAATTGCTTACTTGCTGACGCGTTTCAAAACAATTGTTCCTTTTACGAGTAGAGTGTTAGCTTCGTAAAAGGAACGATTGTTTTGAAACGCGTCAGCAAGTAAGCAATTACGTATTCACTTAGTTACGTATTTTTAAAATTAGTACTTACAATAAGTCTATATTCCTTGTACTAGTGTACTTTGTATTTATCTAAGGCCTAACGCTACACTACTCCCGACAGCATATTCTATTTACCCGTTGGATGAAAATTACTATATATATATATATATATATATATATATATATATATATATATAAAGAACTAAGTCAAAATACAAATACAAGAATTATAATTGAATTTACAATTCAAAGCTTTTCGTTGGCTAACAGTACCAGCATCATCACCTAAGGTTTAATATTCCCGATGATGTTGGTACTGTTAGCCAACGAAAAGCTTTGAATTGTAAATTCAATTATAATTCTTATATTTGTATTTTGACTTAGTTCTTTATTAATACACAAGAATACATGAATATATATATATATATATATATATATATATATATATATATATATATATTATAGTTACCTATTTATTTAAAATAGTAATGTTATTTAGTGGTTTAAACTTTCATTCTTTGCAGATTATGACAAATTTTGGATTTTTCAAGTGAGCATAGTAAATAAATGCAAATAGCTGAAATGTGTCACTATTGTAAATAACGTATAGTCCCGACCACGTAACCGTGCACTTAGCCTTGAGAGATCGCAGTAGAGGATACGGGAGGTAGAGGCTCAGTATACATATATACTTTCCTACAAACATGATAAGGACTGTCAAAACACTGACTTACAAGAGGTCGATATGATAAATTCGATAGTAAATTAGCTTCCGTATGAAATAACAAACAATCTTGAAATATATCTAGACATATCGGATTCAAAAACTGTTGATATATAGAACATTCTAAGTTTGAGAAATCTCTAGCGATCTCTCAAAGCCAAGTTCACGGTTTCGCGGTCCGTATTATAAGTTTAAACTATGACATTTGTCTAATTTACAAATGCGTTTAAACTATCACATGTAAAAATCAACACGTGTGTTTAGATTCTGACATGTAAATAGCTGATAAATGCGTTTGATGTATAGCATGTTACTAACTGACTAGTGTTTAAATTTAATTATTTAATTTTAGTAATTTCTCTATCTATTACTGTTTATTAGTAATATACTGTGGTTGAATTTAATAATAAATACACAAAAACCTCTTAACCACAAACTTTCTTTAATTCACCCTAATGTACATTTCAGTTACAAAGTAACCATCCTCAGAGGGATAACATACAAAGACTGTCTTTGTATGTTATCCCTCTGAGGATGGTTACTTTGTAACTGAAATGTACATTAGGGTGAATTAAAGAAAGTTTGTGGTTAAGAGGTTTTAGTGTATTTATTAATCTCTATCTATTTTGCCACTTAATATTGGGATTCTGTCATATGTATGTAATATTTATATTCATTTTAACTATTTATTAAAAAGTACTTAAAATAAATGTTTCTTTGTTGATCTATGTAGTAATTGACTTTAACAAAATTTTGTTCATGTTACTTGTTTTCTAGTTTAGAAAAAAACGGGTTTGTTTCAAATTTTAACCATGCCATTATATTTGAAACACTTGAAGTCTTTTTTAAAAATGTGGCATAAAAACGGAAAATTTGAGATGTGTGGAGGTTTTGTAAAGTAAGGCTAGGTATGTATTTGCTACATCTCATTTTATCCATATTACCATCAGTTGAACTTATCCGTGTTTGAAACACACGCGCGCTTGTACACATACTCACACACGCACTCCTAGGGTTCGTAGAAAGATAACAAAGTAAATGTGACAATTCTAGGATTGTTAGATAACTATAGCACTCAAAATGTTAATATACAACCTAACAAGAACCTAGAATTACCATAACTTTAACTAAGCTAATGTTTATAAATTAACAAGATTTACATATTTATTCTAAAAGCTTTTCATAAATCAGGCAACAGTGTAACTGTACATAGACCTACCTGCCGGCTAGGAGTCAGGCTGTCCGTTTGGTTGATGAAGTCGCTCCGGCCCCCGGACGGCTTCCTCTTGGTGCCGCCCACGGCCCACTTCATCAGAGTAACCGACGACCTCTTGGACGCCAAGCTGCTCGGCGACACCGGCGCATCGTCCTCGTATTCCTGAGGCAGATTAGAAGGGCTCAGGAAGATGTGCGTACGATAAGCATGGTGCTCCTCCATGACTGTATATCCGGATTCCCGATTTCGTTTACCGTGAACGCCGTGGCCACCTTTGCCACGGTTCCGTCCACCGAATTTCGTACATCTTTCCTTGCATCCTCCATCTCCTTGGAAATTTTTACGAAATAGTAAATTCATTGTTAAACGTCTAGCCACAACTAATGGGTGAGTCACACAACAGACAGCTATGTCAGAGAACTAACAAAAACGGGCTAACATGCAACTATACAAACAATTTACACACAACCATTCCGTACATTCTTATCTTTGTACAAGTTATCTCGTGATCTTTTTACAAACACACAACAATGCAACTAAACTATTAACACCGACTAGCCTAGACACAAGCAATGCCCAAAACCTCCACTACGCATTAACAATAACACAAACGTTGTGATTATGAAACTGTAATCGAGTTCTAACCTCCGAGATACATCGAAACCAGTGTACCGACGCACGAAAAGTCACAGAACCACTGCCAACTAAAACCACTCATAAACCCGAATGGAGGAACGGACGAGACGCACAGTAGGACAACACTGACGGAACGGTCCGAACGAAATTAGAGAAGTTGGCCCCGGTTTTTGGCTATTTCGGTAGCGCAAACAATAATTCCCGCGTAAATATCTTAGTCGTTCGCGAACACCTGACGTGCGAGCCTGAGGCTGCCACTGTGCTGTGAGATATAGCCTAAATAGTCTGGTTGGGACATCGAGAAGCGATATATCAAAGTATCGATATATCGGAGATGGATTGGCGATATTTTTCATCGATATTGTCATATCCGACATACCGGAAACATCGATATTTCCAGGTGATATATTTACACTTGAATTATAAAGAAACTAAAAATGTATTTTGATGTTGAAACGACTTCAAAGTCACGGGACACAGAACGGTTTATTTCGGAATTTCTGATCATGTAAAATTTAACCTTGATTTCTACAAGTATGGTAAACGTAAATAAACAAGAAATTGGCAACATGAGTATTTTAAAAAACGTTACGCGCCTGTTATTAACAGATGCTATTCGTATAGAATATTATGAAAATAAAAAAAATTAAATTGAGTAAGAATCTTGTCTCATACACGACTAAGAATGTAGGGTAGAAGTCACCCGGGGGGGGGGGGGACTTTCGAGAAACTATTCGAGATACGTCGGCGTGAAAGAGTTGATGGGGGTAACCAATCATACCACGGTAACGGGGGCCAAGGACGTGTAGGGGATTGTCAAGATTTAGAAGGATATTTCACCCCAAACTAGTACCTACAACAATTGGCTAGAATATATGTGTCAGTTGTTGGAACATCAGTTCCAGCTGAGAGGCTTTTTTAGAAATCTAGTCAGGTGTTATCGCCAGAAAGGGGTCAGAATAAGCCCCAATAATGTAAATATGCTGGTATTTGTGGGCTCTCTGGCAAGAGAATTTTGGAAAAATAATTTTAATTTGGTAAAATAAACAACAAAAATGTATATATTTGTAAATGCAAAATTTAATTTTTAATTTCAGTGTGCTGCAAAATAGCTTAAATAGATTAAAAAAATATGAGATTGTATTTCTCCTACGTTTTCACACACACACATATATATATATATATATATATATATATATATATATATATATATATATATATATACATATATGTGTGTGTGTGTGTGTTTGTGTGTGTATTTTAAAACAACATAAGTTATTTAAATACAAGAATATTTATTAATTTATATTCAAAGCTTTTCGTTGGTAAACAGTACCATCATCAGGAATGAAAAATACAATAATGGAAGCTATAGGCCTAAAACATATGTTAAATTAGAAATAGAATTGTTGCTTTTTATACAAATTGCCAAATTTATTTTGTTGCTGTAACATTATTCATTACCCATGAATGAAGAAAATAAAATAAGAGAAAAAAACATAATTCATCAAATTGCATTAGAAAACGGTTATAAAAAGAAAACTGTTGACAAACTTAATTATATTATTTTTAATAAACATTATAATAATTTAATTTACAAAAATAATAATAATACAATATGGACTTCATTTTTATTTATAGGCCATGAAATAAAAAATATCACCAAATTATTTAAAAATACAAATATCAAAATTGTATACAAAACTAATAACAAAATAATAAACATAATAAATAACAATAATAAAACAAATAATATGCACGATAAAGGTGGTGTTTATAAATTAGAATGCGAAAACTGTAATAAAGCGTATATAGGTCAAACCAAGAAAAAATTAAAAGAAAGATATAAAGAACATTTGAATGCCTATATAAATCCAGAAATATATAAATCAAATTTCGCAAATCATTGTATTAATAATAAGCACCAATTTCCAAATATTGAAAATATGAAACTTATAAAAGAAATTAATAAAGGATTAAGAATGAATATATATGAAGCATTCGAAATATATAAATACTATAATAATAACAAATTAATAAAAGAACAAATACAAATACATTCTAAATTTGATACTATATTAAATGTCTCTAATTTTACAGCAACAAAATAAACTTGGCAATTTGTATAAAAAGCAACAATTCTATTTCTAATTTAACATATGTTTTAGGCCTATAGCTTCCATTATTGTATTTTTCATTCCTGATGATGTTGGTACTGTTTACCAACGAAAAGCTTTGAATATAAATTAATAAATATTCTTGTATTTTAGTAACTTATTTTGTTTTAAATTATCAAACAAGAAAACATATATATATATATATATATATATATATATATATATATATATATATATATATATATATATATATATATTAATATATATTAAATATATTAAATATGGTGATATATTTTCTTGTAATATAGTTAATAAAATAAAATATTTCAAAAACAAGAATACTTTTAATGAATATATTTATTCATTTATATATATATATATATATATATATATATATATATATAATAACATAAACATATGAAGCATTTAGTCTAAATTACGTTAGTATTTAAAATAATAATAATCAGTAGAAATATTAAGAAAGGAGTGACCAAGGGCAGTGTACTAAAGTACGGACAAAGAGGGCTTAACCACTGTGATATTTCGGTTGTAGTCATAAACCAGTCGTGGGAAACCTATTGACAAAAAAGAATCCTAAGTATTCTAAGATTTAAGTATTTCGGGAAAACCAAGAATAGCATGGGAAAGTAACAGTGTTACCGTGTGGGAGCATAATTTGTAAAGGTGCGTGAGAACCACCGAAATAACCGAACCTGTTGGCAGAACGTTAGGCGTTCGACATTTAAAAAAGTTAAAGATGATTGGCTGTAATACACAAGGAGGGATATCATGCTTTTTCTTAAAAATTAAAATCATCGGGTAAACGAACTAAGTTTTTGGGGAACTTCGAAGTGTGCAAACGTATTGGGGGGGGGGCAGAGTTGTAAGCAATGTTTTAAAAAGAGTAAATTTGTTTTGAAGAGTTACGGGCATTGGAAAAGGAATTGTTAGTTTTTTATGTGTAGAAATTTAAAAGTGCGTCGAGAAATGAATTAGGCAGATAGTTAATAGAATAGAGAAGTAAGTTAATTACTGTGTAAAAGTGCAGTGAAGCAGTTAACCAGCCAACAGTGTCAGCAATCCAGAAACGCAAACACTAAGTACAACCTTTCCTATATTAGATTCAGCCAACAGAGATGTATAAATTAGTACATTCAGAACCAATTTAAGTTCATTGTCTTTATACAAATTGTAGTAGTTTTTTTCACCACTTTCTAAATTATAGAAGATCCCATAATAGCGACCCGAGAGAAAGACCTTTTTAGTAATTGTAGTATTAGTTGAGGAATCAATTCTTGTCACTGCATCGTATTATTGTGATTTGGTATTTTGTAATAATTGGATGTCAGATGAATAAATGTAGGTGATGTTAAATTTATATGATTGTTAAATTATTTAGAAACCTGAAGGTTTCGACTATAGGAAGATAGAGTAAATAAAAATAATGTAAGGGTAACTTATAAATAGCTTTTAGGTTATAATATACATAATAAAATATGTATTCTTGTGTATCAGAAAAAAATAGAGAAATGCAAATACAAGAATAATTGATATTTTTCTTTATTGATATTGTTTGTTAACGCAAAGCTTCGAATGATGATTGTATGATTCAATAAATTATTCTTGTATTTCTATTTCTCTTTTTTTCTGTTTTATATATATTTCATTGATTTCAAATGCGTTTTAATGATTTATAAGACAGTGTATATATATATATATATATATATATATATATATATATATATATATATATATATATATATATATATATATATAGAGAGAGAGAGAGAGAGAGAGAGAATATCAAATGTGTTTTCCTGTTAGAATATTTTTAAGATTAAATAATATACACTAATACAGGAATATTTAATTTATTGAATAATACACTCAAAGCTTTTCGTTGGTTGACATTACCAACATCCTCAGGAAATACAATACTAAGAATTGATTCTTTCTTTTATCATTCTTAGTATTGTAATTCCTGAGGATGTTGGTAATGTCAACCAACGAAAAGCTTTGAGTGTATTATTCAATAAATTAAATATTCCTGTATTAGTGTATATTATTTAATCTTAATATATATATATATATATATATATATATATATATATATATACGTATTATCTCATCAAAATGGAGAAAAATGACTGTATAATAAATACAGACTGTTATAGCTGTTCACTCATAAGCTGGCGCGCGATAGATCGGTAGAGAACAAAAAGCTAGCCCTATTAAAAATCATGCGTCTTGGATCAAAGGCCAAATGCCGTCGCAATGAAATTGCAGGCGTTGTGGTAGTTTAGAAAACTGATATAAGTAAATTTGTTCAAAAGTTTATGTAAATGATCTGGTTAATAAGACAATCAAACAAAATAATATTTATAGTGGGATTTCGACCTTGGAATATCTACATTGTTCTAATATAAATACTATACCTCATATAATGTCTGAGGAGCGGTCGTTTGCTCCCCCTAGCCCCCTCCGCCTATGCTCGCCTTTCGAGGTCACCTACTATACCTCTGCTCCAGAGAGGCTGTCCTTGAGCACAGAGACTGTAACTTAGCAACAAGGGTCTACCAAGACTAAACATTCTACAAACACAATGACGTAGTTCAGTACGCAGAAGTCACGTCAGTCTGCCCGCTGCTATACCTCTGCTCCAGAGAGGCTGTCCTTGAGCACAGAGACTGTAACTTAGCAACAAGGGCATATCTAGACTAAACATTCTACAAACACAATGACGTATTTCAGTACGCACATGTCACGCTAGTCTACCCGCTGCTATACCTAATTAAAGACACTCACCTCTCGCCTGAAAGCAATTTCAGTGCATATATACACGTCCCCTTGAAACCTTTTAAGACCACCCAGGGGGCGCGTCCCCCAATTTGAGAACTCATGTTTTAATACACAAAATTAATCATAAACACATTTTAACTCATTACTAATGTATAATACAGAATGTATCATAACCTATAAGTAATAAAACAGCTGTTTTATGAAATCATAAGTTACACACTTCTAAAGCACCGTCCAATAAAGTAAAACCACTCTGTTTTCATTCTTTTTGACCAGCTTTCTTCTAAGATCCTTTCTCTTATCTTCAGTAACCATACTTCTGTACTCTATAGGTAACAGGAACGATACAGTGATGTCCATTGTGATGTCCTTTTTGAATACTTTCACTCCAGTCCCTTCTCAATCCCCCTGAAGGTTTGTCGAACCGACACGATCCAGTTGTTTTTCTCAACTCAGGTAAAATAGTTTTGAAATTTGAACGACTTAAAATTTTTAAAAACCCCATCCATATTTAAAAAAAAAAATTAAAGAAATTTTAAGTAAATTCCTATTGACCTTAACAAAGAAAAATTTTACTTTACTTACCCTAGAGTACTATTTATGGTATTGTGTGGTAACCAAGGCAACAGTTTAAGGTTGTACAATGAAGGTTTCAACGACAACCAGATGGTGGCAAACAATTCATATATATCTTTGATAAATATATTTCTAGGTTTTGGAAAGTTGATGCAATGCCAAAGTGGTCTAGTCTTCGAACATAAAGATTCTGAGTTCGAATCTGGCTGGAAACCACAAATTTTATAATTTAATTATTGAATAAATATTTGAAAAAAACTATATTAACGTCAATTGTCATCCACTATATGTTTAAAAAAATGTATTTGAACTTGATTGGATGAATAAAATCATATTTTATTAACGACTGAAAATTTGTACAAAATATATATCAGGAGAGTGAGCTAATAAAAGGAATTTAATAAAAATAAAACAAATTGAGAACAATATAGAAATATTGTAAATTCTGAAATTTAAAACTGTTACCCGACAGCAACAGGTAACGACTCTGGTGTTAAACCAATTCATTTGAACTGCTATAATCTATTACAAGAATATTTCTCAATTCCTTCTATTAGCTCACACTTTCCTTATATATATATATATATATATATATATATATATATATATATATATATATATAAATCTTTAATAAAAATACATTTTATCCATCCACTCAAGTTCAAATACATTTTTTAAAATTTGTAGGGGATGACACTTGCTGTTATACCGTTTTGTTCAAATATTAATTAATTAATTTTAGTTGTAAATGGGGGAAAACGTCTCACAAAAGGGGAAAGGTATGCAATACAGTTATTTCGTCCCATTTGCCCTGAAATAAGTACTTGCATATGATTTCATAAAACAGCTGATTTTATGTTGCAAGTTATGTTTTAGAACAGCTGTTTTAACGCATAGGTTATGTTACTTTATTTAATTGTAATTGTTTTAATAAAAAGTAACTAAAATAAAATTTTTCTTTGTTAACCTAAGTAGGAATTTACTATAAAAAATGTTTGTTTATATTATTTGTTTTTTTAAAATTTTATAGTCCATCACGTTCGGTGAATCTTATTAATCACTTAAACAATAGCTTATGTCTATCCGAACTTTAAATTTAGTAAATTTGTTAAAACTTACTGAGACAGAACGTTTTCGATCACTATGTGGCGATCTTCATCATCTGCTTGGAGATGTTGGGTCAAGCGGTGACGGTTTTAAAGGTAGGTTTTCGATAGTATCAAATAGTATGTGTGATTTGTATTGTGTTTGTTCGTTTAATATGTTTGTACTTTGTGTTTTTGTGTGTCTGTAAATTTCATATTGTTCTAGTGTGTTGAGATGTGGTCCTTTTTTGTTGATGTGTAGGATTTCTAGGTTATGGTAAATTTCTGTGTATTTGTGTCCTGTTTCTTTTATGTGATTGTAAAATGTTGAGTTGGTGTTCTGTTTGTGTTCTTCGACTCTTTGTTAAAGCTGCGACTTGTTTGTCCAAAATGTAGAATTTGTTACTTTCGTTGCAGTTCAGTTTGTATATGCCTGGTGCTTGTATCATCTTTGTTGTTGGTGTTGTATTTTGTATTGTAACTTGTTATTAGTTTTGTATGCTATTTTGTATCCTATTTTTTGAAATTTGCGGGCTTTTTTGTTTGTTGTTTTGTTTATGTATGGTAATGTGATGTATTTGTTTTTCCTGTCTGTATTGTTAATTTTAGTGTTTTTTTTTTGTATTTTGTACTTGTTTTTGTTTCGATAATTACAAATATTAATTTGCTTCGATAAGTAGCTATTGCATAAATGTTCAATGAGTTATCGTAAGCACTAAAAATAACACGTCTACATTAACAGAATACAGTTAGACAATATGAAACGGAGATACAAGTAATAGACATTGAAAAACAAACTTTGAAAATAGTTGAAAATAATTAATATTATAAAAACGAAATTAACACGCCTTATAAGCTTGAGAAAAATAGGCCTACGTTAGTAATACAATGTGTTAAGTCAGTGCAAAAATAGACAGTAGATTGTGCATGATTACACAGTCTTGTATATTTATGATACTGCCTCTGAACATTGTGGTTGCAATACACAATCCGCCTCCTATAGAGATGAATGTGAAGATAATACAATTTCACAGGATTTTCTAACTCTCAATATATTATGAAACATTAGCAGTGCCAAGTTTAGACGTCTGTATCCTACTGAAGAACGATAAAATCATATAAAGTTCTGGATAATGTCTGCATCGCACAAACTAACAGCCACACTTGCGTTTATGTTATCCCCCACTCGCTATTCGTCAGCAATTCCTTTTTTTGTAGAATGTTAGCCCTAGCTATTGAGTTATGGTTTCTGTGCTTCTTGTGTATTAATAAAGAACAAAAGTCAAAATACAAATACAAGAATTATATTGGAAGTTACAATTCAAAGCTTTTCGTTGGCTAACAGTACCAACATATTAAACACTTCAAATTGTATTCAATTATAATTCAAATATAATTCTTGTATTTGTATTTTGACTTTTGTTCTTTATATATATATATATATATATATATATATATATATATATATATATATATATATATATACAGATATATTTACAATAAGAGTTAAATAGATTTATCTAAAGTTTAATTAACCTAACCAGCTTCAGTTTCATACTTAAATTGTAATTCTTGTAATAGCTTCCAAATGGGAGGGGGCGCGATCTCATGTCAGTGTTATAAAGGGGCACGCTGAGTCCTAAAAGTTGTGAGCCCCAGTATTAAAGAAACAATATTGGTAGACAATTTTTTTAAATTTTAATAAGAGTTAAATGCTGTCAGCTAATAATATAAAAGATAATATATAATGCTTAGAGATAATAAATTCTTAAAATACCGAAACATTTCATTTAGGTAATATTATTAAAAATTATGATTAAGTAACAAATTAAATATTATTAAAATGGCTAAACAGAGATGCCTTCCGCCCCTAGGTTTGCTGGAGGGGGGTAGTTGGGGCCACTACAACGTTTTCTAGTGAGTGAGGTATCCCGGCACGATCCTACAAAAAAGTTCCTATGCACAGCACGTTTTCTAGTGCTTTCAATTTCAAACAGGGTAGATTATGCCTCCCTAGGACCAAGTCCCCAGTCTGGGGTTCCGGCCCTTGGGTAAGGCCAAGCGAAAGTGCATAGCGGTCCGATTGCATTACCTGGACCAAACTAACCAGACGGGGTATGGGGTAAGGAAACCTGGTCGTTTGGAAGGTTCTACTGGTCCCGAGTAGTTCTGGAAGAGCTGTGGGACAGCTGTCGCTGGAGGAGTTCGTCTCTTCTCAGCGGTAAGCCGGTAACCAGTCAAGGCCTTGCAGTAGGGTCGAAAGACTCCAACATACTGATACCACAGTTCTTGGCACCAAGCCCCCCGCCTCGGGCCTGACGCTAGTCACCCGGAGTCAGGAGTTTGAGGTTGGATTCGTGGAGGTAGTGGTCTTATTAACTGTATAGTAGAACTCTCAACAGTAAAGCTAACAATGTGTTCTTTGGCAAGGGAGATAAGAGCCGAGAGTCTAGGTGCTTCCTTGCTACACTCTTCAGTAAAGCTAACAAATGTGTTCTTTGGCAAGGGAGATAAGAGCCGAGAGTCTAGGTGCTTCCTTGCTACACTCTTCAGTAAAGCTAACAAATGTGTTCTTTGGCAAGGGAGATAAGAGCCGAGAGTCTAGGTGCTTCCTTGCTACACTCTTCAGTAAAGCTAACAAATGTGTTCTTTGGCAAGGGAGATAAGAGCCGAGAGTCTAGGTGCTTCCTTGCTACACTCTTCAGTAAAGCTAACAATGTGTTCTTTGGCAAGGGAGATAAGAGCCGAGAGGCTAGGTGCTTCCTTGCTACACTCTTCAGTAAAGCTAACAAATGTGTTCTTTGGCAAGGGAGATAAGAGCCGAGAGTCTAGGTGCTTCCTTGCTACACTCTTCAGTAAAGCTGACAATGTGTTCTTTGGCAAGGGAGATAAGAGCCGAGAGTCTAGGTGCTTCCTTGCTACACTCTTCAGTAAAGCAAACAAATGTGTTCTTTGGCAAGGGAGATAAGAGCCGAGAGTCTAGGTGCTTCCTTGCTACACTCTTCAGTAAAGCTAACAAATGTGTTCTTTGGCAAGGGAGATAAGAGCCGAGAGTCTAGGTGCTTCCTTGCTACACTCTTCAGTAAAGCTAACAAATGTGTTCTTTGGCAAGGGAGATAAGAGCCGAGAGTCTAGGTGCTTCCTTGCTACACTCTTCAGTAAAGCTAACAAATGTGTTCTTTGGCAAGGGAGATAAGAGCCGAGAGTCTAGGTGCTTCCTTGCTACACTCTTCAGTAAAGCTAACAAATGTGTTCTTTGGCAAGGGAGATAAGAGCCGAGAGTCTAGGTGCTTCGTTGCTACACTCTTCAGTAAAGCTAACAAATGTGTTCTTTGGCAAGGGAGATAAGAGCCGAGAGTCTAGGTGCTTCCTTGCTACACTCTTCAGTAAAGCTAACAAATGTGTTCTTTGGCAAGGGAGATAAGAGCCGAGAGTCTAGGTGCTTCCTTGCTACACTCTTCAGTAAAGCTAACAAATGTGTTCTTTGGCAAGGAAGATAAGAGCCGAGAGTCTAGGTGCTTCCTTGCTACACTCTTCAGTAAAGCTAACAAATGTGTTCTTTGGCAAGGGAGATAAGAGCCGAGAGTCTAGGTGCTTCCTTGCTACACTCTTCAGTAAAGCTAACAAATGTGTTCTTTGGCAAGGGAGATAAGAGCCGAGAGTCTAGGTGCTTCCTTGCTACACTCTTCAGTAAAGCTAACAAATGTGTTCTTTGGCAAGGGAGATAAGAGCCGAGAGTCTAGGTGCTTCCTTGCTACACTCTTCAGTAAAGCTAACAAATGTGTTCTTTGGCAAGGGAGATAAGAGCCGAGAGTCTAGGTGCTTCCTTGCTACACTCTTCAGTAAAGCTAACAAATGTGTTCTTTGGCAAGGGAGATAAGAGTCGAGAGTCTAGGTGCTTCCTTGCTACACTCTTCAGTAAAGCTAACAAATGTGTTCTTTGGCAAGGGAGATAAGAGCCGAGAGTCTAGGTGCTTCCTTGCTACACTCTTCAGTAAAGCTAACAAATGTGTTCTTTGGCAAGGGAGATAAGAGCCGAGAGTCTAGGTGCTTCCTTGCTACACTCTTCAGTAAAGCTAACAAATGTGTTCTTTGGCAAGGGAGATAAGAGCCGAGAGCCTAGGTGCTTCCTTGCTACACTCTTCAGTAAAGCTAACAAATGTATTCTTTGGCAAGGGAGATAAGAGCCGAGAGTCTAGGTGCTTCCTTGCTACACTCTTCAGTAAAGCTAACAAATGTATTCTTTGGCAAGGGAGATAAGAGCCGAGAGTCTAGGTGCTTCCTTGCTACACTCTTCAGTAAAGCTAACAAATGTGTTCTTTGGCAAGGGAGATAAGAGCCGAGAGACTGGGTGCTCCCTTGCTACACTCTTCATTTTTCTACATCTTTCTCTGTACAAACATTTACAACAGCACAACTGCAAACTGCAAACTGCGCATCTCTAATATCATCCTCCTAGACAACTGTCACTCTGAGCACAAACAAGTAATAAAAAAAGAAAGTCAATTCCTACTAAGGTTAAAAAAAATATTTTAGTTACACTTTAACTTATTATTGCAAAAAATATAAACATGTATATACATATGACATAATCACAATATTAAGTTGCAAAAAACAGAATTTTCTTGTAATTTTCCTGTCTTTACAGTATATAGTGTTGGACTATTATTTATTGTTTGTTACAATTTATTCTTTTTTTTTGTTTTGAATTTTTGAAGATGACAGTGGTTTATAATTTATCATTCTTTTCATTTCTTTTAATGCTTCATTATTGCAAAGATCGTTTCTTTTATAATTTCATTTACATCTTTAAGTAATAGATTTCTAGCTGTGAGAAAGTTAGCTCGGTCACACAATGCTGGATTTCAAACATGTAGCTATTCAATTCGAACCCAATGGTGATATTAACTTTTTAAAACTAAATTATTTAATAAATATGTGAAAAAACGTTATTAGCATCAATTATCATGCAATACAGGTTAAAAGAAATATATCTGAACTTGATTCTATGGAATAGAAACGTATTTTATTAACGATTGAAAATTTGTACAAGACATACAAATATATATATAAGGAGAGTGTGAGGTAAAAGGAGAGGAGAAATATACAGGACTGGTATTCAAATTTGCCGAATAATTAACACCAGTGTCCCTTAAATAAATCTAATAAAGCGCGTATTTCGCATGTAGATTTTTAATAATATTCTTACACCATATTAATGAAATTCGCAAGATATTTTCTTTTTGAATTAATTAAGTGACCTTGGAAAGGGGATTCTGTCACGCAAGGAATCCATTGGGGCTGATAAGAGGCGAGTTTTTGTTTATCTATAATATTGCTCCCGGACGTCTCTATTTATAACCAGGGCAAATAGGACAGTATGAAAAAAAAACAGGAATTAATTTTATTTTATCACAATACATTACAAATTGCCAACATTTCTTTACTTCAGAAAGTGTTAACAGTTCTGTTGAGTATTTTTACTGTATCTTATATTTTTTAGCTTTTACAGTTACAAATGGGTTTTTGAGTTAAAAGTAATGTTTTCTTCATACATTTTTTTTTAACTTTTAGTAGATGACACTTGATGTTAATACGGTTTTTTTAAACGTTAATTCAATAATTAAATTTAATGAATTAATTTTAGTTCTATATGAGAGAAAACTTTTCACAAAAGGGGCAATGTATGCAATATAATTATTTTGATACATTGGGGTTAAATTTAGTGATAACATATGATTTCATAAAACAGCTGATTATACCTTATAGGTTATGTGGTAGAACAGCTGTTTTACGTATTGTTACGTTATTTATATTATTTGTAATTTTTTTAATAAAAAGTAACTAAAATAAAAGTTTTCTCTGTTGACCAAAGTACGAATTGTATTTCAAAAAAAATTGTTTATATTAATTCTCCTCAATGGGATGAAAAATGTTGGCACTTTAGGATGAAATAGCATAGATAATGCTACACTAGCCCTAGATTGATCTTGTGATTATACTTTTATTCAAACAAACAATTTATGCACATTAAGAATAAACTGAATTTAAATTCATAAATGTTATTATTATTAACTTTATATGTGGGTTTTATTATTGTTGAATGAATGAGGCTATTGAGGTTTATGTCTATGCATAAAAATATATGTATATTAACCTCAGATTCATTCCTCAGAGACATTGTAATTCCTTGATAAATGGGACCACCATTTATGTTATGCAAATAGGTTTGGAGACATGTTTAATTACTCTGTGGTTGAGTGTTAACCACAGTACGGGGGTGGAATTGGAGGGAGGGGCATTTATCATGATACAAGACTGTTTTCTTAACACCATGCACAAGGTTATGCAGGATTGGCATAAGCTTCAAGTTCTAAATGGGGGACACGTCGCGTCGTAAGACCTGTGTCGGCGAGCCATTGGTCTTACAAGTAGTATTACTAACATATAAATCAGTCTTTCTCAATCTCTATGGGTAAGGGAAATATATAAAGGCGTGTTAGCTATATTACTAAATAGCGACATTTTGGTACAAATATAGAAACAGGCTAAATGTTGAAGACGACATCCTTTAACTACGCAGAAAAAGTAGTTCCGCCTTCCTCATTTTCAGAGGGTAATTGTAAATTTTGGTTTTTGTAAAACAATATAATATAATTTTTTTTTCTATTTAGAAGGTATTGTTATTTTTACTAGAGCATAAATTAAAATTAACAGGAAACTTTCAAACGTATGAAGTGTTTTGATTTGCAATTTCTGGACCCCTTTAATTCATTACCATAACTTGAATAAACCTCCATAACTTGTATATATCCTTCTATGTTTAAAAACACAAAATATGTAGCTAAGGGAAGGTTTGATTATTGAAATCCAAAAAGGCGAACGTCATTAAAAAACTGAGAGCTTCTAACATAAAATAACCCCTTTTCGTTTCTTTTCCATTAACTAGGAGGGTCGTTCAGCTGTTATGACAGCTGTTAAATTTTTCTGTAATTTCAAGTTCTTCTCTTACGAATAACGACTGGTAATCTTTATAGTTTATGACAGTTTCGTTTTTTGTACTTCCTCTCTACCTTGCTTTTCAATTCCTTCTATTAGTTCACACTTTGTTTATTTATAACACAACTTGTACATATTTTCAATTTTTATTAAAATACTTTTTATTTATTCACTCTGGTTTAAAAAATTTTTAAAATAATTTGTAGGGGATGACACTTGATGTTAATACAGTTTTTTTCAAATATCAATTTATTAATTAAATTTAACTATTTCATTTGAGTTTTACTTGAGAAAAAAACTTTTCACAAAAGAGGCAAGGTATGCAATACAGTTATTTCGTCCCATTTGGCTTAGAATAAACGATAACATGATTTTATAAAACAGCTGATTTCATGTTATAGGTTATGTGGTAAAACAGAGGTTTTAACGCATAGGTTATGTTACTCTACTTTTATTAATTGTAATTATTTAATAAAAAGTAAGTAAAATTAAATTTTTCTTTGTTAACTTAAGTAGGAATTGACTTTAAAAAGTTTATATTCCTTGTTTAAAATTAAACTATTATCTGGTTTTTTAAAGACTCCTTTTTACACTCTTTTCGAGGTCACTGTTTTATGTTCTGTCAGTGGTTCTGTAAAAAATCTATTAAGCAAACTTTGCAAGAGGATGAAAATTGAATGGCGTATATAAGAGTTGATGAGGGGGGAGCTAACTTTACCCAAAATACAAACAACAAATTTTAAGTTTTCATTAAAACATTTTTTTAAAATTTTTCTGGATACAGTTTTATTAAAATTACAGTTAAAAATACAGTTAAGTTTTATTAAAATTTGGTTAAAACAGTTTTTAGGATACAGTTTTTACTTGAGTAGTACATAGAGATCCTTATATAAGTGTAAGCCTAGTAAGTAAATAATTATTATTTATCAGACACACGCTTTTGGGATACACAAAAAAACCAATTACTTTTTACGAAATTAGATTAGTTTTATTAAACCAAGAATAATAATTTCTACCTTTAAATTTACCTCACTATTTTAGATTTTAGTTTTGGATTAATTTTTAATATTATTTAGTAAAATGTTAAATAAAAGTTATTAATTTTATATATTTCGGGAGGTCCCGGCCCTCCTTTCACCCCCATACTTCACTGTGAGAATTTGTAAAAGAATTTCGTTTGTAATTTGTGAAAAATATTTTAAAATATAAAGTATTACTAGGATTTTAAATTTTTACGATCGATATTTTTTTATAAACTTACCTAGAGTTTAACAAATCCGCAAAACATATACATTTGTTTTATTAAATTATGTTTTCTAAAATAGGAATAAATTGTCTTTATTGGTAAATTTTTGGGATGTTTCACAAAAGTTAGTTTTGTCTTATGAACCTACGCGCTCTATTCTCCTTATCGTTCTTATAAACATTTCTAAGATACTAATTAAAATAAAGTTTGTCCAGAAAGATTTTTCATTTTTTGAACACTTTTCTCTTGACCTAATTGAATATATAAGCGAGGGGTTATTTTTTTCATTTTGTTTTCTCTCTGGAGGCATCACTTTCTGTAAAATCTTGTTTGTATTGTTTCAAGATTAATTTATTCTCTTCGGGAGATTGGAGTGTTGGGGAAGAGGAGATGTTGGAAAATAAATTGAAGTGTTGGTTCAATTAAACTGCGGTAAAAATTTAAATAAGAAAAACACTTTTTTGCATCCACTCGGAACGCAATAAGCGGAACCGTTTTAATTATCAAGTGTTCCGTGCAATTAACGGTCTTGTTACTCCGTATACAATGACGCCCACTCGTGAAACCCACTCAGTATTACTAGAAGCATTCTCGCCGATGTGACGCAAAGGAAGATGTGAAACGAAATCTGGGAATCCGTGATATCCAATCTAACACAAACAGGCAACGTTGCAACATATTAGAACACATATTGTCTAGTACTAGCATGCATCTACTTAGCTACGCACACACTACGAGAACAACACAGCCAATTCCATGCAAAGCTATTCGCCAGAAAGCAAAGTATTTCTGTTCCGTTGGTGTTCCAGATACAACCGGCCATAACCGACCCGAACTGAACCTTCAGTAGACCCCCTCCCACTCTATGCACATTTATTTATAAAACTTTAGATTTCCTCTTTCAACTAAAACTTATAATTTTTTTAAAGTTTTGAAGGTCAATTCAGCATTAAATTCACTTTAATAACTTGAATGTTGGTGGGCTAGTTAATATTTTGCAGCAGCTTAATTAACTATGATTCTGTTATTGTATTTTATTCATTTAATTTCTTCTCTTAGTTCACACTCTCCCTGTAAATAACTTGTTCAAATATTCAATCGTTATTAAAATACTCTTTACTTGATCCACTCAAGTTCAAATACATTTTTTTAAAACTTGTAATGGATGACACTGATGTTAATAGTTATTAATTCAATAATTCAATTTAATGAATTAATTAATTTTAGTTATGTACGGGTGGGGGGTTTACAAAAAGGGCGAGGTAGGCAATACAGTAATTCCGTCCCAGTCGGCTTAAAATAAGTATTAACATATGATTTATTAAAACAGCTGATTTTATGTTTTAGTTTATGTGCTAGAACAGCTGTTTTTACGCATAGGTTATGTTACTTTATTTATATTAATTTTTAGTATTTAATAAAAAGTGACTAAAATAAAAGTTTTCTTTGTTGACCTAAGTAGGAATTTGCTTTGAATAATTTTTGTTTATATTACTTGTATAGATGTTGATTATGTTTAACATGAAATCAAAATTATGTCGATTTTAGTTCAGATTATAAAAGTTTAAATGTATATATTTTGGCCGCACGTGATGTGTACGGTTACATGTTTTCGTTGGTTTTCCTTTAAAAATGTATCCCACACCTTCAGGATTACTGCAAATACAGTGTGTAGCGATAAAAGTGTATTCGGAACACGTAGTGCGGGAAGCATGTAGCCTCACGTAGGCGTCGGGGGTTTGAAGGAAGGGAGTGAAGGCAAGAACATTACGTTTACCGTCTGCACAGCCACTTTTATACACAATTTCAAGAGGTTACGGATAAGTCTACTTGGGCAAATAACGCTAAAGCATAAATTATATTTTCCCTCGTCAATGAATACAAATAAAGTGGTAGATCCTTTTATACTAATTACAACTCTAAAGATGGTTGGCCTAATAATTAAATAAACAACTGCACACGAACCCACAAAACAATATAGCCTACTTTATTTTTATACGCGTTTCAATGACTTTGTCATCATCATTAATGAGTTGCAGTTATAAATTTGTAGTAGTGTCGCTGTTGATGATGACATAAGTCATAGAAACGCGTATAAAAATACAGTATATTGTTTTGTGAGGTCGTGTGATGTTATTTATTTATAACCTTATTTCTCAAGCTGCCTTAATTATTACTCTGAAGATGACTTCTCACCAATACGCGCAGCTTACTTCTGTGCTGGAACGAGCAAAATAGAATAGAGCCTAGTGATACATTTCCAGTGTGCTATAAGATGAGGTTAAACATGTATTTCTCTGAATGTTAAGTTTTTGGTGCAGCCGCTAAGATCCATGGTCCTAGGGATTTCCTACATCGACATCAACGTTTTTTTTTTGAATCATCTATGACGTATAGGATCTACATAATACCCAAAATCCGTTAGAGACGCAAATAGCTAAATGTAAAATTAAGATTTTCATTTTAAGGTGATCATTCTATTTATACTATCATCTACAAAATAAATAAAAAGAATTGTATAAGGACATGGTTATGATAAAAATATGCGAATGGGATTAGCGATCTATTCCATGGGTTCTTCTCGCGCAGATGACCATATTTCAAAACCTTGATCACTCTTGGTAGTGTCTTCTCGTTTGAAAGTAAATAAAAAGGATAAATGAAATGAAAAAGTATTTGTTATTCTTTGCATAAACCTCCTGTATAACTGAAAGCATGGCTTGCGATCGCTTACGGGTAGTCAGGTTTAGCGTGGTCTATCAAATGCGCAAGAGGGGAAGGCAGATGAGACGCGAGTGGGGATTTGTACCGCGGTAGGGGAATCGGCTGAGCGTTGTATAGTCGAGATCAAGTAATTGAGCACTTGGCCTTGAGAGATTCCAATAGGGAAGGTGGAATGCTGCCTTCAGTAAGTATAAATACTTTCCTATAAACATGATAAGGATTGTCAAAATACTGACTTGGACGATTAAATAGATTCGATGATATATTATTCGGTATGAAGTAACAAACAATGTTGAAATATGTGTAGCCATATCGGTTGCAGAAGGTGTTGATGTATAGAATATTATGTAATATGTTTTTAGAAGTGATAGTACTCGAAAAAGCGGAAGTGAGCAAGTGTACAGTTAACTGGACCGTGCTATACCTTGTAGTCTGCACGAATGTTAATAGAAGGCTATATCAGGGAGTACCTTTATTACACAGATCAACTCAAGTGCTTCTGCGCATCTCGAGATCACCGGTCAGGCTAAACCTGACGGTCATAAGGAGGGGGAAATGTAAAAGTAGCAAATATAGGTGTAAATGTAGTTATGAATATTAAGTGCGGTTAACTAGAGCTGTTTAACCAAGGTTAGTTGCCCCCTGAGTTGTTACGCAGTGTGAGTTGTTACGCAGTGAAACATCTATAAAACAAAACTGTTCACATAATTATTTTGTTTCTACATTAAAAGCGGTTTTATTTACTAAAAATTTATTTTACGACGACATTCAAGCTCACGTATATTGACTTCGTTTTGTTCGAAATGTGCAGAATTTTATTTCTGAAACAATAAAATTTTTTAAACTCTATAAACTCTCATAACTGAATTAATATAAATTTAAAACGACCATTCTTGTGTCGTGTTTGTTCTTTGAATAGGACGCGTCACGTGAGAAAGTGTAAACTACACAATATTGTCAAGAGTAACCAACAGCTTCCAAAATAATCACGGACGGCGGCTATGAATAGCCCGACTTGACTTATGGATGGTCACGTGATGAAGTAAACTGCTAAAGTGTGGTTAGGTAAATAAAAATACACAAAGCAACTGCACACCACAGACACTAGCTTTTGTTTTATTACAGAAAGTAAAAAACCTTTCAAAGTAAATAATGTAGTTTTCTTTAAAGTGTTTAGACTAAAAGAGGTCGCATTTAGCCGCGCATAGAGCGCACATATGGTACATGAATACAGGACATTTAGTCCCATTTTCTACCCTGGGTTAGGTACGGCATATCTAAATAATCATATCTAAACGTATATTTAGTTCACAGGAGTCGTACAGAGGTCCATAAATATACCTCACTTAATTTATCATACCGACCTTCTATGACAACACATTTTTTCGATTAATACCAAATAGGATATTTTATCTATCAGTTTTGGTAAATTATTGAACTAATAATTGTAGCTAACTAATCTAGTTTTGTGATAAAAGTACAGAAACAAATTAAATTTTTTTTTTAATAAGTCAAAGCCCCAACCGTCTTACTTTAGTCTAAAAATAAGGTAAAAACGTCTGTATGAATCTGTATAACTTATTGTAACGGAAAAATCCCTCCGGTGATAAAAATAAAGTAATAAACCTATGCGTTAAAACAGCTGTTCTACCACATAACCTATAACATAAAATCAGCTGTTTTATAAAATCCTAGGTTATCACTTATTCAGCTGTTTTATGAAATCATATATTATCGTTTATTTTAAGCCAAATGGGACGAAATAGCTATATTGCAAAACTTGCAGCCTTTGTGAAACGTTTTTCTCTCTTATAAAACTAGAATTTATGTTTCATTAAATATAATTAATGAATAAGTATTTGAAAAAAAAACGTATTAACATCAAGTGTCATCCACTACAAGTTTTAAAAAGTATACGTGTACTTGAGTGGATGAATAAAAAGTATTTTAGTAACGATTAATATTTTAAACAAGATTTATAAATATATATAGAGAGAGTGTAAACTAATAGAAGGAATTGAAAAAGATTATATGTCAGGACAACAGTTTCAAACCCCTGAATGTATCATAAATACTGTTTAAGTTGTTTTAGACAATAATACAGATTTGTTTTTAATAATATAAAGGGTATACGCGGAGGCGGATCCAGATTTAATCCTGAGGGGCACAACAATTGTGTAAATAATTTACAGGAAGGGGGGAGGTTAGCGCTACACACAAGTTTATTAGTTACCACATTGGAAAAACACTGTCTAAATAGTCCTATTACAGAAGCAAATATAGACTTTTAAATATCCGCTTATTTTGAAATAAAGTGTGTCTAGTGAATATTTTGTGTGTCTGGGAGGGCCAGCAAGAGTATATAGGCCCTACGTGTAATTACAGAACCAGACATATTTGCCTTGGATAGACATTGCGTTTTTTCGAAAATAGAAAATTTAAGAATCGACCGGGAAGTTATTTACATGTGATTGGCAAAACCTAAGTCTAAGTTGGCAAATTATTAAAATTTATTGCGACGCTATTGTTTCACCTCCACATCTTCCAAGTATGAAAACTTGGCAGGTTATTACTACACCAACAATATCAAACATTGTAATGGATTTTTTAAAAATGAAGCATCAAAATGTAATATTTTCTTAAAGTCAATTTCTATCTAGGTCAACAAAAACCTTTATTTTAGTTACTTTTTATTAAATATTAACAATTGATATAAATAAAGTACCTATACGTTATAACAGCTGTTCTATCACGTATAACACAAAATCAGCTGTTTTATGAAATCATATGCTATGACTTATTTTAGGTCAAATGGAATGAAAACTATACGGCACACCTTTCCCCTTTTGTGGAACGTTTTCCTCCTGTACCAATCCAAAAATTAATTCATTATATTTACTTAATAAATTATTATTTGAAATAACTCTATTAACAACAATTGTCATCAGCTTCAGGTTTTAAAAAATGTATTTGAACTTCAGAGGATGAATAAAAAGTATTTTTATTAACGATTGAAAATTTAAAAGGGTATATGTATGTATATATATATATATATATATATATATATATATATATATATATATATATATATATAAGGAGAGTATGATTTAATAGAGGGAGTTTAATGAATATCAAAGAATAACAATACTTACTCATGATATATAAATTTATTTTAAACCTGTTTCGTTGAGTTTCATGTCATCATCTTCCATGAGAATATTACTAAATCCTAATACAGAGGTTGTTTGTTCTAAATTATTGAACAATTGTATGATTTTATTTTACCACAAAGGTGAAAAATATATTAATATGAAATTTCATACAGCCTATTTTTTAAAAATAAATCGTTTTTTAGATAATAGTTTCATATGAATCAACTAAAAATAAAAAAAAACAACAACTAAGGTTTAAATCAGCCCCTCCCCCATCAAGACCCCTAGCTTACATGTAGTTACAACAGTGAGATAAGTATAAACAGAATCGATATGTTGTTTTTTTTCTAAAATTATTCTTAGCAAAAATATGACCTATTTGCATTAATTATTCCATATTCGCCCGGATAGCTCAGTCGGTAGAGCATTAGACTTCGTGGGTTCAAGTCCCAGTTGGGGCGGTAAATTTTAATAATTTATCCTCAATCACGTAAATATTACTTTATCTATTTTGCTGAAATTTTACAGACATTCATAGGGTCCCTGGTTAAAACACAGGCATATTTTTATTCAGAATTTCTGTCCGCCTCACGGTTCTTGAAAACCCCTATAACACTCAATTTTCTATACTCCATTTTATACATAACTTCCCGATTTAATCAGTGGATAATCACCTGTAACAGTCACCTTTAAACACATTTCAACAGCTGATAGTAATTTATTGTTATTCATCTTTCTAGGTTAGTTTACTTTACAAATGTTATGTTACAAGTAGAAGTTTTCCCTTCCCTTGGTTTTCATAACAATAATCGATAAGTTTATAGTTTGATATATTTATTGGGAACTCAATAAATTTATTACTCAATGACGTAAAAACTACTGGACCCATTGAGCTGAACTCGGTGGTATTTATTTTCCGTTCTCACGTGTTCGATTTTAGCGAAAACAATTATACTGGGCGACGAAGAAAGTCATCAGAGATACGAAAAAAATACGAAAACTCTTGCTCACGCCCCAAAAGTTTATAATTTTGGAAAAATGTAATTCCCCCAAACGTGGTGCTAATAGTGCTGGTAAAAATGCACATTGCCCACCCCTAATACAATGCATATAAAATGAATTAAAAACATTTCCTGAAGCTATATTGACAATTATTGTTTGTTATTGCCACGGAAAATTCATTTTATATACCTATCAAGTATCCAGTCAGGATAGATGTTCTTATCCCTGATGACTTTCTGCGTCGCCCGGTATGTTTCCCCTATCAAACACGTGGGAACGGGAAATAAATACTTGACATTTTACATGTACATTCTTAGGGTCCCTGGTTTTCACATAGGAATTTTTTATTTATAAATCCATTAGGACACCGTCCCACTGGCCTTGGAAACTCCCTTAACGGTAGGCTTATAAACTATAGTTTGATATATTATTTATTGGGTTTTAATGTCAGTAAATTAAATTCAACCCAAATACAAATTAAATAAATACAAATGTTCGTCAACTCCGTACGGAAGTACGGGTACTTTGCTAGTTGGTTATACATTTCATAAGAGATGATATTTTTAAATTTGTAAATTGCCTACTTAACGTCGATAAAGTTTGTAAATTTCTGCATCACCAAGGTACAACAAAGCTCTACAGAGGGTAATTATAAATTCGTACAGCTTATTTGTTTAAAAATAATTCGTATTGGAGCAAATAATTTCATATAAATGAACTAAAATTACAATCTTACTAGGGATTAAATTGACAACTCTCCCTCCACTTCCCCATTCAGGCCTCTATCTTACATGTAGTTACAGTAGTGAGATAAATTTAAACTAGATAGACGTGGTGTTGGTTTCTATTATTATCCTTAGCAAAAATGTGACCTATGTAAACATAATTGTATATATATATATATATATATATATATATATGTATATATATGTATATATATATATATATATATATATATATATATATATATATATATATATATAAATATATATATATAATTAATAAATTTAAAATATTTCAAAAACAAGAATACTTTTAATGAATATATTTATTCAAAGCTTTTCGCCGATTAAATAGTATCAGCATCTTCAGGAAAATAATTATCTATTTAAAAGGAGATAATTATTTTCCTGAAGATGCTGATACTATTTTATCGGTGAAAAGCTTTAAAGAAATATATTCATTAAAAGTATTCTTGTTTTTGAAATATTTTTAATTTATTATATATATATATATATATATATATATATATATATATGCATGTATGTATATATATCTTTCAAATTTTCAAGCGGTAATAAAATATTTTGTATTCAACCACTCATGTATTGAAATTGTATTAAAATACATATGTATTAAAATTATTCTTGTTTTTGAAATATTTTAAATTTATTAACTATATTACAAGAAAACATATCACCATATTTAATATATATATATATATATATATATATATATATATATATATATATATACATATATATATATATATATATATATATATATATATATATATATATATATATATAGAGAGAGAGAGAGAGAGAGAGAGAGAGAGAGAGAGACTATACATGTATATAATATAACATGCATGTAATATAATATAATTATGCATATATATATATATATATATATATATATATATATATATATATATATATATATATATGGTTTGCTTATATAATTTATGGAAATTAAGTGTATATTTTTAAATAAATAAAACCTCTAAACCACAAATAACATTTTATTTAAACCTTATGTACATTTCGATTGCCCAGCAATAATCTTCAGAGGTATTTAAAAAATACAACTCGAGTTGTATTTTTTAAATACCTCTGAAGATGATTGCTGGGCAATCGAAATGTACATAAGGTTTAAATAAAATGTTATTTGTGGTTTAGAGGTTTTATTTATTTAAAAATAAACATTACGCCACAGTTGCTTCATATAGTTATGGAAATTAAGTGGTTAATAATTCCAGTAGTCTGGAATAACGTGATTGCAATTTTTTTAACAATGGAATCTTTATATCGGTATACATCTTCGAAATGAATTGCAAGTTTCTTGTTCGCACATAATACAATCTTTTACTAACTCGGTTGTAATTTACATAATGTAAACATATTTTTTGTATTCATGTGCTGTAAACTTCGCAGAATAGAAACAGTGTTGCAACGTGCAGGTTTAATACATATAGAGGTACATAGGCTGTCAATAGTATACACGATACATACATGTATGCATATAATTGATATAAATAAATCGATTATAAATTGGACAAAATAATAGCTATAAACTATTAAAGTTGTTGTTGAATCTACTGATTAAACTATTAGTAAATCTTGCGAACACTGTAAGTTCTAAGTAAATACTTTAGAACTTGCTGACGCGTTTCGAAGCAATCGTTACAACCGAGTTGGTTAGCTTGTTAGAAACTATTGTTTGTGCATTCACAACGATTAGTTGTGGAATTATTACACAGTTATAGTTTAAAATAATATTGATTAATAAAAAGTAAAAATCATTGTTTTCAAAATGGGACATGTATATATATATATATATATATATATATATATATATGTAAGTTATATAACATAATTTAGCCTTAAGTGTAATAGACAATGTATAGCCCGATGTTATTATAAGACAGATGCATTGCTAAGCCTAGTAGCATAAGATAAGCAGGTGTGCAAAATTCTTAGAATAGATAAGTCAGCATCTCTGTGGATAGCAATAGAGACGCTTTGGAAATGTCAGTGTATGTATAACGGTCGCAAGGACTGGTCACCTCTATTCATAAGAGTTTTACCAGATCTTTCTATGTAATTACTATATTCCTAATTATATTAATAAAGTTCTATTTTTACTTCAGAATTAAATTTCAGAAAACACTTTACTACGGCAGTGTGTGTATATATATATAAAGAACTAAGTCAAAATACAAATACAAGAATTATAATTGAATTTACAATTCAAAGCTTTTCGTTGGCGAACAGTACCAACATCATCAGGAATATTAAACAATAAATACACATACACACACACACACACACACACACACACACACACACACATATATATATATATATATGCATATGAAAGAAGGGCTCGAGACGAGGAAACCAACAGAGGGAAACAATGGGCATCACTTAGTAGTCGCGGTCCTCTGGTGCCCCCAAGCGATAGGGAAAACTGCTGTGGCTGACTTTCGACTCCTGACAGGACACGACTATCTCCAGGCCCACATCTACCGTTTTACCCTAGCAGAATCCGATACGTGCCCGCTCTTTCTCGATGAATGGGAACCATATTTCAACCTGTCCTTACTTGGACGACCAGCTGTCTATAATCGGTCATTACTGGGAGGTTCGACGCCGACTGGTTCAAAAGCCAAGTGCGGGCATTGGCTAGAGTAAAGTATATATATATATATATATATATATATATATATATATATATATATATGTATATATATATATATATATATATATATATATATATATATATATATATATAATATGTTTTCTTGTTTAATAATGTAAAACAGCATAGGTTATTCAAATACAAGAATATTTATTAATTTATATTTAAAGCTTTTCGTTGGTAAACAGTACCAACATCATCAGGAATGAATAATACAATAGATTATATAGAATGATAATACAATATACTGTATATATATATATATATATATATATATATATATATATATATATCCTATATATATATATATATATATATATATATATATATATATATATATATATATAGTCCAGGTGCCTGTACTGTGTATATAGATTTTAATTGTGTTTTAGGCCTTCAAAAATAACCATTTCTGAGTTTTTTTCAAATTTAAATTGTTTATAACTATAAAACGATAAGTTGTAGAAAAATACGCATTACAAGATACCTTTTTTCCTAAGAAAGACAAAGAAAAAAACTTTTTCTTTTCCAAAAGGCTGTTGTTTTTTTATTTATTAGAAAACATTTTTTGAACTGGGACCACTTGAACTTTATACTGGAGCATCTCACGAAGGGAATATTTTCCCAACGAACCCGAGTCCATTAGGGATGAGTAGATAATGTTAATAATATTTGTATCGCCGCTTACACGCTTAGGAGCTCTACCCTGACTGTCAACTCTCCACCTGGATTTTAACGTTGCCATCGGGTACGCTCTATCGTATGAAATCATACACAGTGACTGCTTTCAGACAATAAAAATAACTTCAAACTGTGTCAGCGTAAAAGATGCGCTACACTTTGCCAAACACAGCGTGCCAAATCATTATCGTAGTTTATTCACTCGGTGTTTTTATAGTTTCGTTTTGGCTTGTGTTTTAGTTTGGTAATTTATTAGGTTTCTCTATCTAGCATTTTTTGTAGTAGCCTTCTTTATAGTTTGTTTTCGTTTTCGGGTGTAAATATTTAGCAAAATATAAAGGAGAAATAAGTAAATAGCTAGACACGAACTCACAAACAATAGACTTCATTGTCATACGCGTTTCTATGACTTATGTCTTCATCATCAGTGAGTTACACTTGTAAATTTATAGTAGTCTCACTGATGATGATGACACAAGTCATTGAAACGCGTAATGCAATAAAGTATATTGTTTTGTGAGTTTGTGTGTAGTTATTTATTTATTTACAAAGTTAATTCACAAGCCAGCGCAATTATTACTTATAAGGGACAAAGATGTTTTACTAAAATCACGTGGTATTAGAATACAATTCGTTACATTCTAACTATTGTCTGGATAAGTAATATATAAAAAGAAATTTTAATCGGTTCCTACTTAGGCCAACAAAGAAAAATTTTACATTAATTACTGTTTATTAAATATTTACAATTTACACACACACACACACACACACACACACACACACACACACACACACACACACACACACACACACACACACACACACACACACACACACACACACACACACACACACACACACACACACACACACACGCACGCACGCACGCACGCACGCACGCACGCACGCACGCACGCACGCACGCACGCACGCACGCACGCACGCACGCACGCACGCACACACACACACACACACACACACACACACACACACACACACACACACACACACACACACACACACACACACACACACACACACACACACACACACACACACACACACACACACACACACACACACACACACACACACACACACACACACACACACACACACACACACACACACACACACACACACACACACACACACACACACACACACACACACACACACACACACACACACACACACACACACACACACACACACACACACACACACACACACACACACACACACACACACACACACACACACACACACACACACACACACACACACACACACACACACACACACACACACACACACACACACACACACACACACACACACACACACACACACACACACACACACACACACACACACACACACATACACACACACACACCTCCTATCGTCTAGCAGAGGCTTTCCTGTGCCCATACTTTATCTTTACCTACATCAACAATCCTTTTCTATCCTCCATGAGCTATTCTAGCTGAAGTGACCGTGAGCCTTAAGGCTACAAAAAAAAAAAAACTAACCACTTTTAAAAAAAAGTGCGGACCACGTAACCGTGCACTTGGTCCTCAGGGATCGTACAACATTTCTCGTGTACTACCACCTCTGAAAACATGTTACATTTTCAGAATGTTCTATACGTCAACAGTTTTTGCATCCGATATGTTTACACATGTTTCAAGATTCTTTGTTGTTTCATACCGAAGATACTTTATCATCGAATATATCTAAATTCGACCGTATCTTGCAAGTCAGTGTTTTGACAGTCATGTAGGAAAGTATCCATTGTAAGTAACCCTCAACCTCCAGTCTCGCCTACTGCGATCTGTCAATGCCAAGTGCACGGTTCGTGGTCCGCACTTATTTATAGTCGTGTCAATCTGTGTAGTACCCTTTAGATACTGAAAATATGGTATCAAGAATCCAACGACGCATGCCTGAAACAAACCTACTCTCTACAGAAGTCATGAAGAAGTTTCTATTTGCTTTCCAAAGACTGGAAGAGAGAGAGAGAGAGAGAGAGAGAGAGAGAGAGAGAGAGAGAGAGAGGGAGTGTGTGAGAGAGAGATAACATAATAAGAAAATGAATGTAGTATGGAAGATATTAGAAGATGATATAAATCAGAACCCCAAATTCAATTCTCTTTAAGCCAATATAAACAATTTAATGATCATTTCTACTCACGAAAAGCTAGAATCTGTTCAGTTTCTTTTGCTTAGATCAAAATAAAGCAACTATACAGCTCAACAGGATAACAATACAGCAACTGTTGACTGTTTTAACAGAAGAGGGAGTTAACACTGATATCATTAGTCACTTTAGAAAGTCCTATATACGCAATATGTCTTAGGTTTAATGTAAATAAACCTGTCCACGTAAAGCTAGCAGTTGTGCCAACCTTTGCGGGAAAATGTCCCAGTAGTCTACACTAAAAATAAACCTGTCAATAAATTCTATCGGGAAGTGCAAGGGAAGTTTAAACTTTATTTAACGACTAGAATTTATACAAAATATTCTTTAAAAAAAATGAAGTTTGATATGTTTTCACTTTCAATTTACAATATTGATTATAAATTAAATCATTAGACCAATAAAAAAAAAATTGTTTGAATTTGGAATCTTGAATGATGTTTTTGTGCTGCAAGTTAGATATAAATGCGGAGTATTACCTCAACCACGCTATTCACGAATCAAAATACCCGTGCTCTCAGACAATACCGTAATTTTATTGTATTGGACTGTTTCAAGCTTTAAAATTACAAAAAAAATTTAATTTTGAAACATATCTCAATAAAATAGTACAATTTTTCTATTTGTCTTTATTGAAGGAACAAACTCTGTATAACTAAATCCTCTGAAGATGATATCGTGATAGTCGAAACGTAACTGTATTTTATGACATGAAGCGCAAAAGCTTTTTAAATCAGTTGATCTCTGCATATAAAAATGTTGGTTTGTGTTTGTGTACGCTTCAAAAACGCAATAGTTTCTGCACCGATTGAGGTGAGACTTTGGCGCAACATACAAACCGCTTCATAGATGGTTTTTATGTATATCTTACGTCACAAAAAAACCCCGCTTTTTTAACAACCAGCTATGTACCACCGACCGCGCCAATTGTCGCGAGCAAAAGGGTCACTCGCCATGCTAGCTAACGATAACTAAAGCAACATGTGAAACAGTACCTGTTTCAAACTACACTTTTTTCATCAAAACAAACGTATATGAATATTCACCTTAATCTAGGTACTTTTGTGTGACAATGTCGTGATCGAGCTGTGCCGTTCACCAAATCGTAAGTACAGCACAGGTTATTTAGGAACGCCAGCGCCACCCGAGCTGCGACTGGTTCATTTGATGTGGATTTGCGCCGTTATCAGAGTTACAGCACCGGTGATCTTGACCTTTGACAGTGCACCAAGTTTATGAATGGTAAGGGAATATGTTAAGAGCAGTCATGCCTATATGAAATTTGTAGGTACGTAAATGTTGTGCTGATCGAATAGGCCTAATAATCGTAATAAGTTAAATATTGCAAAAGAAGATATGTCAGGTTAGGAATATTTGGGTACTGTGAGAAAAGAAATACTGTATTGGGCAAGGCCCTACTCTTGATTTATGATACACGGCTTGACAAGCTTACAAGTTTTTTTACACGCTTGAGCGGACACAATAGCCATACAGCTTAGTAAGATCTAGAAACTTCTAAGAAGTGAAGCGCTAGAAGGTACGATAAATCGCTAGAAGCGGCAAGAGATATTTTGATAGACGAGAAGGTAGATTACTGCATCTATGTGTCAAAAATGCTAGTTTATAATTCGCCTATATTTGTTTGTCTAAGCGTGACGAATTCGTGATTCTTTTCCGTATATACAGTATTAGAAAAGTGTTAAAGAGAGATATTCATGCTATGCGTAATGTCTTTGGATCCATAATACCAACAAATGAAAGATATAAATATCTGAGGGATTAAATTTCTACGTCAGGCTAATGAAAATAAAAAGGAATATTTTATGAAGATTTGGTATTGGTTAAATTTAAAAGTGTGTATTTTCCAATATTATATAACCACCCGTGATTTATGATACATGTATTGACAAGTTTACTAGTCTTTTTACGGTTGATTAGATACAATAGCCACAACGTTCTGCTAAAGCCTAGAACTTTCTTAGAATTGAAGCTGGTAGAAATTACGAGAAATGGCTAGCAGTGGGAAGGTGTTGCCAAGCGTGGAGGGAGTCAAATTTTTTTAATATAGTGAATAGAGTAAAAGCTTTAGAAAGAAAGTGTCTTAGTAACATATGTGTTAAGTGTAAACAGACTATTAGCAAACTCGTAATTATTACACCCAATTAAAACACTGTTTGTACGCTTTTATAAATGTTAAGGGTGTAAATATTAGTAGCTATAAAAATGTGTGGATTAATAAATAGTTATTTTGTCTACAATTGTTATAATCTATTGATTGCCTGTAAGAACGTAATAACTGTAAGTGGGGTAAGGCATCAGAAATTAGCAAAGTAAGATGGCTACAAAAAGCGTGAACTAGACAACTCAAAGTGGCAGACTTGAAACAGGAATTCTAAGAGCGTGAAACGGAGACTATACAGTATTTATTAATTAATTATGCATCAATGTAATTTATGATTGTTGTAAAGTAATTAATGTATGCTACAAAGTATTTTATTGCTATCAAATAATTAATGACGTCTATGAGGTAGTCAATTAATGTTAAAATGTAATTGATAACTGCTATAAAGTAGTTAATTATAGCCGTAAATTGAAATGATAATATCGTTTTGTTTTTATAGTGTTTGTTTACTTTTTTCTATAACAAAACACTCTTTAAAAACAAAAACAAATTTCATAAAAAAATAAGTAAATGAAATTCCTTAAAAATTAATTATGGCAATTAGATTTTTTAATTATATTTTTGAATCCATTAAAAACCTGCAAACGTCATTCTGCTTTACAATAATTTTTTTAAAATTACTCGTTTTAGTAAGTATAAAAACTAATTAGTTGGCAAAACCAACATAAATGCATATTATTGTGTTAATATATTAATGTAACAATACAACATCGGTTTAGCTCTCGATTGTGTAGAGCATGTCTGTTAGTTAAACTGATTTGTAACACCGAACCTTAAGAAGATAGTTCTGAAAAAAACTTGACTTCATAAATAATTCATGGTAAAAGACTTCTGTTTGTGCATACGCTAATAAGCATATCTGAATATTCTCTCTGTCAGACGGATGCAAATTAAGTTTTGTTGATACTAACACTACGTTTCTATTCTTTATAAACACATTAGACTCATCCTATTTTTGTTTAGTTAACATACAAATTTCACTTTTCTGTTTCTAAGTTTTTAGGATTGCAGTGGTTAAATTTAACAGATATTTTGTTTATACGAAAATATACACGAATTATTTGTTTATTAGTGTATAAAGTATAATATTGAAGTATGCTTTTATAGTTATATGTTGAACAATTGTTAAAGAGAAAACTTTCAGCAATATTTGTTCAAAATTCACCATCGACCTTTGATTTATAACTAGATCAGGCAAGCAGTATTAACTTAAGTTGACAAGGGAGTTATAACCTAACCTGGCAGATTAATCATGCTCCCACATGACAAGCAACGATCGATGTGACATAGGCGTTCTAAACCATTCCACTATACGTTTGTTAGGCTGGGCAATTATTTCAGGCAAAATAAAGGGGACAATGAATATTATCGTTATATTTAAACATCGCAAAGCAAATGTTTAGAGAAACGTTGCTAAGGCTTTACTTGACTGAATAGGTTGGATAGCGAGGAAATAATAAAGAGAAAGAGAAAATACAAAAGAGAAAGAGAAAATACAAAAGAGAAAGAGGAAACATGAAAGAGAACGAGGAAATAAGAAAGAGAACGAGGAAATAAGAAAGATAACGAGGAAATGCAAAAGAGAATGAGAACATAAGAAAGAGAAAGAGAACATATGAAAGAGAACGAGGAAATACGCAAGGGAACGAGAACATACGAAAGAGAATGAGGAAATGCGAAAGAGAACGAGTAAATATGAGAGAGAACTAGAATATACGAAAGAGAACGAAAACATGCAAAAGAGAACGAGAAAATATTAAAGAGAATGAGGAAATATGCAAGGGAACTTGAACATACGAAAGAGAACGAGGAAATAAGAAAGAGAATGAGGAAATAGGAAAGAGAACGAGGAAATACGAAAGAGAACGAGAAAATAGGAAAGAGAACGAGAATATACGATAGAGAACGAGAACATGCAAAAGAGAACGAGAAAATACGAGAGAGCACGAGAGCATACGAAAGAGAATGAGAACATACGAAAGAGAACGAGGAAATAAGAAAGAGTTCGAGGAAATACGAAATAGAATGAGAATATACGAAAGAGAACGAGAATATACAAAAGAGAACGAGGAAATAAGAAAGAGTTCGAGGAAATACGAAATAGAATGAGAACATACGAAAGAGATCGAGGAAATACTAAATAGAACGAGAATATACGAAAGAGAACGAGAACATACGAAAGAGGACGGAGAAATACGAAAGAGAACGAGGAAATACTAAATAGAACATACGAAAGAGTACGGGGAAATGCGAAAGAGATCGAGGAAATACGAAATAGAACGAGAACATACGAAAGAGACCGAGGATATACTAAATAGAACGAGAATATACGAAAGAGAACGAGAACATACGAAAGAGAACGGAGAAATACGAAAGAGAACGAGGAAATAGTAAATAGAACATACGAAAGAGTACGGGAAAGAATACGGGGAAATGCGAAAGAGATCGAGGAAATACGAAATAGAACGAGAACATACGAAAGAGAATGAGAACATACGAAATAGAACACAGGTAGAAAAAGGCGCTCTATATAGTCACGTTAAAAAATGAGAATGAGTAAATAAAATCAAGGAGTGTAAAAGTAGCACTATAAGAAGAAGAGTCCGGCCTAAGAACATCATTAAAAGATAAAATGAAAAAGGCAATGTAGAGAAAAGGAATGGATGACCGGGAGTGAAAGTGTTAGTGGAATGAAAAATGCTTAAGGGAGAAAAACCACGACATGCTTGGTGTATCCATGGTGAATATGTAGACTACACACAATCTGATCAGTTATTTATAATTTCATCAAGAATTCAGTAGGTCTATATTACTTTGGTTTGAAAAAAAAAACTGTTATTATTAAAACAAGTTTTGCAAATAAACCATAGATAAATATTTAATAATTGGATTTTCAGTTTTCTGAAATACAATAACAAATTGCTAATCAAATTTGCACAGTATTGATTTAAATGCAAAAGATAGAAAATAATAAATAAAATAAAACATTACTACAACAATAACGCCTAATCGTAGACAGCTCATTATTTTATATGCTAAAAGCACTACAAAACGGTTTCACCACATGTACTGGAAAGGAATAGTGCGATAAATTTGCCATAGGCTCATCACTGGTCCCAATACAGATGCTTCTATAGGTGTTGTAAGAATAAAAGAATGCAAGAACAGACGAGAATATTTTGCAAAAACAGTGCACGAAACACGCCCTGCAACATTGCTGTATTATTACTGATTTTTTCCCCTAAGAGGTTGGCAATACTGATTGTCTATAAAAAGATGCGTTCTACTCGAAACTATAGTCACGTAAACATAATATTTTGCAAACACGTTCAGTTACAAAGCCTCTACTAACACATACCTACCTATATATATATGCCTCCTTTTCTGTAACCTCGACCGTTCGTTGCTCGCAAGCATGGCAATACTCGTGGAGAGCCGAAGTTACATTAATAGACTAGAGGATCCCCAACTTTATGTTGTCCATCTCTCGCCCAGGCTAACCAATAATTCCAAACGTTCGAACGATGTGTTCTAAAATTTCCCTATACAATTTCCCTCCATGTTTTCAGATTGAACAGGCGTAGAGTATTATTATCACCATTATAGCGTGAATTATGCTTTAACCTTAATACAAAACTGCTTAATACCAGTCCCAAGCCTGGAGCCCATCCTCCATTCTGTGGGATGGGGAGGGATGAGGGATGGAGGAGTAACACCTCCTAAAAAAACCCTGGTCCATCTGGCCCGGATGGTAGTACCTTTTGAGGGCTCCTGCCTAGGGTTACTAGGTGAAACCCGGTCAACGGCTCTGAAACCGGCTGAAGTTATTTAATGACTCAACGATAGATGAGGCGGATGAGCTGTGTTGCCTTGCACGAGGAGTCTTTACTCAAAGGCTAGGAGGAGGTGCTCCGAAATCAAACCAAATAATATTCATTATGATGAATAAGGAGAAGACTATTAAATGTACGGTGCAGGGAGTCGGATCCCCAGTACCGGCGGCCGTCGGGGGTGAGCGAGTGGGCCCCGGGTCGTCGTTAACCTGCGACCACTCTTCCCAGCGAGTGAATCACTTGGCTCAGAGGGAAGTAAATACTACAAGTGATAGAGACCCTTTTTGTAAATCCTCTATGGTGCTTAGAACTCCACCAGAAAGTAAGTCAGAAGATGACTTCGCGAGAGACAAATTGAAGGAAATGGAGCTGCTATGCAAAGAGTTGAAGAAAGAAATTGAAGAACTGAAAGATGAGAACAGAAAATTGAGAAACGCACAAAGTGAAGACAAACAAATGCATGAACTAGAAGAAGAGAAACAGGCTGAGATTTATTCTACTGATGAAGAGCAACTTACTCGTGAAACGGACTGGATCCTGAGCGGGTACAGATCACGTCGAAGCAAAAAAAGAAAAGCCGAATTGTCACCGAAGCTTTCACCACAGCAAAGTACTAGTGGTACAGCAAAGATTACACAGGGCATTCAGCGAATAGAACGTCAGACGCCAGGTGGTACAGCGAGGATTGCATGGGGCATCCAGCGACGGGATCATCAGCCACCACCAAGCGACGGGATCATCAGCCACCACCAAGCGACGGGTCAATGACTATAACAGACTGTATGGAATTCTTAAGGCTGAGTCTAAGGATGACTTCAAAGTCTCCGCATTAAATAATAACGTATGGAAAATTAATGTGCAAGATCCAGACTCTTATAGAGCACTTACCAGTAGGCTAGAAATTGAAAAAATTGAATGGTATTCTTACGAAAATAAAAATGACAGGCCCCTGCGCGTAATGGTCAGAGGTCTACACGACTCCTGTAGTAAGGAGGATATAATGAATGAGCTTCAAGGCCGAGGCTTCAAATTGCTGGATGTTGTAAATATTTTAAAGAAAGAAATCAAATCCAATGAGCAGGGGCAGGTGGTGACTACTAAGCGGGGTCTCCCATTGTTTATGTTCACATTCGACAAACAGGAAGACCCAAAGCGCGTGTTTGACATCAAGACGATACTCCATATGGTGATAAAAGTAGAAGCTCTGAGGAGGAATTCAAGGTCAATTCCTTAATGCAAAAGATGCCAAGGGTTCAACCATACTCAAGCTTACTGTCGAAGGGAAGTAAAGTTCTTGAAGTGCGCTGGCAAACACTTCACAAAAGACTGCACTGTTAGTAGACAGGCTGTGCCAAAATGTATTAATTGTAAAGGCGAGCATTCGGCCAACTATAGAGGATGTGAAGTCGTCAAAGAACTTCAGAAACGGAGAAATAATGTTAACTCTAAACCAGACAGACAACTAATAAGGCGAGCGCAGCCCGCCAGTGAAAGGCAACTTGAACTGCAGCTTAATTCAAGGAAAACCAAATTCGGTGAAAAATCGTTCGCTCAAGTAACCCCCAACAAAACATTTAGAACTGTGTCATACGAAGAGGATAAAGCCTCATCCATAGGGCAAAAACTGGCTCATATCCATCATCGGCTAGAGGAGCAAAGTGAAATAAATAAAATCATATTGTACAGGCTCACCGAGCTAGAGAAGACTGTTAAAAACCAGTTTCAATAAGCAACAATACCGTATAACTTACGAATAGCCACATGGAATGCCAATGGGCTTCAAAATAAAATTCATGAATTGGAAGTGTTTCTTAATAGTGAGAACATTGATATATCCTTTGTCTGAAACACATTTTACACGACAAAATGTAGTTAAGGTGTGGGGGTTTGATATTTACTACACCAACCACCCATCAGGAAAGCCAGAGGAGGTTCTGCAGTAATTATAAAAAAAACTATTAGCCATTCTCTCGACCTGAAGATACAACTTGCTATGATGCAAGTCACTACGATTCTGGTCTATCCAAAGAATAGAGAATCCTTCTCAGTTTCTGCAATCTATTGCCCACCACAGTATAGTTTGCACCAAGTCGACTACATTGAGCTTTTTACCAGCCTCGGTCGCAAGTTTTTGTTGAGTGGTAACTTCAATGCAAGACATACTTTTTGGGGCTCCCGTCTAATAACTCCGAGAGGAAGGGTATTGTATGAAGCTGGATGCAAACAAAATTGTTACTTCTATTCAACTGGAAGGCCGACCTACTGGCCAACTGACATCAGAAAACTGCCGGACTTGATTGACTTTTTTGTCGGAAGTGGGCTTGCAGGGTACTGCATTAGGACAGAAATCTGTGGTGATCTCAGCTCTGACCACACACCGGTCATTCTATCAATTAGCGAAAAACTCTTGTTACGACAAACGGCTCCTAAGTTGACAAGTGAAAGCACAGACTGGGAGAGCTTCTGGCTGGAGCTGGAAGATAAAATCGAGCTTGATGTGCCCATAAGAAACAGCAACCAACTCGAAGAAGAGGTGGAGAGGTTTGTCTATTACCTACAACTGGCTTCTTGGAACAACACCCCTGACCCTATCAACAAGCCGGTTAACAATAAAAAATGCTGCACCATTGAGGTCCGTCTATTAGTGAAAGAGAAGAGGAAAGCTCGACGGCGATGGCATCAGACGCGTGATCCAGCTGACAAGACCACGCTAAATCGTCTCACTAATGAGGTACGAGACACCCTGCGGCAAGTCAAGAGTGATGAAGTCAGCAATTATCTTCATGGTCTGACGGCAGATAAAGTAAATGACTATTCTCTGTGGAAAGCCACAAGTTCACTCAAGAGACCAAAAACACAAATACCACCCATCAGACTCGGCAATCACACATGGGCTAAAACTGATAAAGAAAAAGTAGAAGTCTTTGCGGACTATCTAGCAGATATCTTTACCCCTATGCCAGTGAAAATAGCACGTACTTACGGAGGACTGATAACCTGATGATTCAACATGTCACCTTCAAAGAACTTCAGGAAGAATTAACAAAGGTTTCAAATAAAAAAGCTCCCGGTATGCCATTTGATCGTGTTTGGCACGGTGGCTTACTTTATAAAATTCATCGAGATCTTCCAGAAGAATTCTGGCAAATACTAAAGTCCTATCTGGCGGACAGAATCTTCCGCGTCAAGCAGGGTAGGGAGTACTTTGGTTTCAGGGACATCGTTGCTAGGGTGCCTCAGGGTATTGTTCTTGGACCGGTATCGTACCTCTTGTATACAAGGGACATACCTGTAAATGGGAATACAATTATGGCGACGTTTGCAGATGACACAGCTATCCTGTCTGTTGCACAAAATGAGGCTGATGCAACAGCTAAATTGCAGATCACCCTGGATAGTGTTAGTGAGTGGACTAGGCAGTAATGAAAATAAATCTGCTCATATTATTTTTACCAATAAGGCAGAGAGCAAAACTGACCTCATAATAAATAGCCGGGTTGTTCCTAATTGTAAGGAGATGAAATACCTAGCTTTAACATTGGCCGCTAAATTGAACTGGAAATCTCATGTGAAGAAAAAAGAGATGAACTAGATGTAAGATACAGAAGACTAGCATGGCTCATGAACCTGTATTCGGAGTTAAGCCCCTACAATAAACTCCTTGTTTATAAGCAAGTGCTAAAGCCAGTATGGTCATACGGGTTACCACTTTTGGGGATGCACCAAGAGCAGCAATTTACAAGTAATAGAACGCTTCCAAAATAAAGTGTTGAGAGCTATAGTGGGAGCTCCATGGTACGTCCGTAACTATTATATACTTATATACTATATGTTACAGAATGACATGTAACAAATAGACAATGACATTTAGCCATTACAGAGTGGCATGTACAAGATGAGCAATAACATTTAGCCATTACATAATGACATGAACCAAATAGACAATGCCATTTAGCAGTTACATAATGGCATGTAACAAATACACAATGCCATTTAGCCATTACAGAGTGGCATGTACAAGATGAGCAATAGCATTTAGCCATTACAGAGTGGCATGTACAAGATGAGCAATAGCATTTAGCCATTACATAATGACATGCACCAAATAGACAATAAAATTTAGCAGTTACAGAATGGCATATAACAAATACACAATGTCATTTAGCCATTACGGAGTGGCATGTACAAGATGAGCAATAGCATTTAGCCATTACTCAATGACATGCACCAAATAGACAATGACATTTAGCCATTACAGAGTGGCATGTACAAGATGAGCAATAGCATTTAGCCATTACATAATGACATGCACCAAATAGACAATGACATTTAGCCATTACAGAGTGGCATGTACAAGATGAGCAATAGCATTTAGCCATTACATAATGACATGCACCAAATAGACAATGACATTTAGCCATTACAGAGTGGCATGTACAAGATGAGCAATAGCATTTAGCCATTACATAATGACATGCACCAAATAGACAATGACATTTAGCCACTACAGAGTGGCATGTACAAGATGAGCAATAGCATTTAGCCATTACATAATGACATGCACCAAATAGACAATGCCATTTAGCAATTATGGAATAGTATGTACCAAATGCACAACGACATATACCCTAGATGTTACAGAATTGCATGTACCAAATACATAAAGACGTTTAGCCATTACAAAGTGGCAAGTACGAGATAAACAATGACATTTAGCAGTTACAGAATGTCATGCAACAAATAGACAATGCCATTTATCCATTACAGAGTGGCATGTACAAGATGAGCAATAGCATTTAGCCATTACATAATGACATGCACCAAATAGACAATGCCATTTTACAATTATGGAATAGTATGTACCAAATGCACAACGACATATAGCCTAGATGTTACAGAATTACATGTACCAAATACATAAAGACGTTTAGCCATTACAAAGTGGCAAGTACGAGATAAACAATGACATTTAGCAGTTACAGAATGTCATGCAACAAATAGACAATGCCATTTATCCATTACAGAGTGGCATGTACAAGATGAGCAATAGCATTTAGCCATTACATAATGACATGCACCAAATAGACAATGCCATTTAGCAATTATGGAATAGTATGTACCAAATGCACAACGACATATAGCCTAGATGTTACAGAATTACATGTACCAAATACATAAAGACGTTTAGCCATTACAAAGTGGCAAGTACGAGATAAACAATGACATTTAGCAGTTACAGAATGTCATGCAACAAATAGACAATGCCATTTAGACATTACAGAATGGCATGTACGAAATACACAATGGCATTTAGACATTACAGAATGACCTGTACTAAATACACAACGACATTTAGATGTTACAGAATTGCATGTACCAAATACATAAAGACATTTATCCATTACAAAGTGACAAGTACGAGATAAACAATGATATTTTGCAATTACAGAATGTCATGTAACAAATAGAGAATGACATTTAGACACAACAGAATGGCATGTACTAAATACACAATGACATTTAGACATTACAGAATGACATGTACTAAATACACAACGACATTTAGATGTTACAGAATTGCATGTACCAAATACATAAAGACATTTATCCATTACAAAGTGGCAAGTACGAGATAAACAATGATATTTTGCAATTACAGAATGTCATGTAACAAATAGAGAATGACATTTAGATACAACAGAATGGCATGTACTAAATACACAATGACATTTAGACATTACAGAATGACATGTACTAAATACACAACGACATTTAGATGTTACAGAATTGCATGTACCAAATACATAAAGACATTTATTCATTACAAAGTTGCAAGTACGAGATAAACAATGATATTTTGCAATTACAGAATGTCATGTAACAAATAGAGAATGACATTTAGACACAACAGAATGGCATGTACTAAATACACAATGACATTTAGACATTACAGAATGACATGTACTAAATACACAATGACATTTAGCAGTTACATAATTTCATGCACTAAAGACACAATGAAAATTAGCAGTTATGGAATGGTATATGCCACATACACAATGGCATTTAGATGTTATAGAATTGCATGTACGAAATACACAATGACATTTAGACATTACAGAATGACATGTACTAAATACACAACGACATTTAGATGTTACAGAATTGCATGTACCAAATACATAAAGACATTTATCCATTACAAAGTGGCAAGTACGAGATAAACAATGATATTTTGCAATTACAGAATGTCATGTAACAAATAGAGAATGACATTTAGATACAACAGAATGGCATGTACTAAATACACAATGACATTTAGACATTACAGAATGACATGTACTAAATACACAACGACATTTAGATGTTACAGAATTGCATGTACCAAATACATAAAGACATTTATTCATTACAAAGTGGCAAGTACGAGATAAACAATGATATTTTGCAATTACAGAATGTCATGTAACAAATAGAGAATGACATTTAGACACAATAGAATGGCATGTACTAAATACACAATGACATTTAGACATTACAGAATGACATGTACGAAACACACAATGACATTTAGCCAATATATGTGAGTGTATGTCTTAATTTTGATTTTAAAATAGAGTACAATGAAATCCACTTACTGAAAATAGTAACCTACCATACGATTATGGTTTTTATATTTTTAACGATTCGAAAAAGTAATTGTTTTATTCGAATTCCTTGAACGTTAAATAAATAAGTGTACAATGGTTGTTAACAATACAGATGCTAGGTGATTGCATTCGGATGCTGGGCGAGAAACAAAAGGAAATTAATGATTGTTTCTTAATCCATCCCATTGTTTGTTTATAACCTTGTCTGTGCGATTGAAGTCTGATTTAATAATCTCACCTTTATAAATACAACATTCTCTCATTATACTGAATACGGTTAAAGTAAAGAAAAGTACCAAGAAACCCTAATAATTTATTGAACGTTTTAGGATTAGGTCGTTTTGCAACCAACTATGAGTTTCAATAAACTTATTTCTTTCTCTTAAAAATCTTAAATTATTATTTACTTACGTTTCCTGCTCGGCTCTTTCGAAGTACCAGTCATCATTTTCCACATTTCTATACAAGAAAACGAAAGAAAGTAAAACAAAAACAAAAAATTAAATAATATAGAAATTTCAAAATAATTTGTTGTTTGTTTATTGTTAAGTTTATAAAATGAAAATAACTGTAGTAACATTTTTAAACCAGTAAAAATAGAATTTCTTTTAAAAACGTGATTAAAAAAATTCTAGACTTTGCTTTTGCAGAAATCGTTACTATACATCAAACAAAATCAAAAGCGCTCTAGAGAAATAATCGACCCTCCGAAATTTGATGGTCGCCCCCTTTTCCCCCCACACATACCTACCTACCGTCAATATTTTCCGATTCAGCTACTAGTCCTTGGTCTACAAAACTTAATTTTGTCTAAACAATCATTTATGTAATTTTTAACTCTAAATTTTATTTCTTGAACATAGAGGCCAAACACAACGTAATAACATCGTAATTAAATATAGTTTATTAAATAATTAAAATCGTTGTAACGCCTGTTTTCTTCTCTATTACCTTACAAGAGTAATATAATTATGTGATATGTGTGTGTGTGTGTGTGTGTGTGTGTGTGTGTGTTGTGTGTGTGTGTGTTGTGTGTGTGTGTGTGTGTGTGTGTGTGTGTGTGTGTGTGTGTGTGTGTGTGTGTGTGTGTGTGTGTGTGTGTGTGTATGTGTGTGTGTGTGTGTGTGTGTGTGTGTGTGTGTGTGTGTGTGTGTGTGTGTGTGATATTAATATATGTGTGGAGACTAGACCAGACAAATAACGGTGTCCATAGACCGTCTCTAGACTGCCTATGATCTGTTACTGGGTACTAGCTTTTACGGTGCACAAGAACTTCAATGCCTATGTCATTTAGACTATATTTTGTAAAGATATTCCTTTGGAAGAGCACTGGACCGACCGCACTTGTAATCCATGTCAACCGTCCCCCGGCCGGCCAGAGAACTACTCCTCTTTTGTAAACCTCATTTATTTATTCGCAAAAATATCAATGCATTTGTAGTATAGTTGAAAAGAGAATAAAAACAAATAATAAAAACAAACATTTTTTAAAGTAAATTTCTACTTAGGTCTACAAACAAAAATTTTATTTTAGTCACTCTTTATTAAATAATTACAAATAGTATAAATAAAGGAAGATAACCTAATCGTTAAAACAGCTGTTCTACCACATAATCTATAACATAAAATCAGCTGTTTTATAAAATCCTAGGTTATCACTTATTTTAAGCCAAATGGAACGAAATAACTATATTGTCTACCTCCGCCCTTTTGTGAAAAGTTTTTTTCCGATATAAAACTAAAGTTAATATATTAAATTTAATTAATTTATTATTATTATTTGTAAAAACTGTATTAACATCAAGTGTCATCCACTATTAGTTTTAAAAATTTAGTTGAACTTGAGTGCACGAATAAAAATATTAATAAAGAGTGAAAAACTGAAAAAGATAGTCCTATATATATAGGTAGAGTGTAAACTAGTAGAAAAAATTGAATGAAGAAAAATGACACCAGACACGAAACGTTTTAATTAGGTAATTAGAAATTATGTTTGTAGGGTAACGTCAATGTAATATAATTAAATCCTTTAATGTGGTTTTCCTAATAAAATAGTTTCGTATTAGGTTCCTTTGTTCTTTATTCTTTATTGTATTGAGATTTTCGGAATAAATAAATAGGTGTGTTAAACTTGTTGAAGAAAGTGTGTTCAAGAACTGTGCGATGATTTTTAAAAGTTTTATTTCCAAGCATTTTTATTTTCCGTGCTTCACACCTTTGTTACTCTACTTCCCCTTCCACGCCATTTTATCGCTCCAAACTATTAACTATAACGCCTTCTACATAAAAATAAAAACCTAAAGTTACAAATTACTTAATTTACATTTACATCTTAAATAACATAAAGACAGGAACTGCAAACACGTGTTTCCAACACGTGAGCCATGTCATGCGACCAGAAGAACTCATGCAACCCGCTACAAGGCGGGTCATGTTTTTATAACTTTAAGACTCTATCGGAATTATTCCACCAATCAGTAACATTTACGCCACCTCTAAACTGTAGCTATTGCAGCTTTTGTAGATGGTTAAAGTCTCTAGCGAATTAGTCATTTAAGTTTCGCCAAATTAATTATTGTCCGTGACTTTGACAGGGAGTGAGGATCAGAAATACATATCTCAGCTACATAATTTGTAAACGACAATTATTGTTTAGTATTTTAATTAATACAACAATTTCTCAACTCCACAACGGCATTTTTATTTCTTTAACAAATTAGTGTAATTTTTTCAAACGTTATATTAAATTATCTATTAACAGTTTTTTATTTGAGTTTTTAATATTTAACATCACCTTTACATTTGTGATCAATGGAAGTAATGCAATAGCAGTACTGAAATAGTAGTTTTCAGTAGAAGTGATGCAATCGAAAAGCTGAAACAGAAGTATGCAAAAGAAGTAATGCTACAGATGTGCTGAAGTAGAAATGATGCAATAGAAGTGCTGAAATAGAAATGGAGATATAGAAGTATAAGATAGTAGAGATGCAATATAAAAGATGCAATAAAAGTGATAAACTAGTAGTGTTCAATAGCAGTGATGATATAGAAGTGGAGAAATAGAAATGATGCGGTAGAAGTGCAAATGTGCCTGCCTTTCTGTTCTGCAATAGAAGTGGTGCAATAGAAATATTGCAATAAAAATCCTGAAATAGTAGTGTTCAATGGAAGAGCTAAAATAGAAGTATGTAATAGATGTATGCATTAGAAATGATGCAATGAAAGTGCTGATGTAGAAAGTGTGCGAGTTCCATAGAAGTAGTGCAACAGAAGTGATGGAATAGAAGTGTTCAATAGAAGTAGTGCAATACAAGATGTGCAATATAAGTGGTGAAATATAAGTAATTCAATAGAAGTGTTGCAACAGAAGAAATGGAATAGAAGTATAGCAATAGAAGTGTGTAATAGAAGTCGTACTATATAAGTGATGGAATAGAAGTGCTGAAGAAGAAAGTGTGCGAGTTCCATAGAAGTAGTGCAACAGAAGTGATGGAATAGAAGTGTTCAATAGAAGTAGTGCAATACAAGATGTGCAATATAATTGGTGAAATATAAGTAATGCAATAGAAGTGCTGAAGTAGAAAGTGTGCGAGTTCCATAGAAGTAGTGCAACAGAAATGATGCAATAGAAGTGTTCAATAGAAGTAGTGCAATACAAGATGTGCAATATAAGTGGTGAAATATAAGTAATTCAATAGAAGTGTTGCAACAGAAGAAATGGAATAGAAGTATTGCAATAGAAGTAAAGCAATAGAAGTGTGTAATAGAAGTCGTACTATATAAGTGATGGAATAGAAATGCTGAAGTAGAAAGTGTGCGAGTTCCATAGAAGTAGTGCAACAGAAGTGATGCAATAGAAGTGTTCAATAGAAGTAGTGCAATACATGATGTGCAATATAAGTGGTGAAATATAGGTAATTCAATAGAAGTGTTGCAACAGAAGAAATGGAATAGAAGTATTGCAATAGAAGTATAGCAATAGTTTTTAAAATAAATTTAATCTAGTATAGCAATAGAAGTGTGTAATAGAAGTCGTACTATATAAGTGATGGAATAGAAGTGCTGAAGTAGAAAGTGTGCGAGTTCCATAGACGTAGTGCAACAGAAAAGGTTCAACAGAATATGTGCATCAGAAGGGATGCAATAGAAGTAGTGCAATACAAAATGTGCAATATAAGTGGTGAAATATAAGTAACGCAATAGCAGTGTTGCAACAGAAGTGATGCAATAGAAGTGTTCAATAGAAGTAGTGAAATACAAGATGTGCAATATAATTGGTGAAATATAAGTAATGCAGTAGAAGTGCTGAAGTAGAAAGTGTGCGAGTTCCATAGAGGTAGTGCAACAGAAGTGATGGAATAGAAGTGTTCAATAGAAGTAGTGCAATACAAGATGTGCAATATAAGTGGTGAACTATAAGTAATGCAATAGAAGTGTTGCAAGAGAAGAAATGGAATAGAAGTATTGCAATAGAAGTATAGCAGTAGAAGTGTGTAATAGAAGTCGTACTATATAAGTAGTGCAATAGAAGTGTTGCAACAGAAGAAATGGAATAGAAGTATTGCAATAGAAGTGTGTAATAGAAGTCGTACTATATAAGTGATGGAATAGAAGTGTTGCAACAGAAGAAATGGAATAGAAGTATTGCAGTAGAAGTATAGCAATAGAAGTGTGTAATAGAAGTCGTACTATATAAGTGATGGAATAGAAGTGCTGAAGTAGAAATTGTTCAACAAATTTTAGAATTCCTTGACGGCGCCCGTTATGAGGCTTTAATGTAATTAAATGACAAACGCATATTCAATGCCAGGTAAACAAATTATATTTGTTTAAAAATGTTGGTAAAAAAATAACTAGCATTGGAATCGGATTAGTTAATACAGATGTCACCGACATAATAACTAATTGTCTGTGAAAAGTTCTTATTTTAAATCCAGGTACCGTTTGGATTAAAAGGTCTCAGCAAAGTGTTATTATATGTACAATTATCGAGTAACATGCTAATAGGTTAAAGGTGCAAATTGTAATTAATAAAAATGTAATAGTAGTAATAAATGTTTGCTTTTAATACCATAACAATGTCAGGAGAGACAGTATAGTTGCCTTACTTGGGTCATACGAAGGTAATGTGACCTAAGGTAAGCTTCGGCCGGCCATTATTGCCCTACGGTTAGACGTTAGTACTCATTGTCACAGGCCGTGTACTTAGAGACTAGAATTAATTTTCACAAAAAAAATATATGCATCTACCTGGATTCGAACCCGAGACATTTAAGTTAATAGACGAGTTCTCTATTCATTAGACCACTCAGTCGCCAGTTATTAAATATATAATATTATGAAACATTACTGATTAAAGTTTATTACATACTAAAATAAAAAATTATGTAGCCTACATTTAATACGAGACTAAATATTTATTTTGTACAATTAGAAAAATCTTACATTACCTCAATTATAAACTCTAAAAGCACTGTTTATAAAAGCTGTTAATACTTTAAAGTAAGTTACATCAAGTGTTAATGCAATTTAAGCTACTTACCGCTGCGCTGGGACAAACGGTCTCTGGCCAAGCACTGATATTAATAGAAGTTGTCGATTTAAATGGCCCTTCTCATTAATCCTCTCTTTGGCAACTGTTTGTTTACTTTGTACGTGTTGTAATCGATTGTTTCATCTGACAGGGCCAAGTTATGTAACAATTTCGACTGACGTGTAACGTGTACACGATATAAAATACACGTTTTCCTTTTAAATAATATACAGGTATTATACCATAATGTATCCATTATGGAAAAAGATTTTAACTCGGGGAAGTATCGAAGTTCCCTTATAAATACGGTTTGATTTAGGAAATAGTTAAAAGTTCTGTCAGTGAAATGAAAAATCTAAAATTGCACGTTCAAATACATCCTGTCACGCGACCAATGTCGCCCCCCCCCCACTCTAAGTACAAGTATAAAATGAAATTATTTGTCCGATATCTGTACTTGGCTTAAAGTGAGATTGCCGATTACGAATGTGATAGATAAATTTATATCAGAAACTTTGTCTTGCACATCGATTAAAAGGAAAACGAACTTGCTAACAACGTAATGGTAAAGTCAATATTCGGCACGATACATATGTTAATATGAGGTATTTATAAAAACAAGAAATGCGAACAAAAAATCTTTAAATTAAATTCCTACTAAAGCCAACAAAGAAAATTTTTACTTTCGTTACTTTTTCTTTAATTATAATTATTACAAATAAAGTAAGATAACAAATGAGTTAAAACAGCTGTTCTACCACATAACCTATACCATAAAATCAGCTGTTTTATGAAATCATATGCTCTCACTTATTTCAAGCCAAATGGGAAGAAATACCTATATTGCATACCTTGCCCCTTTTTTGAAAGGTTTTTCTCCCATATGAAAGTAAAATTAATTCATTAAATTTAATTAATAAACTAATATTCGAAAGAACTGTGTTAACATAAAGTACCATCCATTACAAGTTTAACAAAATGTATTTGAACTTAAATGGATGAATGAAAAGTATTTTATTAACGATTGAAAATTTTAGGTATATATTTATAAGGAGAGTGCGAAGCAGTAGGGAGATACGATAAGAATGGGCCAAGGGCGTCATGGTAAAATCAAGCTTGGGCATGATATGTGTTTTAAAATAAGGCATTTATAAAAGTACACTAAAAATAATAATTACTCAGTTAAATTTTGCAGGAAAATCTAATAGTCGTGAACAAAACGCTAAGTTATTTTTAAACAGTGAACAAACGTAAAAGTCAAAATAATAAAATCTTCTTATTGATATCGAAAGACGTTAAAAATAGGAAAACACAAATAAATTGTTGCTAATGTGTGCCTAAGAAACAAGACAAAAAATATATTGCTTAAAAAGATGAAAAGGTACATATTAATTATAAATTGTTATTGAAATAAATGGGAAATTGTATATGAAATGAATGGGAAATTAAATGAGAATTGAAATGAAATTAGTTACGCAATAATGACATTTCGACAAAGCCAAAAAGACATTAAGTGTCAAAGAAGTAAGAAACAAGATAACAATATCTTTCGGATGTTATTGTCCGAAACGATCAGGTATGGTTTAATATTTAGCCAAACTTGTAATTTAAGTAAATGTTCGATTGTCATTCCTCAATTGTACTTTAAATCCGTGTTGCATACGACTACTAGACTGTAAAAGCAAATCTCATCTCCCAGGGCAGACCTCCAGCTATTCCTCGGAGCGGAAATCTACAGGTTGTTCTTTTATTAGGATGGTCGTCATACAAAATAACAACATAAAACGTATAGCTAACATTTATTATTATTACCAATTTTTGAGAAACTAAAAATCTTAAAAATAAAGACAAACAACTTTGAGTAGACATAAACTTTAAAATATTTCAACTCTTTACCAATAGGAGCTGCAACGTCATTTAGGATCCCCAGAGTGAAACTGTAATAAAATAATTGGCAACACCAATTTACAATCAGTAACTTATTTTCTCATCTCTTTTAAGACGAATTCTAAACTATAACTCAATTATAATTTTCTAGTTCATCATGGATTTAACGTTAGGAATGAAACGTTTATAAGGGTATAACTTATTCACTCCGAGTTGTTGGGGCTTGTTCAATGTTAGTGTTATTTTAAATAATTGAAAACGCGAATTGCATTTTGAGGTTAGCCTTTGAATGATTTAATGATTTTACTTAGCCCTCATTAGTTTCTAAATAACTGCTAACTGCACTTCTTGAATAAGGGTTCTAATAATGGTCGCCATGTCAACGAGTATTTTGGCCGGCCGTCAACTCAGCTTGACTTCCGTGTATGCCTTACTCCGCAACACGCACGTCGTGTCATGTCAACGGGCTTAACTTGTTGTGTCGACTTTCTGGATACAGCCGACGTCTTGCTAATATCTGAAAACTTGCGACGCAGTAAACAGCATTTCCGAAAATATATTGTTTTAGCATCAGGTCTAAATAGGAGTATGGAAAAATAAGGCTGCTCAAAGTCCCTTAGCTCTAGTTTCAACGTGAGGCCAGAGACCTCCCCCTTTCCCTCTACCTCCCCCCCTCTCTCTCTCTCTCTCTCTCTCTCTCTCTATATATATATATATATATATATATATATATATATATATATATATATATATATATATACTGTATATTTATTAAGAGCTAACACAGACACAACACATAAATACACACCCACCCACCCACACACACACACACACACACACACACACACACACACACACAAACACATACAGACTCTTCTAAATATGTTGATATTCATATCTCAACATATAATGCATGTTTCACAACAAAACTAGGTATCTACTACAGTACTTTCAACCGCTATCTCAAATACGTTTCCTCATATATGATTATAAATAATTACTGGTTCCTTAAGGAGAATTTACCGGTTTTAACTTTGCAACACTGTTTTCTTGTAATTCTTATCAATTTCACTTGAAAGTGTGCTTAAACAAGAATCTTACTTGGTATTTATGGGAGTTAACTTTCAAAGATTGATAGTATCTCCATTATGGAGCATCACTGATCGGAGGTTGTAGTAAACTGCGAGCTGTGTGAAATTTCCGTTGTCACAAGGTATGGTGTACCGTTATTGTTCTATTATATATATATATATATATATATATATATATATATATATATATATATATATATATATATATATATATAGTAAACTCCCGATTATCCGTGGAATAGGGTGGCCGGATAACGAATTCCCCGGATAATTCGCTATGAACAAAAAAATACGCAAAACGTTCGATAATCGATTATTATACCATAAGTTACACAAATAATGACCCCGGTTAGTGCAATTCACAAATAATCTTCAAAGGACAAAATAAATACAGCAAATAATTTAAAATGTCGATGTATTTGACGGATTATAACATGTACATTTATTTGTCTAACTATTTACAATACGTACATAAGTATATGTCAAAAGTAAGTATGTATGTACATATGTAATTTCCTTTACTTTCACTTTTAACCAAAACAAATCTGTCACTTCCGTCTGTTTTTTGTGAGCATTGATTTAGCTTTAATGTGCGATCTAAGTTTCTTGAGAAACATTTTGTCGCATAGTGTCTACTTGTGTCACTAAGCCAACAGATATAGATCGATAATCTATATGACAGAGATGGATAATGCATATGTCACGTCCTAGACTATTTATAGCCGAGATTAGCTGACATTTGCTTACAATCTTTTGATACGCATTAGGTTTTCTGGTGTCCAAGCATTTTGTCATTGTCTCTTATATACAGTAGTCTGCTCGCCCCTTTTATTTCGCTGGCCCGCGTCGGGATGCTTCCCTTTCAATGTAAAAATTAGTAACTTACGTACATATTTACATATCTATTCCCTTCATCTTAAATTCTATTAAGCCTTATATGTATTTACATCGTAATTCACCGTTTAGAAATTAAAACACATGAATCTGATTAGAATAAAAAATTGGATATTAGTAAAACAATGGCAGACCCCGGATAATCCGCAAACCGGGTTTTCCGCCCACGGATAATCGGGAGTTTACTATATATATATATATATATATATATATATATATATATATATATATATATATATATATATATATATATATATATATATATATATATATATAGTTCAAATATTCAACCACTCAAGTTCAAATACATTTTTTTAAACTTTTTGTCGATGACACTTAATGTTAATACAGTTTTTTTTCAAATAATAATTCATAAATTAATTTACTTTTATTTGGGAGAAAAACTTTTCACATACAGCTGTTTTAACGCTTAGGTTGTGCCACTTTATTTATACTAATTATTTGTAATGTTTTTATAAAAAATAACTAAAATAAAACTTTTTTTGGTGACCTAAGTAGGAATTTATTTTAAAAAGTTGTTCTTTATATTATTTGTTTAAAGCTTATTTGTCATGTTAAAGGAGGTGTAAGCCCAGAGAATAGGAAGTTGCATAAGATTGTCAATGCAATGGCAGTAAAAGCCAATCATTTGACTCCAGTTCAGCCATTAGATTCTAGAGTCACTACTGTCGAGGCGGCCCGAATGTTTAAACAGCTACACACCAACCCATAGTCCTTATTTACAACCAAGTGTCAATAGTCCAAACTACGAAGTTCATACTTACGAAATTAACTTGGAAATACATTTACTGGCTTGGGTGATGCCTCGACAGTAGCGCCACTAGGATCTAGTGATTGAACTAGTGTAAAAACGATTGCCTTTTGTCATTGCACTCACATTCTGTATTATGTTCCTGTGCATAATTTTGATAAAGCATCTCTGAGTATATGTATTTCAGTGTCAGCCTTCTTTCCCAATTATTCCAAATCCAGCGTAACTCTTAATTTGCTTTTGGTTAGCTGAACCGATTCATATTCATTAGGGATGGGCCGATTCCTAAAATTTTCGATTCCGATTCCGATTCCGATTCTAAAATTTTCCTTTCGATTCTCGATTCTTTACTCGATTCTCGATTCTCGATTCTTTCAAGTTATATTAGCTTACATGCTAGTTCTCTAATAATTAATTTAGTTAACATCTTGGTCATATGGCAAAACCTTTTAAAAGTTCCGTTTTAATGTAATAGGATACACAAAACCTTCAACCGTGAGAGTGATATCTGTCTATAATATAATTTATTAAGGTTAAGCTTCGGAGGAATAATACAGTGTTTTTGTTATCCGTCTATTCGCTCAACCGTAATGGCCACGGTTCCGACGGTGACGGTTAATCGAGTTTTTACTGTACTTTTTTGTGTTTTGTTCTGACATCTACAAATCAGTGGCAGTAAGACACGTGGGGGAGAGAGAGCAAAAGAGAGTATCGAACCCACTCTAGTGAGAGAGAGAGACGAGCGATGTCAAACGACCAGAAATGGTTACGATCTTGATTGCTGTTGCTTCATAAATAATAATATTTTCGTTTACTTTAATCATTTAATTCATGCAAATCAACTAGTACATAAATAAGACATAGTTGGTAATTAATTATTTTTCCACACAAATATAATAAATTTTGTTTGGTAATAAATTACTCCACACGCATATATTAATAGTTAACAAAATAGGAATCGGAATCGACACTTTTATGAATGAAGAATCGAATATCGACGATTCCTCGATACCACCTAGAATCGACGATTCCTGGAATCGAGAATCGGAATCGGCCCATCCCTATTATTCATGCATCAACCAGATTATTTTCGAATGACGAAAGCATCTCTAACTGCTTTGGTTTTTATTTTGAATCTCCATGATATTTCAATTTATTTATAATAAAAAAGTGTTATAATATTTTATTTTAAAGGCATCCTATAATTTCTATTATTTTAAATCTTTTAGAAATGTTCTTATTTAAAAAAAAATAAATAAAAACTAAACTTATGGTCGAGATCAATCAAAACCTTAAATATTTTATTAAAACAGTTCAATTAAATCAATATATGTTACTGTTTTCGAACTATGGGACACAGAGTTTTAACAATTTGTACATTTTTCTTTCTAATTCAGACCTTTTAAATTGAATTCATTTTCGTCAAAGCCTTCAAACGTAGTTCTAATAAAATAAATTGAAATACTAATTTCCATTATTATTTATATTTTAATGAAACTCATGGTTTTTAGTAGGCCTAGCAATCTAAACTGTCCACTTTACGTCTACTTTGAGTTTAATGGCATAACGACTCAGTGACGTCACCACTGCAGGTGCTTCGTACAACCTAGCGTGTGTCGTGACTTGCGTTAGGTTAACTGAGGGCAACAATGCGCACAGATAAATCAGTTTGTTTCTAAAGTGTAAAACAAACTTTCAGGCGAACGTTGCTTTAATTGTCGGACAGTGAATTAATTCTTTTTTAAGTTCGTTCTTTTAGTTCACGCTCTCATTATATAAATTTAATCGTTAATAACATCCTTTTTATTCATCTACTCAAGTTCAAATACATTTTTTTAAACTTGTGGTTAAATGACAATTGATGTTAATACAGTTAAAAAAAATAATAATTCATTAATTAAATTTAATGAAATAATTCTAGTTTTATATGGGTGAAAATCTTTTCAAAAAGGTTGCAAGGTTGTCAATATAATTATTTCGTCCCATTTGGCTTAAAATAAGTGATAACATATGCTGTCTAAAAACAGTTGATTTCATGTTATAGCTTATGTAGCAGAACGCATAGGTTATGTTACTTTATTTATATTGGTTGTAATAATTTATTAAAAAAAACTATAATAAAATTTTTCTTTGTAGACTTTAATAAGAATCGACTTTATAAAATTTTTGTTTATATTACGTGTTTTTAATGACATAGCACAGCGTAAAAAATGTTGGTATTTTTAGAGTCAATATTTTTGAAAAATAATACAATATTTTTACATACAAAATACTTAAAAATATTATTGACTTAAAAATACAATTGAACTTGGAAAATGTCAAAAAAATCTAAGCGGGAACCGTATTGCAGGGAATTCCGAGCGATAGCCACGCGCGTGCACAAATGTATTACACGTGTACAATTATTATAAAAATTAATAATTAGGTAAAATAATAAAAAATACTCTTTGTTTCGTTGAAACCTCACACAGAAAATACCTTCGAGAAGGAAGCGGAACTGTCTCGTCCTTTCTCATAAAAACTGCATGAACCAAAATATGAAGGGGTAACTGAAGTTGGCAAACTATTAAAGCTTGCGTGCAAAACATCGCTCGTCGTAGCTACGGGCAAATGTGCATCCTATTGATTGCTGTTATAGCGAAAACTTTCTCTAGCTTGGACGTTTTAAAATATGGTTTATTTAGAAAAAAATGCAAATTTTTGTTAAAAAAATGTTTACAGTTTAAATTTGTCTACATATAAATATTAGACGCGCGTGTGTCAGTGTGTGTGTGTGTGTGTGTGTGTGTGTGTGTGTGTGTGTGTGTGTGTGTGTGTGTGTGTGTGTGTGTGTGTGTGTGTGTGTGTGTGTGTGTGTGTTGTGTGTGTGTGTGTGTGTGTGTGTGTGTATGTGTGTGTGTGTGTGTGTGTGTGTGTGTGTGTGTGTGAGTGTGTGTGTGTGTGTGTGTGTGTGTGTGTGTGTGTGTGTATGTATGTGTGTGTGTGTGTGTGTGTGTGTGTGTGTGTGTGTGTGTGTGTGTGTGTGTGTGGTCACTTATTTCAAGTCAAATGGAAAGAAATAACTATATTGCATACCTTTTCTTTTTCCTGCATTGAAATAAAATTATTCCATTAAATTAATTAATAATCTAATATGGGAAAATACTATATTAACATCAAGTGTTAACCACTACGAGTTTTAAAAAATGTATTTGAACTTGAGTGAATGGATAAAAACTATTCTATTAACGATTAAAATTTGAACAAGGTGTATGTAAGGAGATTGTGAATTTATAGAAGGAAACGAAACATTGAAAAATCAGACCAAATCGTTGCCTCTGTCACTCATTAGTTAACTGATTGTAAAAACTGACCAAACATAATGAAATGGGTATTTGACCGATACCTGGTTCTGTCCGAAAATAAACTTTAAAAGTTCTATATTCACACATAGCTTTAGTCTCTACGTAGTCGCGTCTGCTGGCAAAACTTACATGCCTGAAGTCAGTTAAGGCTTAAGTGCCAAAAATATTCTTGACTCGACTTGTCGCTTTTTGTTTCGCTTCAACGACGGCTCCCTTTTTGAATCTGTCAACGTATTTTCATCGCGACTAGTTTTTCTTTCTGAATACTAGACCCGCAAAATGAAATTTTCGTCATTGCTTACACCCGTCCTAACATATAGTGCTTAAGATATAATTTTGACCATGCGGATTATGGAAACAGCTGTTTCATAATAATCGTTTCTGTTGTTACTTGTTCGGCAAACAGTAAAACCATTCGCTCACCACTGCTACCTAAGCGATTAATTTATAAACATAGATCGAGGGACAACTATTATTTATCATTAAAAAAAAAGAGAACTAAACTTCATGAAGTCATTGTTACTAACTTAAACTTAATGAGTTTATGAAGTCATAAACTTAATTAAAAATTCCGATATCCCTAAGTAAAATTATATCACTTACACTTTTTAAAAAATGTTTTAACTTGCCTATAGTAGCACTTACTTTGCTTGTTGAGGATGGCGGTTTCGGGAGATGTATCCCTTTGTCAACCGGTTGAGTGTGTGTGTGTGTGTGTGTGTGCGCGCGCTGATACTTACTCCTTTACGGATGGAAAAAAACAGTGTATAAAATCGCTGTTCCAACGTTTCGCTAGAATCTCATCTAGCATCGATGAAGTGAACCCAACAACAGTTGAAGGAATGCTCTTCATTCGAACTTGGGTTCACCTCGTCAATGCTAGATGAGATTCTAGCGAAACGTCGAAACTGCACCTTTATGCATTAAAAATACAACTTTATTAATACAATTAGGAATATAGTAATTACATAGAAAGATCTGGTACAACTCATGCATAGAGGTGACCGGTCCTTACGAACGTTATACATACACTGACATCTCCAAAGCGTCTCTATGGGTTTGTCCACAGAGATACTGACTTGGCTATTGTAAGAATTATGCACATCTGCTTATCTTATGCTACAAGCCTTAACAATGCATCTGTCTTATACAGTGAAACCTGTTTAAGCCGGAATCCATTGGGACCGGCATTTTTTTCCGTCTAAGACAGGTTTCCGGCTTATACAGTAGTAGTGTACTGTATGATGGTAACATCACGAAACGTTTGCCGAGTCTATTTTTAGCGTTGAGGTGAAGGTAGGCCGTAGGGATTCATAGCTATAAGACTATTATTTCTTCTGATCAGCTGTATGGCGCTGTACCAACACCACATAGATAACGGACAATTAATTGTCATCGTGTCTACATTTGTTCTAATACAGTATTAAATTTAATTATTTATTTCCGATTAAGTACTGACTGTTTATTTCCTACAGAGATAACACTTCAACATATAAAGCAAGTGTATTTAAATCACAAGAAAACTATCACATTTTAACGTCTAAATAAACGTCATTCAACAATAATATCGGTTATCTTGAATGACAGTCCGTAGCCTGTGCCCTGTGGCGTCATAACTCGCAAACCTCGTTTTCTAGGTGGTTTTGGCTATGCACACTACAGAAAATGTTAAAACCTACATTACATAATAAAAATTTTACCTTTTAATGCAGCATCCTTTTATCTTTCTCCACAAAACATTTTTAAAAGAAAACACAAAAACTATAAAACTAAAACACTTATACGCTTGTGAACAAAATTTGTGAATTAATGATGCAATTTATTAAAAATTATATTTTTCCTCTTACTGTATTTAGGCTAAATACTGTACATAGTAGGCTTACGTAAAAATAAAATAAAATCAAGTATGCTTGAAAAAATCTAGCATTTACTTTTGTTTTAAAAGGTAAGTTTTACTTGCCTGTGTTTCACTTATTGTTTTTAGTTGTAACAAATGGTGTCGCATTTCCGGGCTGTTAATACGTACCGCGAAATCTTTTAACTCACAAATTTTTATTAAAGCCTCGCCAAATGTTTTTATTTTGTTTTCTACGACTGGTCCGTTTTCAATTTCTTCTTCACTTTCTATAATCTCATTAGTCTCCATTTCAATAATTTCGAAGGTTTTGGACCTTCTTCTGTTGCCAGTTCATTGTCAAAACTTACGTATTCTTCAGCAGATAAAGTAGAGTGTCCTGTTTCTGTCAGCAAATCTTTCACCGTGTGCAAGATAATGTCTTGCGTCCCCGTTTCAATAGCATTATTGAGTTCTTCTTGTAGAATAAAACCAGCTTCTTTGAATGCATTTTGAACACACGATTTTGATATTTTCTCATAGGAACTCGATAGCCATCTTATAGCATCCAAAACAGTGATTTTACTGGTCAATTTTACTGACGAGCATGAATTTATGTTAGCAATAAGAGATTGTAAAACATGTTTTCTATAGTGGACTTTAAGATTTTTAATAACGCCCTGATCCATCGGTTGAGTAACACTAGTAGTATTGGGCGAGAAAAACACTAATTTGATGAGAGAGTAGTCTTCACGAGGATGACACGTTGCATTGTCCATAAATAGCATAAAGTAAACCATTCATTGCGTTATCTTGAAGGAAATGAGTGCTGACACATAACCTATCGTAAATTATGGATGTTTGTATACCATTGCGCTATCTTGTGCATATCAGCAATCCTTAACGTTGTTACAGAATTCTCAGAAATAAATACGATCGTTAAGCAGACCTATCTGTGAATTTTGTTATGATAAAAAAAAATATTATAAACCGTATTTTATCCAAACGGAAGTCATTGTAACTTTATATTTTACAGCATGTATATGAACAGATTTTTCGGCTTATGCAGAACTAAGACGTAGTAAATACGTATCACTCACATTTTTGCTAATTCCGCTTCCGCGTTAGACAGTTTCCGGCTTATGAAGGTTATTAACCAGGTAAATTAAATAGGTGACAGTCGGGACTTTTAAAGTTTTTCGCGATAGACAGGTTCCGTCTAAGACAGGTTTCACTGTACTAACATCTGTGCTACAGATTGTCTATTACGCTTAGTTACAAAACTTATATGTCAACCACTACTAGACTGAGTAAACATAGTGCGCTAAAATATGCCAACTACTACACGCGCGCGGAAAATATGCCAACCACTACTAGACTGAGTAAACATAGTGCGCGGAAAATATGTCAACTACTACTAGACTGAGTAAGTATTGTGGCCGAAGTGGGGAATATTAGTAGCACTACCGGACCGAGTAAGCATTGCGCCCGGAAAATATGAGAACTTGTGCTACTGAGCTGTTTACGGCCGCAATGTTTACTTGGTAAGATAGTAGTTGCTATTTTTGACGCTAACAGCGCTGATATACGGTAATGGGGTTAGTAATTGTTTATAATTATTCAGCCTACTTATTATGGTAAATCAAAGCAAATTCTATTAGATATAACACGTAAACAACGCTAACGAATTTAATGGATCAGAATATGTTTTGTTTGAGGACGAATTTTAACCCCCTGCTACAAAGTTTTACGCTGCAAAGCTTTAAATAGAAAAATAAATTAAATAAAGTCTAATTCCTACTTACCCTGGGTTTGAGCACCAATCTCCCCTGTTCACACAATTCCTGGGCTCTGCATATCGTGCATTCCTCAAAAGCGTAATCCGGTGGGAAGTCGTCTCTCGGGATGATCCTGGTAAACTGCAAAAGCGAGTGGGCGGTATCCATGACTGAAGAGCTTTCAGAGAAGACTTCTTATCTCCTACCTGAACGAAAAAGGCGAAAGAATTAGCAAAATATTTAGAATTCATATTCCGATAATATTATCCTCGTACCTTTAGTGCGAACCACGGAACCATGCACTTTGCCTTGAGAGATCGCTGTAAGAGAGACGGGAGGTAGGTCAGTATAAATACTTTCCTAGACATATGATAAGAACTATTAAAGCAATGACTTGCATGAGGCGGTCAATATTAGTTAAATTCGATGATAAATTACCTTCCGCATGAAGTAGCAAACAACCTTAAAATATATGTAGACATATCGGATGCAGAAGTTCTTGATGTGTAGAACATACTGAATATCTAACATGTTTTAAGAAATGGTGGTACACAAAAAGTCTCGTGCGATCTCGCAAGGCCAGGTGTTACGTGGTCTGTACTATAATGTGTTTCTAACTTCCATTGTCAGTCACTCCTAGCATCATCTCAATATTTCGATTATCTTTGATGTTTTCCATTGTTGCAGCGAATCCATATTTGCGAACATCATAACAAACCCCGTGCGAACAGATACTGTACAGGCCTCTACCGAAACGTTCCAAACATGTTTGACCATTTTCAAAAGCTTCCTATGGGAATAAAGTCCTTCGCTTACATTAAAGACAAAGTTATAATTGCAATATCTTGTCACTAAAACACGACTCATCAAAGTTTTGTTCTGAAATCTTTATGCACGCGATAATGTTCTTTATACACGCCATTTTGTTTTGCCGTTTCCTAAAGTTATTAAACGAGTCGCTAAAACGACATTTGCGTGTATGTCCGTGGACGTAGCCTATCATATTTACAATGATATTAGCATATAAGTTAAAAATAAGAAAATGTAGTGGCAAAACTTTTTGTTTACACACAAAACAATACTTTCTTGTTTACAAGCAACTGAATACCTTACTAACTAGTTAATTTTCATTATGAAAACAAATCTTTAATGTGTAAATTGTTTATTTATAGACGATAAATTTGTAAATCTCTGAAGCACCAAGGTACAACTGAACTATAAAAATAGTAATAATTATTTCGTTTTTTGAAAAATAAAAATCATTGGAGGTAATAATTACTTATAAATCAACTGAAAATAAAAAAATTACTATGGTCTAAATTGGTAATTCTCCCCCCCCCCATTCAGGCCTCTATCTTACATGTAGTTACAGTAGGGAGATAAATATAAACTAGATCGACGTGGTGTCGGTTTCTATAATTATCCTTAGCAAAAATGTGACCTATATAAATATAATTGTATATTAAACCTAATAAGAGCCCGGATAGCTCAGTCGGTAGAGCATTAGGCTTTTAACCTAAGGGTCCTGGGTTCAAGTCCCAGTTCGGGCGGTTAATTTTTATAATTTATGGAAATTACATCGTTTCTAATTCCTTTAGGTCGCGGACTTACAGAAAGCAAGTGGTAACGGCAACGCAACGCAATCTTGAGTTGCTATTAAAAAAGTTGCTAGTCGGTTTACACGATTGTTCATATGAAGTTGCTAGGTTATTTGTCCGTTATGTCGTCATCAGAGGAAGATTGTCTATATTTTAAGAAAGATACTACAAAAACGTTACAAAAAAAGACAATTCAGTTTAGGCCTACACCTCTATAACGTTATTTATGCGAGACAAAGTCAATATATTGCTGTGCAAAATTCACGATTTTACTGAGACCAATTTTTTAATTATTATCGCATGAGCATTAGCAGTTACGGCTACCTTTTAAGTAATGTATTTTAGAACATCAAGAAAAAGACAAATAATTGGCGAGAAAGAGGGAGAAATAAATTTCAGCTGGAGAAAGATTAACAATAACACTCAGCTAAGGTTAACTGCTCATTTGTGTATTTATTTTTATGTATAACTGCGAAACATAAAATAACGTTACATTACAGTAAAATAAAAATTGGTTTTTAAGCAAATGATATTTTATAGTTCAAGTGCCGATTTTATATACTTTGAACAAATTGTTGGTAATCATTCGTATCGTCTTGAAGCTGTTGGATAGACAAATCATGACCAGAACCAGCGATATTTTGTTTTTCTGACATGATATACCACTGTAATAAAACACTATTAAAAGAAACAGAACCACAAAAAATACAAATAAGAATTATTCTGATTTAAATACGGTATCACTGTTGAGAAACGCATACACAACACAACAAATACTGCTGGCAACTGAGAAACTGAGCAACGAGTTTACAGTATGCCGTGACTGGAGCAACTTTAGTTTATGTGCCACTTGCTAGTCGCGTTGCTATCACCTCCTTATGAATACTGTATGTGCATGCAACTCCGTATGCTGTGAAGAAGCAACTCAAGTTTACGTTGCGTTGCGATCACCAGTTGCTTATTGTATGTCCGCAGCCTTAGTCTAGATTAACGTAAAAGAAACGTTTAAACAATGAAATCTTCAAATCACTATTACTTCCTAATACGAATTTCAAATTTTTTGTCTACAAATAATTCAGTACTACATCAATTAGTTATAAATTTCATTTAAATGCAGTTTTAAATTTGTAAATTGTCTATCGTCGATAAAGTTTGTAAATCTCTGTATCACCAAGGTACAACAAAACTCAACAAATAGTAATAATAGAATCGTATATCTCATTTGTTTGAAAATTTTAGTATTGGAGAAAGTAATTTAATATAAATCAACTAGAAATACAATATTACTAGGGTTTAAATTGGCAATTCCTCCTCCCCTCCATCCAGAATGTTATCTCACATGTAGTTAAAGTAGTGAGATAAATATAAACTAGATCGATGTGGTGTTGGTTTCTATAATTATCCTTAGCAAAAATGTGACCTATATAAACATAATTGTATATATAACCTAATAAGAGCCCGGATAGCTCAGTCGGTAGAGCATTAGGCTTTTAACCTAAGGGTCCTGGGTTCAAGTCCCAGTTCGGGCGTTTATTTTACAATTATTTTACATGATTCGTTAATGACAATAACTTATTATATAAAACTCATATGATGGTTAAGACCAGTTGCATCTTGAAGTTTTACTAATTTTTATGAAATTTAAAATTGATATATAATATAAGTTTGTATTTTTTTCTGATTTAAAATTGATGTAAAATATAAGTTTGTGACTTTTTTCTGAAAAATAATATTTTTAGATGAAATAGTTTTTTTCATCAATCATTATTATCCAATGTATTTCTTGAGCAGCGAGAAGGGCATATTTTAAAGATGTTCCAATATAAACAGGAACAAAATTATAGCACGTAATGTGCAGTAATCGTATAGCGATGACCATGTAGCCGAGCACTTAGCCTTGAGAGATCGCTGTAATAGAAGTCGGTAGAGGGTCACTATAAATACTTTCCTACAAATATAATAAGGACTGTCAAAACACTGACTTGCATGAGCCATCAAAATTAAATAAATTTAAAGATAAATTAGCTTCCGTATGAAATAACAAACAATCTTGAAATATGTGTAAACATATCGGATGCAGAAACAGTTGATGTATAGAACATCCCGAAAATGATACATGTTTTAAGAAGTGGTAGTACGTAAGAAGTCTCGTGCTTTCTCTCAAGATCAAGTGCACTGCTACGTGGTCCGCACTATACTATCGCTTCAAGGTAACTGTGCACTACCACTTCTGAAAACATATTACATTTTCAGAATGTTCTATACACCATTAGCTTCTGCATCCGATATGTCTTGCACAAGTTTTTCCATTTTCTACTCCTTCGCTTACAATGTTGTAAATACAATAACTTGTCACTAAAACTCATCAAAGTTTTTTTCTGAAAACCTTTTATACGCGATAATGTTCTTTACACACGCCATTTTGTTTTGATTATTTTTACAGTTATTAAAAGAGTTACTAAAACGGCATTTGCATGTAGGAATGTCCGTGTAATCTTATTTAAAAATAAATCATAGAAACATTATTAATGAGAAAGAAATTAGAAATTTTTTTTTACTACTTGATATGCTGAAGGCATTAGAGCAGTGTTTTTGGACAAAATTCAATAATAGCTCTATAAAAATAACAAATAAGTGCGTTAACAGTTTTAATTTTAACATTTATTAATAGTTCGTTCCCTTTTTATCACCGATCCCCCTACACACACGCGTGTGTGTGCGCGCCACTTGTATTACAGGTGGATTAAAAAAAAAGGAATACATATTGTGGACTTTTAAATATGAATTAAATGTCTCTCTCTCTTTCACACACACACACACACACACACACACACACACACACACACACACACACACACACACACACACACACACACACACACACACACACGCACGCACACGCACACGCACACGCACACGCACACGCACACACACACACACACACACACACACACACACTGTAACGGTTTGAAATGTCCCGTCACAATTCAATAAAAAATTGAAATAATCTCAATTTATAAAATATAATTCAACTAAATTTTCCAAGCCATGAATATTGATCGTTAAGTGTATAATTGTAAAATAAACTGTAATTGTACAAAAATCATGATTTCCGGAGTGTTTTGTGTGCTTCGTCAGGTTTCTACAATATTTCTACAGTTTTAAGACAATGTGTCGGAAATATTAAAAGATGTTCCATTGTTGGAAAATAAAGTGACATTCATGTTCTAATGAAAGGAACCTATGATTAGGATAGGTTTGGTTTTAATTTTATAACAAATATACCCATCTAAGGTAAGATAGGTCAAAATATTTTACCGACCGATGCAGAAACTCATAACTCATAACAAATATTTTAATAGAGGTACGCAGTAATGTTGTATAAAATTACAACCAAACCTATCCTGACTGGATGCTTCATAGGTTTTCTTTCACTAGAAAATAAATGTATTTTATTTTCAAACAATAGAACATCTTTTAATATTGCTGACGCATAGCATAAAAGATCGGAATTTTCATTAAACACGGATTAGTTTCAGCTAAATCAAGTGTGTCTGCTTTTAATCTGATTCAATTTTGGGGCTATCGACTGGTAGAAAGCCAGGCTTATCTATGGCTGTTACTTCCGTTTCCTTACAAGTTTACGTATGTGCTCTATCTTCACCAAAGACTCTTTGTTTTGAATTATTTTCAACAATATTTATTATATGTGTCTCGTTGTTCTTAAAAAGCATTTAATGATTTTTTACTTCTGACATTTGAATAAAATATTCGTGTTCTAAGCCAGAGGTTTACAACCCGCAATCACCCTAAAGTGTTGCTCTTGAATTCAGATAAAGATATACTATTTTATAGGGAGAACCATAACACAGTACTAATACATGGGTACATTGTACAACCAAGAATTAGATACTGACGTGGTAATGTGTGGGTGACCGAGAATATTATTTGCAAGGCAGGAAATAGACTCTACATGTTTACGTCTTATAAATCTTTCCATCGCCTTTCAGTGTTGATAGTACGGATGCACCAGACATTCAATTGGAACTTATTGATCTGCAGCACATGATTCAGTTAGTCAAAATTCTGTGCAGTTCCATCATTAGATTTCTATAAAAATTATTAACCTCTAGACATGGATAATCTGCGAGAAGTATTTTTAAAAGTGCGTTTGTTCTGTGGTACTTTTATTTGTATGCATGTTTTTCCGTTAATTAAAACTATCAAATCTAAAGCTCTACGCGTTTATCTGACTGTCACTTTGAATCAACTTTGAAAATAGTAACCACAAACAGTGAAATAGGCATGGAACAATTAATTATCAAAAAATAAACAGTGTCAGATTTCATTTATGTTTATAACGTTTTCAAGGTGAACAATATTTCACATTTTTAATATCATGTTTAGTCATGTAAACATTGAGACATAAAGATAGGAAACTGTTGACATCTGGATTCATTGTTACAGGTAGACCTATGTATGCTTTTATATATTATAAAGTGGCTGTCTATGTTTGCTATTTATTCATATTACAATATAAAATGTAGGATATAATGTGTGAAATTGTAAGCACAATTAAATAAGACGTATTTTAATTGTTGAATTTGGTAAATTTAAGTGCTGGAAGAGAACAAGTAATATAAACAAAAAGATTTTAAAGTCATTCATACTTAAGTTAACAAAGAAAAGTATTATTTTACTTATCACACTTTTGCTATTACTTACGACCAGACGTTTTGTTAACTAAAAGTTGTTAAATTAATAACTTACACTAGGAGGAAACGTTTTCGTCTTACAACTTTTTCAGCCTTGTAGTTTTGCCGCTAGGAATGCTGCAGTTGTGCTTCCTCGTACCATTTTTTTTTGAAAGTCAGATGTGATGTGATCGAAGAGTATGTGTGATCTGTGACGTGTTTGTTCATTTAAGATGTCATTTTTATGTGTGTTGGTATGTCTATATATTTCATACTGTTCTATGTGTGGTGGATGCTCATGTTATTTCCATACTTTTGCATGAGTGTTTAAGAAGTCAAGTAAAATCACATGATTTTAAGCAAAATACGACGCAATAATTATATTGCATACCTTGCCCCTTTTTGAAAAGGTTTTCTCCCATAAAAACTAAAATTAATTCATTAAATTTAAATAATGATTTATTGTTTGAAAAAACTGTACTAAGATCAATAATTGTCATCTACTACAAGTTAAAACAAATTTATTGAACTTGAGTGAATGAATAAGAAGTATTTTGTAAACTATTGAAAATATGAACAAGATATTTACAAGGAGAGTGTGGACTAATAGAAGGAATTGAAAAATGAGCAATTAATTAGGCCACCGTTCGATGGCTAATGGTTCAAAACCAATACGAAAGCCTATGACGTTTTTTGACATAAGGATGAAAACACAATTGGCTTTTTTCTCCGATCTGTGTTTTTACCGTCGCCGCTCTAACATAATGTCGCATTTACACATTGGGTGGTGAAATAACTGTCTATAATCGATACACCGACTCCACATCAGTCGATCACTGAACACTGTGCAACAGGTGTGTATTTAATTGTGGTTTTATCATATTGTAAATAGTGTTGTGTGTAACATTAATAGAAAAGAACTTCGTGCATTATTGTTGAAGAGGAAGCGAACAAATAGAATTATTTGGGCTCATCTAATTTATCAAAAGGGAAAGGAAATGTACCTTATCAAAATCATTCTTAAGTTGAATACAAGCTTCTTGTAATGCATTCCTTGTGGTCTTCTTATCTTTGAAAATATTAAAGTCCCAGAGCTTAAGCTTTCTTGTACGAAATGAATTAACAATTCATTGCCAATTACAACCACTCCAGCCACGATAAAATCACACAACAGCTGTCGACGGCAGACTGGACGACGAGTGTATAATTGTACATTTATAGTTAGATTGAAAATAGAATAGGATTCTGCGTAGGTGGAATCGACCAGAGGGAGTGGGGATTACAGCTGTCTGAGCTAATAGGAAATTCACATCTTGCTGCGTGGGTGAGCCTTGTTGCCAATTGGACGTTAAACTTCCGTTCGTTGCTCAGTGACATCGTAACTGCGGTGGAGTGATTTACTAGTGGTGTAGCTTGCTTCGTTCTGCGATTTCAGTCGCTGGCAGTGGCGGGTTCACTGTCAATGCGTTCGAACTGACAACATCGCATCCCTACCCTGCCACACACCCATTCCTATTCTACTTTAAATCAAAGTATAGTCACGTTGGAGAGACGGTAAAAAATCCATCGATTGTAGTGGCTGTGGGCGGTTGCATTACTAACGTTGGCGTTAAATAATCCGATCTAACATTTTTCCGCACAGTGTGTGAGCAGTAATAACAACCTACGTCCAACTGATGATAGCCTACGGTAAAAAAAACGATGGAACAAAAACGCGATGTGTGTTCCCTGCGTAACGAGTAAATACTAACTAAAATTTCTAAAACGTAATTTAAAAAAGTAAAACATTTCAGCCTACTGACAAAGATCGGCATGGTTTTATTTTTGCTTGAAACGCCCTCTTTCGGCTTGCGGAAACAATTTCTACGAACGGACATTACTGTGTGAAAGCGGAGACAGAAGAAAGCCTTACCGAGAATTTCTACAATGGCGTACCGTCATTACAGAAAAATCGCTTTACGCACTGACGAAAACGGCTTGAATAAATTGTTCAACCTCTGTCCCAAGGCCGGCCGTGACGAAACGCTTCCGGCGGGGAGTTTTAATGGTAAAATATTTATAGAACCCTTTTGAAGTAACTAGGCACACTAAATTATACTCTAATATAGAGAGAAACGTAGAAACTCTCGAGAGCATAAAATTAGCTACGCATTAGCTATACGTAAAGTAGCTGTAAGTTCCTAAAAGTGTATAAAGTTTTGAATTTTACCAAGCGTAACCATGGACGCCCATATGTAAGTTTGTGGGGGGGCTGAATTTTAAGTCATTGCATACTAAAAAATTAGGCACCTAAAGGATTCAAATTTTAACATTGTCCAACCTATGACTACTTATACAGTACTAGGCCATGGTACTTAATGTATCATGGAAATAAACACATTATTCTAATTACTCGTACCTTTCGTTGAAAAACAACAATAAGTAGATATTTACATAAAAGACACATTTTTTGTAAATAAATATTTTAGTCCAATGTTATGTCTCACAATTCACCAATTTATAAAATAACTTTCTCGATAAAATACACTGCTCTACAAATGACGCCTGGATATTTATTTTGTTTTTTAAATCTAGGGGTAAAGCACGGTCCCCCTTGTCCCAGGATATGGACCCCCATGAGCGTACCTATTACAATTTTTGTAGCTGTATACCTAGAAGTATATTGTAAATCTTTTTATCTTCGATTGTGACTGTAAATAATAACGAACAGAGCCCAACGTCAATAATTTATTCATTAAACGCGTCTCAATGACAAAGTCATCATCAGTATATAAATAAAACAAATAAAAGGCATACACAAAACTCACAAATTAATCATTTATTGACTCATAGGCGTTTCAATGACAAAGTCATCATCATCAATGAGTGTTACTACTACAAACTCTAACTTACAACAACATAAAGAGTTGTAAGTTAGAGTTTGCAGTAGCAACACTCACTGATGATGATGACTTTGTCATTGAAACGCCTATGAGTCAATAAATGATTAATTTGTGAGTTTTGAGTATGTCTTTTATTTGTTTTAACATAACCTCACAAGCTAAGCTCAAAGAATAGTTGTGTAGTATCTAAATACTTTCCTAGCAACACTCACTGATGATGATGACTTTGTCATTGAAACGCCTATGAGTCAATAAATGATTAATTTGTGAGTTTTGAGTATGTCTTTTATTTGTTTTAACATAACCTCACAAGCTAAGCTCAAAGAATAGTTGTGTAGTATCTAAATACTTTCCTATATAATACAACACGTAAATAATTATATTTTAGATGTTGTATATTAGCTATACTCAATACTTATAAATAAATAGAAGCTATTAAACCACAAAAACGTTTTATTTTTGTCCTGATGTAGCTACATTTCGATTGCAAAGCAATCATCACCAGAGGAAACTACTACAAGAATAACTACCCTTGTAGTAATCAGAGTAGTTATTCTTGTAGTAATTTCCTCTGAAGATGATTGCTTTGCAATAGAAACGTACACCAGGACATAAATAGAAGGTTTTTGTGGTTTAAAATGTTTTATTTAATTACACAACTCTAAGTTATTGTATACTAACTGCTGATGAATTAATTTATCATCGAACGTAATTGATGTGATGTCATTGGTTGTGAGTTGATGTTTCAATAGTAGAATGTTATTATTTAAATAGTAGAAGTTTTTATTTAAAACTAGGACGGCTTTGGAGATCAAAATAAAAATATTCAAGATGTAATCCCTGATCTAATTTAACAAAACATGAGACTTTTTCACTTCTATTTGAACATTGGTTGGCAAAATATCATTATAATTTTAATTTTACTAGAAAAACTTATCCATACCTCAAACAGGCAACTAAATTAATATGTCTTTCATTTACAAATATATTTTGTGTAACATAAAAAGACTATTAATTAAGTCATACACGTTTTATTACTAAGGTGTGGCGGTAACAATTCAAGATAGACAGCAAAAAGCGTGTGTAACGCGATCACAATATGGGGAAAGTAATTCATCAACACTGCCAGCATGTTTTTACTGGCAATACGTTACAGCGGCTTAGTGAATGTTTGTTGCTTTTATTAATGAATTCAATTTGTTGGTTTTTTTTGTTGCTTTCTCTTGCTGCTGCTCCTTTTTATACACTGTCATATATAATACGTTACCAAAGCCTCTGCGGACTTATGTTCAGGAATGGCAATTATAAGTAATAAAAGAAGCATTAAATTACGTCAAATATTTATGTATATAAAAGTAATAAAACTGCGATTAAAATGGCAAACTTTGGAAATCACCGTGGGTTGATTTATTTTTAAAGTGAAAACTTCTATAGCGACGCCTACGAAAACTTATTGGATGGACATAAACATACAATTTCGCGACAGTATAATTTCCGTCAGGTTACGCTAGGAGTCACCTTTAAATGAATTAAATTATAACATATGATTTCATGCAACAGCTGGTTTTGTGTTATAAGTTATGTTGTAGAATAGTTGTTTGAATATTCAACATATTCACTGTGACAGCGAGAGTCACTCCTGCTGTCAATACGAAGGTTCTATTTCCTCAAGCAGTTTGCAAAACTGTTTTTCCTGGTATTGGCGCTAATTCCGTTGTAGAAATTCCCGGTATGGCTCAATTCTGTTCACTTTGATCTTACTGTGAAATCCTTTTCTAGAATGTGCCGACCAATAGAGTCATAAGCATACAAAAACCTTACTGCTCTTTGTCGGCAAGTTTACATGTATTTCTAGGAATACTAAAATTGAAGTTAGTGTTTACTAGTCAGTTTTGAACTGGAATCCGTAAAACTAGGTTTTTGTGATCTTATAGGCTTAGACATTTAGAACAAGAGTGACCTCTAGAGAGTGCACGTCTCGGCTATTAACCAGTGCACGGCCTCGAGAGATCGCAATAAGCGAAACGGGAGGGAGAGGGCTGCGTTGAGTCAGTATAAAATATTTCTTACAAACATGATAAGGCTTGCTGCAGCTACGATCTTCAAGCCGCACCACCTCCAATCCCTTTAACCCGATTATTTTCCACAACCGTTGCTACCTCCTCTCATACTACCATCTTCCAACCAGCCGCTACACCGACAGCCTCAAAACCTTCAACTCCGCAAACCTCTGTTCCCTCTTCTCGGGCACAACCACAATCCACTGACTCTCTTTCAGGATCCACTCATAAAATTTCAGCTCCCTCAGTCTAATCCTCCTCCAAAAACCACCAGTGCTTTCAAACGCTGTTCTTGCGAAATTCATCCAAGACCTCATCCCACAACGTCTTCAGGCTGAAAAAAAGCCGGTCATTCAGTCAAACGCTGTCACAATAAAACGTCCTGCCATTCAGAAACCCCTCCTAACATCCAGCCTTTAACCAAAACCCCTGATCCCAAATTCCTACCCGTAGTCAGTGTTACGTGACAGACCCTGCATAACCTCGGAGCCACCAAACCCCTCTGACTGAATGATAAGGTGTGTCAACACTCAGTGCTAGTACTTGTAAAACCACTACAGTCTATACAGTTTCCCTTCAAATACATCGCCGGTCGTAGTCTTCTGTAATTCTGATCGTAGTTTTCAGAATCGGTTGATGTATAGAAAATTCTGAAAATGTGACATGTTTTCAGTAGAGATAATACACGAGAAAGCGGGAGTGAGCAAGTGCACGGTTAGCTAGACGCAACATTACTTGATTTGACTAAGCACGTGGCTACAGAAGGACGAATGCAAACCATGCAGGAACGGACGCAAAGTGCTACTGGGACAGTTTTTTTGTCTCTGTGTTTTGACGGCCGTAAGACAAGTTTTATTGGGTATATAGCTGAGCTCCATTTGTAAAAGCCCAGTTTTCACATTCCTTTCTGCAGCCAGTGACAGACGTTGCATCACCTTGTGGGGCACCAAACTCCCTCCTTATCTGCTGACTGATAAGTTATCAGTAGTGGAACACACTCTTGCTTCTTGCTTACATCAGTTGTCAGAACTTCTGGCTCACTTGCTAATGGAAACATATCTATTTACAAACTACCAACTTTAAGCCGCTTAATATACATCGTGTCTTAATGATAATTTGGAATATTTCTTTCGTTAATCCAACTTGGCTAGCTCAGAATAAGCTAGTTTGTTTTTGTTTTACACACTGAAGAAATAAAATGAGAGAAAGTATTAGATGCGGATCCGCGTCGTCTGCAATGAGTGTGTTTCTAATAAGTTTTAAAATTTAACTGTATTGTTTTATTGAAATTTTATACAGAGCACAGTAGCGTAATTATGATAAATAAATAACAACAACCCTTGCTACAAATATTTAAATTTGTTTATATGTAAAATATGTTTTATTGTGCAATTGCATTTTCAACTATTTTTATTTTCAGTTCTTTGTATTAGTCCACATTCTCCCTATAAATACTGTCCTTGTTCAAATTTTCAATCGTTAATAAAATACTTTTTATTCATCTACTCAAGTTCAAATATATTTTTTTAAACGTTTAGTGGAAGATACTTGATATTAATACAGTTTTTTCAAATATGAATTCATTAATTAAATTTAATGAATTAATATTAGTTTTACATGGGAGGAAAACGTTTCATAAAAGGAGCAAGGTATGCAATATATTTACATGGTACCATTTGCCTTAAAATAAGAGATAACATATGGTTTCATAAAACAGCTGATTTTATGTTATAGTTTATGTGGTAGAACAGCTGTTTTAACGCATAGGTTACGTTACTTTATTTATAATGGTAATTATTTAATAAAATGTAACTAAAATAAACATTTCCTTTGTTGGCCTAAGTAGAAATTGACTTAAATAATTTTTTTTACATTGTTTACTTGTTTTACATTGTACATTTTACTTGTTTAAATACAAGTTTTATTTCGTATAGAATAACTAAAGTCAAAGGCAAACTTAAAGAGTTTTATAATAGTTGAAATTGTGTAAAAAACTCCGTGTTTCAAGTCAGTTATATTTACTTCTCTCTTTATTTCTTCTGCTTACAAATATATATATATATATATATATATATATATATATATATAAATATAAAATACGTTTTCTTGTTTAATAATTTAAAACAACACAGGTTATTCAAATACAAGAATATTTATTATTTTATATCCAAAGCTTTTCGTTGGCAAACAGTACCAACATCATCAGGAATGAAAATTACAATAATTATTGTAATTTTCATTCCTGATGATGTTGGTACTGTTTGCCAACGAAAAGCTTTGGATATAAAATAATAAATATTCTTGTATTTGAATAACCTGTGTTGTTTTAAAATATATATATATATATATATATATATATATATATATATATATATATATATATATATATTATAACTCAACTTTTGTTATAATTAAATTTATTTTTAAATGTTATTTATTTACCTTACCTATTAATGCCACACCTTCAGGTTTATAAAAGAATTAATAATCTTATCAATTTTTAAACATCACTTGCATTTATTCTCTTCAATTAACTCTATACATTATTCAAAATTTATATTAATATTGTGCAGTGACAGACTTGATATCTTAACTAAAATTACAATCATAAAAGGTGGACTTCTGAGGCTTTAGATTTCTAATAGAATAACAAAAAAAAAAAACAGTATTAAAATTTTATTCTTGCTCTCGGGGTCGCTATTACGGGAACTTTGCTTTTAAATTAGAAATGGTGACTAGAATAATTTTTATAAATTTTGATAAGCTTAAAATTTGTTTTAAACTAAAAGATAGATGTCTGTTGGCTACACATATATTCAAATATACATATTGTTCTGAAGAGTCCCTGGAATCCTGGCTTTGTTCACTTCCGCGCTTACACTTGACGCAAAAAAAACTTACTTTATATTTCAAAAAAACTTTTACGTCGCACTTTACTAAATTTTACTTATAAAAAAACTCTACTTAATTTAACAAAATTCTCCCTTTACAACACTTCCATCCTTGTCCCCACCAATCTGTCTTCCTCTCCCGGAGACTCTCTTCCAACTTCCTCTAAACTCCCGATCATTTAGTTTTTATGAAATCCCTAATCTCTCCCACTACCACCAATACGTTCTTTGTAAGTTTCCCACAGTTCTACAATTAGCTAAACCTAACGGTACACGGTTAATTCCCCAGACTATATCGGCCGCTGGATTTCCCGTCTTAACCACTATGGACCCTTCTCTATTGTCTATTTGACGGACTCAATTTATAGCTTTCCTGGAAAGGATAATGACATGGTACCTGCTTTGTCCGCCTAGAAAACTAATTGTGTCTTTCTTTGCTAAATCCTACAGATGATTTATTTTAGCAACTAACTTAATTTAATCTAAAGCCTCGTACTTTATGTTATAATATATATATATATATATATATATATATATATATATATATATATATATATATATATACTTATCATATATTTAATACAGACCATATGCTTACAGAATCAGTATGGCTTGTCTTGTTTGTAGCTTTAATATACTCGCTTTAGAAACTCTAAATAATATCAATAATAACGTTATAATAATACCTTTCACCAATAATACCACTCAGTTTGAAGAGAGTAGAGAGTTTATCTTCACCAATTGTGAGGGAGTAGCCAATAAGGCAATAAGAGGGAGAATTGTTGACGCGATGAGTGTGTCGGTCTGCCTGCAGCCCGGCAGAGTCATAGAAAGGCGTGTTGTCACTGTTGCGCGGTATAAAGTGCTTGTGAACTAGTCTCGTGGTACGTCACGGAGAAAGTAAGGATAAACTCTAAACAATCGCCGAAAGGTGTATAGAGAAAGCCATGTGGCTGGTTTGTACTCTTTTCTGTGCTTTGATTGAGGACCAAAATAAACTTTATAACTAAACTGCTGGTAATTTTTTTTAAAGCATTTTACTTTCAGAACTGATTCATTGTAGGTATTCACAAAGTATACAGCTGAATTAATTATAAGACACGAACAATTTAAAATGCAGCTTTAGCATGATTTGTCTATGTTAATCAATAGATTTGGTGAGCCTACTCAGGAATAAGGTAAATTGAATAATACATCGCCGATAAACTACAGTGTTTTCTATACTTATTGTCCTGCTTGAACCCCGAACTGCAAGTAAAGGGAAGTTAATTCGAAGAGGGTACACCGGAATAAAAAGATGTGTATTGCTTCCTTTACGTTTTATAGAACTATGCCCTATTCGGTCGAGGAAAAATGTTTTTGGCCAAGGCTAGTACAGTTTTTTTTATTCATGTGCCAACTTAATTGGAATGAATAGTAAGGTTTGCAAAGGAAGTTAAGTTACAGAATTCACTGTTAGTATTATAAAGACGCTATTACCTATGAGTTTAATAGTTATTTAATTTTTTTCTTGAGCATTTAAAAAAAAGCGATTCACGCATCTTCATAGTAAAACTCGGATGAAGGAGTGAAACATTTTCGATTGAATTATTACAAACCTCAACTTAATACAAAATGTTTTACCAAAAAACCTAAATTGATTTTAATTATAAAAACTCGTGTGGTTTTAATGGGAGATAATTCTGTTATATGAATCTATTACTCAGAGCTGATGCAGTTCAATATTTCGATTCTTTGTTCCATTCATTATGAAGTAAATAATGCAAGCTTTGCGTGCAAGTCGATAAAGAATGCTCGAATTCTTTTGGATCATCTTTCATAAAATATTTATAAAATAACCTTCCTTGTTATAAATGTTTTACCTTAGCCCGCGCAGACGTTTTCACCCAACTACAACAAGACTATTACAAACAATAATTTTTTAATGTACAGTGACTTTTAGTGTATATGCTCTGAAAGTCTGTTTAATTAGGTTGAACCTGTAAACAATTGTGGCGATCACATACAGTCTATTCAAGTAAAAATAATCAATTATAAAGAAGTTTAGAAAGAAAACACGTCTGTAAACATTTGTATGTAATAAGTTTTTCCAGCCTGTTGTGAGGAAAGGGCTTGGTAAACGTGCTGAAGACAGAAGTAGCGAGCTAACTGTCGGAAGTGGAGGTTTAACATTTGGTCCTATATTCAAGTAGAAATAGTTTTCAAGTTTAGTAAAGACCCGTAACCGTGCACTTGGTCTTGTGTGTACTACCACTTCTGAAAACATGTTACATTTTGAGAATGTTTGATACATCAACAGCTTCTTCATTCGATATGTCTAAACATATTTTAAGAATGTTTGTTTTTTCATACCGAAGCTAGTTTATTTAGCTTCACTAAACGATGAAATACTTCAGTAATAGATGTTGTCTAACCCTTCTTTGCAACGTGTTGTGAACAAATGGCTACGTAACTGCGCTGAAGACAAAAGAAACCAGCTAACGGTCAGAAGTAAAGTCTAACATTTGGTCCTTTGCAATCCAGAAGTTATAACAGTAAAGTAGAACTATGAAAGTAAACCTACTTATATTTAAATAGATAGTTTTCAACCACCTGAGTCTAGCCTTAAGTGGTCTTACAATAATTGTAAACATAAAGATTATTCGCACTGTACTCGTGTGTGTTTACCTGGCCCCCAAACAATGATCTGTAAAATAAACAAGAGTGTCGGGCCTATTAAACCAGCTGACACTAAGTAGAGTTTTAGTATTTTGGTACCGCATTGCGCCAAAAACGTAAACACCGCAAAGCAGAGTAAAGACACGGAGCAGACAGCGTTCATAACGTTAATATTTTACACGTTGTAAAGTTCTTTCCACTTTAAAGTTAAGTCGGACGTGTAAACATTTATCGATCAGTTTGGAAATTTCAATTTATTAAGTATTTTGATAAAATTTAAGAATAATAGTGGACTTTTGTTCCACATTTCAATGGAAGGATTCTGTGTTGCGATGAAATGAAAAGTGCACGTATTTTTTGTATTGTAATATATTTTAGTAATAAAGGTAAACCACAGTGTTTGCTTCAGAGATAAACATATTTCGTAATAAAAACAAGTAATGTCCACAAGTCATTATTATAAAACTTCAATCTCAAACGCGTTTCAATGACATTGTCATCATCATCAGTGATTCTATCACAAACATATAACTAATTAAAGAAATGGAACCTAGCCTTGCTAAAGATTATTTTAAAGTTAAAGGTTAGGCTCCATATCTTTAATTAAAGTTACATGTTTGTGATAGCGTCACTGATGACGATGACCTATTTGTCATTGAAACGAGTTTGATATTATGGTTTTATTATTGTGAGTTGTATATATGTCTTGTGTTTATAACCTTAACATACGAGCCAGCTCGAATATTGATTATATTTGGTAAAACTTGACCAAACACTACTCAACTACAATGTTTTTTTTTTAAAGTTGATTTGCAATGTTGAAACAACCTTGCAGCTGAGAGTATTCTTTGATTAATAAAGTGAAACAAAACCGCAAAGCAGGCCTCCGTGTTGAAAAATTAAACAGTTCAGACGGCGTTTTGCCTTGATTGGGGATGAAATGAATATAAGGGAAGGCAGCGTGTTGGTACCAGTAGTGTTCCTCTCACTGCCTAATTCCTTACTCCATGCCAATGTATTATCTCCATACAATTGTTTCAACAGCTTACGTCGTGTGTTTGGGGATTAATGTCTGAAGCCAAACAGGCAACCTGTTCACAAGGCCTGTCTTCTGAATCCTGTCTTCTTCTCCTCTACTAAATGTATGTCTACTACCTCCGGTTTCCTTCTCATCTGCTGTATGCCGGTCTACTATCTTTTGTTTCCTACTCTTCATCTTTATGACAGTTTAACACTTCCTGTTTCCTTCTCTTCTGCTGGATGCCAGTCTAATCCCTCCTATAACCTTCTCATCTGCTGTAAGTCAGTCTACTACCTCCTGTTTTCTTCTCTACTACTTAGGATATTAGACTGTCATAATGTAGAAGAGAAAATAAAACGGAGATAGTAGAAGGGTATAAAGTAGTAGAGTAGGAAGGAGGAGATAGTAGACGGGTATAACCGTATACTACCTCCTCTTTCCTTCACTTCTACTTTATGCCAGTCTATCTACTACCTCCGATATCCTTCTCTTATACTTTATGCCAGACTACTGTCTCCTGTCTACGTGTCCTCTACTGTATGTCAGGACAGCCTACTACTATCTGTCTTAATCTTATCTATTCTATGCCAGTGCACTATCTGAGTCTTTTCTATTTTATGGCAGTCTATTCTTGCCTTTCTACATTACATTCTAATGTATTTTATTCTACGGTTTCTTGTCTACTTATATTCTACTTTATGCTACTCTGTTATCTCCAATCCATGTCATTTCTAATTTATGTTGTTTTACTATCCCTCGTCTACTTATCTTTTACTTTGTGCCAGTTTATTATTTCGCCTCTACGTCTCCTTTTAATTTATGTGTTTCTACTGTCTCCTATCTACTTCTCTTCTACTTTATGCCAGTTTACACTTTAGTAACATCTTGCGTTGTCTAAAGAAAAAAGGGAAAAGCCTAAGTCGCTGTTAGTTTCGAATTAATACAGAACATTGACACAAACGCGGTTACAAATGTACTCTCCACCTCCCTGAGTGCTTAGAGTATTTGCTCAAGAGAGCAAGTTTCTGTAGGAGTGAAACGTGAGTTACATTGAATAAACAAGTGGAACAAATACAAAACTAGCCAATGTGGTTCTTTTGATTCTCGAATGGAAAAGCATTGTATTCTGAATTCAAGTACTTTCGTTTGGTTTAGTGTTTCTGGGTTTGTAAAAATTTAACTTTTAAGGCGTCTATTTACACCTTTAGCGTTGTCATATAGACTTAAATTTTAGAAAATCACTAAATGCTTAACTCGATTACCTCTAAAAACAAATAAAAACATACACAAAACTCACAAATTATTCATTTATTTACTCATACGCGTTTCAATGACTAAGTCATCATCATCAGTGAGTATTACTACTACAAACTCTAACTTACAACTAGGGTGAAAGTAAGGTTACACTTCCTTATCTATACAGTAGGCGTTGCCACGCCCACTTGTCAAAACAACAGTTACTAACCCTACTTTAAACATGATACATCAAATAGAAATTTTGTACCTAACTCAATAATTACAATAAAATTTGTAACATACAACATAATCACTGCTTTTAGTGTGTTTTCTCGTTCTATATAGTTCGATAATTCTTTATTTTCCAATTGCTTTGTTTAAATTTAAACATGGAATTGAATAATTCAAAATTTTTACTGAACATATTAAATATTTTTAAAACAAGTTTACTGTGCCTATTTTAGATTTTTAAGGTTATTTAGTTATTAATGATGGTGTATTTACATTTTAATCTGTACTCTAGTCGTGGATTTTACTGCAATTTTTAAGGAAAAACAGTTATTTAAACTTTTTTTTATATATGTACTTATATAATGAAAAATTTTGCAAAAATTTAGATAAAATTAATAATTATAAATAAATTTTTGTAGATATACTGTATTGTACAAGGTTGGGATCTTACAACGTTATAAGGTACTAAAGTGCTTATATATTTTGGAGTAAGATCTTTTTTAATGTTATTTTTGTATTTTCTTTTATGTGAAGCTGTCCATACAGCTTATTTTGGCATTAAAAATTATATTTAAAAAATAATTCCTAAAGCTATGATGTAAAAATAAAACAATATTAACAGATATCATCAATCTATTAGCACTCCATAAAACTTTGCAATGTAGAGTTATTTATTTATAGTTCAACTACCATCTCTAGAGAAAATAGAAATTACTAGAGTCTCACATACACCAACATATGTACAAATTTTATAAGTTAATAAAAACGTATGGTTGAGGTTTTTTTTTATATAGGTAATTATATATATATATATATATATATATATATATATATATATATATATATATATACACACATATAGGTATATATATATAAATATAAATATATAAATATATATATATATATATACACATATATATAGGTGTATATATATATATATATATATATACACATATATATAGGTGTATATATATATATATATATATATATATATATTATTAATAAATTAAAAAATATTTCAAATACAAGAATACTTTTAACACATATATTATTCAAAGCTTTTCGCCGATAAAACAGTACCAGCATACTGTTTTATCGGTGAAAAACTTTTGAATAATATATTATTATAAATATTACAAGAAAACATATCACCATATTTAATATATATATATATATATATATATATATAAAACTTTGCAACACTGTTTTCTTGTATTCACTTATCACTTTCACTATATGTACTTAAACAAGAATCTTACTTGCAACCTCCGGTCAGTGATGCTTGATAATAGAGATACTATCAATCTTTGAAAGGTAACTCGCATAAATACCAAGTAAGATTCTTGTTTAAGTACATACAGTGAAAGTGATATATATGTATATATATATATATATATATATATATATATATATATATATATATATATATATATATAGTTTAAATTTTCAATTGTTAATAAAATACGTTTTATTCATCCACTCCAGTTCAAAAAAGTAATTTTATTTTATATCGTCAATTGAATAGTTATATTTGACTCGATAGACAAAACTGTATTTTCACTAAAACGTAAATATTAAGTATTTACTTGTTTGTCTTTTGAGATACATCTATAATATAACATTTATATTTTCTTATTTTTATGAACACTAAACAATAATATTATTACTATTTATAGTAAGTATTATCATTTAAAAATAATTTAATATAAATTTACAAATTCCTCATTTAAAATAATTTCACGCAATTTCAAACAAAACTATAATATAAGCGGAGAAATTAATAAAACAAGACGCTAAAATTAAATACATAGATTTTACGTGAAATATTTAAAGCTGACATTATTAATAAAAACATTTTGTCCCATCAAATTGTGGCTAAAACAGTAATTTATTGGATGTAAACATATTCTATAGTCATTTTAGTTTAAACAAAATTAGCCCTTAATTATACATTATGATCATATATTTTGTTCATAACCAAACAATACCATTGACATTTTCATCTTATCTACTTTAATAATTATTGTTCCCATTTTTCAATTATTAAAGTAATTTATAAAAAATAAAATTTAAATATTATTTATGATAAAAAATAATTTGATATATTACAAGTTCTTAATTTAAAATAATTTCATATACATTTGAAACAAAACTGTAATATAGGCGGATATATCTGATTTAATCAACTCACATGATATTACGATGTATTTAAATGTCAATGTATGGCCCCTGCACAAGAGACGATACTCTCACGCCGGACACATTGTGACTGAGGACTCGGTGCGCAAAGTAAATGCTGCATTGCACGTGGTAGGTGGGGGCTGCTGCATCCCCCGCCGAAAATTTATTGAATTAAAACACACCGGTGCCTCTTCAACACCAGCGAAATTAATTATATTCTCTTGCTGCCCCTTCGTTATACTGTTTATACCTGCTTTACATAATGTCATTAGAAACACTAATAATGTTATTATTTTCCATTTCACGAGTTTTCTGTTTAAAAGCTCATATTGGTCTAGAATAAATCTTATAATTTTTTAATAAAAATTGTTAATTTAAAAGTTTATTTTTATACTGATTTGTTCCAATATTATTTTGTTAATTTCATTATCAACTTTTAATTCAATAGAACTAATGATTCAATTTAAAACGTTATTAAAATTTTTAAAAAATGATTTGATTTTAAAAATGTTTCTACACATAGCCCTAGAAACTAAACGATCTCTGTAGTGTCTGGATTGGCTGATAGGATGCGTTGTTTAGTTATAAATAATATCCGATATTTGGGCAATAATTACAGATTTTTCCAAATCTAACAACTTTTTGTCAATCTGCGTTCAAGCATTTTGCCAATATTACGTTTTTTTTAACTTTTTCAATACCTTCTAATAGTTCACACTCTCCTTATATATCGTGTTCAAAATTTCAATCGTTAATAAAATACTCTTTATTCATTCGATCAAGTTCAAATACATTTTTTTTTAAACTTGTAGTTATTGGTACTTGCTATTATTACAGTTTTTTCAAATATTAATTCGTTAATAAAATTTAATAATGAATTAATTTCAGTTTTATATGAGAGAAAAACTTTTCACAAAAGGGGCAAGGTGTGCAATATAGTTATTTCATCTCAGTTGGCTGAAAATAAATATGATTTCATATTGAACTGACTTTCTGTTATAGGTTATGTGGCAGAACAACCGTTTTAACACATAGGGTATGTTATTTTATTTATATGAATTGTAATTATTTAATAAAAAGTATCTAATGAGTTATAATTAAGCTATACAATAATTAGCTATAAAATAAAATTTCTTTGTTCATCTTACTAAAAATTTACTTTCAAACATTTTTATTTATATTACTTGTTTTTTGTTTCATTGAATAAATTCCTCTTTGGAGTTTATTGTCATTAGTAAAACTAATGCATGTCTCATTATCCAATTGGAGGAGTTCTCGTAGTGAAGTGTACAGTGCGTGAGGTTTAACGGTGTTCCTCGTTCTGCTTTAGCATTTGACTACTAGCATAACTGAAAACATTATACAATACATATATCGTCTCTTTCGTAATCGCGTCTCTTTCTTTGCAGAAGCAGAGCAACACATTTAAAGATCATGTATACATCAAACTATTACAGTATTATCATTTAGTTAATTAGAGCTGTTTACACTTTAAGCACGGCACTGATGTTTTCTGAAGTGTTGGGTTTTGACCCAGCACTGCAGCCCAGTCCAGCCTAGCGATCTCAAGGTCAGAGACACTGTTAAACCTTACGCACTGTAGATTGCCCGGTTGTTTATGTTTTCTACACGCAACTACACTGGTGTTTACATTTATTTTGTTATTTTACTTGAGTTAGGTTGTTAAATTCTAAAATCTAGACTATCTCGTTCTGCTGGTTCTTACACTTCTGATGGATCTATGACGTCAAGACATCTGCGTTCAGGACCGTTGACAGTTTTGTGTGCTTATGGTAACCTAGGCTATTTTATGTCACCGGTATCACCACATATTTGGGGAGCAAATCCCCCCCGCCCTTCGGTACACGCCAGGCTGTAGAGAAACCAGCAGGTTATTCTCTTTACATAAATATACAAATTATTATCAAATTCGAAACGTATTTGTGTTACAAAATAACCACAATACATTTGAGTCACGTTGTTAATTAAAACCTCCCTTCCGAAATATTAAATTAAATTGTTATATTTTTACAGTGCTTATTATTTAGCCACTACTTTATGTATTTACAAAACCATTACAACAAAGTAACTTCATAAATCGAATCGTTCAATTACCGTTGATTTTATTGTTCAACCTAACCTTAAAGTAATTCTGACCGTTATAAATAAAGTACAGACATTATGGATATTAACTAAGCAGTGTAGTCGATTGATTAATTTGGCTGTATTAATCACACCATACATACTATCTTACCCAAGTAAATGTGATAACGATGCTGTATTATTCAGTTTAATCTATGCTAATCATTGGGTAGCTGTTACATATAACTGTTGGAAAAGTAATAAAACACAATTAAATTTAAATAATGCATGTATCGTTATTCTTTATTGCTGAACACATTCATTGGTGATAATTACCTGTTATTACATTTAATATATATATATATATATATATATATATATATATATATATATATATATATATATATATGTTAAATATATTAAAATGGTGATATATTTTCTTCTAATATAGTTAATTAATTAAAATATTTCAAAAACAACAAATAATTATTATTACATATATTACTCAAAGTTTTTCGCCGATAAAACAGTACCAACATGTTCAGGAAAAATAATTATGTAACCTTTTTCTTTTGAATGATTTGGTATGATTTTATTTGCCTCCGTTGGTTTTCTATACGTATTATATTGAAAATTTTTTCATTGCTTCTAGTAATTGTAATATCTAAATAATTTTGTTTTTTTTTCAGTTTAGTTAAAATAATTTACATAATTATGTTACATAATTATTTTTCCTGAAGATGCTCTTGCTGTTTTATCCACGAAAATCTTTGAATAATATATGTATTAAAATATTCTTGTTTTCGAAATATTTTAGTTATATATATATATATATATATATATATATATATATATATATATATATATATATATATATATATATATATATAGATTATACAATTATGATAAAATGTTAAAAATTTTATATATATATATAAATTATACAATTATAATACATTTTTTTAAATTGTATAAATACATATAAATTACACAATTATAATACAATATTAAAAATTTTATATGCACAGGACTTATAAAATTATAATAAAATACTAAAAAATTTGTATACATATAAATTATACAGCTATAATAAAATTACACACACACACACACACACACACACACACACACACACACACACACACACACACACACACACACACACACACACACGCACGCATGCACGCACGCACGCACGCACGCACGCACGCACGGCCGCACGCACGCACGCACGCACGCACGCACGCACGCACGCACGCACGCACGCACGCACTTTTATTTCGCTGGCCATCGTCGGGATGCTTCCCTTTCAATGTAAAAATGAGCATGTACATATTTACTTATCTATTCCCTTCATCTTAACTTCTATTAAGCCTTATATGGATTTATGTCGTAATTCACCGTTTGGAAATTTAAACACATGAATCTGATTGGAATAAAAATTGGATATTTGTAAAACAACGGCAGACCCTGGATAATCCGGAAACCGGTTAAACCGCCCATGGATAATCGGGAGTTTACTGTATATATATATATATATATATATATATATATATATATATCTTTTCTAATTTTTCAATCGTTAATAAAATACTTTTTATTCATCCTCTAAAGTTCAAATACATTTTTTTAAACTGAAGTGAATGACAGCTGTTGTTAATAGAGTTATTTCAAATAATAATTCCTTTAACTTAAGATTTATACAAGAGAAAAACGATTCCCCCCAAAAGGGGCAAAGTATGCAATATAGTTATTACTTCCCATTTGGCTTAAAAACACTGATAACATATGATTTCATAAAACAGCTGATTTTATGTTATAGGTTATGTGGTAGAACAGCTGTTTTAACGCATGGGCTATGCTACTATATTTATAATATTTGCAATTATTTAATGAAAAGTAACCAAAATAAAATATTTCTTTTTTGAGCTAAGTATGAAATGACTTTAAAATTTTTTGTTGATATTACTTGTCTTGTAAATAGAATTATTCACAAGTTCAGACTTATGGAAAAAAATCCTTATTAAATCAAGGGCATTATCTTCACTGCAGATAAGGGGCAAAGAGAATCACTGATACTAAATATAAGAAGCGTTATCGGACTTGGCCGGATTTATTGCCCAGATAGAGCTTGCAGTACATAGCAGATAAACTCCGCAGGTGAAATATTGTAGGAGCTCCTGTCTGGAAGTAGATTGACTACGAGCATAAAACGGCATGGCGATTATTCTCTGAGGCTTTATTACTAAGTGCACCTGCACGTGGTGATTAGCAATGCATTGCTCTTGTTAAATGAGAGCATTACGTCAGACGTGACGGTTATTTCGATCATTATTAACTCTATAAAACTCACTATTTATTTCTTGCTGTTTCTTGTTAAACAAGTAATATGAACAAACGTTTTTTAAAGTCAATTTCTATTTCGTTCAACAAAGATAAATTTATTGAGTTACTTTTTTTAAATAATTAAAATGAATACATGTTAAGTAACATAACCTATGCGTTAAAACAGCTGCTCTACCAAATAATTTTTAACAAAAAATCAGCTGTTTTATGAAGTCATATATCACTTATTTTAAGCCATTTGCGCCAATAACTATATTGCACACCTTGCTCCTTGTGTAAATATTTTTGTCTCCCATACAAACTCAAATTGATGATTAAAATTTAAATAATTATTTATTATTACTTCAAAAAAAACTGTATTAACATCAAATGTCGTCCACTACAACTTTAAAAAAAATGTATTTGAACTTGAGTTGATGAATAAAAAGTATTTTCTTAACGATTGGAAATTTGAATGAGATATGTAGATAGGGAGAGTGTGAACTAATAGAAGGAATTGAAAGAAACACGCTTGGTAAAAGGAAAAGCTTTTAGTTTTTTAAACATATTTCCCCAAAGTAAATATAATATATCGTTATATGAAAAGAAATTTTTTTTCTGTATAAAGTAAATGCAGTTTTCCGTTATTCGCGCATGTGGTTGTCGTACCTAATATTTTACTGACGAAATTTAAAAGGACTGAATGGTGACGATTTGAAGGTTACAAACTGATGCTAGACCGCATAAAGTTAGGAGTTTTTAAGGTCTCACGGGTGGGTTTATGCCCAGCTAGGACCAAGTCTCGAGTCTGAGGGTCTGGCCCATATGTAAGGTCAACCGAGAGTAGGTAAACGTGCGATATCATTATCTGGACCGGACTAAACAGAGGGGCTCCGGGCGTTCAAATGGTTCTACTTGTCTTAAGTATATCCGGAAAGGCTAGTGTATGGTTTCTGTAAGGTCACCAGTCCAGGCCTTATAGCAAGGTCGCAAGGCTCTCATCCCGGGGCTGACGCTAGTGACCCGAGCGGGAGTCACGAATTTGAGTAAAATTACATTAAATCAATAATTTATTTTTGCTATTTGGAGTAAAATTACAATTAAATCAATAAAATGTCTTTTGCTATTTGGAGTAAAATTACAATTAAATCAATAATTTTTTTTGTTCACTGGAATGAAATTACAATCAAATCAATAAAATGTTTTTTTGCAAACTGGAGTAAAATTACAAATAAATCAATAAAATGATTTTTTTTTATTTGGAGTAAAATTACAATTATATCAGTAATGTGTGTTTTTGCTAACTGAAGTAAAATTACAATTAAATCAATAAAATGTTTTTTTGCTAACTGGAGTAAAATTACAATTAAATCAATAAAATGATTGTTTGCTGTGTGGAGTAAAATTACAATTAAATCAATAATTTTTTTTGCTATTTGTAGTAAAATTACAATCAAATCAATAAAATGTTTTTTGCAAACTGGAGTAAAATTACAATTAAATCAATGAAATGTATTTTTTGCTCATTGGAGTAAAGTTATTACGAAATTAATAAAATGTTATTTTGTTAATTGGAGTCAAGTTTATTATTATATGAATAAAATGCTGCTTTCCCACATGGAGTTAAATTACAATTAAATAAACAATGATTTTTTTTCTAAGGTAAGCGGTAAAAGTAGGACTAAATAAAGATCAGAAATAACGTCCGGATTGTAGAAGTCCGGATTTTCGAGATCACACTGTATAACTAGAAATTCGTTCTTTCCCCTACGTATTTGGCATCTGTCCATATTCACCGGCTTTCCATAATGTCATGTTTCACAATGACCTATCAGTTATTTCATACTTACGAGCCTTAGAACAAAGTTACGAGTCGCAAGTAATATATAAAGGAATATACAGTTATGGTAAAACTCTTTGTACAATTTGAGGGCTATTAATTGTGTTTTCGACTAAAAACATCCTCTAATCAATTAAGTATTGATCAACTCCAAGTTTTTTCGCTATACATATGTTACAAAAAATATCTATTCTAAATTAGTAAAGGTGAAGTTAAATGTAAAAGACTTAAACCATAAATAGTGGTTAATATTTGCGAAATACGAACATAATTTAAATTTACAAACCCACGCTAAACTGTTTGAACTGAACGGTTCTTTCTAAAACAGAGAACTGTTTTATAATAGATTGAATTACTGTATACGTTTTGTACAAAATAGCAACATAACCATTGATTAGGGTGAGTTGGGTTATAAAGAAATAATTAGTGTCTTATCACCGATATTCAGTTCAGGAACCGGTTACCTTTTGTTAGGAATAATAATTTTTTTTATAAAAGAATCTTTTGTAATCGGTTACTTGGTTGCTGTTTGCAAAGTAGTTAAGGAAAAATCAAACTTTAGGAACATAGATAAAAAAAAGTACACAAGGAATGCATTCACACAAAGACACACACACACACACACACACACACACACACACACACACACACACACACACACACACACACACACACATACACACACACACACACACACACATACACTCTCACACACACACATACATACACACACACACACACACACACACACACACACACACACACACACACACACACACACACACACATACACACACACACACACACACACACACACACACACACACACACACACACACACACACACACACCACACACAAAACACACACACACACACACACACACACACACACACACACACACACACACACACACACACACACACACACACACACATACACACACACACACACACACACACACACACACACACACACACACACACACACACACACACACACACACACACACACACACACACACACACACACGTAGGGAATGTAGTCAATGTAGGGAACCTATTTTTTTATTTTCAACAAGCTTATCATATCCGTACATTATGTAGCGATATACAATACAAAGTATATAATAAGGGGTAAATAATAATGACTTCTTACTATCCCATAATAATAGTGCCATAATTATAGGGTGTAACTATACATCATAGGTATATTCAAAGAACTTAGTGATTTTCAACTTTTTTCATTGACGAGACCTAACCTACTACTGGTGATGATCATTCAAGGTTTCTGCCGTGTCTTGATAGCTTTTGCTTATTGTCTAGGAGAGACTGTGTAGTACTTGGGGCATAGATAATGTAGCTGACACTACCTAAGGGTGTGTCAACCACACATTAAGATGACACTAGGCACTCCGTGTTACAGATTGAGTCGTCCTGGAGACAAATTTCTTATCTCCATCATTGTATATATAATAAATGATCATGTTTTTGTGACAATAATTAATGTAAGCTATAACTAATGGAAGTTTTAGATGAAGTGCGTATTTCATAGTACCAACACCCGTCTATGACCTTTCTCATTGCCATTCACTGTAAGGTATCTTCACCATTTAAGTGATCTAGAGTGTTGCATGTGGCCAGATGACCAGCTTACCTTTGTCTTAGACAGAGAGGCCTGGTAGAATAGTCTGCAGTTGGCTCTGGAGATAATCATCACCTGTCTCTATAACATATCTTCACCATTTGAGTGATCCAGAGCGCTGCAGATGGCCTGATGATCAGCTGTATTTTAGTCTTAAGCAGAGAGGACAGGTAGAGACATCTGCTGGTCTCTGAAGATAATCATGGCCTGTTGTCTCACTTCTCTCTGCAAGTATCTTCACCATTTGAGTGATCCATAGCGCTGCAGATAACCTGATGATCAGCTGTATCTTAGTCTTAAGCAGAGAGGACAGGTAGAGTCATTTGCTGGTCTCTGAAGATAATCATGGCCTGTTGTCTCACTTCTGCCTGCAAGTATCTTCACCATTTAAGTGATCTAGAGTGCTGCATGTGGCCAGATGACCAGCTTACCTTTGTCTTAGACAGAGAGGCCTGGTAGAATAGTCTGCAGTTGGCTCTGGAGATAATCATCACCTGTCTCTATAACATATCTTCACCATTTGAGTGATCCAGAGCGCTGCAGATAACCTGATGATCAGCTGTATCTTAGTCTTAAGCAGAGAGGACAGGTAGAGTCATCTGCTGGTCTCTGAAGATAATCATGGCCTGTTGTCTCACTTCTCCCTGCAAGTATCTTCACCATTTGAGTGATCCAGAGCGCTGCAGATAACCTGATGATCAGCTGTATCTTAGTCTTAAGCAGAGAGGACAGGTAGAGTCATCTGCTGGTCTCTGAAGATAATCATGGCCTGTTGTCTCACTTCTGCCTGCAAGTATCTTCATCATTTGAGTGATCCGGAGCGCTGCAGATGGCTTGATGATTAGCTGTATCTAAGTCTTATGCAGAGACGACAGGTAGAGACATCTATCGGTGGCTCTGAAGATAATTATGACCTATTGCCTCGCCAGTCCCTCCAAGGCATCACCATGATTTGAGGGATCTACTTAGTGTACTCAACTTTTTTTTTCCTAACCAAACTTATTCTAACACAATAATATGTTGCTATATTGTAAAGTAATATATAATAATTTAATTATAAATTAATGAAATGTCTTCTAAAGAAACATTAAGTTTACTTAGTTAGGTATGTGTTTGTAAATTTTGGTTGGTCCTAAGCCCTCCCTCATTGCACGCCTAGCAGCAAATTTAAAAAACAGCCAACACTTCAATTTTACAGTCATATATGTAATGTTTGTATTATAATATGAAATAAAGTCGTATGGTTGTTAGAGTCAATATCTTCGGCATACTCTTAGACTCAAATAAATAATAATAGTTATAATAACTATAGGTAATCGATGTAGTCTACAATATGATTTAAAATTAATTTAGATTTTACAAAAATTATTTTTGATAACTTTTTTTTCTTAATATATTATGGGGTCATAGTAATTGTTTTTCAACATATGTATGAATTGAATGTTAGGTGTTATAATAATTCTGTTACATAGTTTATAGGAAACTTGATAGGTAAGTGAAGGATAACCTTTAATTACAGGAGTACTAAAGTTAGCTGGAAGCTAGTGAAAGTTTAATTCCCTTGGATTTTGTTGTCCCTGATGTTTGGCAAAACTTCTATATTTAAAGTTAGTCAAATTACTTTCTAAACTATAGTTAAAAGTTATTTTTAAAACACTTATTGAGGTATAATGTTTTTGTTCAAGAGCAACAAGTATTTCTAAATGATATTTTTTAGCAGATGTGTTTCTCAGTAGATCAGTGTATTGTTCAGTACTATGAGTCACGGACAAGACTGGTATGTTGTGTCACTGGTGTTCTATAGTCTGTTATTCTTCATAGAGTAGTTGTTAATTATGTGTTCAAATATAGTATTTGATTTGGAATGTGTTTTGTTGTTTAGAATATGTTTTGGATGGTTTCTGTGGTGTTTGTATATCTGGTAGTTTTCTGTCTTGTTATTTTGTTGCTTTTTAGAAGTATTAAAGAACTTTTAGATTAGTACCTATATTGGAATAAGTGTAAAAAGTGTTCTGTGTGTGAATAACAAAATTTTATTTGAGTTGTGTGTTTGTTATGTCTTTTATGTGTTTGTTGTATCGTGTGGTAATGCTTCCTGAGTTTCACATATGTAGAAGCTAGGGCAGTCATTGCATGTGATCTTGTATACTCCTGCCCTGCCGTGTTTATTTTGGAGTGTTTTTGTACTATGTAAATGTTTTTTAGATGTGTTAGATGTTTTAAATGCTACTTTGTATTTGAGTTTGCAAAATGAAAAAAGTATCAAAATGTGAGGTGTTATTGTGATATGTTAATGTTATGTATTTTTGTATTGGTGTGTTATAGTTGTTTTTGTTGTGTTATGTGTGTGTTGTTGTTTATGTATTATTTTGTCTAACAGGGTGTAATAGTATTTGTTTCTATAGGCTCTGTATTTTATTGTGTGTTTTTTTATTCTGTATTCATTGTTTATGGGTATGTTGATTAGTCTGTGTATTGTTTTAAAAAACCTAAAGATATATAACATAAAAACTACAAGCAGTAATTATCTAGGTTAGCTAGAGGGAAGTGTTGTTAGGCTTGGCGACTCGAATTTTGTTAATCTCATAATAGAAACAAATCACACTAGGAAACATACGTGCCACAACATAGAAGTTCTTCGTACCAGCAAAAAAAAAGCGCATCTCAAAATGCTAAAGCAATATGGAATTCTCAACCATACCATTACACAAAATTAACATATATTAAGTAACAAACTCAAGACGAATTATACACACTTGAATTTTGTAGTCCATTACATTCGGCGAAACTTAATTATTAATTTAAAAGTTATGAATAAAAATTATACACACTTTTTAACCACATTATAGAACACCAGTGTTTAAAACCAATGATACCTAACTCAACAACGCTTTTTAGAGGATAAACTAAAGACTGATGGAGACCATACAATGCATTCATAAAAATTTAATATCAGTTTTGTTTAAATTTACTTTAATTATAAGTTTAATATCACATTTGTTTAAATTTATTTAAACTATAAGTACAGTAAGTTGAACTCTCACTGGGTTTAAATATGCAAGTCTTATATCAGCCTTGCTTCACTTCTTAGGGACACAATACTCTTGTTAATTACAAGGAATAACTTCTGTAGTAACAAGAAGTTTTACGACTACAGATAGTTGATTTACCTTTTTAAAAAATCAAAGTCAAGGTCTTTAGAGATTTTGAATACATTAACTTTTAGCTGTTAATATGTTGGCCAAAGTGTTTAAGGCAAACAAAAATAATTCTTGCTATTAAATTTTTTGAAATTTTCTTGTATTTTGTTAGAAATATAATTTATGTAGAATGTTGTAGATATCAGATCGAAATATCTTATAAAAAGTAATGTTGGAAGAACAACTTACATGAACTTATAATACTAAACTAATTGTAATAACTTGTAACAACTTAAATTTAAAAACACAAAACTAATTAGTAAAACAAAAGATTTTTGACTGCAATCAACATAACCGTCTTTGTTAACCATTAGGGTTTGTTGTTAAGGTACTATAGTTTATTCCTTAACCTTTTTTTTTAACAAAGTGAAGATCTTCAAAGTATTTCGGTATAATAACTTGTAACTAATAGTTGTGTGATAACATATTGTGATAGTTGTTGGCGAAAGTGCTTAAGACAAATAAAACTAATTCTTGCTGTTACATTTGTTTGAAATTTTTTTATAAAAAATATGATTTCTGTAAAATTTTATAGTTATCAGATTGAAAATTTTTTTATACAAAATAATCTTGTAAATAACTTATAAAAACTTGAATTTAAGAACACAAAAAAATTTAGTGAAACAAAAGGTTTTTGACTGCAACAAGCAATTAACATAAGTGTAAACTGTGGGTAACTGTGGTTAACCACCACAGTGTGTTGTTGAGGTGGGTAGTGCGGGTCATGAAGACAGGTTTTTAATGATGTGTTCAAACTATTTGTCATTTGTATTGATTTTTTTAAAAACTATAAATGAAATTTATAAATACAGAATTTGTATTGAAATTAAATTTTATTTTGTGTTCTAGTATGTTTGTGTAGTTCATGTTATTGTAGTGTAGTGCGTTTTTAAATTATCCTTCTAGGCTTTCCTTGTGTAACTTTAGGATTTTCTATTATGTGTTTAGTAACAATATGTGTGTACTGTATTTTTATTAATAGTATATGAAACTTGCAGTTGTTAGCTCGCACATCTTGAGGTTTATTACTAATACTTGTTTATCAAATTACTTGGGGAAAAAGCCTATTTACTGATATTTCTCAGCAGACACGTTTTCCATTTTTTTTTTGTCTGTGGCTCGCTACAATGAACAATACACTGACCTAGTGGAAAACACATCTGCTGAGAAATATCAGAAAGTAATGTTTTTTCCCAACTAACTTAATACACAAGTTGAATGTTATGTGTATATATTTTAAAATCTGTAGTAAGTTTCTCTAATATAGAGTTAGTACAGTCTGTTTATATTAATTAAAACAACCTCTCACCACAAATTCAACAAATTTTATTTTAACCTTATGTACATTTCGACTACAAAGTAATCATCTTCAGAGGTATTTTTACAAATAAGTAAAATTACAGAGTATTATTTGTAAAAATACCTCTGAAGATGATTACTTTGTAGTCGAAATGTACATAAGGTTAAAATAAAATTTGTTGAATTTGTGGTGAGAGGTTGTTTTAATTAATATAAACATTTACGCCACAGTTGCTTTAAGTTGTTGACAGTCTGTTTAGTTTATTAATACTTGGTGTTTCAATTAATCTTCAATATTTTTATTGTGTTCAATGTTGTATTTAAATATTGTTGTTTGTCTTGGATGCTATCTTGTACCAACTGTAATTTATAATTTTGGAGGGGTTTGTGAGGGCTTAGAGGTCAGGTACAGTAGAGTGGATATTTTCGGTAGTTTTTTTTATCTTTATTTACAATGTACATGATGTATAGTTCTGTATTATTTTCTTAATAGTTTGTTGTTTCTTGTCTGTTGGATCTTTTGTTAGTTTTGTTGTTGTTGTTAACGATAAATTCAGAGATTTGTTCATTAATGGTGTTTGGTGTATGTAACTAGTGAAATGCTAGATTTATTGGCAATAGTGAAAGTAATGTTTTTTTCCCTGTTTTTTGAGCTTGAAATGTTGTAAAAGTTCTGATTATTTATACGAGTTAGTATTTTTTGTTACATTTTTATGTTGAACTATGTGGTTCTAAGTCATTATTTATAATTATACTTATTTATTCAATATCATGACTTAAACACCCAAATATTATTATAACTGACAAACCCTTATACAGCTCATGTTATAACACCTTTATTATTTACAATTATCTTGTTCCTAACCTTGAAATTGCCACATGCTGCCTCCGCCTATATAATGCTTGTTTATATTGTCAGGTCCTTTATTTAGTGTAAAAAAGTTAAAGTGCAAATGCTAACAATTAAAACTGCTACTGCATTACTTCAGTAGAATCTATTGAACGCTATGTATTTTGATTTAATTTTAAAAGTTTTCCAAACATTGTATGGGTTGTGGTGCATTAATAAAACACAAATCCACAATTCAAATTAACTCTACTGTTGAATTATTGTTACAAATTCAATATATTATTTTAATACCCATTGGCTCATTAGCAATGATAGTTTATCACTAAATCTAAATTTAACAGCAATAGTAATAAATGGAAAGAACAATCACACCAGTTAGATTGAAACAGATAGACAAACAAGACAGGTAGGTTAAATGACAAAGGCTCAGAAATTTAAAAAAAAAACATCTTTAAAATTAATATTCATCATCTGGTCAACATTACTATTGAAATGTAGAACAATTTTTTTGTGTGAGCAGGTGAAATATCTTCAAAAAGACCCTGCACAATCTGTAGCAGTCTGGGATTTGTGTCCATTAAAAACCACCTACATTTGCCATGACCAAAAGTTTTCAAAATTTTGAAGAGCTTAGAAAAGAAAAAAAAAGAAATAATTCATTACTTATGGATCAATACTATTTCTAATAACACTTTAAAGATATAAAATGAAGGTTTATTATTTATTACAGTTTATAAAATCATAATCTGTCACAGTTTTAGGAAATTTAATAGAATATGTTACACAACTTAACAGTTTTCAACACCTTTGATTTTATGTTTCAAATAAGAAGATAAATGAAATAGATTAAAATTTGAATTTTGTAAAGTTAGTCTGTAAAGTTGTTTGTAAAGGTCAAGGGTTACCTTGTCATTGTCTATGTTGGTGTAGGAACAAGGGGAAAGGTTTATGAATTACAGTAATGTCATTTATTACATGACAGAGTAGATTCCTTGTGCCTGGCGGAACGTCCTGATCAATACCTGTGGTTATAGAAACAGACTTCAGTAAAGGTTAATGTAGAATTGAAATGGAATGGGCACAGTGTTTTTCATTTTAAGTAAAATGTAGGCTTCATGTTTTAGGCTATTTTATTTGTTTAAGATAAGAAAATTAGTAAAAAAACTCAAATGTGGTTTAAAAATGTATTGTTAAATTTTTTGAGGAGATAGAAATTTTAAAGAAAACTTTTAGGATATTTCTTTAATATTATTTAAAATTACTTTTAAAAGAAAGTAAGTTCTTTCAACATGCGTTTTGTTTTGAGATATTACAAATTTTGAAATGTAAATAATTCTATTAGAGTACATTAAAAAACTTATAATTCAAAAAATATTAAAGAAATCATTGGTCAACACTATTTTACTTCATCACAAAATAAAATAGTCCTTAAATTCATAAATGTCTTCTCAGAGAGTTTCAATGTAGGTTACAATTTTAAATATACAGTAAAACATCTGTTAGCATAAATACTTTTAAATTTAACGAAAATGATGCTTGAAAAAATGAATGTAGAGTACACTTTAGAGACACTTACTAGCATTCCTCATACAGGATGTCCAGCCCCATACAAACAAAGGTACATTAAATAAAAGTAGAGTAAACATATATTGTTGAAACTCAGATGTATTGTTTAAAGAAGATGTAATTGTATCTGTACATATACATACAGGTAAGTACATGCAGAAACATTTTAGGCTTTACACTTGTTTGTATTATCTTGGCAAAAAAAGCCAATACTTACTGATTTATTGCACTGATGCGTTTTGCGCTAGGTCAGTGCATTTTTCAATACTGTAGATTACTGACAAGTCTGTTGCTCAGGTACAACAAAAAACTGCAAGTATTAATAGGCTTTTTGAAAGTATGTTTTGTATACCATTTTGTTTACTTAATTACTTTAAAATTTTCTATTTTACTATAGGCTATGAGAAATGCCCTCCACACCCTTTATCCCAAACAAAAGAGGTTTTACTGAATATGTTCATAGTTAATAAAGAAAATACCTGGAGATATCATGTTAATTGGCTTATCTTGGGGCTTAAAGTTAAAGTGACCGCCATCTGGTCTAATAAAGTGAGTTCATTAAATCCAATTTCTAAAGTAAAAAGTATATTATCTAGAAAATAAACTTAATAATTCTAAAAATGATATTTTGTATACATAGGTTTGAGAAGAAAAAATTAATATTAGTTGTGTTATAGAATATTTAACCATATTATTACTAGCCTGAGTAAACATGGCTAAAGGAAGTACTACTACCAGACTGAGTAAATTGTGAGTGCAGAAAATATGTGAACTCCTGTTAGTGTTCTAGTAATCTTAGATATTTTATTGGCTTTGTGAATATGCTCTCTAGGTCAGTATTCCTTTACCAGAAAGCCTATGTACTATCTGGTGTTATAATTTTTGAAATTAGTTGGTGGCTTATGATGAAGTGATTTACAAAATAGGGTCTTGTGAATAAAAAAATCTGATTTTATGCTGTTTTCCTTGAGTGAATGAATTTATAGGGATTCAGTCCCTATTATGAGTTTTTGTTTAGGTTTATGATGTCGTGAATCTGGTAAAACATCCCACATTACCTGTATTTTTTCAGTATTTATAATTTAGATTTAGATTTCAAGAGTATTGTCAATTAAACTGTAGTTTGAAACATTGAAAAAAATAAATTAAAATTATATATGTTATTTTTCTAAACCTTATTACTGAATAAATTACAGTTTAGAACTAAAAACAAAATATCAGATACATATAAATACAGGCAACTACTAACATAAACCTGAATAACTCAAATTTCTTGAAAGCTCTTTGACCTCTTCGATAAAACCCAATATACACTCATAGAAAACATACTCAGGAAAATTAAACATAAGCACCGAGAAACGGCCGGCAGACAAACCACACAAAAAACAACAAATACATATCCCTCCCCTACCACAACAAAAACACACACAAAATAGCCTCCACATTCAAAAAACTCCATTACCAAATACCCTACAAAACAACAAACACTTTAAGACAGCACATACAACTTTTTCAAAAACAAACTGACAATTACAAACTATCAGGTATTTACAAATTAACATGTAACGATTGTCCCAGTTGTTACATTGGCTAAACCGGCAGGTCATTCTATACATGCTTCCAAGAACACATTACACAAAGAAAACAAACAAACCCAAAATCCAGTTACGCAAAACACCTAAAAAACACCAAACAAATACATACACCGACATACACACTAATTTAAATGTTTTACACACATTAAAACAAAGTAAAAAACCAACAACCTTAGAAAAATACGAGATATACAAACACTACGCAGCAGATAAAGAAAACATATTAAATGATCACACACATTTTGAAGCCAACAGCCTTTTCCATAACATGAGACACAACCAAAATAACCCACACCATGTCATAAATCCATCCCGTTACAGCCTTTATACCTAACTGATGCCGCCAGTAGAGGGTTAGCTTCATAAAAGGAACAAACGTTTTGAAACGCGAAGCAAGTAAGCAATTACTTATTCACTTAGTTAAAAACATTTTAAATATAATCTTAAATAAATGTTATTTCACCTCTAAAACTCAAATATTTGAAGTAAACCCTTGATAAATCAATATCGCCACTATTTTTAAAAATGTCTTCTTTCTTGCTTAATCTTGATTATTTGATCTCTAGAAACCAAAGTTGTATTAGATTAACCAAAACTCAAAGTTAAATGTATTTCCATAACTCAGAGTGGACCAATGGGGCCTGCTGTAAATACACATAAGATTTGCAACAAATATCTTCAAGTAATGTGTAATCACAAGGTGTCACATGTAGGTATTTTATTTTGTTTCTACATTTAGAATAGGTTTCAGTTTCAGATGCAAAGTTGTAGTTAACCCCTTGGATTTTGTTCTTCATGATGATGAATGTTACTTTTATAACGTCCGGTGTTTGTGTTGTACATCTTGAGGCTTTTAAAGTATAAATCACTACTTTTGGTATCACTCGAGAAATAAACCACTACTTACTGATATTTTTCAGCAGACGCACTTTGCACTAGGTCAGTGCATCTGTGCATTGTTCAATCCTGTGAGTCACGGATTTTATGTTTCAACCTGAAGAAATAAAACCACACCTCACTATACTAGAGCAATACAAAACTTATGATAAATAGTTTACAAAATAATTATACTATTTTACAAAATAAAAATGTAATAAAGAAACATTACTAAACACTTGTAAATATCTATAAACTTGCCTATAGTAGCACTTACTTAAATTTGTTGAGGACGGTTGTTTTGGGAGATGGGTCCGTAACTCTGGAGTTACGGTCTGAGTTGACAATGGGACAGGTCTCCTGAAACGGCCGTCCTCAACAAATACAAGTAAGTACTACTATAGAAAATATTTACAAGTGTTTAGTGAAAACTAGTAGCTCACGTGAAGATGGAATCAACAAATATAAAAAAAGAAACATCACTTACAACTTTTTAAAAAAAAATTTTTTAACTTGCCTATAGTAGCACTTACTTTTTTTGTTGAGGACGGCCATTTCGGGAGATGTGTCCCTTTGTGAACTCAGACCTGAGTTGACAAAGGGACACATCTCCCGAAACGGCCGTCCTCAACAAAAAAAGTAAGTGTTACTATAGGCAAGTTAAAACATTTTTTTAAAAAAGTTGTAAGTGATTACTAGTAGCTCACGCGAAGATGGAATCAACAAAAGAAACATCATTATACAAAATCACTTTAACTTTTTTTAAACCAATTGTAAGAAACTTACCTTTACAATCCTGCTCCATGGCTACACAATACTTTCCAGCAGACAAGCTAGTCACTAATGAAGAAACATTAGTGCGACCAAAAAGGTTTTGTCTCAGTAGATTTTTCATACATTAATCTTAATTTATATCCCAAGTAACTATTGAGTAACTGAGTGAAAAATATTAACTTACTGGCTGACACGTTTTGATAATTGTTTCACTGATGAAGCTAACTCGCTACTCTTGAGTGATAAAACATTATTTTCAAAATGGACCAGCAAATAAGTTAATAGTTTTCACTCAGTTACTCAATAATTACTTAAGATGTATTTGGTGAATTCAAGATGACTAAAACAAGCAACTAAATTATTCTTTTGCCAATTTTTTAATTAAAAAGTATGATTATAATCAAATAGTGTCAACATTTGATAAAGGATAAGTTCAATAACCCTATTTAACCAGAAGTTGATGAAACCCTCGGTAACTCATTTGTCAAGAAACTCGATAACACAAAATATTTGTCAATATTTAATTTCTGAGTTTGCAAGGTTGCGTTGTAACAATAAGGTTATTATACAAATAAGAAAAAAGTGAAGCATTAAACAGGGCTGATGAGGTGTACACTGACACACATTTTGTTGTTGAATAAAAATACGATTGATTTACGAGTCAAGAATACTTAATTTTTTAAAAATTCAGCAATGTTTCAACAACTAAATTGTTGTCTTCATTCAGGCCTGATCTCTTCTCATCTACTACCTGTGTTATCAAAGATATTATCACCATAAGACAACTTCCCTTCTACATTTTTAACCAGTTCAATAGTAGAACGTTTGTCATGGTTAGAACTTTTGTCATAGAACGTTAAAACCTTTCAATGAAAAACCTTCTACTTTTGAACTGGTTAAAATTTAGAAGGAACGTTGTCTTCTGGTTTTAATATCTTTGACATTAGTACAAAATAGGAGATCAGGCCTGAATGAGGGCAACAATATAGTTAAACAAATATTCTTTGAGCTTAGCTTGTGAGGTTATGTTAAAAACAAATGAAAACATACACAAAACTCACAAATTTGTTTTTATTTGTTTTTAACAATATAGTTGTCAAAATGTCAAATCTTTTATAAATTAAGTATTGTTGACTCATGAATCTACCATATTTTCATTGAGCATTAAATAAGGCCATTTCGAATATATTAAATGAAACACTTTAGTAAATATAACCATAATTATTTCAGTAACTGAAATATGTTTTCTAGGTTTAAAATATGAAGTTGTACACCTCTGTATAAATAAATACATTACTAAGTCCATGTTCCAAATTCCCAGTAATAACATCACAATGGTATTGGTAAGTAATAATATATTATAAATTTTGCATGAAATAAAGATTTTACCAAAACATGATAAAGATCTCAGCAACCTTTTGAAGAGAACTGTAGGATGTATTTTGACATTTTATAAAGAGCAGACTATTCATCTATGCAGATTAGAGAACAGGGATGCCTTTGGTGTTCAAAGGATAGTTATATCATTGCAGTTTAACCAAATATGCATATAAATTGGTATTTAACTTTCTGAAAAGTTGCTAATTTTCTTATAAAACCACAAATATGGGTTTTAAATTCCAAGACCAAGAAAAAAGTCTTGGCCAAATATATGCCAAGACCAAAGTCATTTCTTGTTAATCAGTTTTACTTGCTCATATACCATATTTACCATTATACCAATGGCAAATGTAGACTAGATAGCAGGATATTATATTTCCAAATTGGTAAAATTACCATTTAAAAGTGGTAAATACTGGTCTTTGAAACCAGAAGATTTTTTTAGTTTTGTGGTATAGAACCTATAAAGTTCCCTTACAGAATTCCTCCCTTAACTTTCTACAGCCAAACTAGTTTTTGTTCAGCTCCTATTTGTCATTGAATTGTAGTGAATCACTTTATAAATATATAGGAATCTTTAAGAGCAGTTTTTTATTTTTTCGTCTACTTATCTTATGTTTTTTGTTGTTACTTATTCAATTCCTTCTATTAGCTCACACTTACCTTATATATATTTTGTACAAACTTTCAATCGTTAATAAAATAGGTTTTCATTACCAAATCAACTTCAAATACATTTATTTAACTTGTACTGGATGATAATTGATGTTAGTACAGTTTTTTCAATTATTTATTCATTAATTTAATTTAAAATAAGTTTATGTTTTGGTTAGATTTAAACTAAATGTCTACATGTTTGAAATCCAGTGCTTTGGCACTGAGCCAACCTTCCCATAGGTACAAATTTGTTGATCTCTTAAATACGTAAATGCAATTAAAGGGAAAGATTACTTGCAATAATTAAACATTTACACGAGATGAATAGAATAAGAAATTATTCTACAACCATTAGCTTCATAAATTAGAAAAAAAAAGAAAGCGAATAAATAGTAACAAACAAAAATAATGCCCAACACCATGTACTGTATAGAGGGGGAAATGGAAAATTGCAAGGAAATTCATTTCTATTTTGACATTTAATATTGTGATTCTGTCCATTCATATACATATTTGCAGTATATTAATTGTAATTATAAAATAAAAAGTAATTATAATAAAATTTTCCTCTGTTAACCTCAGTAGGAATTGACTTGAAATTGTTTCTTATATAATTCCTTGAATTCTATAGTCCATTACATTCGGTGAATCATATTAATCACTTAAACAATAGTTTATGACTATCCGGACTTTGAATTTAGTAAATTTGTTAAAACTTACTGAGACAGAACGTTTTCAATCGCTTTGTGCCGATCTTCATCAGTGCCTTCTGCTTGGAGATGGTGAGTAAGCGGTGACGGTTTTAAAGGTAGGTTTTTGATATTATCAAAGAGTATGTGTGATTTGTATTGTGTTTGTTCGTTTAATATGTTTGTACTTTGTATTTTGTGTGTCTGTAAATTTCATATTGTTCTTACAATATGAACAATATGAAATTTACAGACACACAAAAACACAAAGTACAAACATATTAAACGAACAAACACAATACAAATCATACATACACTTTGATACTATCGAAAACCTACCTTTAAAACCGTCACCGCTTGACCCAACATCTCCAAGCAGAAGACACTGATAAAGATCGGCACAAAACCACCGAAAAAGTTCTGTCTTAGTAAGTTTTAACAAATTTACTAAATTCAAAGTTCGGATAGTCATAAACTATTGTTTAAGTAATTAATTATATAATTTGTTAATTTTTGTCTTAGCTTCATAGTAATTTTTATAATAATTTAATCAAATTATATCTATTGAATAGAGGTATTGTGTTTTATTGTAAAATAAAATATGGTATTTATAAAATTACAAAGATAAAAAATAATACAAAATTTGGGGCACGTAGCAGCAATTTCTGCTTCTTATTTATTACAATAAAATGAAATGAAATACTTTAATAGTTTAAGTATTATATTAATAGTGTGATTCAAATTGAAATATATTTTATGCTAGAATCACAACAGTATTTCTTGGTAAACAAAGTTTTTGTGTAACTATTTTCATCATTGTTTATTTTTCCTTATCTGCTTTGGTTTTCTATTTCAGTCTTAATATCTCAAGACGCTCTTGCTTTACTAAAAGCTAAATATAATTGTCCATGACTGAATACTGGGTTTCAAAAAAAAATTCCAATTTTTTCAAAGGCTTGCCCTTGAACTTTGGTTATTGTCATTGCAAATGTTAGCCTTATTGGAAATTGAGTGCTAATGAATGAAAAAGGCATATTTTTATCTGTTGTTATTAGTTTTAGTCTTGGAAGAAATACTGCTTGGCCTTTGTTTATGCCAGTAACTATTGCCAAGTATAATAATTTTTCCAACATAGCTTTCACAATTAGTTTTCTCCATTTACCAGTCCACAAGACATATTCATATTTCTGACTAACATAATTATAGCTCCAATCTTTATTTTGAAATTGTGTGAATATCAAAACCTGTTGATGTTCATGACGAGCTAGTTGTTAATTACTTATTACACCTTTCCTATTACTTGCGACCAGACTTTTTGTTAACTAAAGGTTGTTAAATTGTTAACTTACACTTGGAGGAAACGTTTTCGTCTTCTTACGACTTCTTCAGCCTCGAAAATTTTTACCACTAGGGTTACTGCAGTGCTTCTTTGTTACCATTTTTTGAAAGTTAGAAGTGATGTGATTGAAGAGTATGTGTGATCTGTGGTGTATTGGTTCATTTAGGATGTCATTTTTATGTGTGTTGCTATGTCTGTATATTTCATATTGTTCTAGTGTGTTTAATTTATGGGCTTTGTTGCATGAGTGGAGGTTGTTCATGTTATTTTCTATACTGTAATATAAGTGTTTAGTGTTCATGAGGTGATTTGCGAACGTGGATTAAATAGTAGTGTGATGAATTTGTTGTGTTCGTTTTTTTGTTGATTGTGTTGTTGTTACTGTTCTTGTTGAGTATTTTTTTGTGTAGATTGTCTCTGAAATGATTGTCATATACGTTTTTGAATGCTAAATAAATATCAACAAACACGCAGTAAAGATAATATATTGGCACAGATATGTAGACGACGTTATAATACTATACCGAGGAAACATAAGACAATGCCAACAACTCCAAACACATATAAACAAAATACACAAAAATATCCAGTTCACTGCAGAATTTGAAAACAACAAAACATTGAAATTCTTAGACATCACCATAACAAAAAATAAAAAACAGGAATTCAACATATTCCGCAAGTCAACCATGACAGACACACTGATACACAACACATCGAACCACCCAATACAACATAAACACACAGCATTCAAACATTTACTACACAGACTAAACAAAATACCTATGTCCACAACTAACTACACAGAGGAACTAAACACAATCAAATATTTAGCTCACAAAAATGGATATTACAATTATTTAATAGACAAACTACACAGATAAATACTCAACAAGAACAGTAACAACAACAAAAACACAAACACAGACAAATTCATCACCCTCACATACATAAACAAAGCCACAAATAAAATAGCACACCAATTTAAAAAAGCAGGATACAATGTAGCTTACAGAACAACAAATAAAAGCCAAATGTCTATCAGAGACAGCATCAATAACAATACCAACACATACAATAACCCAGAATTTACAAACTAAAATGCAACATCTACAATAAGTTCTATATTGGACAAACAGGTAAATTTTTTGCCAGAAGATATAAAGAACACAAAAGGGCACTGCACACTACTATTGAAACCACCTTCGCAAATCACCTCAAGGACACTAAACACTCATGCAATAGTATGCAAAATAACATGAGCATCCTTCACACATGCAACAGAGGCTATAAATTAAATACACTAGAACGGTATGAAATATATAGCAACACAAAGGTATATGCAACACATATAAAAATGACATCCTAATTGAACAAACACGGCACAGATCACACATACTCATCGATCACATCACTTCTAACTCTCAAAAAATGGCACCAAAGAAGCACAACTGCTGCAATCCTAGTGTCAAAAATACGAGGCTGAAAAAGTCGTAAGACAAAAACGTTTCCTCGAAGTGTAAGTTAACAATTTAACAACCTTTAGTTAACAAAAAGTCTGGTCACAAATAATAGTAAAAGTGTAATAACTGAAATTGTGTGTTAGCAATTAATTTGGATGACTTTGATGATTCAGGAATGAGAATAGTGTCTGTTGAAGATGAATTTAGCTTAGAAAGTATTTCTTTTCGTCTTAAATCTAAAGCAGGAAAAATGTCACAGCCAGCTGAAATTTGAACGGTTTAATAATAAACAAGAAAATAATAAAGCTTGTATTAAGAACAGTTGCATGAATAAAAAACTAATTACAATAAAAAAAATTAGACAATTGCTTTGTTAGAATAAAAAGTGCTCATATACTGTCTTAGAAAAATATACTTATGAATGATTGGCATAAATTTAGATTTCTTGAATTTTGTAGTCCATTATGTTCGGTGAATCTTAATTAATCACTTAAACAATAGTTTATGACTATCCGAACTTTAAATTTTGTAAATTTGTTAAAACTTACTGAGACAGAATGTTTTTTATCTCTATGTGGCGATCTTCTTCAGTGTCTTCTGCTTGGAGGTGTTGGGTCAAGCGGTGTCGGTTTTAAAGGAAGGTTTTCGATAATATCAAAGATTATATGTGATTTGTATTGCGTTTGTTTGTTTAAAATGTTTGTACTTTGTGTTTTTGTATGTCTGTAAATTTCATATTGTTCTAGTGTGTTGAGATGTGGTCCTTCTTTGTTGACGTGTAGGATTTCTTGGTTATGGTAAATGTCTGAGTATTTGTGTCCTGTTTCTTTTATGCGATTGTAAAATGTTGAGTTGGTGTTCTGTTTGTGTTATTCGACTCTTTGTTTAAAGTTGTGACCTGTTAGTCCGATGTAGAATTTGTTACATTCGTCGCAGTTCAGTTTGTATATGCCTGGTGCTTGTAGTTTATCCTTGTTGTTGGTGTTGTGTTGTATTTTGTATTGTAATTTGTTTGTTGTTAGTTTTGTATGCTATTTTGTATCCTATTTTTTGAAATTTGCGGGCTATTCTGTTTATTGTTTTGTTTATGTATGGTAATGTGATGTATTTGTTTTCCCTGTCTGTAGTGTTAATTTTAGTGTTTTTTTTTTTTTTTGTATAAATAGGATACAAAATAGCATACAAAACTAATAACAAGTTACAATACAAAATACAACTCGATACCAACAACTAAGATAAAATACAAGCACCAGGCACAGGTCGCAGCTTTACACAAAGAGTCAAGGAACACAAACAGAACACCAACTCAACATTTTACAATCACTTAAAAGAAACAGGACACAAATACACAGACATTTAACATGACCAAGAAATCCTACACATCAACAAAAAAAGGACCACATCTCAACACACTAGAACAATATCAAATTTACAGACACACAAAAACACAAAGTACAAACACAATACAAATCACATATACTCTTTGATACTATCAAAAACCTGCCTTTAAAACTGTCACCCCTTGACCCGACACCTCCAAGCAGAAGACACTGATGAAGATCGCCACGGAGTGATCAAAAACATTCTGTCTCAGTAAGTTAACTAATTTACAAAATTTATAGTTTGAATAGTCGTAAACTATTGTTTAAGTGATTAATTAAAATTTAGATCGGTTTTTGCAACTATTTCAAAATGTAATAACACAAAAATTATTTTTTAAAAAAAGACATCAACCAACATGAAATCAATTTTTCTCCAATCACACATAAATTGCTAAATATTGACTCAAATTTCTCTGTTGAAATACCAGTGATAATAGAAAAACTAGTAAAGGAGAAGTCAGTTTTAATAGAAAATATCTCTAGAAAGCAATATTGAATTATCAAAATGCACATCACTTATCTTGGTAAATTATATGTTTCTGGTTTTTAGTTTCAAGATTTAAAAGAAACCTCATAAAAATGAGATAAACAATATTGCATTTACAATCATGTATAATAGTCCATGAATAAAACATTAAAATACTTTGAAAGGATGTGTTTTTAATAATGATTTACATTATGAAACTAGTGATCAATAAAATTCCTCAAGACGAATAAATAAATTACAAGGTCTTTAAGAATTTAGTCTTTTCTAACTCCAATAAAAGATAAAAGTGACAAAAGGTTACCATGAGATTTAAATCTTTAGTTAAGAAGATAAAAACTAACATGTCTATGTTTAAGTAAGCTACATCTTTGTGTTTCTGAAAGTTGTCACTAGACAGCCCAACCTGTCTGATTTTGTATGAAAATATGTAGGTACAATAGAAAATAAACACCAGAAAAAGTTTGTAAATACAGTAAAATTTTTATATATAAGTTCTACTTATATTGAACTATTAGGTGACAGTTAATAAAAATAAACATTTTAACAAAACATGAATATCACAAATGGGTTATATTTAATTCAACTTTCACCGGTTAATATCATCTCGTTTGACAAGGTAGGACAGATAATCTAAATATTTAAAAGTTTTTGTTTAGAAAAAGTAATGGAAATATATTATAGAATAGGGATAGAGTTTCTGCCCCTGTGACTCCTGTTAGGTCACCTAAACGTAGATTAGTGAGATTTGAAGCAGAAAGTACAATAGACACCAATCTAAAAATCCTATACTACATAAAAAAAAACAAACTTAACACAAGAGAAAACTACGAGATATACAAACACCATAAATACTATCCACAATACATTATAAACGATAAAACACACTCACAATAAAATTCTATATTTGAACACATAATTAACAACTATTCTATGAACAATAACAGACTACACAACATTAATACACCACAGATTCACACCAACACAACAGACCTGAGCAACAGTCTTGTCCATGACTCACAGAATTGAATAATGCACTGACCTAGTGCTGAAAAAATCAATAAGTAATGGTTTTCTTGCCAAGTTAATACAAAAAATGTAAAAAGTATAAGTTAATTTGTTTGTAAGGAAGTAAAAGTTGACGCTATTAGGTGTTTCAGTTTTTAGGTAGTACAAGGATTTGTTAATGATCAGTTATAATTTAGGTTGCAAAACCTTCCTAGCAAAAACATTAAGGTTACTTTAAAAATTACCAGAATTAATAAACAAATTTGTTACTGAAATTTAAAATGCAGTTGTGTTGCTTATTGGTTGAATAATAAATAATGGAATAAGTACTTAAGATGTAATGGGAAAGTTACTTGACCAAGTAAACATTGCAGCCAAAGAGGGAAGTACCAGCATAATAGTAACAGTTCACATTATTTCGCTCATAATTTTTATTTGGTCTGGTAGTAGTGTTACTGAAAAACATCAATAATTAATGTTTTTTATTGCCAAGTGATATGAATAAAAACAGGCATAATTTTTCTTTAATAACTTTTATATTAGCTTATGACTATCCAAACTTTAGTTTTGTAAAAACTTACTGAGACAGAATATTTTCAATCCCTTCGTGGCTATCTTCATCAGTGCCTCGCCGGCAATTAAGTTTCACCGAACATAATGGACTATAAAATTCAAGAGTTCTTTTTCTTTCTCTCTTTCTTAAGTAAAGATTAAGTAGCACCCATTAACTGTGTAACCGAGGTGGGTTATTTTAAAGTTTCATGCTAAATTTGTTTGATTAATAATATTAAATGACAGTTGAGAAAATTAAGCGGCTGAAATTAGTATATATGTATATATATATATATATATATATATATATATATATATATATATATATATATATATATATATATATATATATATCGTGATATTTCACGTTGTACATTATTCTTCCATTGCACTGACTTTATGAAGTTATTATTATTACTTGTAAATAATTTTTTCCACCACTAAGTGCAATAATTTTACCTTATGTGATGAGGCACCTTTCGGTCACTTGACCATTGTCGAATCACTGAATTAATTCTTTCTCTTACACTTTAAAAAAATGTTTTAACTTGCCTATAGAAGCACTTACTTTGCTTGTTGAGGAAGGCCGTTTCGGGAGATGTGTCCCTTTGTCAACTCAGACCGTAACAGTCTGTTACGGTCTGAGTTGACAAAGGGACACATCTCCCGAAACGGCGTCCTCAAGAAGCAAAGTAAGTACTACTATAGGCAAATTAAAACATTTTTTTAAAGTGTAAGTGATTACTAGTAACTCATGCGAAGATGGAATCAACAAATGTTAATTTTTTCTATTTTTCTGGTGCAGTTGTTCGGACCTTGATATTGGTATTTGTTGACGTCATATTTGTTACAAATTACGAAAATAACCTAACCATACTTGAAATATATAATAACCTAATAGAACTAAACTCACTAGAAAAATACCACATTTATAAAAACATACACAACAATTTAATGAACCTACAGACAACATATACAGACGATGTACTATTCAAAAACATTATACACACAGCTCAATAAAGAAACTAAGTGGTGGAAATGGTTTACAATTAATAATAATAACTTCATATATATATATATATATATATATATATATATATATATATATATTATCAGACGAATATTCTATTATGTTCTATAAATAGTTATTTACTTTAATTAATTTAATTTTTAATGATGTGATTTCTGACAAAAGTTAAGTTTGCCAAGAAGCAAAGCCTAAGTAGAATATTCCTAAATCTATCAAGAATCACTGTATAAAGCATCTATAGCATCTTTTAATGCTCTCTGACTTCTAGTTGCCAATCTTCTCTACTATAGGTTATTCCAGTCACCAAGACAAAGATAGCTCATTGGACCACACGAGTTCATGATATTTTAAGTAGTCTCTTACTTTTGACCAGAATTTAATAATCCATTATTTGCTTTGAAGCCCTTCCAAGTGATCATACCAGTTCTTTTTCTTCATATGCCTTATGATACTTATCTTGATGTAGAATAATTTTATTTACTAATTTATATAAAACAGACTACTTTTAGTTGTTTTTAATTAAATATTATTAGGTTGGTTTTTTTCACATAATGCAGGATCGAAAAAAATGTTTTGATGGGGGCTTGGTGGGTAGGGGAGGGAAAGAAGTCCCTTTTAGGAAATAATTAGGAAATGTGATAGCTACAGTGTAAACTCAAAGCATCTTCTATCAATGCCCTAACCCGTGACATTACACAATCATTAATAAGCCTTATTTAACATACATTTACAATACAAACAACCTATTTGATACATTGTGGGTGGGCGTATTTATTAAAGATTACAGTATGGTATTACAGTGGTTTGTAAACATATTCTAATAATTAATAAGTGGATTTAAATCAAGGAAACGCAAACACCTGAGATAGCATATTATTTTACATTTATAGTGTTATTTTTGTTCAGAAATTTTCACTTTTCCATATTTTTGAGGGAGCACTTGAGCCTCAAAGCCCTCCTTAGATCCGCCACTGGCAAATGTATAAAAATGAATAGTAAATTTAGTTTTATGAGTTTTTTTTTCTCATAACGCAATTATATAAAAAGGATAAGAAAACTGATATCTGTCACTACATATGTAACTTAGCATATGTACATTGAAATGAACATGAAATTGTTAATTAATAAAGAAACACTACAAATGACCAGATTTCACTTCAGAATTACTTTGCTAGTAAATTATTCCCAGAGAATAAAATTACATTGGTTAAAATATTTGAAAAAATAATGTAGAGCTAACCTGCCTTGGGCACAGTAATTTTATCATGATTGAATGCAGTTTTTTTATTTAATTTTGGGAAATCAAACAAATGTAACTAAATGTGTCTTTAGGGAGTTCTTTTATTTCATTTTCGGCATTATCAAGAAATTTCAAAGCCATTGTTCTCCTTTAGTATCCACAGTACTCAGAAGAACTTGGGCAGAAAATATTAAAAAACAAAAATTCATATTAAAGAACATTTAAAAAACACCCTTTTGGATATATGCAGTCAATTTAATCTTTCAATGACTCAAAACAAATTGACTCTTGTGAACAAACTGGCTACGTTTCCTTTTACATATTCAGAAAAAACCTTCTGATCGTGACTGAGTATTCTTACTTCAATTTTGCAAAACCTTTATTTATCAAACCGAAAAAAAGCTAGGGGCATGTGTTTTGTGTCTCTTTTTTTAAAGAAATAAGTATTCATTCTGTCTAACCAACCAGCAATGAATCAGACAGTTGGTCAAAATAATTCAAACATTTATATAGTTTTAACACTTTTTGATATTAACTTGGCAAAAAAACCACAACTTACAGATTTTTTCAGCAGACACGCTTCGCATTAGGTCAGCACATTATTCATTGCTGTGAGTCAAGGACAAGACTGCTGCTCAGGTGTATTGTGTTGATGTGAGTCTGTAGTGTATTGGTATTCTGTTGTGTGTTATTATTCATAGACAAGTTGTTATTTATGTGTTCAAATATAGTATTTGATTGTGAGTGTGTTTTGTTGCTAAGAATGTGTTGCGGGTAGTATTTATGGTGTTTGTACAACTTATAGTTTTCTATTGTGTTGAGTTTTTCCTTTTTTTTATGTAGTGCATGATTTTTAGATTTGAATTTATATTACAGTAATGTTTTTTCTACGTGTATAGTGAAATTTGATTCTGGTTGTGTTTTTTTAATGTATTTTATGGGTACTTTGTATCTTGTGGTAAAGTTTTTTCCGGTTTGTCCTATGTAAAAGCTGGGGCAGTTATTGCATGTAATCTTGTATACTGCTGCCCTGTCGTGTTTATTCTGCTGTGTTTTTGAACTGTGTAGGTGATTTTTAATTGTGTTGGATGTTTTAAATGCTACTTTGAATTTAAGTTTGAGGAATGAGGAAGCTATTTTTTTTGTTATGTATTGTCGTGATATGTAAGTGTTATGAATTTTTGTGTTTGTGTGAAACCTCAAGATGTACAACACAAAACCTACAAGTTATATTATTTTAATTGAAGATAGTAAAAGGGTTTATATGAGTTAATAAAACATAATAATTTACATTTGTTATTTTATTCATAAATATGTATATAAATATTGTACATAAAAATAAATAAATAGAGATAATACATATTAAGTAGAAAATATCTAATGACATGCATCCATAAATATATTTTTACAAGGATTATTTAGACTAATATAAGCTATTATTATATAAATAGTATAACATATTGCACCTAGTTGGTAATCAGTATATAGTAGTTATTTGTACTTCCAACATACAAATTAAAAAGTACATAGGCAATAATAAATGGTAAATAGTCATGAAAAATCATATATTCAAACAACATTCTAAAAGACATATAGTATATACATATTTAGTTTATGAAAAATATGTAGGAAAATATTACCACCAATAAATAAATAACTTTGTAAAGATGAAGAAATAAAAAAATAAAATTTTTAATACGTTTCTTAGTTTTGGTTTAAACCTATTATAAAATTAAATGTGTATTATAGCAAAAATTTCATTTTATTTCAATTTAATTTCAAATAAATTATGAGGGATTTGTATTTTTACATTATTTGTATATTAGGATATACTAATTATTAAATATTTACAATTTTCAAAATATGGTATTCTTTTATTTAAAAGAAGTAGTTAACATTTTTATTGAAATAATTATTTTTGTTCCCTTACAGAGAAAACAAGAATTAAACATAGAAGGTTAGGTTAGGTATAATTATATTACAGTACAAGTGCGCCAAAAACATTTATCTTTGTTAATTATGATATTAGTAATGTTGTGTTGGATTTTTATTACTGTTTGCACAGTATTTTCAAATTTATAAATGTTTTGTTTAGTATAATTATATTAAATGAGTTTTTTAATTTGATGTGCTTTCATGTTCCTACTTATAATTGAGATAGATTACGAGGATAACAAATGAACCAAGCCTTACATAACTTACTCTTTGGGGAGAGGTTCCAGAGGAATCCATTTATTAATATCTCTTAAAAACCCAAACTTTCACACATAACAATTACAATTTTATATACTGGTCTTAAAATTTGTTTTTAGCATTGATGTTTAAGTAAGTGTATACATTCCTAAATGTATAACCACAAGGTAATGGATAGACATCTGAATTCATCCAGTTGAGCATAGGTCTAAATCAACAAAACAACCGTGCTCGAGTGATGATATAATTTTCCCTTACTCCCACTAAGAGGGGATAAGCATGTGCTTTTGTTAGTCATACCTAATTGCATCTACCTTTTTTACCCTTTTTCTTACAAAGAGGTGTAACAAGTAAAATCTTTTTATGGCCCTAATAGAGAAGTCTAATCCAGTGACAACCCTACATATGTGATGCTACACACATACATACCTCTGGTATATACTGTAGTATTGGTCTTTTGTCCCTACCATAATCCTACCTATATACACAACCCTTTGCTATCTACTGTAACTGAAACAATGTTACTGCCTGACATACATAAAACTGCAAAACAAACATTTACATATACTTTGTACTTTTTTAATGTTTATACATTTATAATTACATCACATAAGTGGTTTTAAAATGACTAAAAGAGTTACTTTGAAGATCTGATCTTAAAAAGTGAAATCTAATTTTAGATTGTCCTGATGGGTAAAACTTTAACGTAAAAATGTTGAATTATATAAAATATATTTACTTTAACCTTATATTGGAACAGTTACTATAGCTCTACATTTACTTCTATATAGGAATAATCTATTTAAACCATTGAATTCGGAGAGATGCCATTTTTTTTGTAAAAGTAATTACATATTAGGTTTACTAAACCTTTATGTATGTTTTTCATACTGAGTATATTTTATTAGTTGAAAATAAAAGATTGTTGTTGAGGTTCTACAAAAATTGCTTTGAGATTGGTAAAAGTTTTTTATAAATTGATCAATATTAAAAAAATACAAATGTAATTACAACAATATGAATTTGTTACATTATAACACAACATATAAACACTGACATATACAATGGTAACAATTATTTACACTTAGCTACAAAGCAAATACTAAAATAATATTAAGCAGTATAATTCAAGACGGTTAGGGTTCCTACTACAAATAAGTTACTTATTTCCATAAAATTTTTACTTTATTGCTTACTATAGCCCTTGAGGAAGAATAAAACATATTTTTGAAATATATTATTTTTTTTTTTATCAATTTAGATAAGTCCACAAATATAGAATCAATTTACAATTGTAAAAAAGCAAAACATATTTTCAATATCTTAATTAAATAAAAATTCTTCAGAGAAGAATTTTTCAATAATTTAAAAGACAACAGCTTATTTATAGAGTAAAAATATATTGGTATGTATCCAGATAATAAAAATACATAGTTTCGTTACACACACACACACACACACACACACACACACACACACACACACAAATGTATATATATTTAGATTAGTTTTGGTTGGTAAAGATTATTTACCAAGACTATTTATTTATCAAGACTACAGAGTGGACTCTAACGTATATATATAAGTGAGAGTGATAACACAACTCTCATACATGTTGTGAGAGTTATGATATCGCTCAATGTGTACCTCTTGAAAATACTGACAATGAACATCAACAGAAAGTACAGATCTGTTCAGTTAATAATATTCTTGTGATGAAAAGGTTGTGATAATATTTAAATAACAAGAAAATTTTCACAGTTTTAAAATCTTTAGTAACTCAAATGTAAAACCTTTTATTTAGAATAGTGACCAGTGACCTAGAGTGTAATTGTACCACAACTCAAAAATGGATTTGTGGTCTGATTTTACAATGTGGCACATCTTCAAATTCTGACACCCTCATTCTATATCAAATTAAGTACTACCATTGATACAATTATTTATATTATCTATATTTTAATGCATATGAGTATAAAACATCTAAGTATAGTATTTAGAGGTAGCTCGAAATTAATTATAACTGTTTACTACTTTTGGTATCACTTGTGCAAAAAAACCACTACTTACTAATATTTTCCACCTGATGTGTTTCACACTAGATTAGTGCATTGTTCAATGCTGTGAATCACAGGACAAGATTGTTGTTCAGGTGTGTTGTATTGGTGTCAGTATGTGGTGTATTATTGTTCATAGAATAGTTGTTAATTACAATTATAGTGTTTGATTGTGAGTGTGTTTTGTCATTTATAATGTATTGTGGATGGTTATGATGTTTGTATACCTTTTAGTTTTTTGTTGTGTCTAGTTTGTTGCTTTTTTTGAAGAAATGAAGGAGTGTAAGACTAGTGTCTATATTGGTGTATATGTGTAGTGTATTCTGTATGTGTATGTGTATTCTGTATGTGAAGTTTGTTTTGGGTTGTATGTTTTTTTGCCAAGTGATAACAAATGTAGTAATTTAAAAAAACCCAAGATGCATAACACAAAAACTGCAAGTTATAAGTGTGTATTAAAAATCATTAATTTAAAATGAATTCTACCAAACTTTATAATGTAATTTTGCTACACATGTAATTATTATTGGTTGAAAACAAAGGAAGGGCATTTAGACTAAAGGTTTTGAAAAGGCAATAGAGTAATTATACAAACTTGGATATCCTACAAAAGCGTTATTAGTTTAGATATAGCATACACCTGTAATGTGCTTAGCTAGTGATATTGTGTAAATAATAAATTAAAAATACATTATTTAACAAATGTCATATTAAATTTACAATTCTAATTATTAACATTCAGCAAGATTTTAAAAAAATGATCATTTAAATGCATTTAAAGCATCGGTGGACTGTCAAAGTTTGCTCGGCGAAGTGTTCGATGTAAGTTAAGGGGTGGCAAGTTTGGATTTTCAATTCGAGTAGGAGGTGATACTCTAGGTTTCATTTTGAGATAGTCATCAGGATCAATAAACGCAGAGTTTTCAAAACTTTTCAATGGAGGAGCGTTTGTAGTAAAGTGCTGGGTGGTACCTCGGGGTGTGAGCGTTGCCCAAAGGATCCTGTTGTCAGTTGTTACTGGGTAGAGAACGGCTTCACAGCCTTTACCTTGTCCTTCCATTGGCAGAGAAATCTTCCCATCTCGTTCTCCAAAACTATGTAGACAAACAACATTTTTATAACACACTTTTTAGTAACATGCTAATATAGTTGTTTTTATTCCAAATTTTTGGTGTAACAATATTTTGCAAGAAAGGTTCCTTGCAATAATAGGGCATTAAAAGAGATGGATGGAATGAGAAATTATAGAAAACCATCTGCTTTATAAATTAAAAACAGAAAAAAAGAAAGCGAGTAAATAGCAGCAAACAAAAATAATAGTCCTAAACCATATCAAACCATATATAGAGAGGAAAATTACAAGGAAATTTGATATTTTGCCACTTAATATTGTGATTCTGTCATATATATATAAAGGGGTTCTCAAACCTACTTTTGTCGAGGACCCCTGAATTACTAATGTTGTCATGCCGACCCCAAAAACACACCCTTTGTTATTTTTATTAATTTAGTTGTAATAACCACTTGCAAGATATTTATTTAAAATAAAGAGAAGATAGTTATAATGGACGAAAGCTTTCTGAACGTTTTTATACATGTTTTTCATGTATATCTTAAAGCAAATACAATAGGAACAGATAGAACTCTTAGTAATAATTACAAACACTTACCAATCCTAGTGCTAATAGGCACTACAAAACGCATTCGCCACCTCCACATTTTGTAAAAAAATGTTTATTCGAAAAAACAACAGGCGTTTATGGTTTATATGCTTTTTAAAATAAAGGTTCAAATATTTTCCGTGGACCCCTAACACCCTGAGGGCTCTACGGAGCACACTTTGTGAACCCTGATCTAGAGGGTCAAAGTTTAGAGGATCAACTTAATGAGCTTTTACTGTGTTATGATTACCTATGTTTAAATTTAAAAGAAATAGAAATATAATTAAATACTATTTGCTGCTACTCAAACGGGTAGGCAGAGTAACATTTCTAGCAACAAGTGGTACATTAGCTTTAATCCCATACCATCATAGTTAAATTTTCCACTCACCTGTTTACTCTTGATGTATAACAATTTTTGTTTAGTCAAGTAAAGTAGTAGCAATGTATTTTATTAAATGTCATTTTGTTGTCAGTATACAATTTTTGAAAGAGTAAACCACAACGATTTATAAAGGTATTACATGTTATTGTGGATATCAAATCTTGTGCAGAAGAGTGAATTTCAGGAATTCTGTTTACGTTTATTTGAATTACATTCTTGATGATATGATCTTTACAAATGTATCTTAGTTGAATTTTTCTTTCTCTTGTCTCTATGTTTATTAAAATTTTATTTATCTAATAAAACATTCTTATCTCTAAAAGATATGTTCATTCCCTTAGTAGGACACTACCCTGTCTCACTCATTTTTTTTAAAAACCATTCTTTCACTCAGTTGTATCTCATAACTGAACATTACAAAATATACAGACATTTCAAGGTACACTAAACAGATACTCAGTTCCCAATTATATTACTCACATACACTTTTTGACACCATAACTCCAAAAACTCTATAAAAAATCTTTTAATATATCTATCCTAACCAAACTTCCATTCGCAACTCAAACCCACCAAAACCTAAAACAAAGCGACATATGTTATGGTATCAGTTGACAATAAGATACATTAGCAGTGGGACAATGGAAAACAGTAATCCTCATTAAACAAAAAGTAAGTGCTATTATAGGCAATAACAATTGGCATTTATAACTTGTATATGTCTCTCGAATTTACCGTCATCAATTAGACAAAAGGAAGGGTTACTATACTTACTTAGCTTATATAAAAAGCTAATGTTTATACATTATTATCTCTCCAAGTGAATAAGTGCCATCGTTATACGTAGAATATGAATTCATTTTGGAAATATTATGACCCTGATTAAAGATTTAGTGATTTATTGGTAAATGGGCACCAGCTTAAAGTATAACCTAAATTAAACTCATTTAGTTCTAGAAGTATAACTCCTTAGACATGAGAAAGACCCAAGATCTGCAGGGGGAGAGTTCACTGACTAGTGAAGGTGGGAGACCAGACAGCTGTATAATTCTCTCTCAAATCTTGGCATAGTAGGGACCAAGAGAAAGTGACTGTGGCGGACTTATATATATAGCAGCGAGGATGAAGAAGCAGTAAGTCAGCAGGCTGCTGCACCACTCCAAGTGTGAAGTAGATAATTATGTATCAGCCGGCCAATGTCATCGGCTTACAAACTCTGTCTTCAAACATTCCTCAAAATAAGTGCTAGTCAAACCTTGCAGCTATATATATATATATATATATATATATATATATATATATATATATATATATATATATATATATATATATCTTGGTGAACTCCCCTCCAGCGCTTCTTAAGTCTCTTGCTATGTCTTTGGAATTATGATAACTAAATATTTATTCTTTTATTTAAAATTGGTTTTTTAGAACAATTTTGTTCTATATCATACTGAACACATTGTAAATAAATATAGATCAGTTACGGTCTGAGTTGACAAAGGGACACATCTCCCGAAACAGCCGTCCTAAACAAGTACAATTAAGTGCAACTATAGGCAAGTTTGTAAAATATTTACAAGTGTTTTAGTGAAAACTAGTAGCTCACGTGAAGATGGAATGAACAAATATGAATAAATGTAAATTTCCATTTACCTTTCACGGTTCCATGTAAATGTGCTTTTCAGTATGTTTTAAGAATTGAAAAATTTAAATTAAATCTTATATTCATATTATTTGTTGATTCCATCTTCATGCGAGCTACTAGTTTTCACTAAAACACTTGTAAATATTAATAAACTTGTCTATAGTAGCACTTACTTATATGAGTAACTAAGAGTTACGGTTTGAGTTGACAATGGGACGGACACATCTCCCAAAACGGCCGTCCTCAACAGATATAAGTAAGTGCTACTATAGGTAAGTTTATTAATATTTATAAGTGTTAGTAAATCTTATATACCTACTAAATGTTACTATACAAAATCAAAAGCACAGTGGTACAATATATTACAGTAAAAATATTGGAAAGAAGCCAAATACCACAAAAATAACAAAAAATTACAATCTAGCAAACAAGAAGTTATAAAGGTCACTCTAGTTTGTAACTTCTTGTTTGCTAGACTGTAATTTTGAAATAAGACCCTCTGATGATGAAGGCATCGAAATGTTCATAAAGGTTTAATCTTAAGTAACTTGTTTTATTTGTTATTTTTATGGTTTTGAGGTTATTTCCAACATTTTCTTTGTATTACTAAATGTTGTTTAGTATTGTAGATTATATTATTTTATAATCCTTCAGACAGATGTGGCTGCTTAAAGTATATAATACAGTTGTAACTGATGGGTTTCGGTTATATTCAGAAAAAGTTTCTATCCCAACGGAGGGGAAACAGAATTTATCAGGAAATTAACCATACAAGTTTCCATAGGTTTTTAATATTTATTTGGTATATAACTGCATTCAAAAGATGAATTGATGTTTCGAGGTCACTTTATTTAGTACTAGAGTACTTTGAGTGTTTTATTATTGAACAGAAATCGTTTTTGACTCTTAAATTGACAATGATTAATAACAATGTCAAATTAGTATCATTAAAATAATTATTTAATTATTATTGAAATAATGAATTTGAATGATAACTCCTAAATTCTATATAAAACTGTCCAACAGACTAACTGTAAGATACATCATTTCTTGAATGCAATAATGCTCAAACACCAGACTAACAGCATCATTGTTGGTTATGATGCACCAACAATTTAGGGGTTAGCTAATACAGGATTTTTTCAGGATGATCATGGAAACCAAAACCAAACCTTCAGTAAGATGATCTGAACCCATTATACTGAGGTTCATTAGAACTATAAGATTCTAGAGCAAACTTCACATGACAGAGAAAAGTGCGATAGTGCTGTTACTATTTCATGTACTATGGTATAAAAGTATTTAGAGGCAGTTTATTTTTGCATAACTTGCATAGAAAAGGCCTGTTATGTACTAATTTGTGCTTTGAACAACACGGAACATTTATGTATATATTTTATTTACTTCTTGCTTTTTTGTGGCCATCTCACAATAATCTTGTTAAATATATATATTTTTGAAATAATGATATTTTAGAACTATGATGGTTTTTTGGGACAAATATATCAAATGATAATTTGCCCTTTTTGTGATCAACACTTGTTTACTTACTACAACAGATATTAAATAGGTTATTTGGTTTAGTTGGCCATAAAAAGAAGACTATTCATTTAAACTTTTTGATCATTTATACCTAGTCACTATGCAACCAGACCAGCTGTAAAAACCACCGTGCAATTACTAGTATAATTTAAATAAATCTAAATCTAAGAATGGTAATATAAAAGATTTTGAAAACAAATCATATCTTACTCTCTGCATTTTAGAAGGATCAGCGCGAGAAGAGATGCAAATAGTAGAACTCCAACACAGAAACTGATTAGTAGTAAGAGGAATGTGTCATCCAAAGGTGCACCTGAAAGAATTTAAGAATTAAACACAACATAAAATAGGTATTAGTAAAATAAAGTTATAACCTCTCAAAAGCCCATACTACAACAGTTTCATAAGGACAAAGAAGGTATTTAATACCTGGGTTGCATAGGTTTTGGGGTGATAGTACCTAGCAAGGACTACTTGGAACAATTATGGAGAAGAACTCAATGGCTTCCTTAGTGGAGAGCTTAAACCACCAAGTGACAGAGGTGGTGGTAGAGGAAAGAAATCTAGTTTGAGGTAAATAATTAAAGTAACATAGCCTTGGAGTGTACAGATACTAGACGGTCAAGTGTACGTAAGGGAAGAAAACCTGGTTTGTAAATTATCTGGTTTCTGGTTAGCGGTTTAAAATGATAGTCCAACAACATGCCTTTTATGAAATATGTACTGTAAAGAAGTTATAAGTAATAATTGAACTGGCTTGTGAGTTAAGGTTATAGATAATTAAATAGCTGGACACAAACTCACAAAACAATATACTTTATCGTCATCAAGTATTTCAATGTCTTATGTTATCATCATGAGTGAGACTATTACAAATTTAATTCCAGGTGTAAATTTGTAGTGGTGTCACTGATGATGATTACATAAGTCATAGACTTATGACACCAGGCTTGCCTAGAAAGGGGGGCAAATTCCCAGGTGGGCCTGGGTGGGTTGGTGTTTTTTTACTGCAGACATAATTACTCGTGTGACTAGATTCAAAAAAGAGATAAAAACATTATATCAATAAAGTATAAAAAGTACAATGTACAATTGTTCAAGCTTTTAATGCCAAAGTAATACTCATTGAATGAAATGTTCTATTCACCCAAAATGCAAGGCCTTAGTTGCTGTAGATGAATGGTAGTTTATTTCAATAAAACTAAACATACACAAATTAGATTCAGTAGGCCTAGTTGGTGTTAGGTTTTAACATGGAAGCAATAATTTATTTATCATGTCATGCAAAATACAGGGTTGTATAGGCCTATATTGGAAGTTATAAAGGAGCCTGAAATTTCTCAGGCCGGGCCTATAAGAGTACAACCATAGAAACGAGTATGCGAATAATGTATATTGTTTTGTGAATTCATGTACAATTATTTACTTATTTGCATAGTTAAAGAAGCAATGAGCAAATATTTGATGTTATTAATAAACATGTACGGAGACTTCTTGTTTAACATGAGTGTAGTGCCAAAGCTACATGATCAGTAATTGTGTTTTGATCAAGATGAGGAATAAGCAGCGATTAAAATAAAATATTTCTTGATTCCATCTTTACGTTGGCTACTAGTTATCCCTAAACACCTTTAAATGTTTATAAACTTGCCTATAGTAGCACTTACTTTGTTTGTTGAGGACAGGCGTTTTGGAAGATGTGTCCCATTGTCAACTCAGACCGTAACTGATCTCAAGGTTTACGTAGGTTAGGGTGTTAGGGTGGGGGTGGGATATTATGGTGGTGTGGGTGTATTTTGTGTGTATTAGGAGTTATGATGTCAAAAAGTGGGTGAGAGTTGTAATGTAATTGTGTATTGAGTATGTGTGTAGGGTGTAGTTTGAAGTGTCTGTATATTTCGTATTGTTCGGTTGTGTAGCGTTGGTTATTTCTGTGTTGTTTATGATGAATTTGTAGGTTAGATGTTATGTCTATGTAGTCATGTTTTGTGGAGTTGAGATGATCGGCGAAGTTTGATTGGTAGATATTGTTTTTTAGTGCTTTTATATGTTCTTGGTAACGTGTGTAAAAGGACCTCCCTGTCTGGTCTATGTAAAAACTGGGGCACGAACTGCAAGTTAGTTGGTAAACTCCAGTGGGTTGTAAATGTCGTCGATTTTGTTTTTGGGTTTAAATTGTGTATTGAGAGTGTTGTGTGTGGAGTAAGCTATTTAGTAGTTGTATTTTCGTAGTGTGTTGGTTAGATTGTGGGTTTTGGATGATCTGTATGGTATTGATAAGTATTTTATGGGATTGTCCTGTTGTGTGTTTGTATTTGGGGTATTAGGTTTATTTTTTAGGCGGTTGTATAATGTGTCAATCATTGTTGGGTTGTATTCGTTAGTTTGTGCTATATATTTTATGGTGTTTAACTCCTGGTAGTGTATTTCTTTGTTTAACAGTGTTTTAAGCAGGCGATATATCATTGTGTTGTAAGCAGCTAGTTTATGTTGGTGTGGGTGGTTTGAGGAACTGTGAATGGTCGTATTGGTACTAGTGGGTTTTCGGTATATGTTGAATTTATGTGGTTGTGTGTCGTTTAATTGTAAGGTCTAGGAAGTTGAGAGAGTTATGTTAGTTTTGGGTGTTAGTTTGTATGTTGGTTTTGGGTGTATGGAATTAAGGTGTTTTAGAAATATGTGTGCTCTGTGTGTGTTACCTTTATATAATGTTATGATGTCGTCGACGTATCTGTACCAGTAAATTATGTTATCTGAGTATTTATTGTTGTGTAAAATGTGGTTTGTTCAATATGGTGTATGAATATTTCTGCTAAGATACTAGCTATGGGGGAGCCCATAGGTAGTCCATCTTTTTGGTTGTATAATGTGTTATTTTAGGTAAAGTAATTTTGAGATGTGATTAATCTTGTGAGGTGGATGATTTTGTCAATGTGTGTATGTGGTGTATTTGTGTCTATAAGCATGTTTTTGAGAATGTTGATGGTTTCTGAAATGGGGATGTTTGTATATAGATTTAATATATCAAAAGAGACTAATAGCACAAACTAACAAATATATAGCACAAACTAACGGATACAACCCAACAATGATTGAAAAAAACAATCATAAGTAAGTGCTACTATAGGCAAGTTTATAAACATTTAAAAGTGTTTAGTAAAATAAAATGTTAAGCTTCACTATGTGTTTGTTTAATTTAAAGCCAGGTTACAGAAGAGAAAAACCAATGGAAGATTTGGGAAATCCAAAACTATTTCAGTCAGTAATAAAATCCTTGATAAAATTACAACCAAACCACAAATTTTAAACTAAGAAAAGAATTTAGGTAAGGAGATTCAATCTCATCAATGTTTAACATGGCGCAAGAAAAGTAGTAAGAATCATACCTACAAATCCAAGTAGAACTATATATAACAGATTAATACATTTGGGATATATTCTATTATTGGTCCTTACTTTGCTGTTATTGGGGGATCTAGGTGAAGTCTGCAGCAGATTAAATAAGAAGCTACGAAAGCATCATTTCACATGCTTATAATGAGGTATTACACAAATTTTATTTAATGGTGTAGAGATTAAATTAGATAAGTTTTGTTATAGAATATTTTGTAACATATAATAATCATTGGTAAAGTTATATTATTAATACAATTAATGATTTACACATACACAATCCTTTTGCACACAAGGAATAATTTTTCTTTTAATTTAAAAATGTAATCTGATGACATTCATCTAATATGAAATCTAAACAATAATTTCCAAAAATGATCTTCACCTTGTCTTGGCAATTCAATGTACTCCACACCTTGGCCCGTGACACCATCACAAACCATAGTACATGGTGGTGCAGTGTGGTTCTTCAGAGCTCTTTGCAAGAAAAATGGAAGTGGAGGTGGAGGAATATTCAAAATTGTATCAGGAGGTGGTCCTAAGTCTCGGCAATCAGAGCATGTCACATTTAGTAGCGGCATAAGATCCATTGCACTGGCCATTGCTGACACTAGAACAAGAAATTGTGTTTGAAATCAAATTAACATTTACGGTGTTTTATAACTGGTTACAATTTAATCATAAGAAAGTTACACATACAAAAAGTAGTTATATACATACATATATATATATATATATATATATATATATATATATATATATATATATATATATATATATAATAATAATTCCTTACTCTATTCATATGTTATGATGTAGAAAGAATTATATTGATTAGATTTATTTATTGACTATCCTAACATTGTAACATCTAATTTATTTGATGGGTGACATCCAAAATATGTCAAATAAAGGAGATCTGAAACTTCTTGAAAATGGTATAAATGACTGTGACTCTTTGTAGAAATTTTAATTTCTTTTGTTAACTTGAACTTCAAAGTAGAGTAAAGGGAAATAATTTTTACAGATTATCATTTATTAAGTGAGAAAGTTTATTTGAAAAACAATATTTCTTAAGAATGCTTTTAAAATTATTAATTTGAATCTTTCTCCATCCCCCTTTTCTGTTTCTCTGACTATATATTGAAGAATTGTTCTAAAAGATGCCTCACTGTTTAAGTAGCATTTACACTGTGTAAATGGATATATAAGGATATCTTAGAAAATAGTACTAGTTTTAAGAAAAGGTTTGGCAGAGTTTCAGAAAAAGGTACTCCATCTACAGAATGAAGGTCATCTGTTCCACTTCAGTTTCAGCAAAGTCTGACACATCAAGATATGTGAGTCACCTACAGGATCATCTTCTTCGGTTATGTATCAAAAAGCTTGCTATCCCAGGAGTGTGAGGTGGAATTGATAAATTGGACTAGAAAATCAAGAGGGCAAGATAGAAGAAATCTTCACGATGTGTTAACATCGTGATCTGCATCTTCAACCCATGGAGTTCCAAGGTGGAACGAAAAACCAAGGTTATTCCCATGAGGCAGAACCTGAGCTCAACAGCCAGGAATGACCGTTTTAGGACAGAACAGCTTTAAGAAGGGGGCAGTGTAATTGACATGGTCTCTCTTGATTTATGACACACGGCTTGAAAAGTTTATAGTCTTTTAAAGCTTAAGTAGTGGACCTAACAGTCATCCTTTCTTGTAAAGCTTAGAACTTTCTAAAAGTGAAGCTGCAAGTCGATATATAAAGGTTTAGTTAAGCGTAAAGAGAGATAAGTGTTTGTAAAGTAGTGAAAGGAGTAAAAGCTTGAGGAAGAAAGAGGGAATAGAGAAGTATAGAGTATTGTTTCTTGATTCATATTATGCTGGCTTATTTGTAATATTTTAATATTCTAAACTAGAACTAAAATCTTGAATTTTGTAGTCTATTATGTTCGGTGAGACTTAATTTATAACTTTTACATTAGTTTATGACTATCCGAACTTTAATTTTAGGTAATTTTGTAAAAAAATAACTGAGACAGAACTATAATTACATGTACCCAACTAAGTGAATACGTAATAGCTTACTTGCTGACGCATTTTGAAATAATCGTCCCTTTTACGAAGCAAAGCCTCTACTCAAGTAGCAGAGTAGAGGCTTTGCTTTGTAAAAGGAACAATTGTTTTGAAAGACGTCATTAAGTAAGCCATTACATATTCACTTAGTTGGGTACATTTAATTATCGTTTGATCAGTGAATTCAAGATGATTACAACAAGGAACTTTGAGACAGAACATTTTCGATCACTTGAGACACTGATGAAGATAGCCACGGAGCGTTCAAAAACGATCTGTCTCAGTAAGTTTTTACAAATTTACAAAAATTCAAAGTTAGGATAGTCCTAAACGAACGTAAATGTTGTTACACAGTTGTTGCATGTTGTTGCAAGGAACCTATCTCTTATAATTTCATATACATCTTTTAGTAATAGATTTCCAGCTATGGGAAAGTTGGCTCAGTACCAAAGTGCTGGATTTCAAACATGTACTCATTCGGTTAGAATCCAGCCAGGACATCAAAGTTTTTAAATTTAATTAATGAATAAATATTTGAAAAACAACTGTATTAACATCAATTGTCATCCAATAAAGGTTAAAAAAAATCTATTTGAACTTGACTGGATTATTATAAACATATTTTATTGAAGATTGAAAATTTTAGGAGATATAGGGCCTATGTAAGGATAGTGTGAGCTAATAGAAGGAATTGAAAATGGAAAAAAAATACAACATTAGTTGTTATAAAAATTGATTTTCTTATTCAATTGTAAATGGGGCATATTTATCAACCAAGTGAAGAAACATTTGTTTATGATTACAGTTTGATATATAAAATTAGTTAATGTTGAATTAGCTTACAAATATAACAAAACAAATTGATCTAATTTTAATAAGTGATATTGTATTGATGGTACCAAGTAAGTTATACTGTAGTTAGGGGGAAAAGTTGACTAATTAGAAAACTATTGCACCAGGACTGATAAGAAGCTGCCATCAAAATTATAAAGGAATGTACACAATAGCATAAACATAAACAACAAAAAACCCAATTAAGGCAATTATTAATTAACAACAATTACATCATTTAGGTAGAAACAAAAAATAATATACATTTACAGCTTTATTGAGCAGAAGTTTGGTGCAATAATGGTTTAGAACTGTCTTCATGTATGGCCACATTGATGATAACAAAAAGGCAATAAAAATTTAATGGCCAATAATAGTCCAGGCAATCAAAAGATAAAATCTATTGGTAAAGAATCCGTCACAGATTAAAAAAGCGGCTGATGATTCTGTTCTAATATTAAAATGAATACAACTTCTGTTAAAGAATAAAGAATTGGCCAAACCAAAAAGAGACTAAAAGAAAGAAGACTAATAGAAGAGAACATTCCAATACCATAAGTACAGGCCTTCTGGAGGGTAAAAGGCTTTGATTTCGTAACGACTATTTTTGCAATTATTGGGTTGTTTATCTTGAAGTTTTTCAACACATATTTATTGATTTATTTGGCAAAAAGCACTATTTATTGATATTTCTCAACAGATGTATTTCTGAGTTATTTTTTGCCAAGTAAATTAAAAAGGATAAATGTTTAACTAAAAACACTTATACATATGTTAGTATGTTATACTTGCCTATAGCTCTTACTTTTTTTGATAAATAAAAATACGGTAGATGCGTGAGTCAAAGAAATCAATTTATTAGGAATTTGGCAACGTTTCGATGACTAAATTGTCATCCTCACTCAGGCCTACAAGTACAATAGACAGAATTAACATCTACGTCATTAAAATTCACAACAAAATTAACATAAAACAAAAACATTACAATAAGCTATTAATACTAATATATTACCAAACCAACAACACAATTGTAATGATTGTGATGCTTCCTATGTTGGGGAAACTAAACGAGAATTGCATAATCGCCTTTTAGAACATGAAAAAAAAATAAAAAAAGGTACCTCTTCTCGGCGTTTTATGATCACATCTATGAACATAATCGTTTGTTTAATTTCCAAAATACTAGGATTTTGGACACGGAAATTAATTGGAGGAGACGAAATGCATTTGTCTGAAATGCTCCATATATAAAGATGCAAAAAAGTCTATTAAAATTAAGAAGGACACTAATAAATTGACCAGTATTTATAATTCTTTAGTCGTAAAGCTTAAAAACTCTTGAGGGTTCTAGTTGTTGATGCACCAGATATTTAGTAATGATTTATTCTTACAACTTGTATTATTGTTATATGTTTGGGAATTTTTTGGACACATTTTAATTAATTATTTATAGTTATTATTATCATGAACTATCACGTTTTATAGTGTTTTTTAATTATTTAATTTATTTTTGTTGTTTTGTTAATTTATTAGTAATAATAACTTATTGTAATGTTATAGATTTTATGTTAATTTTGTTGTGAATGTTTATGGCATGGATGCTATGCTTTATGGCAAGGACGACAATTTAGTCGTCGAAATGTTACCAAATTCCTAATAAATCTATTTTTTTGACTCATGCATCAACCGTGCTTTTATTTAACAAAATTTTGTGAGTGTATACCTCATCCTACTTTTTTTTATTACCGAGGATAATCTTTATCGGAAGATGTGTCCTATTTGACAAACAGTAGCTATTACTTAACACCCAATTATATTATGCCTCACATAATCTTTTCGACATTATAACCCCATAATATTCTTTAAAAATACACCTAATATCCCTATACTAATAGTCTCCCTAGCCTAAAACAACTAAGAGATCAATTACGGTCTGAGTTGACAAAGGACACATCTCCAGAAACGGCCGTCCTCAATAATCAAAAAAGTAAGTTCTGCTATAGGCAAGTGTAGCATACTAAAATATGTTCAATTGTTTTTAAGTAAAAACTAGTAGCTGCAGTGTAGATGGAATGTTTAATTTTAAACGAAAAAAATACAGTAAATAGTAAACAATGAGTTTATGCACAGAGGCCGACTATTCAGATCTATTTCAACTAGAGGTGAATTGGGGGGGGGGGGGTTCAAAAAGTATACGTTTTAAGACTAGCTTGACATAAAAAATAATATATATGTATTTTTATATTTCTATTCAGGATAAAGAAAACAAATTACGACAGATTTTGAAAAAAAATTGATAACTTGATCTGATTAAGTAAAATATTATGAAGGCAATATTTTTATTTGTTCAAATTATTGCTACAAGTTTTCATCTAATTATTTATAATTAATTCCATCAAGTGAAAAGGAACGTCAAGGTAACATTAGTGCGTTGAAATTCACACTTACTGAGTTATAAGCTTATTTAAGGAATCTTTTCACTGTAGTTGCATACAAACATTTCTGTAGAGACAATATTATACAGTTATACCAGTTCAAGTTTTTACAAAAGATAATTTTTGTTGTAGGTGGTACTGGCTGTCCTTTTCCCCTCAATGATCTCTACCACTGGTAAAGAGTTCTTCCACTTTTCTTCTAATCATGGCTTCAACTCTTTCATCTCATCATTAATGTCTTGGTCATTCCATTTTTCTTCTTCTTCTAGTGTTTTTATATTCTCATTTCTACTTGATCTTATCACAGTATTGAAATTATTTCTATGTAGCTTATGGAGTCATACTTGATATTTGTTCACCACCTTTTGTTCTGGTTTCTTATTTTTATCTAAGTAAATCTGTACCAATATTTCAATATAATTTAAATTTACTACATAATTTCTGCTTCGTACAGAAACTGAGAGGTTTATTAAGAGCATAGGTCTCTTCTTAAATTTCAATAATTTGATTTAATTGTAAAAAATTGACCTTATGTACTTATTGGCCTAAATATAATGTAAGCACAAACATATTTATGGTCGATTACTTAAATCTCTAGACAAAAATATTATCATAATCATTATTTGATTACAATTGGTTTTTATAGGCCTAAAAGTATTTCAAATTTAATAAAATTAAAACTTTACCAACAGACTACGTGTTTTGCATATTTTATAAAATAATTTCAAAAATATAACTACAAAATAAAATTGTAGGCTAGACATTTTATAATTTGATTTTACCTATAGTTGGTGTTGACAATTTATTGTGTTTCAAAGACAAAACTGGTGGACAAAACAAATAAATGGCATTTGCTGCCCTCTGTCTAGATTCGGTTTATTGCACCCATGGGGCATACTAAACTTACAACATCGATGCAACAATCTGGCAGAACCATTACTTCTGGCGAAATCTCAATTTGAAAAAATTTCACTACAAGATTTGTACTTTGAATACTCTTTTGATCTGCAAAACTCTTATTGTAAAAATAATAACCTATTAAAAATTTTATGGACTCTAATATTTAGGTATGGTATCTCCAAAATACATTGTTGTATGAAAAACAATGTGCAATGTTTAAAAAAACATAGAATTTGTTAATATGTATATTAGCAAGTCTGGTAGTTTTAAGATAAAGCCTAAGAATATTAATGAACAAATAGAATAATAACTAAACAATTATAAACCTTTGCTACAAATATTTACACAACCTTTATGTATGCTTTGCTAACATCATCAGAAGGTTACATCATCAGAAGGTTACAAATATGATGCTAAATGTGTAAGGAAAATGTACAGAAAGGTTGTGTAAATATTTGTAGTAAGGGTTTATTATTAAGCTGCTCTCTTTTTTATTGTTATTTGTAAAACATTAAATTTTTTTATTTTTAGGAGTTGCCACTTACAATTTGAAAAAATGATGCTATTGTCTCTGTGCTCAAGGATAACATTTCTGGAGCATAGGTAAGAGTCTTAATTTATTACCTATATAATCTTTTGCTTTTTGATTATATTTTTACCTATGTTTTGCATTTTCAACAAATTTTCAAGAAACATGTTGTGCAAGGCTCAAATCAAGTCTATCACTGTAGCATTGCGGCATTATCAGTCTTAGAGTTAATTATATTTATATAATATTAGCAGAGTACCAGTTCTTCGTACAGGGTTGATGTATTTGTATCGATTTAGTTTGTATTAGTATTTGGGTAGAATTTAATTTACTGGAATTAAATCCCAATAAATATATCAAACTATAGTTTATAAGCTTATTGTCTTGAAAAACCCAGAGATGGAAAAGCTTCAGCTTGTAACATGACATTTGTAAAGTATAACTAACCTTGAAAGATGAATAACAACAAAGATTTACTATCATCTGTTTAAATGTGTTTAAAAGTGACCTTTACAGGTGATTGCAAACGCATTTACTATGAGCTGGTAAGCCAAGTATATAATGGAGTATAGTTAATTTAGTGTTAAGAGAGTTTTCAAGGCCAGTGGGACGGAGCCCTGATGGAATTCCTAAAATAATCCTATGTGTTAGCCAGGGATCCTAAGAATATCCATTTTAAATTTCAGCTCAATGGGTCCAGTAGTATTTACGTGACTGAGTAACACACACACTCAAACAGATAGACATCATTAGATTTTTATATAATAGTATAGATATAAATATTTATAGGTATTTATATATTTAAGATAAATACAATCATATGATGTTTAGCTCACATAACCAGGTTAAAATTATTATTCAGATTCTATTTTTTGAGCAAATGTAAATGGGAGAGGGAGTGACGTCATGTAAGTGTTATAAGGGGAGTCGCAGAAAGTGAGAGGTTGAGAAGCCCAGATATTATATAATAACTGGAATAGCTTAGTTGCAATAAGTAACAGTCTAGACATTGTATTACCCGTACTTGCTGTTGATGACTGTACTTGAAACACGCGTTTAAAGAATCGTTTGTTGATTGTGAGTAGGTGTTCTTTATTATTTAGTTAATGAAGATGAAGTCAAGAAGTTCGTTTCCCTTGCATTATTTAACCCTACTCTAACCTAACCTCTTACTGTTTCCCTTCCTGTACCTTTATACCCTATCATCTACATCAAACTTCCCCCAAGATTACACCAACTTTTTCCCCATTTCTACCTCTACTCTTCTTTCTTACGATATCCCTACTTTTCTCTTTACTGTAACCTATTCCATTTTTTCTACCTCACCCTACCCCTATTTTCCCGTACTATACCCTTACTTTTCTTCCTACTATACCACTACATTTTCCTCATAGGCAACCCCTACTTTCCCATTCTCTGTCCCTACCTTTCCCCTTCTCTACCCCTAATTTTACCCCTACTATACCTTTACGTTTTCCTCATACCCTACCCCTACTTTCCCAAAATCTACCTCTACTTTTCCCTCTTTTCTACCCCTACCTTCTCCCTACTCTAACCCTACATATCCTCCATATCCTACTTCTACTTTCCTATACTTTATCCTTCAACTTTCTCCCTATCCTACCCTTATCTTTCCCCCAACCGCACCCCTATTCTTCCATAACCTTTCCCGACCTCACGACTTTCCCCCTTACTCTACCGCTAGTTTCCTCCTATTCTATCCACCTATTTCCTCCAGTGTATCAGTAATGTCTCTTACATACGTTAGTATGTCAAACAGTTTTAAAGACGATAAGACATATTTGTAATTTTATGTAACGGACTTGTAGACTAATAATAGTTTTTTGTCCAAGCAACCAAGAAAAAAGAAGTTTTTGTGTGACAAAATAGACATGAATGTTTAATTGAGGATATTTCTAGCAAGCACAGATACAATCATTCAGATTTCACAACGATATAAATCAATCGTCTGAACACCATGCAACAATTAACCAGAATTTTGAGCACTTGGCGAGGGAACTAAGCCACGCACGGCGTTATGTTACAGTGAAGTGACGATCATCTGGATTATAAATCAAAGCACACGCTGAGTCGTTCCTTCGAAGCAAATCTGATGTTCCCACTTATCTCAGTTTAGAACCCTCTCGGGACGACCCTATCCTGTTACTCGTTGATAACGACTCCTCAAGGATTGCGTTTTACTGGAGCGGAGAATATATGGCATCGGCTCAATAGGACTGAGTTAATTAAATTTGGCCAAAGGAAAACGTATTGGTAGACCTAGGTTTTGTTAGGAAAACACGAAGAACCAGCGTTTTCAGTAGAGTGCGCGTAAACTAGAAGTGTGTATCGAATATTGAATTGTCGTATTTTCAAGAATAACAGGAGAAACTACTGCTAGTGGTCGGCTATCCTGGGAAGTCCCAAAGATGAGTACATATTTACAGAAAGCCTATTCATAATGTCGCCAATTTGCTTCATAATTCTAATATACGTCTCTTCTTTGTCTCTTATCAGATTATCGTTATAGATGTTAATAAGTATACATTAAATGTAAACGGTAAACAGAAATGTTTAAAGTTAATTCCTGGTCAACAAATACAAATTTTATTTCAGTTAGGCCTACTTTTTAATAAATAATTACAAATAAAGTAATGTAGCCTATGCGTTAAAACAGCTGTTCTTACCACATAACCTATAGCATAAAATCAGCTGTTTTATGAAATCATATGTTAACACTTATTTTACCACAAACGGGACGAAATAACTATATTTCACACTTTTACCCTTTTGTGAAACGTTTTTCAATCATATAAAACTAAAACTATTTCAATAAATTCAATTAATACATTTATTTTTGAAGAAACTTTAAGTGTCATTCACTACAAGTTTGAAAGTGTAATTGAATTCGAGTGAATGAATAAAAAGTATTTTATTAACGATTGAAAATTAGAACAATATATACTGTGCACACACACACACACACACACACACACACACACACACACACACACACACACACACACACACACACACACACACACACACACACACACACACACACACACACACACACACACACACACACACACACACACACACACACACACACACACACACACACACACACACACACACACACACACACACACACACACACACACACACACACACACACACACACACACACACACACACACACACACACACACACACACACACACACACACACACACACACACACACACACACACACACACACACACACACACACACACACACACACACACACACACACACACACACACACACACACACACACACACACACACACACACACACACACACACACACACACACACACACACACACACACACACACACACACACACACACACACACACACACACACACACACACACACACACACACACACACACACACACACACACACACACACACACACACACACACACACACACACACACACACACACACACACACACACACACACACACACACACACACACACACACACACACACACACACACACACACACACACACACACACACACACACACACACACACACACACACACACACACACACACACACACACACACACACACACACACACACACACACACACACACACACACACACACACACACACACACACACACACACACACACACACACACACACACACACACACACACACACACACACACACACACACACACACACACACACACACACACACACACACACACACACACACACACACACACACACACACACACACACACACACACACACACACACACACACACACACACACACACACACACACACACACACACACACACACACACACACACACACACACACACACACACACACACACACACACACACACACACACACACACACACACACACACACACACACACACACACACACACACACACACACACACACACACACACACACACACACACACACACACACACACACACACACACACACACACACACACACACACACACACACACACACACACACACACACACACACACACACACACACACACACACACACACACACACACACACACACACACACACACACACACACACACACACACACACACACACACACACACACACACACACACACACACACACACACACACACACACACACACACACACACACACACACACACACACACACACACACACACACACACACACACACACACACACACACACACACACACACACACACACACACACACACACACACACACACACACACACACACACACACACACACACACACACACACACACACACACACACACACACACACACACACACACACACACACACACACACACACACACACACACACACACACACACACACACACACACACACACACACACACACACACACACACACACACACACACACACACACACACACACACACACACACACACACACACACACACACACACACACACACACACACACACACACACACACACACACACACACACACACACACACACACACACACACACACACACACACACACACACACACACACACACACACACACACACACACACACACACACACACACACACACACACACACACACACACACACACACACAGACAGACAGACACACACACACACACACACACACACACACACACACACACACACACACACACACACACACACACACACACACACACACATATATAGTTTTGCAACACTGTTTTCTTGTATTCACTTACTTGTTTACGCGAGGTAACTTTCAAAGATTGGTAGTATCTCCGACCAAGCATCACTGACCGGGGGTTCTAGTAAATACCAAGTAAGATTCTTGTTTAAGTAGATATAGTAAAAGTGATATATATATATATATATATATATATATATATATATATATATATAATACGTTTTCTTGTTTAATAATTTAAAACAACATAGGTTATTCAAATACAAGAATATTTATTAACTTATATTCAAAGCTTTTCGTTGGTTAACAGTACCAACATCATCAGGAATGAAAATTACAATTAATAAATATTAATAAATATTCTTGTATTTGAATAACCTATGTTGTTTTAAAATATATATATATATATATATATATATAATTATTTTCCTGAAGATGCTGGTAATATTTTATCGGCGAAAAGCTTTGAATTAATATATTCATTAAAAGTATTTTGGTTTTTGAAATATTTTAAAGTTAATATATATATATATATATATATATATATATATATATATATATATATATATATATATATAATAACTTTAAAATATTTCAAAAACCAAAATACTTTTAATGAATATATTAATTCAAAGCTTTTCGCCGATAAAATATTACCAGCATCTTCAGGAAAATAATTATATATATATATATATATATATATATATATATATATATATAATTATTTTCCTGAAGATGCTGGTAATATTTTATCGGCGAAAAGCTTTGAATTAATATATTCATTAAAAGTATTTTGGTTTTTGAAATATTTTAAAGTTATTATATATATATATATATATATATATATAAGGAGAGTGTGAACTATTACAAGGAAATGAAAAATTATGTAATTTTTTAGTTGGATTTTTCCTCGTGTTAGGATAGAAGAGTTTCAGTTCTGAGTTTGCATTTCATGTTACTGAAAACATTATAAATAATGAAAATTATAACCTTGTCGGTATCAAGACTTATATGTTTAGTTGAAAATGAAGCAGAATAAAATGCAGGAATATATAGCAGTGTCAGCCCCAGCTAACCAAGCTTCTCTTAAACGGAATTATTATTTTGCCAGTTCACTTGAACGATTTTCCCTATCCAAACAAAGCTTGTCCCACACGCATCGTGTTTACTTACATTCTAGTGATTCAACCTATCTGAAGACTAGCGGCCTAACTTACCTAGCTGCTACGACATTCCCCCACCCCTCGCCTCGTCTACAGCCTACCTTATCAATTTGTAAACAGAAAAGCAGTGTTGCGGTCAGCGTTCAGCGATTAGGTTAGATTTGACGCGGATTACGGTCGAAAGTTTTGACATGTCGCTAGTTGCGTTCAATTTTTCCCGGCGTTTCAGTTCGAGCTATGAGATAGGTAAAAGTGAAAACGTGAAAAAGGAACAAGATAAACAAGATGTAGAGAATGGAACAAAAGGTAAATATTATAGTTAGGAATAATTTAATAGAGATACATTATTTTCTTATTTGTTGACAAAATTGGTTCAACGTTTTTTGAAATAGGAAAAAGTGAAAAGGTGGAAAACGAAAAGGATTTGGAAGATTTGAGGAATGGAACAAAAGGTAAATATTATATTTAACCTACAAATAATAAATAAATAATAATAAATTTTTATTTTAATAGAAATAAATAACTGTGGTATAAGTTGGCAAATTCGTCAAGTATTTTGTTTTACATATACTCCCTAAAAATTCGTGGTATTTATTTTCCGTTTCCACCCGTTAGATATTAGTAAAAACATTTATACCGGCCGATGCAAAGTCATTAGGAATACGAAAACAATTATAAAAACTTTCGCTTACGCCCTAAAAATTAAAAATGTTGGGAAAATAGCATTTTTCCTCCCTTCCACAGTACACCTGTAAAGTTACACATTTAACTTTTCGGGTGTACATTGTTTGATGTATTCTCGCAAAATGCCTCGAAATGTAATTAAACTTCCTGATGACTCCCAAAAATCCCAAACAACTTTAACACGCTTTGTGCGGTTAACGTAAGTTCTATAGTTTTTTAGCGATAGAAATAAAAGGTGTGTAAATGATCAATACAATATTTTTTGTTTTGTGCTTGGAATAAGGTATGTGTTTGTTTTGTCCTTTTGAATAATTTTGTGACTTCATTTTGTGCGCTACAAAATAAAATGTGTGTGCGATTTTTATAGTTCTATATTTACAACTATTATATTTTTTCTAGTTTATAAAATTTTTCAATACATATGATGGGTCCCGAATGAAGTCTATCCCTCTAGGATTGCAGCATTTGGGATATCCCTCTAGGATAGTACTCAAACTGTGGGGGGGTAGGTTTTCAAACGAGGAGTGGCGTGGATAAGTGCGCTGGAACTACCTAAATACTAGAGACGTGCGTCCTCAAATAGGTGCAGCAGCGGGTACACTGACGTGACATGTCCGTATTGGACTTTCTCATTGTTTTTGTAGATACACACACTCACACACACACACACACACACACACACACACACACACACACTCACACACACACACACGCACGCACGCACACACACACACACGCGCGCACACACGCATACATGCACGCACGCACGCACACATACCCTATTAATAAAATGGGGAAAACAATTTAACTTTAATTGTCTGGGATAAAACAGAAACCCAGTGTCCCGTATGGGATATTCTCTTAGCTTGTGTTTAATCTTATTTGGTATTTCTTTCCATTTTCTTTGATAATAATGTTTCAAGTTGTTATATAAGAACAATTAGTATTTGGTAAGCAGAATATTCTTCAATTAATTCTGTTAGTTCACACTCTCCCAATATATATATTTAATTGTTATTAAAATACTTGTTAATAATCCACTCAAGTTCAAATACATGTTTTTAAACGTGTGGTGGATGACAACTAATGTTAATAGAGGTTTTTCAAATATTAAATTTAATAATAAAAGATTTTCGTTTTATATGTGAGAAAAACTTTACACAATAGGGACAAGGTATGCAATATAGTTATTTCGTTTCATTTGGCTTAAAATAAGTGACAACATATGATTTCATAAAACAGCTGATTCTATGTTTTAGGTTATGTAATAGAACATCTTTTTTAACGCATAGGTTATGTTACTTTATTTATATTAATTATAATTATTTAATAGAAAGTAATTAAAATAAATTTTTCTTTCTTAACCTAAGTAGGAATTACTTTAAAAATTTATTTGTTCATATTATTTGTTTGTTTAAATATTGTATATGCCGAAGTATCTAAAAATGTCTGTGCGTGTACAGGGACTAACTTGGGCAGGTTTTTGAAGAAATGGGTATTAGTAAGAAGAATATTTAGGAAGAATCATATTATTTTTGTCAGATCTAGATTTGTCACTTAAAAATAAATGATAAACAAGAAAGTAGCCATTATAAATGTCACAAACTGGAAGTAGCTCGGAAAGTTTGAGAAGTGAAATTAACCTTTATTTCCAATGTATCAGGTAGTGACGAAATGTTTTTGTATATATAGTTTACAATATGTAGTATAATGTGGAAAAGTGTATGAGTTTAACATAATTAGGCGCTAAGTATGTGTGTTGTTTGTAGTTGGAAATGTTTGTACATTTCATGTTATTCCCTTGTGTAGTTTATTTGTTTTTTGCTTTTATTTGCGTAGAATTTGTAGGTTTCTTATGTTTGTGTAGTTGTGGTTTGCGGATATGAGATGTTCAAAGTTTGATTGGGCGCTTTTGTCTGTAAACGCTTTTATTTGTTCTTGGTTGCGTGTATAAAATGACTTTCATCTTTGGCCTATGTAAAAACTGGGGCACGAACTGAAAAGTTAGTTTGTAAACTCCCAGCGGAGTTATAAATGTCTGTTGGGTTGGCCGTCGTCAATAATCAATAAAGT
>JBAIZL010000010.1:48234472-48261972 GCA_036971475.1 Prosapia bicincta
ACCATTCGTTTAAGCCTAATAACACCCACATAATACTCCGTAGGGAATTCAGTGCCCATTATTTGGCAATAAATGTGAAATTGTCAAAGGTTTATTGCTTCCATTTACTCTGGTCCTTTACCAACCAAATGTGTGTTGACACTGTTAGAAATGGAAGTTATATGTAATAGAAACGGCTAATTTATTGTTCCGTAGTGAAAACAATGTGAAAACAATGTCAATAGTAACAATTCGAACCATATCAATAGTAGTATTGTGAAAAATATCAATAGTAACAATGCGAACGATATCAATAGTAGCAATGTGAAAAATATCAATAGTAACAATGTGAAAAATATCAATAGTAACATTGCGAACGATATCAATAGTAGCAATGTGAAAAATATCAATAGTAACAATGTGAAAAATATCAATAGTAACAATGTGAAAAATATCAATAGTAGCAATGTGAAAAATATCAATAGTAGCAATGTGAAAAGTATCAATAGTAACATTGCGAACGATATCAATAGTAGCAATGTGAAAAATATCAATAGTAACAATGTGAAAAATATCAATAGTAACAATGTGAAAAATATCAATAGTAACAATGTGAAAAATATCAATAGTAACAATGCGAACGATATCAATAGTAGCAATGGAAACCATATCAATAGCAACAATGTGGATAATGTCAAGTGTCAATAGCAGCAATGTTAATAATATCAATAGCAATTATGCGAACGATATCAATAATAACAATGTGAACAATATCAATAGTAACAATGTGATCGATATCAATAGCAACATTGTGAAAAATATCAATAGTAACAATGTGAAAAATATCAATAGTAACAATGTGAAAAATATCAATAGTAACAATGTGAAAAATATCAATAGTAGCAATGTGAAAAATATCAATAGTAACAATGTGAAAAATATCAATAGTAACAATGTGAAAAATATCAATAGTAACAATGTGAAAAATATCAATAGTAATAATGTGAAAAATATCAATAGTAACAATGTGAAAAATATCAATAGTAACAATGTGAAAAATATCAATAGTAGCAATGTGAAAAATATCAATAGTAACAATGTGAAAAATATCAATAGTAACAATGTGAAAAATATCAATAGTAACAATGTGAAAAATATCAATAGTAACAATGTGAAAAATATCAATAGTAACAATGTGAAAAATATCAATAGTAACAATGTGAAAAATATCAATAGTAATAATGTGAAAAATATCAATAGTAACAATGTGAAAAATATCAATAGTAACAATGTGAAAAATATCAATAGTAGCAATGCGAACGATATCAATAGTAGCAATGGAAACCATATCAATAGCAACAATGTGGATAATGTCAAGTGTCAATAGCAGCAATGTTAATAATATCAATAGCAACCATGCGAACGATATCAATAGTAATAATGTGAAACATATCAATATTAACAATGTGACCGATATCAATAGCAACATTGTGAAAAATATCAATAGTAACAATGTGAAAAATATCAATAGTAGCAATGTGATTAATAAATAAACATAAAATATCCACAAGAAAGGAAAGTTTTAACGATGTCGCATAAAATTGTTACAATTCTGACGTCGATTTAGGTATAGGCAAGTTTGAGGCGTGAAAGTTAGGATGTCAAGTGTGATGGAAATGTGTAAAACTTATAATTTGTTTCCTATCGCGCTAAGAGCCCATCGCGTGTCTGGTTTGAGCTAAGGGTGTGTTGTCAATATGGGACATAATTTCATATAAAAGCGATCTCCGTACGAAAGTTTCGCAGTCGTGCAAGCAATAAAATAGCGATAAAAGAGGTTTTTACGGCGCAAACAAGCAATCTGTTGTAGCAGATTAATTTGATAGAAATTTATGAAATACGACAAATGTCAAATAAGCTGAAATATCGGTTCTTCTGAATTGCGTTGTATAGTTTATTGAAAACGAATCTGTCCGGTTGGTCCATATAAAAACGAAGGCGCTAAGTATTGTCAATTATGTAAAAACAAATATTAAAAAAAAGTGTTGTTCAATTTTTACTCAAGTCAACAAAAACATTTTTTATTTTAGTTTTCTTTATATTAAATAATTAAATTTAATACAAATATGTATATACATACGACAGAATTTTTAAATAAATAAAACCTCTAAACCACAAATAACATTTTATTTAAATTTTATGTACATTTCGATTGCCCAGCAATCATCTTCAGAGGTATTTAAAAAATACAACTAACTGTTAGTTGTATTTTTTAAATACCTCTGAAGATGATTGGTGGGCAATCGAAATGTACATAAGGTTTAAATAAAATGTTATTTGTGGTTTAGAGGTTTTATTTATTTAAAAATAAACATTACGCCACAGTTGCTTCATATAGTTATACGACAGAATCATAGAAAAAATGTCAAAATAGAAAGCGAAATGGATTAATACAATTCATAAATTAAATATAATTAATTAATTTGGGGAGAAACTGTATTAATATTAAGTTTCATCACTTCAAGTTTAAACAAGTAATATAAACAAACCTTTTTCAAAGTAATTTTCTACTTAGGTCAACAAAAGTTTTTATTTTTGTGTTTTTTATTAAATAATTACAACTAATATAAATAAAGTAACATAACCTATGCGTTAAAACAGCTGTACTAAAACAAACCTGTAACATAAAATCAGTTGTTTTATGAAATAGTTTCACTTGTTTTAAGCCAAATGGGACGAAATAACTATATTGCATACCTTGCCCCTTTTGTAAAATGTTTTCTTCCACAAAAATTAAAAAAATTAATGAATTAATATTTGAAAAACTGCATTAACATCAAGTGTCATCTACTACAAATGATAAAAGAAACGTATTTCAACTTGAGCGTATAAAGAAAAAGGATTCTATAAACGATTGAAAATTTGTACAAGATATATAAGGAGAGTGTAAACTGATAGAAGGAATTGAATAAAACAGATATAGAAGTTTACTCCAATTTTTCATGCGGTCGGTCCGTTACAAAATATAATCACAATAATATTTTAAAAATATATTAACATTTTCTATTTCATTTTGTCTAAAGGAAAAATTGGTAGATACTACATCTGATGGTGTTTGAGTAATTACCTGTCACTAATGATGACAGCTTGGCTGTCGAAACATGTATGACATTAAAATAATTGAAAATACACACATTAGGAGAATTGAGTTATTTTTCGTGTTTTCAGCCTATGTTATTCTCACAAGTGAAGGCAAATATTTGTATTAAAAAAACCAAACACGCTGGACTGAGAAAAGTTTTTAGTTCGTGCTGATGTAATATCTTGTCTCCACTTTTACATTACATTTATATTTAGTATTGAAGAGGTAAATAATTGGAAATGAAACGAAATGTTATCAACCCACTTCAACAAGCTTTGAAATCGAACATATAATGGATCCAAAGCCTGCAATATTCGAGAAGTGTCTTTCAATTAAAAGTAATCTCTTGATATTTTACGCCACGAACTAGGATACTGGCAAAGCACTTTCTCTTTCCTCGTCTCACGATTTTTCAAGCGAACCGTCGGTTTTTAAAAGAATATTTCATACGCCTTCACTGCCTATTAAATTATTTTTGATTCGTTTGCTCATGCTTTTGGGTTTGAAAGGAAATTGAATTGTTTGGCGTTTTGTGAAATATTAAGTAAGTTAATATGGTAGAGAAAGACATTTCGATATACTGGACAAGTTTTAACCCTGTATATGACAACTCCTATATATGGCAACCTTTAGAATGGCAAAGTGTATTTTAAAAATAATTTGTATTATGAGTTTACACTATATATATATATATATATATATATATATATATATATATATATATATATTTTTTTTTTTTTCAAATTTTCAATCGTTAATAAAACATTTTTTATCCCTCCACTCAAGTTCAAAAAATTTTTTTTGTAGGGGGTGACACTTGGTGTAAATACAGTTTTCTCAAATAACATTTTATTAATGAAATTTATAATGAATTAATTTAAGAGGGAGAAAAACGTTTCACAAAAGAGACATGGTGTGTAATATTGGTATTTTCGTCGTTTAGCTTAAAATAAGTCGTAGCATATGATTTCATAAAACAGTTGATTTTACGTTATAGGTTATGAGGTAGAACAGCGGTTTTTTCACATAGGTTAGGTTACATTTTTAAATTGATTGTAATTATTTTTATTATTTAATAAAAATTACCCAAACTAAAATGTTTTTTGTTGACCGAGGTAGGAATTGACTCGAAAAGTTGTTGTTTATCTTTTCCACCAGGTGGATTGGGACGAAATACAAACACATTAGATGGGTCCGGTTTGTGCACAAGGTATAGTCAAGAACCCTGCGGAGAGCGTAAATTGAACCCTTTCACATCTTATTACTGAAGTTATTTAATTAAATTAAAAGGTCACTCAGTGCAGTGTTACTAAGAAGAGATTAACAAAAGACTTCTGGACGGTTTCTCAGTCACCAGGTGGATTGGGACGAAATACAAACACATTAGATGGGTCCGGTTTGTGCACAAGGTATAGTCAGGAACCCTGCGGAGAGCGTAAATTGAACCCTTTCACATCTTATTACTGAAGTTATTTAATTAAATTAAAAGGTCACTCAGTGCAGTGTTACTAAGAAGAGATTAACAAAAGACTTCTGGACGGTTTCTCAGTCACCAGGTGGATTGGGACGAAATACAAACACATTAGATGGGTCCGGTTTGTGCACAAGGTATAGTCAGGAACCCTGCGGAGAGCGTAAATTGAACCCTTTCACATCTTATTACTGAAGTTATTTAATTAAATTAAAAGGTCACTCAGTGCAGTGTTACTAAGAAGAGATTAACAAAAGACTTCTGGACGGTTTCTCAGTCACCAGGTGGATTGGGACGAAATACAAACACATTAGATGGGTCCGGTTTGTGCACAAGGTATAGTCAGGAACCCTGCGGAGAGCGTAAATTGAACCCTTTCACATCTTATTACTGATGTTATTTTATTAAATTAAAAGGTCACTCAGTGCAGTGTTACTAAGAAGAGATTAACAAAAGACTTCTGGACGGTTTCTCAGTCACCATGTGGATTGGGACGAAATACAAACACATTAGATGGATCCGGTTTGTGCACAAGGTATAGTCAAGAACCCTGCGGAGAGCGTAAATTGAACCCTTTCACATCTTATTACTGAAGTTATTTAATTAAATTAAAAGGTCACTCAGTGCAGTGTTACTAAGAAGAGATTAACAAAAGACTTCTGGACGGTTTCTCAGTCACCATGTGGATTGGGACGAAATACAAACACATTAGATGGATCCGGTTTGTGCACAAGGTATAGTCAAGAACCCTGCGGAGAGCGTAAATTGAACCCTTTCACATCTTATTACTGATGTTATTTTATTAAATTAAAAGGTCACTCAGTGCAGTGTTACTAAGAAGAGATTAACAAAAGACTTCTGGACGGTTTCTCAGTCACCAGGTGGATTGGGACGAAATACAAACACATTAGATGGATCCGGTTTGTGCACAAGGTATAGTCAAGAACCCTGCGGAGAGCGTAAATTGAACCCTTTCACATCTTATTACTGAAGTTATTTAATTAAATTTAAAGGTCACTCAGTGCAGTGTTACTAAGAAGAGATTAACAAAAGACTTCTGGACGGTTTCTCAGTCACCATGTGGATTGGGACGAAATACAAACACATTAGATGGATCCGGTTTGTGCACAAGGTATAGTCAAGAACCCTGCGGAGAGCGTAAATTGAACTCTTTCACATCTTATTACTGAAGTTATTTAATTAAATTAAAAGGTCACTCAGTGCAGTGTTACTAAGAAGAGATTAACAAAAGACTTCTGGACGGTTTCTCAGTCACCATGTGGATTGGGACGAAATACAAACACATTAGATGGATCCGGTTTGTGCACAAGGTATAGTCAAGAACCCTGCGGAGAGCGTAAATTGAACCCTTTCACATCTTATTACTGATGTTATTTTATTAAATTAAAAGGTCACTCAGTGCAGTGTTACTAAGAAGAGATTAACAAAAGACTTCTGGACGGTTTCTCAGTCACCATGTGGATTGGGACGAAATACAAACACATTAGATGGATCCGGTTTGTGCACAAGGTATAGTCAAGAACCCTGCGGAGAGCGTAAATTGAACCCTTTCACATCTTATTACTGAAGTTATTTAATTAAATTTAAAGGTCACTCAGTGCAGTGTTACTAAGAAGAGATTAACAAAAGACTTCTGGACGGTTTCTCAGTCACCAGGTGGATTGGGACGAAATACAAACACATTAGATGGATCCGGTTTGTGCACAAGGTATAGTCAAGAACCCTGCGGAGAGCGTAAATTGAACCCTTTTACATCTTATTACTGAAGTTATTTTATTAAATTAAAAGGTCACTCAGTGCAGTGTTACTAAGAAGAGATTAACAAAAGACTTCTGGACGGTTTCTCAGTCACCATGTGGATTGGGACGAAATACAAACACATTAGATGGATCCGGTTTGCGCACAAGGTATAGTCAAGAACCCTGCGGAGAGCGTAAATTGAACCCTTTCACATCTTATTACTGAAGTTATTTAATTAAATTAAAAGGGTCACTCAGTACAGTGTTACTAAGAAGAGATTAACAAAAGACTTCTGGACGGTTTCTCAGTCACCATGTGGATTGGGACGAAATACAAACACATTAGATGGATCCGGTTTGCGCACAAGGTATAGTCAAGAACCCTGCGGAGAGCGTAAATTGAACCCTTTCACATCTTATTACTGAAGTTATTTAATTAAATTAAAAGGGTCACTCAGTACAGTGTTACTAAGAAGAGATTAACAAAAGACTTCTGGACGGTTTCTCAGTCACCATGTGGATTGGGACGAAATACAAACACATTAGATGGATCCGGTTTGCGCACAAGGTATAGTCAAGAACCCTGCGGAGAGCGTAAATTGAACCCTTTCACATCTTATTACTGAAGTTATTTAATTAAATTAAAAGGGTCACTCAGTACAGTGTTACTAAGAAGAGATTAACAAAAGACTTCTGGACGGTTTCTCAGTCACCATGTGGATTGGGACGAAATACAAACACATTAGATGGATCCGGTTTGCGCACAAGGTATAGTCAAGAACCCTGCGGAGAGCGTAAATTGAACCCTTTCACATCTTATTACTGAAGTTATTTAATTAAATTTAAAGGTCACTCAGTACAGTGTTACTAAGAAGAGATTAACAAAAGACTTCTGGACGGTTTCTCAGTCACCATGTGGATTGGGACGAAATACAAACACATTAGATGGATCCGGTTTGCGCACAAGGTATAGTCAAGAACCCTGCGGAGAGCGTAAATTGAACCCTTTCACATCTTATTACTGAAGTTATTTAATTAAATTAAAAGGGTCACTCAGTGCAGTGTTACTAAGAAGAGATTAACAAAAGACTTCTGGACGGTTTCTCAGTCACCATGTGGATTGGGACGAAATACAAACACATTAGATGGATCCGGTTTGCGCACAAGGTATAGTCAAGAACCCTGCGGAGAGCGTAAATTGAACCCTTTCACATCTTATTACTGAAGTTATTTAATTAAATTAAAAGGTCACTCAGTACAGTGTTACTAAGAAGAGATTAACAAAAGACTTCTGGACGGTTTCTCAGTCACCATGTGGATTGGGACGAAATACAAACACATTAGATGGATCCGGTTTGCGCACAAGGTATAGTCAAGAACCCTGCGGAGAGCGTAAATTGAACCCTTTCACATCTTATTACTGAAGTTATTTAATTAAATTAAAAGGGTCACTCAGTGCAGTGCTACTAAGAAGAGATTAACAAAAGACTTCTGGACGGTTTCTCAGTCACCAGGTGGATTGGGACGAAATACAAACACATTAGATGGATCCGGTTTGTGCACAAGGTATAGTCAAGAACCCTGCGGAGAGCGTAAATTGAACCCTGTCACATCTTATTACTGAAGTTATTTAATTAAATTAAAAGGTCACTCAGTACAGTGTTACTAAGAAGAGATTAACAAAAGACTTCTGGACGGTTTCTCAGTCACCATGTGGATTGGGACGAAATACAAACACATTAGATGGATCCGGTTTGCGCACAAGGTATAGTCAAGAACCCGGCGGAGAGCGTAAATTGAACCCTTTCACATCTTATTACTGAAGTTATTTAATTAAATTTAAAGGTCACTCAGTACAGTGTTACTAAGAAGAGATTAACAAAAGACTTCTGGACGGTTTCTCAGTCACCATGTGGATTGGGACGAAATACAAACACATTAGATGGATCCGGTTTGTGCACAAGGTATAGTCAAGAACCCTGCGGAGAGCGTAAATTGAACCCTTTCACATCTTATTACTGAAGTTATTTAATTAAATTAAAGGGTCACTCAGTGCAGTGTTACTAAGAAGAGATTAACAAAAGACTTCTGGACGGTTTCTCAGTCACCATGTGGATTGGGACGAAATACAAACACATTAGATGGATCCGGTTTGTGCACAAGGTATAGTCAAGAACCCTGCGGAGAGCGTAAATTGAACCCTTTCACATCTTATTACTGAAGCTATTTAATTAAATTAAAAGGGTCACTCAGTGCAGTGTTACTAAGAAGAGATTAACAAAAGACTTCTGGACGGTTTCTCAGTCACCATGTGGATTGGGACGAAATACAAACACATTAGATGGATCCGGTTTGTGCACAAGGTATAGTCAGGAACCCTGCGGAGAGCGTAAATTGAACCCTTTCACATCTTATTACTGAAGTTATTTAATTAAATTAAAAGGTCACTCAGTGCAGTGTTACTAAGAAGAGATTAACAAAAGACTTCTGGACGGTTTCTCAGTCACCATGTGGATTGGGACGAAATACAAACACATTAGATGGATCCGGTTTGTGCACAAGGTATAGTCAAGAACCCTGCGGAGAGCGTAAATTGAACCCTTTCACATCTTATTACTGAAGTTATTTAATTAAATTAAAAGGTCACTCAGTACAGTGTTACTAAGAAGAGATTAACAAAAGACTTCTGGACGGTTTCTCAGTCACCAGGTGGATTGGGACGAAATACAAACACATTAGATGGATCCGGTTTGTGCACAAGGTATAGTCAAGAACCCTGCGGAGAGCGTAAATTGAACCCTTTCACATCTTATTACTGAAGCTATTTAAATAAATTAAAAGGGTCACTCAGTGCAGTGTTACTAAGAAGAGATTAACAAAAGACTTCTGGACGGTTTCTCAGTCACCATGTGGATTGGGACGAAATACAAACACATTAGATGGATCCGGTTTGTGCACAAGGTATAGTCAAGAACCCGGCGGAGAGCGTAAATTGAACCCTTTCACATCTTATTACTGAAGTTATTTAATTAAATTAAAAGGGTCACTCAGTGCAGTGTTACTAAGAAGAGATTAACAAAAGACTTCTGGACGGTTTCTCAGTCACCATGTGGATTGGGACGAAATACAAACACATTAGATGGATCCGGTTTGTGCACAAAGTATAGTCAAGAACCCTGCGGAGAGCGTAAATTGAACCCTTTCACATCTTATTACTGAAGTTATTTAATTAAATTAAAAGGGTCACTCAGTGCAGTGTTACTAAGAAGAGATTAACAAAAGACTTCTGGACGGTTTCTCAGTCACCATGTGGATTGGGACGAAATACAAACACATTAGATGGATCCGGTTTGTGCACAAGGTATAGTCAAGAACCCTGCGGAGAGCGTAAATTGAACCCTTTCACATCTTATTACTGAAGTTATTTAATTAAATTAAAAGGTCACTCAGTACAGTGTTACTAAGAAGAGATTAACAAAAGACTTCTGGACGGTTTCTCAGTCACCAAGTGGATTGTGACGAAATACAAACACATTAGATGGATCCGGTTTGTGCACAAGGTATAGTCAAGAACCCTGCGGAGAGCGTAAATTGAACCCTTTCACATCTTATTACTGAAGTTATTTAATTAAATTTAAAGGTCACTCAGTACAGTGTTACTAAGAAGAGATTAACAAAAGACTTCTGGACGGTTTCTCAGTCACCATGTGGATTGGGACGAAATACAAACACATTAGATGGATCCGGTTTGTGCACAAGGTATAGTCAAGAACCCTGCGGAGAGCGTAAATTGAACCCTTTCACATCTTATTACTGAAGTTATTTAATTAAATTAAAAGGGTCACTCAGTGCAGTGTTACTAAGAAGAGATTAACAAAAGACTTCTGGACGGTTTCTCAGTCACCATGTGGATTGGGACGAAATACAAACACATTAGATGGATCCGGTTTGTGCACAAGGTATAGTCAGGAACCCTGCGGAGAGCGTAAATTGAACCCTTTCACATCTTATTACTGAAGTTATTTAATTAAATTAAAAGGTCACTCAGTGCAGTGTTACTAAGAAGAGATTAACAAAAGACTTCTGGACGGTTTCTCAGTCACCATGTGGATTGGGACGAAATACAAACACATTAGATGGATCCGGTTTGTGCACAAGGTATAGTCAAGAACCCTGCGGAGAGCGTAAATTGAACCCTTTCACATGTTATTACTGAAGTTATTTAATTAAATTAAAAGGTCACTCAGTACAGTGTTACTAAGAAGAGATTAACAAAAGACTTCTGGACGGTTTCTCAGTCACCAGGTGGATTGGGACGAAATAGAAATACATTAGATGGATCCGGTTTGTGCACAAGGTATAGTCAAGAACCCTGCGGAGAGCGTAAATTGAACCCTTTCACATCTTATTACTGAAGCTATTTAATTAAATTAAAAGGGTCACTCAGTGCAGTGTTACTAAGAAGAGATTAACAAAAGACTTCTGGACGGTTTCTCAGTCACCAGGTGGATTGGGACGAAATACAAACACATTAGATGGATCCGGTTTGTGCACAAGGTATAGTCAAGAACCCTGCGGAGAGCGTAAATTGAACCCTTTCACATGTTATTACTGAAGTTATTTAATTAAATTAAAAGGTCACTCAGTGCAGTGTTACTAAGAAGAGATTAACAAAAGACTTCTGGACGGTTTCTCAGTCACCAGGTGGATTGGGACGAAATACAAACACATTAGATGGATCCGGTTTGTGCACAAGGTATAGTCAAGAACCCTGCGGAGAGCGTAAATTGAACCCTTTCACATGTTATTACTGAAGTTATTTAATTAAATTATAAGGTCACTCAGTGCAGTGCTACTAAGAAGAGATTAACAAAAGACTTCTGGACGGTTTCTCAGTCACCAGGTGGATTGGGACGAAATACAAACACATTAGATGGATCCGGTTTGTGCACAAGGTATAGTCAAGAACCCTGCGGAGAGCGTAAATTGAACCCTTTCACATGTTATTACTGAAGTTATTTAATTAAATTAAAAGGTCACTCAGTGCAGTGTTACTAAGAAGAGATTAACAAAAGACTTCTGGACGGTTTCTCAGTCACCAGGTGGATTGGGACGAAATACAAACACATTAGATGGATCCGGTTTGTGCACAAGGTATAGTCAAGAACCCTGCGGAGAGCGTAAATTGAACCCTTTCACATGTTATTACTGAAGTTATTTAATTAATTTAAAAGGTCACTCAGTGCAGTGTTACTAAGAAGAGATTAACAAAAGACTTCTGGACGGTTTCTCAGTCACCAGGTGGATTGGGACGAAATACAAACACATTAGATGGATCCGGTTTGTGCACAAGGTATAGTCAAGAACCCTGCGGAGAGCGTAAATTGAACCCTTTCACATGTTATTACTGAAGTTATTTAATTAAATTAAAAGGTCACTCAGTGCAGTGTTACTAAGAAGAGATTAACAAAAGACTTCTGGACGGTTTCTCAGTCACCAGGTGGATTGGGACGAAATACAAACACATTAGATGGATCCGGTTTGTGCACAAGGTATAGTCAAGAACCCTGCGGAGAGCGTAAATTGAACCCTTTCACATGTTATTACTGAAGTTATTTAATTAAATTAAAAGGTCACTCAGTGCAGTGTTACTAAGAAGAGATTAACAAAAGACTTCTGGACGGTTTCTCAGTCACCATGTGGATTGGGACGAAATACAAACACATTAGATGGATCCGGTTTGTGCACAAGGTATAGTCAAGAACCCTGCGGAGAGCGTAAATTGAACCCTTTCACATCTTATTACTGAAGTTATTTAATTAAATTAAAAGGTCACTCAGTACAGTGTTACTAAGAAGAGATTAACAAAAGACTTCTGGACGGTTTCTCAGTCACCAGGTGGATTGGGACGAAATAGAAATACATTAGATGGATCCGGTTTGTGCACAAGGTATAGTCAAGAACCCTGCGGAGAGCGTAAATTGAACCCTTTCACATCTTATTACTGAAGCTATTTAATTAAATTAAAAGGGTCACTCAGTGCAGTGTTACTAAGAAGAGATTAACAAAAGACTTCTGGACGGTTTCTCAGTCACCAGGTGGATTGGGACGAAATACAAACACATTAGATGGATCCGGTTTGTGCACAAGGTATAGTCAAGAACCCTGCGGAGAGCGTAAATTGAACCCTTTCACATGTTATTACTGAAGTTATTTAATTAAATTAAAAGGTCACTCAGTGCAGTGTTACTAAGAAGAGATTAACAAAAGACTTCTGGACGGTTTCTCAGTCACCAGGTGGATTGGGACGAAATACAAACACATTAGATGGATCCGGTTTGTGCACAAGGTATAGTCAAGAACCCTGCGGAGAGCGTAAATTGAACCCTTTCACATGTTATTACTGAAGTTATTTAATTAAATTATAAGGTCACTCAGTGCAGTGCTACTAAGAAGAGATTAACAAAAGACTTCTGGACGGTTTCTCAGTCACCAGGTGGATTGGGACGAAATACAAACACATTAGATGGATCCGGTTTGTGCACAAGGTATAGTCAAGAACCCTGCGGAGAGCGTAAATTGAACCCTTTCACATGTTATTACTGAAGTTATTTAATTAAATTAAAAGGTCACTCAGTGCAGTGTTACTAAGAAGAGATTAACAAAAGACTTCTGGACGGTTTCTCAGTCACCAGGTGGATTGGGACGAAATACAAACACATTAGATGGATCCGGTTTGTGCACAAGGTATAGTCAAGAACCCTGCGGAGAGCGTAAATTGAACCCTTTCACATGTTATTACTGAAGTTATTTAATTAATTTAAAAGGTCACTCAGTGCAGTGTTACTAAGAAGAGATTAACAAAAGACTTCTGGACGGTTTCTCAGTCACCAGGTGGATTGGGACGAAATACAAACACATTAGATGGATCCGGTTTGTGCACAAGGTATAGTCAAGAACCCTGCGGAGAGCGTAAATTGAACCCTTTCACATGTTATTACTGAAGTTATTTAATTAAATTAAAAGGTCACTCAGTGCAGTGTTACTAAGAAGAGATTAACAAAAGACTTCTGGACGGTTTCTCAGTCACCAGGTGGATTGGGACGAAATACAAACACATTAGATGGATCCGGTTTGTGCACAAGGTATAGTCAAGAACCCTGCGGAGAGCGTAAATTGAACCCTTTCACATGTTATTACTGAAGTTATTTAATTAAATTAAAAGGTCACTCAGTGCAGTGTTACTAAGAAGAGATTAACAAAAGACTTCTGGACGGTTTCTCAGTCACCAGGTGGATTGGGACGAAATACAAACACATTAGATGGATCCGGTTTGTGCACAAGGTATAGTCAAGAACCCTGCGGAGAGCGTAAATTGAACCCTTTCACATGTTATTACTGAAGTTATTTAATTAAATTAAAAGGTCACTCAGTGCAGTGTTACTAAGAAGAGATTAACAAAAGACTTCTGGACGGTTTCTCAGTCACCAGGTGGATTGGGACGAAATACAAACACATTAGATGGATCCGGTTTGTGCACAAGGTATAGTCAAGAACCCTGCGGAGAGCGTAAATTGAACCCTTTCACATGTTATTACTGAAGTTATTTAATTAAATTAAAAGGTCACTCAGTGCAGTGTTACTAAGAAGAGATTAACAAAAGACTTCTGGACGGTTTCTCAGTCACCAGGTGGATTGGGACGAAATACAAACACATTAGATGGATCCGGTTTGTGCACAAGGTATAGTCAAGAACCCTGCGGAGAGCGTAAATTGAACCCTTTCACATGTTATTACTGAAGTTATTTAATTAAATTAAAAGGTCACTCAGTGCAGTGTTACTAAGAAGAGATTAACAAAAGACTTCTGGACGGTTTCTCAGTCACCAGGTGGATTGGGACGAAATACAAACACATTAGATGGATCCGGTTTGTGCACAAGGTATAGTCAAGAACCCTGCGGAGAGCGTAAATTGAACCCTTTCACATCTTATTACTGAAGTTATTTAATTAAATTAAAAGGTCACTCAGTGCAGTGTTACTAAGAAGAGATTAACAAAAGACTTCTGGACGGTTTCTCAGTCACCAGGTGGATTGGGACGAAATACAAACACATTAGATGGATCCGGTTTGTGCACAAGGTATAGTCAGGAACCCTGCGGAGAGCGTAAATTGAACCCTTTCACATCTTATTACTGAAGTTATTTAATTAAATTATAAGGTCACTCAGTGCAGTGTTACTAAGAAGAGGTTAACAAAAGACTTCTGGATGGTTTCTCAGTCACCAGGTGGATTGGGACGAAATACAAACACATTAGATGGATCCGGTTTGTGCACAAGGTATAGTCAAGAACCCTGCGGAGAGCGTAAATTGAACCCTTTCACATCTTATTACTGAAGTTATTTAATTAAATTGCTTTTAAGTGTGTTTTGTGGTTTATAGAGCAATTATAAACAATATTGTCACAGGCAGCTTGCCCTATTTACTTACAAAATGTTTGCTAGGGGAAGCAAAAGTTCTACCGGGATTAGTGAAGATAAAATGGGTGTAGATACGTTTATATGAAATAAAAATAAAATATTTCATTAAATGTAAACATCATAAACTTACTAGTTCAATTTCGTCAAAGAGTTCACACCCTCCTAATATATATTAAATATGGGTATATGTTTTCTTGTAATATAGTTAATAAATTAAAAATATTTCAAACACAAGAATACTTTTATTGCATATATTATTACATTGCATATATTATTGCATATATTATTATTTAAGAATAATATATGCAATAAAAGTATTCTTGCTTTTGAAATATTTTTAATTTATTATATATATATATATATATATATATATTTTTTTAAATGTATACTTATATATATACTTAATATATACTTATATATTTTTTGTTCAAATTTTCAATTGTGATTATTTCATTAATTAAATTTTATTATAAATTATTTTAATTTTATATGAGAGAAAAACTTTACAAATGTATGGAATATAGTTATTTTGACACATTTGGCTTTATATAAATGATAAAATATGATTTAATGAAACAGCTGATTTTAGTTATAGTTTATGTGGTAGAACAGCTGTTTTAACGCATAGGTCATGATACTTTATTTATATTAATTGTAATTATTTAAGAAAAGTAATTAAAATATTTTTTTAAAAGTAGGAATTGACTTTAAAAAATCTTTGTTTTGTTTGTATCTTGTATATATATCTTATTATTAATGTCAGTCACAGTTATAAGTCTTTCTCTCTCTTTATCTCTCTATCTGTTTGTCCAGGATCTGTCGTCTATCTTTCCTTCCTTGTGTTGAACAATAACTTGAAACATACTTTAAAGAAGTAAGGAAAACAGAAATCGATAATATACAATAGAAGGGTAAAAATAGAAAATGTGGGTAGAAAATGTTTTAAAAGTAGTAAAGCTATATTCCTCTTTTATTTTAAACCACATTTTTATTTTTATACTATTTTTAACGGATGTTTTTAAAGTGTCAGAAGCAGAACCGGATATCCGAAGGCGTATATACTCCAGTGAACAATAGTAAGGGTTTCAGTTAATCACTGGTCTATATGGACCAATGGAGGGATAAAATTTTTACTACCCAGGTGAAATAAATCCCTCAAATGCAATTACATGTTTGAATAGTCTAGGTAAAATAATAAAGCTGTCTTCAGATCTTCACAGGTCCAACGTGGCCTCGGCTGAAGTTTTCATGTATTAAAACCTAATTCAGTTTTTTTTTTTTTTTTAACATTCACCAATTTAGGGCTAATAATATTTCATTGACATAAATATTTCATATTGTTTACTTCTTGTTTTATAAATTATTTTAGTGAGTTTCAAAATTTTTCGACGTAGTCAGGCTTGAGAAATTACTTTCTTCAACCCGTGTCAAATTTAATTTCTTTTTCAATTCCTTTGTGTAACTTATATATATATATATATATATATATATATATATATATATATATATATATATATATATATATATATTGTATAGGTTATATATATATATATATATATATATATATATATATATATATATATATATATATATATATAAATTGTTCAAATTCTTAATCGTTAATACAATACTTCTTTATTCATCCACTGAAGTAGAAATACATTTTGTAGAACTTATAGTGGATAATATTTGATATTATTATAGTTTAAAAAAATAATAATTCAATAATTACATTAAAGTTAATAATCATATAAAGAATTAATTTTACATTTATGTAAGAGAAAAACTTAGTTTTAAATGGGAGAAAACCGTTTCCCCAAAGGCGCAAGGTATGCAATATAGTTATTTCGTCCCATTTAGCCTAAAATAAATGATAACATATGATTTCATAAAACAGCTGATTTGATGTTATAGGTTATGTGGTAGAACAGCTGTTTTAACGTATGGGTTATATTACTTATATTAATTGTAATTACTGTATTTATTATTAAAGTAACTAAAATAAAACTTTTCTATGTCGACCAAAGTAGGAATTGACTGTAAAAAGGGTTTGATTATATTGCTTGTTAATGATGTTAAAAGGATTTGAAATTTTGGTACTCATTCAAACATATTAACCGTTATTAGTTGACATTTTGTTTCATTTTTGCACAATTTAACTCAGGGAATGCACAAAACCAGAACACGGGATAGTTCTTGAATCCTTTAATATAATTAAATGGAACATGTAACTCGGAATGATGAAATAAATCACCGATCAATACTAAAATCGAAATTAAATGAAGAATGAAAAAGTTCTAACGGGCATAAGGCAAATAAAAATATTAAAAAGTAGGGTTTTAAAAATTAAAAAAAACACTGCCTGCTTAATAACGAACCAAGCCTTTTCTAAATCGCAGGAGTGGGCTTCACAAGTCAAGTAGGCTGTGAGTATTTATACGTTCTACAAGTAGTCAATTATATTGTGAATTAAGAGACACGTGTATCCCCCTCCTTGAACCCACCCCTTCAACAGTATAACTATACTTCAGTCTAAAATGCCGTTATACTCAAACCCTTCATAAATGCTCTGCGTCACAGATTGAATCATCCAAAGGAAACGAAGAGAGTTAATCTGTGAGAAGCGACAACATATATTCCATTCGTAGGAAATGTCACGATATTTGAAAAGCGTCACGTCATTTTATGGAGTCTTTTGTGTTATATGTTACCTGTAACTTTGTTTCATCTTTTCGCAATACCATCTGTAATGAAATATAACCAGAAATGAAGTAAAATAAGGTTGTTTTTCATGGATTGAAATTTTGTACAAGATAAATAAATAAATAAATGGATCAAGGAACCAAACTATTTATAAGGTCATTGACGTTATAGAAAAAATTACATAAGTGTATTACTTATAAACATATGATTCTTTGTAGTACATATGATTTAATTTTTGTAAAAATATTTTGTTAGATAATTATTTTCCTGAAGATGCTGGTACTATTTTATCGGCGAAAAGCTTTGAGTAATACATGCAATAAAAGTATTCTTGTTTTTGAAATATTTTTAATTTATTATATATATATTTAAAACAACATAGGCTATTCAAATACAAGAATATTTATAAATATATAAATAAATATTCTTGTATTTGAATAACCTATGTTGTTTTAAATTATTAAACAAGAAAACGTATTATATATATATATATATATATATATATATATATATATATATATATATATATATATATATATATATATATATAAATTAATAATGAATAGATATTATCTGGAGAATAATATTTCATCATATTTTTCCATCCTTGAAGAAATAAGTATCAGCATATATATATATATATATATATATATATATATATATATATATATTGAATATGGTGATATGTTTTCTTGTATTATAGTTAATAAATTAAAGATATCTGAAAAACAAGAATACTCTTAATACATATATTATTCAAAGCTTTTCGCCGATAAAACAGTACCCTTTTTGTTGCGTAATTATATTTCCTGAAGATTCTGTTACTGCTTTATCGGCGAAAAGCTTTGAATAATATATGTATTAAAAGTATTATTGTTTTTGAAATATTTTTAATTTAATTTATTATATATATATATATATATATATATATATATATATATATATATATACACGCGAAAGAGAATGTAAACTAATAGAAGGAATTAAAAATACACAATAATGGAATTTAGAATTCCTTTAAATAAAGTCTAATCCAGGTAATTCGGGATAATAAATGTACGAACATTTCGGATTATCGGATTATTCAGATTACAGAAATGAACTACGTACACTACGACGTAAATACGGCTGTATTTATGCCTATATGGTTTTATAAAGTACGTAAAGACTAATGTTAGGAGTAGAGTTAGTCAAGTACCGTACATTAATAACTGAAAGTTCTATCCTGTTGGGATGGAGTTCAGAAAAACAGAATCTCACCTTTTCCAGCAATAAAGGGCCAAGTGTGACATTGTTCGTGATTGTTCTTGCAGGAACCATGTTTATATGACAGTTTATATTAAAGCTTATACATTCATTTTCACTGTTCACTGCTACCTTGGTCCTTAGAATTCACAAACGACCAAACGTTTCTTTGTCAACGATTGATGAATTTCCTGTTCCGATAGCTTCCGCTAATATTTTAACAGGTCCCGGCATCATGCCTTTTTAGAATGTCGCACTTAATCGACAACGAAAGTGTTTGTGTTTTCATTTAAGAAAAGAAGACGCCATTATAAAAATTAAAGTTTAACATACTGCGATGACAAAACGATTCTACCGACTGCTTGCCGTAATCGTTGAAGCTGAAGTGCTGTAGGCTGACTAATCAAAATTAATCGATACACTGAGGTCATTGCAAAGTATACTAAACAATGTTGCCTTATTCTTTGAACCTCTCTTATAACCTATCTTATTCATTTCTTTCTTGTTTTGATATTTTCGAAAATAGCTTCGGATTAGTGGGAGTTTCGGATTTCCGAAATTCGGACTACCGGGATTGGACTGTAATTATATTTTGAAATAATTTTCGGATTACCGGGATTGGACTGTGATTATATTTTGAAATAATTTTCGGATTACCGGGATTGGACTGTGATTATATTTTGAAATAATTTTCGGATTACCGGGATTGGACTGTAATTATATTTTGAAATAATTTTCGGATTACCGGGATTGGACTGTGATTATATTTTGAAATAATATTACCAAACAAATAGAAAAACGCTGGGTATACAATTTCAAATTCGTATATCGGTGGCTACAGGGAATAAAGTACTCAGTCGTAAGCGAGTCTACTGGGATCATCTTCCAAATCTCTTGCAAGCGGCGGCAGAGTTATGGATACGTAACATAGTTTTATCTATAGGCCTTTATTAATCATGGATATTAATGTTTTTTTTACTGAAGTTTTCCAAGTAAATATAACATTTTTAACCAGGTTTAAAACTAAGTATTTAGTAAAACCTTTGCTCTTGGATGTACTTAATAATAATTGTAAACCTACTTCAATTATAAATACAAGAAATATATACAACTTACTCACAATTATAAAAACTTTAAACTCAAACGCGTTTCAATGACATTATGTCGCTATCATCAGTGATGCTATCACAAACAAAACTTTAATTAAAAAAATTCAACATAACCTACAACAATTTAACAAAAGTAAGAACCGGATCTGGGCATTGTTTATAAGTATGGCACTCAAGTTAAAAAAACGTTCAACCTACTACATGTGTTTGTAACCTTAACTCACTAGCCAGCTCGAATATTGTTTATATGACTGTAAGTTTATTTTCGGAAATTGTGCCATCAAAAATGCATGGAAAACTATTACTAAAAAGACCTAAATATATTTTGTTTTATTTTGAAATGTGTCCATTTATGCTAATCCAAAACACTGCTTCCAACAAGTTGACTAATTGCTGTGAATACAACAGAAGTCGGTGATTCCCTTCTCTTCACATTTTACTCAATAGGGAAAGGAACAGGTTCATCATATTTGATTAGCATTACACTAAAGCTTTTAGTCACCTTTTAAAATTGTACATAGCTTATAATATTTAATTTATGACCTATTACAAATATTATAGGTTATGTTTAATGTTTTAAATTAAAGTTTTGTTTGTGATAGTATCAAGATGTTGATATTTTGTCATTGAAACGCGTTTGAGTTTATAGTTTTTATGATCTTGAGTTGTACATATATCTTGTGTTTATAACCTCCACTCACAAACCAGCTCAAATATTGTTTATTTACTACTTTAATGAGGTTTCCCTTACAAGGGCGCTGAGCGACTAAATGCTAAAGCCTAAGGTCGGCGGTGATATATATGCAACTCTCTTGTTTCGGTAGAATGAATCTAAAGCGAAGACGCAAACACGAGTCAGGACCAGAGAATCTATTAGTTTTCTTTTTATTCTTCCTATGCCTTAACATAAAGGAAACACTTCACTAACACCCTGATAAAGAGTAAGTGTACGTAAGTGCGTCACTTTGCTCTTGAGCTCCAATCCTCTCCGTCACAGACCAGAGCGTTTACGTCATCACATTAATCCTAAACACGACTCGCAATCCTTTTTAAATCCTTCTCAGACATTACCCAGCATGGATAATCTACGTAGCGAACAAGAAATACCGACTGTAATAACACGAAATAATTATAGTTACATTATTGCATATAAGGAAGTTTTTTCTCTTACGCTCAATTTGATAGGAACAATAGAAACTAATGTTTGCGGCACTAACGTGGAATTAGTTAACATAATATAAACATAAATACACATTATTATTGTAAGATGACTAGAAGATAATGCTTTTATGCAAGGTTGTTTATAAGTGTTATATAGTACAGGTGTAAACAAATACGTAAATTTTGTGTATATTAACTAGTAAATTATATTTCAAATTTTGTATTCAGTCGTTAATAAAAACATATTTGCAATTTATGTTTACCATAATTTATAATGCATTTAATTAGGAACATTAAATTTACAATTTTAAATAAATACGGTGGTTTTAGTACATTCTCTTAGACGTTGTAAATATGTATAATATTCGAGTACATTTTTCTGCCCTTCTTAACATTACAATATTTTCCTTTGTTGACGCGTTTCAGAATGACTCCATTTTCAAAATCTAAATAGTACTCGGAAAATGGAGTCTTTACGAGTTGCGCCAAGAAAGAAAAGTGTTGTAATGTTAAGAAAGGCAAAAATATGTACTCGAATATATAAAATATTCCTATCAGAGGAGAAGATGAGTATATTAAGAGTTTACGTTGTAAATATATAGGGCCTATTGTAAATTGTATTTAAAGTTGTGTATTTAATTGATAAATAAAAGAAAAACTTTATTGTAAATAAAAAACAAGTTTTTGTGTCGGAATATGGAAATCTCTTTGTACGCTATTAGTTACTGTTTAAATACACTAAATTTAAAACATTAATTTTTCCAATATTTAATTCTACCTCAACTTGGGCTACCGATTTTTCACTTAAACAAATATAATTTTATTATTAATAATATATAAAATAATAATAAGTTTAATATTATGGTCTAATATAAGCACTTGGGCCTAATTTTTGTATAAATGTGGACTGTCGTTTCCGGAGATGTTTTATTGTCGAATCAGATCGTACTGAATAACTGAGTGAGGATGGGACAAAGCTCCCGAAACGTCCACCAATATTTAAACAAAACGTAAATAATGTTGATAAATGATAAATTTTACAGTTTGTAAAAATTAATTTTTAATTGGTTTTGTATCATCGTCTCTTCAAATTTTCTTCTAATGTAAATTTAAAAACCCTATAGGGCTACAGTGTAAACGCATTTTTCGAGCTCAACAGGCCCAAATAATGTGTCTCCATTAATGCACGGAATTAAATTCATTCAGTCCCTTCTATTGGTTCACACTCCCTTATATATATATGTGTTTGGTCAAATTTTCAATCGTTAATAATAATAAGATAATTTTTTTTCGTTCATTCAAGTTCTAATACCTTTTTTTAAATTTGTAGTCGATGACACTAAACTTGATGTTAATACAGTTTTTTCAAATAATAAATAATTAATTAAATTAAAAAAAAGTTAATGATTTTAGGTTGGTTTCGAACTGAATGACTACAGGATTGAAATCACAACTTAAATTTTATACGAATGGAACTCCTATTCACGCGCTTCTAAAATTCAGAACACTATGTAATAAAATACAGTTCAAATTAAAAAGGTATTTTGCGAGACAAAGCGAAGGTGTCCGTTATTGTCCTTGCGGAACTAACGATGATTAATACCTACGCTCCAGGAACTGAAAAAATCTACGACGAGCGATTAACATGGTTGCCATGTTTCTCAAAGTTGTCGCAAAGTCTAGGCCCTCTTTTCTTTCCAGATTCATCGTTAGGTGTCGACGAGGCAACGACATCGATATATTCACGAAATGACATCATGTTCAGCGTCCATATACAGGCTCCCAGATACTTTTGTAATTTTAATTTTATGTTTATTATTTGGACGTAGGATGAATGAAATTACTTTGTTAACTGTTCTGTCAAGGTTTGGCTTTATAGTTTTATTTGTCCATAAGTTTAGTATGTTTAATATGCTCTCCAGAAGCACAAAAAGTAAATATATAGTTCCTTTCTTTTATTATAAATAAATTACAAGTGACATAAAATGACACAAAAGAATCACTTTTGAGTTCGGTATCACGGATAACTTTTATGAGTATGATAGAGAAAGAGTGAAATGCTTTCAAGTTTAGCGTGGTGGAATTATATATATTCACAAACCAGTGATTTTGCCGTGTTTCTAAATTAGCGACGCTCCTAAGAGGTCACAGTTCCTATTAAAAGCAGGGAAAATCGATAAACCATTTGTAAGCAATGAATATTTAAAGTAATGTAATTGTAAAACAGTCGCGGTCGATAAGTAGGAACCTATTCGACGGCTATCTAAGACAATTAGAGGCTTTCCTTCACGCAGATACGTTTTGTTTTACGTCACTCACAGTCAAGATTATTATGAACGTCTAAGACGAGCATCCTGAACATAAATAGGATTAAGGATTAATAACACTTAATGCTCCGGAAATATGTTTTAAACAAAATCAAAAGTAACTTAAGAAAGAATAGTTAAACGTAACTAAAGCATTCAGAGCTTTAGTTCTACAAAGTATTGTGGACACCTAGTGTGGGTAGAGAACAGGTAGTCTTAAAATTAGTGAAGTATTTTTCCATACTCCCGCGTTTTTAAGGGAAACACCTTGTGGACAAGTATATGAAAACAATTGCATAGAAGTGATTCTTTACAACTTGCCATTACTTAGAAATTTTTAAATGAATGCGTAACAATAAAAGAACTGTTCCGAAGATTTCGGAAAATTAAACACGACGGTTAAAGCTAAACCACCGGTGGTTGTTTTCATATCCACTTAGAGATTGTTTAGAGGTTATGTTTAATAATTTTCAAATATGAACTATGTATTCTGAAATGAAGTATATTTGATTGAATTATGTAATAACGTATCAATCACCATGAATTATTCACCAGGATTTTTGTCCCTTGTAGGTTATGTTATTATATGTACTTTAAATTCTCAATATATTAATCAGGATTTTTGTCCCTTGTAGGTTATGTAATTATATGTACTTTAAATTCTTAATATATTAATCAGGATTTTTGTCCCTTGTAGGTTATGTAATTATATGTACTTTAAATTCTTAATATATTAATCAGGATTTTTGTCCCTTGTAGGTTATGTAATTATATGTACTTTAAATTCTTAATATATTAATCAGGAGTTTTGTCTCTTGTAGGTTATGTAATTATATGTACTTTAAATTCTTAATATATTAATCAGGATTTTTGTCCCTCAGAGGTTATGTTAATATATGTACTTTAAATTCTTAATATATTAATCAGGATTTTTGTCCCTTGTATGTTATGTTAATATATGTACTTTAAATTCTTAATATATTAATCAGGATTTTTGTCCCTTAGAGGTTATGTTATTATACGTACTTTAAATTCTTAATATATTAATCAGGATTTTTGTCCCTTGTAGGTTATGTAATTATATGTACTTTAAATTCTAAATATATTAATCAGGATTTTTGTCCCTTGTAGGTTATGTAATTATATGTACTTTAAATTCTTAATATATTAATCAGGATTTTTGTCCCTTGTAGGTTATGTAATTATATGTACTTTAAATTCTTAATATAAAAATCAGGATTTTTGTCCCTTGTAGGTTATGTAATTATATATACTTTAAATTCTTAATATATTAATCAGGATTTTTGTCCCTTGTGGGTTATGTAATTATATGTACTTTAAATTCTTAATATATTAATCAGGATTTTTGTCCCTCAGAGGTTATGTTAATATATGTACTTTAAATTCTTAATATATTAATCAGGATTTTTGTCCCTCAAAGGTTATGTTAATATATGTACTTTAAATTATTAATATATTAATCAGGATTTTTGTCCCTTGTAGGTTATGTAATTATATGTACTTTAAATTCTTAATATATTAATCAGGATTTTTGTCCCTTGTAGGTTATGTAATTATATGTACTTTAAATTCTTAATATATTAATCAGGATTTTTGTCCCTTGTAGGTTATGTTAATATATGTACTTTAAATTATTAATATATTAATCAGGATTTTTGTCCCTTGTAGGTTATGTAATTATATGTACTTTAAATTCTTAATATATTAATCAGGATTTTTGTCCCTTGTAGGTTATGTAATTATATGTACTTTAAATTCTTAATATATTAATCAGGATTTTTGTCCCTTGTAGGTTATGTTATTATATATACTTTAAATTCTTAATATACTAATCAGGATTTTTGTCCCTTAGAGGTTTTGTTATTATATGTACTTTAAATTCTTAATTTATTCATCTTCATCTTTTGAAGGAGTATTTGTATAGGTTTGAGTACAATTTTCTTCATTTCCTAAGTTTGTAAATTTTTTTTATTAACCGGTTTTGGAATAATTGCATTTTCAAAATGTTATTAGTACTCTCTAGTACTCATGTGTATGCTATGTAGTTTAGATTATTCGTAAGTTAAAATCTATTCCTTAACACGAGTCTAAACTTAGTGAACATTGCCGTATATGCACTCTCAAGTGACTTAGTAATGTACCGTATTCGCCAAAATAAACAGTACTGAAATGAATCAGCTGTGATTGCCTTCTCGATCAGATGTGCCGACCTTTGATTGTTGCAGCTTATTCGTGTTGACGTATTTAATTTGAGGTTAGTTTTTGCTGTCATGGTGCTGACCAGTGCAGAGAAAACTTTTATCTTAGAGCTTTATTTTCTCTCATTTGGAATTGGACGGGCGGGAGGGCCAAGTTTGTCACACACTGCGTTACGTTTTCAAGAACAATTTCACAAAAACCTTCTTAGCAACGCAGAGATTATTAGTTTTGTTGAAAACCCATCAACCACCATCGTTCAACTACAAGAAAAAATAGCCGTGTGTATAACGTGCATGAAACAACCCCTCTTTAACAGAAATGATGCAAAACCTTTCAAGAACGGCACTAGTATTGCCTTAAATTGTACGGAGGTCATAAAAAACAAGTTTATACCCGAGTATACTTGATTGAACATCATTTTACTTCTATGTGTTTGTAATAATAACTATACGAAATAAAATACAATGTTACAACTGTTTCAGTACCGTTTATTTTGGCGCGTACAGTATATTTATTAAGTTAATTTACCAGCTCCTGTTTGATAAAATTTAAAATTAGCTATAAAAATTTATAGTAATGAGTTGTAAAACTTGAATTTAAAAATAATAATAAACAGCAATGGTTTAATAGGTTCTGTATTGCTTGAGTTTTATACTTTTTGTATGAAGTATTAGAATAGGCAATAAATACCTTGGGAACATTAAGACTTTTACGTACCGTTCTTATCGACCTACGTCCATAACAGCCTTCACCGTTCTATAAATTAATAATTTAGTGTTAACGATAATCCCATAGCAACGCTTTCTCTATACTTTCCTTATAGGAGAGCAGCGAGTAGACGGATCTCTTGAATTTTGAACTCTGGAGGTAGCAACTGATATGAAACCTATACCTAGATGAAATATTAGCTATCATTATTTAATGGAAAATGTGGATTGAATAATTTGAATTGAGGAAAGTTAATTAAGTGTCTACAAATCGAAAACATTTCCCAAATTTTATTTCAGCTGGAATCCAAAGAGGTAAAAATACAGCCATTTTACGTAACGTGAATACCACGGTACTATTAGCTACGAAAGTTTAAGTTTTTGAACGTACTTTGGAGAAATAAAAACTAAACATAGTAAACTTAATATGTTTAGTGTCTCACGAGGGGTTCAAAAATATTCTTGGTGAGCTTGAAAACGCTTTGTCATTGTAAGTTTTTACTATAAATGTTCTTTAATTATACATTTTACAAATACTTTACCAAGCTTAAACAAAAATTAAACAGAAAGAAAATAAATTGTGGTTTGGAGAAAATTAGATTTAAACACACTTTAGCATCTCCTTGTTTGGTTTAAATAAAAAAATGCAGCTCTTTAGTCATATTTTGGTTTTTCAAAAAAATGAATAATAAATGAAATATTAGAATAAAAATAAAATATTTATAAGTAAACATCGCCATTGTAAGTAGTTTAGTTACAGTCGTAAATTTAAAGTAGTGTTGATGATGATGGCATAAGTCATCGAAACGCGTGTGGCAATTAAGTATATTATTTTGTGAGTTCTTGTGCAGTTGTTTGTTTATTTACCACTATTCATGGGTTTATTTTGACACTTGAGGCTGGAGATTCTACAGACACTTCTCTCTGACCTTGCCAGAGGACACCTACCCGTAAGTGACACTGTTTCTTCTCAGTTTACAACAGGAGAGCATCATGTCTCTTAGCTAATAATATATTTCTCCATAAATCCGTATTTATTTCTCTTTACATAAGAGGGTGCAGCGGGGAGAGAAAATATACATCCCCTGCAGATGTGAGCAAAAATATTTTACAATACCCAGAACAAGGTATTTTGTTACAACTTATTCTTATCCCGCCTGTTATTACCAATTCTCGTCATCCTTTATAAACGATAATATTAGTAGAATAGTAGACAT
>JBAIZL010000010.1:48266972-48281972 GCA_036971475.1 Prosapia bicincta
TTTAAACACCCAAAACGTATTAAGGGGAAATGAGTTTTTGTTTTAAAACCAATTAATAAAAGATGTGCCTAATATATGTCAAAACTGGTTTCAGAGACGTAGCCTGGAGGATGAAGGTGAGGGGAGTGGAACACCCCCCTGGGGAAACATAGAAGATTTTTATCACTAGAAATCATATTTTTTGCTATTTTGGTACTTAAAATTGCACAATTGTTGGGTCGTCGGGAAGCTGTTTTGCTTTAATATATAGTAGGCTATAAAAACTTGTACATTTGGTAAAAAATAGATATTTTAGTATTCTTTTTCTTCATAGTATTGGTTTAGTAGAATAAATTTGTATTAATACGTTTCTTATAAAATAATTATTTGGGGGTCATGTGCCCCCTGTGATCTTTGGCTACGCCCCTGTTTTAGTTACAGAATAAACACTTTTAAGTAGGGAAGCCCTGAGAGTGATATTTAGTAAAGTCTAGCATAATCGCGGTACTAAAAGCTGATAAAATGGAGCATATTGTATTTAAAGGTAGCCAGATTATGTGCTGCTTCAGCGTATGATTGTCCACTGGGATATTTCTAACGTTGCAGAAAGGATCTCGCTGATATTTCTGTTCTTTTACAAACGTCTATAAAATTTCCAAACGGGTGTCAGATACTTCTGATATTCCCAATGCTTCCTCCTTCAATTATGGTTCATTATGGTGGAATATCGAAAAGGAAATATCGATTTTCCATATTATCAATTAAACTACCAGTGAATATCGATATATAGATATCGTTGAAACCAATCGATATATCGGTACAATATAACATAAAAATTAGCCGTTTATTATAAAAGGAGATTTAATGTACCGTTAGTAAGAAAATTAAAATTAGTAATCAAATAAGAAAAATTTAATGTTTTTAAAATATTGTAAAAAATACATTTTTAGGTATAAACATAAAAATTCACATTTACAGATATAAAAAGGGTTTTTTGTTTTCCTTACAAAATAAAAATTATTTTCCCCATAAAACTCTTTCTAGACAGCCCAAGAATAACAGCATATTTAGTATCATCGTTTCTGCCGATAAAACCTCGTCAGCTTTCGAGAAAAGCCTGTCTGCTGGAACGAATGTTCCAAGGACTGACACATATCTGTTCCCTAGTCGCCCCTAATTTGTTACTGACTTTATGAAAATAACATCTGTTAATAGCAGGCGCGGAGGAATTTATTAAAGTATTTGTTGCCAATTTCATTTGCATCTACGTCTACTATACTTGTAGAAATCAAGGCTAAACTTATCGAAACAAAATGTTTACATGATCAAAAGTTTCGAAACTAAACCGCTCGGCGTCCTGTGATTTTTAAGTAGTTTTGACGCCAAGATACAGCCAAAAACAATTTTAGTTTCTTTAAATATCAAGTGTAAATATATCGTCTCGAAATATCGGTGTTTCCGATATATATAATATGATAATATCATTGAAAAATATCACTAATCCATCTCCGATATACCGATAATTCGATGTCCCAACCTCACTACCCGTACAAGACTGAGGTCCCCCACTACTGCTGTCACAGAATTGTCTCCTGCTCACCTCTCGCCGGCCAGCTTAAACTGGGCCTCCTATAGGCTATCAATATTAGGGGTCTAATGACACTACTTAGAAGGGTCTAAAACAAACATTTTTCGATTATTATACCTTTCTTTTCGACACAATATGTTTTTAAAAGCCGTCTGATGTCAGTCAAGATGCAGATGCTGCAGAAGAGGACATCCTCTTACGCCTGTAAGTTTTAGATATCACTCTGTGAGAGAATTGAGGATATCAAAGAGAAACTTGATTGGTTCTTGTTGAATAAAGAAGATGTAGAAGGGAGTACCTTTGGATTAACAAGGTTCAGTAAGCTACAGGTGATATAAGAAGCTTGGTCATGGTTAGCTCCCAGAGGCTTCTTTGGCGCCTTGACAAGGTAAGGCCTTAGAGAGGAGGGAAATGTCTCTGTGACCACTAGCGCTCCACTGTAGTAAGTGGTTTAGTATGGAACTGTAAGATCGTTTCTGAAGGAAGAAGTTGTTAGGCATATATTTCCCAAAATGTCCAACTAGCTACAGTGAAGTTTACGGTTTACAAATTATACCCCCCAAGAAAACGAATTTAAAATTTGAAAATAATAACAAGACTATATTAACTGATTCCATCTTCATGTGCTACTAGCTTTTAACTAAAAACACTTCCACATATATTAGCATGTTACACTTGCTATAGTAGCATTTACTTTTATGCTGCACTTAAGGATCTTACCCTAATATTCCACCCCATCCTAACCTGAAACTAGCTGGTGGTCAGTTATGGACTGAGTTGGCATTGGGACACATATCCCGAAACGGTTGTCCTCAATAATCAAAAACGTAAGTGCTACTGTAGGCAAATGTAACCTAATAACATATGTTCAATTGGTTTTTGTTTTATTCAGACTAATTTCTTTATAAATTACAAACACAAGACTAAGTTTACATTACATAACAATGAAGATAAGAAATTACTTTTATAGAAGTTAATGCCGTTAAATAGTGGTTCATTAGAGAAAGAATCTCTACGCCTGTCGTCGCATAGTAGTGATAAAAGGAGCGGAATTAATAATTAAATATAGGCTTCTTGTAGGTGCAAAGATCTCACTGTGGTGCATCGTGGTTCACACTTTACCCCTCCTGAGTGGTATAACTTTAAGTAATCCGTTTGCTGGGGTTACTTAAACCTCTTTGTAAAAATAAATATGCAAATTGTAAATATAGCATGAAGTTCTCTTCATGCTGGAAGTAAAAAACCGTTACCAGCTCTTCGGGAGTGGACCAGGGAGTCTATCGAAACGCCCTAAGTACTTAAAACATTATATAAAACTTTGTCTTAGTACCTTATTTTACGTATTCAACTTGGTGATTCTAGCGCGAACTGGTGGTGGAAGACTGAACCAATAACACACCCCACTCTTATAGATGTCTTGATGTTATCAAGGGATATATTAATTCATGTTTCACAACTAACTTCAAAACTTTACTGAAAGAATATTACTTCAAATTTCAAGAATTGGTTTTTCATTTTGAAAATAACTTTTTTTCTAAAGTATTTTTAAACATTATAATGAACAAATTATGAATCCAATAGTACGCCTATTAAAATCTCCAACCAGTATAGCCACATATAAATTATGTTTATTCTATTATGTATGACGTTTTACTAATAGCTAACAATTGGTGTAAGTTATTGATCATAGTTAACATTTTGTGTCAGTTATTGCTGATAGTTAACATGTTGTGTAAGTTATTGCTGATAGGTAACATTTTGTTTATGTTATTGCTGATAGTTAACAATTTTTGAAAGTTATTGCTGATAGTTAACATTTTGTGTAAGTTATTGCTGATAGTTAGCATTTGTTGAGACTTATTCCTGATAGTTAATATGTTGTGTAAGTTATTGCTGATAGTTAACATGTTTTGTAAGCTATTGCTGATAGTTAACATGTTGTGTATGTTACTGCTGATGGTTAACATGTTGCGTAAGCTATTGTTGATTGTTAACATGTTGTGTAAGCTATTGCTGATAGAAAACATGTTGTATATGTTATTGATGATAGATAACATTTTGTGTAAGTTATTGCTGATAGTTGACATGTTGTGTAAGCTATTGCTGATAGGTAACATTTTGTTTATGTTATTGCCGATAGTTAACAATTTTTGAAAGTTATTGCTGATAGTTAATATTTTGTGTAAGTTATTGCTGATAGTTAACATTTGTTGAGACTTATTCCTGATAGTTAATATGTTGTGTAAGTTATTGCTGATAGTAGTTTGTTGTGTAAGCTATTGCTGATAGGTAACATTTTGTTTATGTTATTGCCGATAGTTAACAATTTTTGAAAGTTATTGCTGATAGTTAATATTTTGTGTAAGTTATTGCTGATAGTTAACATTTGTTGAGACTTATTCCTGATAGTTAATATGTTGTGTAAGTTATTGCTGATAGTTAACATGTTGTGTAAGCTATTGCTGATAGTTAACATGTTGTGTATGTTACTGCTGATGGTTAACATGTTGTGTAAGCTATTGTTGATTGTTAACATGTTGTGTAAGCTATTGCTGATAGACAACATGTATATGTTATTGATGATAGATAACATTTTGTGTAAGTTATTGCTGATAGTTGACATGTTGTGTAAGCTATTGCTGATAGTTAACCTGTTGTGTAAGCAATTGCTGATAGGTAACATGTTGTGTATGTTACTGCTGATGGTTAACATGTTGTGTAAGTTATTGCTGATAGTTAACATGTTGTGTATGTTACTGCTGATGGTTAACATGTTGTGTAAGTTATTCCTGATAGTTAACATGTTGTGTATGTTACTGCTGATGGTTAACATGTTGTGTATGTTATTGGTGATAGATAACAATTTATGTAAGTTATTACTGATAGTTAACATTTTGTGTATATTACTGCTGATGGTTAACATGTTGTGTAAGTTATTGCCGACAGTTAAAAATTGGTGAAAGTTATTGCTGATAGTTAACATGTTGTGTAAGCTATTGGTGATAGATAACATTTTGTGTAAGTTAATGCTGATAGTTAACATGTTGTGCAAGCTATTGCTTATAGGTTACATGTTGTATATGTTATTGCTGATAGGTAACATGTTGTGTAAGCTATTGCTGATAGGTAACATGTTGTGTATGTTATTGGTAATAGATAACATTTTGTGTAAGTTAATGCTGATAGTTAACATGTTGTGCAAGTTATTGCTGATAGGTAACATGTTGTGTATGTTATTGGTAATAGATAACATTTTGTGTAAGGTATTGCTGATAGTTAACATGTTGTGTAAGCTATTGCTGATAGATAACATGTTGTGTATGTTATTGGTGATAGATAACATTTTGTGTAAGTTAATGCTGATAGTTGGCATGTTGTGCAAGCTATTGCTGATAGGTAAGATGTTGTGTATGTTATTGGTGATAGATAACAATTTATGTAAGTTATTACTGATAGTTAACATTTTGTGTATATTACTGCTGATGGTTAACATGTTGTGTAAGTTATTGCCGACAGTTAAAAATTGGTGAAAGTTATTGCTGATAGTTAACATGTTGTGTAAGCTATTGGTGATAGATAACATTTTGTGTAAGTTAATGCTGATAGTTAACATGTTGTGCAAGCTATTGCTTATAGGTTACATGTTGTATATGTTATTGCTGATAGGTAACATGTTGTGTAAGCTATTGCTGATAGGTAACATGTTGTGTATGTTATTGGTAATAGATAACATTTTGTGTAAGTTAATGCTGATAGTTAACATGTTGTGCAAGTTATTGCTGATAGGTAACATGTTGTGTATGTTATTGGTAATAGATAACATTTTGTGTAAGGTATTGCTGATAGTTAACATGTTGTGTAAGCTATTGCTGATAGATAACATGTTGTGTATGTTATTGGTGATAGATAACATTTTGTGTAAGTTAATGCTGATAGTTGGCATGTTGTGCAAGCTATTGCTGATAGGTAAGATGTTGTGTATGTTATTTTTAATAGATAACATTTTTGTGTAAGGTATTGCTGATAGTTAACATGTTGTGTAAGCTATTGCTGATAGATAACATGTTGTGTATGTTATTGGTGATAGATAACATTTTGTGTAAGTTAATGCTGATAGTTAACATGTTGTGCAAGTTATTGCTGATAGGTAAGATGTTGTGTATGTTATTGGTAATAGATAACATTTTGTGTAAGGTATTGCTGATAGTTAACATGTTGTGTAAGTTATTGCTGATAGTTAGCATTTGTTGAGACTTATTCCTGATAGTTAATATGTTGTGTAAGTTATTGCTGATAGTTAACATGTTGTGTAAGCTATTGCTGATAGTTAACATGTTGTGTATGTTACTGCTGATGGTTAACATGTTGCGTAAGCTATTGTTGATTGTTAACATGTTTTGTAAGCTATTGCTGATAGGTAACATGTTGTGTATGTTACTGCTGATGGTTAACATGTTGCGTAAGCTATTGTTGATTGTTAACATGTTGTGTAAGCTATTGCTGATAGTTAACATGTTGTGTATGTTACTGCTGATGGTTAACATGTTGCGTAAGCTATTGTTGATTGTTAACATGTTGTGTAAGCTATTGCTGATAGGTAACATGTTGTGTATGTTATTGGTGATATTTTGATATTATTGTTACTAATGGCAAAAAGCTTAACATTTGTGTAAGTTATCGCTGCTAGTTCACAATTGGTGTAAGTTTTTACTGATATTTTGACATTTGGTGGAAGTTACTGGTGAATGTCTGACTGTTGCAAGAGTTATTTAAATATAATTAATGTGTGAACTAATGTTGGTCGATTAAACTTTGTCTAAGTATTGCCAGATAATGTGAATGATTTATCCTTTAAATAAAAAGTTCAAACGTTTTACAATTCTTGAATAAATGAATAGTTTTTTTATTAGTAATTATTTAGACGTTAGATGGCAATGCGATAGTTTTATCAATATGGCAGCCTATCACGTCACATGTACTAGAGTCATTTTGCATACACACTAGTGATAGAAAATTTATTTCAAATGTATAATACAATAACTCGTTTTCCGTAAATAATTTCTTATTAAATACTTGATTTTAATAATAAGACCATATAAATACATTTTTATGACTAAATATATTTGACATATTTCACATGAATAATAAATAAATAATAATAAATTGAATAAATAAATGTATATGACAATATTTCTACAGTAAAAATACAAATACAATGGGAGAAAGTACATTATATAGACATGTGTTTGACTCTGTCATTCTGGCTGAATGTTTTTGGAACGAGGTTTTCTTATCATACAGCCTATTCTACTCTTCTAGTATACTAGAGCGATTATAAAAGAAGAAGTTGGACTGGTTTTATATTAAGTCTGTAGCAGTTATTTGTATCAGGTATATTATATAAAGGATATAATACTCACAGAACTAGACGTAACCCGACGTCCCGCACACGGCTGCAAGGCGGACACTTGTACGGACTGAGCAGGCGTCTTCATATTGATCGGTCTCGGGTTTCTATGGTGATATCGTAGTGACGGTACTCCAAGTGTTATGTTATACAGAATAACATTGGGCGATCATTGTGCAATCGTTGTATATAACTTGTTCATTTCTGAAAACTTTTAAAGTGCAGTAATATGAAACCGACTGTGTATAATGTCAGTAGCAACACCAGAAAAAAATGTAAAAACACGTAATATAAAGAGAATATTTTGAAGTTAATTCCTACTTAGGTCAACAAACAAAAACTCCAATTTGAGTTACTTTTTAATAAATAATTACAATTAGTATAAATAAAGTAACATAACCTATGCGTTAAAACAGCTGTTCTACTACATAACCTATTACATTAAATCAGCTGTTTTATGAAATCATCTGTTATCATTTATTTCCAAATGGGACGAAACTATTATATTGCATACCTTGCCCCTTTTCTATAACGTTTTTCTCCCATGTTAAACTAAAATTAATTGTTGAAATTTAATTAATGAATTAATATTTGAAAAAACTAATAATATCAAATGTCATTCACTTGTTTAAAACAATGTATTTGAACTTGAGTGAATGAATAAAAACTATTTTATTAACAATTAAAAATGTGAACAAGATTATATATATATATATATATATATTAAATAACTTCAAGTTATTTAACTATTTGAAGTTATTTAATAATTATAACAAATCAAGAAAAAATAATCATCTTTATTATAATATATATATATATATATATATATATATATATATATATATATATATATATATATATATATATATATATATATATATTAAATATGGTGATATGTTTTCTTGTAATATAGTTAATAAAATAAAAACATTTCAAAAACAAGAATACTTTTAATGTATATATTATTTAAAGCTTTTCACCATAAAACAGTACCAACACCTTCAAGAAAATAATTATCTAATAAAATATTTTTACAAAAATTAATCATATGTACTACAAAGGACCATATGTTTATAAGTATTGCACTTTATGTAATTTTTTCTATAACATCAATGACCTTATAAATAGTTTGGACCCTTGATCTCACTTGAATTTGTTCATCAATAAATTTGTCTTTAACTTTATGCTTATAAATTACAAAGATTATTTAAAGAAACAAATTTACAAATTACATACAAAACTGATAATAAAATTAAAAAATTAATAAACAATAACATTAACCAAAATAATATGCACGAAGGGAATGCAGTATATAATATAAAATGTCAAACCTGTAATAAATTATATGTAGGACAAACAAAAAAGAAATTAAAAGAAAGATACAAAGAACATTTAAACGCTTATATCAAACCAAACATATACAAATCAAATTTAGCTACGCATTGTATTAATAATGGACACGAGTTTCCGGAAATAGAAAATATGAAATTAATAAAAGAATTAAAGGGTATTGATAAACTGGATGATAGGTTATTGAGAAAGTGTTTGTTAGGGTATTAATAAACTATTTGTTAGGTTATTGATAAACTGTTTGATAGGTTATTGAGAAAGTGTTTGTTAGGGTATTAATAAACTATTTGTTAGGTTATTGATAAACTGTTTGATAGGTTATTGAGAAAGTGTTTGTTAGGGTATTTATAAACTGTTCACTAGGGTATTGATAAACTGTTTGATAGGTTATTGAGAAAGTGTTTGTTAGGGTATTTATGAACTATTTGTTGGGTTAATGATAAACTGTTTGATAGGTTATTGAGAAAGTGTTTGTTAGGGTATTTATAAACTATTTGTTAGGTTATTGATAAACTGTTTGATAGGTTATTGAGAAAGTGTTTGTTAGGGTATTTATGAACTATTTATTGGGTTAATGATAAACTGTTTGATAGGTTATTGAGAAAGTGTTTGTTAGGGTATTTATAAACTATTTGTTAGGTTATTGAAAAAGTGTTTGTTAGGGTATTTATAAACTATTTGTTAGGTTATTGATAAACTGTTTGATAGGTTATTGAAAAAGTGTTTGTTAGGGTATTTATAAACTATTTGTTAGGTTATTGATTAAATATTTGTTAGGTTATTGAGAAAGTGTTTGTTAGGGTATTTATAAACTATCTGTTAGGTTATTGATAAACTATTTGTTAGGTTATTGAAAAAGTGTTTGTTAGGGTATTTATAAACTATTTGTTAGGTTATTGATTAACTATTTGTTAGGTTATTGAGAAAGTGTTTGTTAGGGTATTTATAAACTATTTGTTAGGTTATTGATGAACTGTTTGATAGGTTATTGAGAAAGTGTTTGTTAGGGTATTTATAAACTACTTGCTAGGTTATTGATTAACTATTTGTTAGGTTATTGAAAAAGTGTTTGTTAGGGTATTTATAAACTATTTGTTAGGTTATTGATAAACTGTTTGATAGGTTATTGAAAAAGTGTTTGTTAGGGTATTTATAAACTATTTGTTAGGTTATTGATTAACTATTTGTTAGGTTATTGAGAAAGTGTTTGTTAGGGTATTTATAAAATACTTGTTAGGTTATTGATATACTGTTTGATAGGTTATTGAGAAAGTGTTTGTTACGGTATTTATAAACTATTTGTTAGGTTATTGATTAAATATTTGTTAGGTTATTGAGAAAGTGTTTGTTAGGGTATTTATAAACTATCTGTTAGGTTATTGATAAACTGTTTGATAGGTTATTGAAAAAGTGTTTGTTAGGGTATTTATAAACTATTTGTTAGGTTATTGATTAACTATTTGTTAGGTTATTGAGAAAGTGTTTGTTAGGGTATTTATAAACTATTTGTTAGGTTATTGATGAACTGTTTGATAGGTTATTGAGAAAGTGTTTGTTAGGGTATTTATAAACTACTTGCTAGGTTATTGATTAACTATTTGTTAGGTTATTGAAAAAGTGTTTGTTAGGGTATTTATAAACTATTTGTTAGGTTATTGATAAACTGTTTGATAGGTTATTGAAAAAGTGTTTGTTAGGGTATTTATAAACTATTTGTTAGGTTATTGATTAACTATTTGTTAGGTTATTGAGAAAGTGTTTGTTAGGGTATTTATAAAATACTTGTTAGGTTATTGATATACTGTTTGATAGGTTATTGAGAAAGTGTTTGTTACGGTATTTATAAACTATTTGTTAGGTTATTGATAAACTGTTTGATAGGTTATTGAGAAAGTGTTTGTTACGGTATTTATAAACTATTTGTTAGGTTATTGATAAACTGTTTGATAGGTTATTGAGAAAGTGTTTGTTAGGGTATTTATAAACTGTTCACTAGGTTATTGATAAACTGTTTGATATGTTATTGAGAAAGTGTTTGTTAGGGTATTTATAAACTACTTGTTAGGTTATTGATAAACTGTTTGATAGGTTATTGAGAAAGTGTTTGTTAGGGCATTTATAAACTACTTGTTAGGTTATTGATTAACTATTTGTTAGGTTATTGAGAAAGTGTTTGTTAGGGTATTTATAAACTATTTGTTAGGTTATTGATAAACTGTTTGATAGGTTATTGAGAAAGTGTTTGTTAGGGTATTTATAAACTACTTGCTAGGTTATTGATTAACTATTTGTTAGGTTATTGAAAAAGTGTTTGTTAGGGTATTTATAAACTATTTGTTAGGTTATTGATAAACTGTTTGATAGGTTATTGAAAAAGTGTTTGTTAGGGTATTTATAAACTATTTGTTAGGTTATTGATTAACTATTTGTTAGGTTATTGAGAAAGTGTTTGTTAGGGTATTTATAAACTACTTGTTAGGTTATTGATATACTGTTTGATAGGTTATTGAGAAAGTGTTTGTTACGGTATTTATAAACTATTTGTTAGGTTATTGATAAACTGTTTGATAGGTTATTGAGAAAGTGTTTGTTAGGGTATTTATAAACTGTTCACTAGGTTATTGATAAACTGTTTGATATGTTATTGAGAAAGTGTTTGTTAGGGTATTTATAAACTACTTGTTAGGTTATTGATAAACTGTTTGATAGGTTATTGAGAAAGTGTTTGTTAGGGCATTTATAAACTACTTGTTAGGTTATTGATAAACTGTTTGATAGGTTATTGAGAAAGTGTTTGTTAGGGTATTTATAAACTGTTCACTAGGTTATTGATAAACTGTTTGATATGTTATTGAGAAAGTGTTTGTTAGGGTATTTATAAACTATTTGTTAGGTTATTGATAAATTGTTTGATATGTTATTGAGAAAGTGTTTGTTAGGGTATTTATAAACTGTTCACTAGGGTATTGATAAACTGTTTGATAGGTTATTGAGAAAGTGTTTGTTAGGGTATTTATAAACTATTTGTTAGGTTATTGATAAACTGTTTGATAGGTTATTGAGAAAGTGTTTGTTAGGGTATTTATAAACTACTTGTTAGGTTATTGATAAACTGTTTGATATGTTATTGAGAAAGTGTTTGTTAGGGTATTTATAAACTATTTGTTAGGTTATTGATAAACTATTTGTTAGGTTATTGAGAAAGTGTTTGTTAGGGTATTTATAAACTATTTGTTAGGTTATTGATAAACTGTTTGATAGGTTATTGAGAAAGTGTTTGTTTTTGATAAATGGTTTGTAAAGTATTTATAAACTGTGATAGGGCATTGATAGACTGGATGATAGGTTATTAAAAAAAAGTAAAATCTCTAAAGCTCTTCATTTTCTACATACATTATTTACATATATCTCAACCCAACTATCGGCGCTCCTTAACTGTCTTATTGCATATACACAATTGCCTACAACATCCCTAATTTAGGCTTATAAAATGTGCTAAAATATTTTTTTATTCATTTGTATCTTTTTAATCAAGGTCTAACATCATATTATACCAGTGTAGTTAGTTATATGTTTTGTATCTATTAGTTTGATCTCCATGTATTTATGTTTTTTTCTATCTCCCTAAATATTCCTCCTTCCTGGTTCTTGGTTAATGGATTTCTGATTCATGTCCTGTTCTTCGCTGGTTTACTCCAGTAAAAATATCTTTTTTATAGCTACTTTTGCTCTTTCTCTGTTACTCGTGTGTGATATTCCTTCACTAGGCCTTTTTTACTGTCTTTCAGATTCGTCTTCTTATAGTTTGAGATTTTCATCAAATAAATGTTTTTGCTCTCTTTCTTTGCCATTGGTGGGTTTTTCGATACCTTATTTCCTTCCTACGGCCTGTGCATTCTCTGTGTTTATGGTTACACGTCTTGATCATTGAGTAGTTCTTTGTTATGTTCTCATTCTTCCGTCAGAATTCATTGCTGTTTTTTACATTATCAATATTCACCCTTCTTTTATCTCGTTACTCTAGGCACTACCGGATGCGACTCTTCTTTTAGCTTAGTAACTTCCGTATTTTGTTTCTTTTCAGCTACTACTGCTTTCAATTCTTCTTCTACGTCTAATGTAATAGTTTCTTCTCTAAGTATGTACCTGTAGATTTTTAGTCTGAATTTTACCTGTTCTTTCGTTTTAAACGCCCCATTCTCTCACGTTGCTTCTTATTTGACTTTAACTGATTTTCCTTACGCTTTAGATATTTTCGCACTTCAACTGTTGTTGAGTTCACCGCGTCAATGTTGGTTGAGATTCTGGCGAAACGTCGGAACTGCGATATTATGCACTAGGAAATGAACGTAGGTTGTACCCTGGATATTAACAATTCATCATCGTTATCATGATAATATATATATATAATATATATATATATATATATATATATATATATATATATATATATATATATATATATATATATATATGATGAATTGTTACTATCTGGAGTACATCCGTTCATTCTGCAGTCCATAAATTCACAGTTCCAAACTGCGAATTTATGGACTGCAGAATGAACGGATGTACTCCAGATAATAACTGTTCATAATATTTTTCCATCCGTGAAGGAATACGTAGCAGCATATATATATATATATATATATATATATATATATGTGGTGACATAAAATAATTTTCATAAACAAGAATATACGAGTTCGTATATTCTCGTATCGTATATTCTTGTTTATGAAAATTATTTTATGTCACCATACATATTCAACAAGAAAAAATAATTCATCTAAGTTTTACAATATATATATATATATATATATATATATATATATATATATATATATATATATATATCAAAATTGAATTGTAAATTTAATTATAATTCTTGTATTTGTATATATATATATATATATATATATATATATATATATATATATATATATATATAAACACACACACACAGACACCCCCTCCCCCCTAACATACACACACACACAACACACACACACACACACACACACACACACACACACACACACACATTCACACATACACACACACACACACACACACACACACACACACACACACACACACACACACACAAGCACGCACGCACGTGCGCAAGACTTATATACTTTAATTTCTGGATCTATTTGATAAGACCAATATACCATTTATTTACAATTCAAAGGTTTTTTATGCATAGTTAAATACATCTTTTGATATGTGAATATGATATTCTTTATCTATTTTTATTTGAAAAAAAATGGCGTAACTAAAACCAGCTAAAAATCTTTTTCACACTAACCATCCCATATAAGTACAACAATTTCAAGAAAAAAGCTGTTGTGCTTTTGATTAAACAATTACCTCCTTCTAATTTGCGTTATTATCAGCTCGTTGAAATCGCTGTGTGAACTGAAGCGTACCGATGCTCACCGAGACAAAGTAATTTCACGTCCCAATACTTTTGTAGGTAACTGGCTCGATATTCCAGCCTACCCTTCATTTAAACAACCCCCGACAGCTGTACCTTAACGCGTATCTGCAAGTGTTTGCTCCATTAAGCAGCGCCTTGTTTGCATAATTGCTTTGAAACAGACATCACCTTTCACTTTAGGTTATGCAGAGACTGTATCGGTATCACGATTGCTTTTCAGAATAATTTTAGTTACACGTTTATTTTCATTATTTAGCGTTTTTGTAAAATTATATTTTTAAAACTTAAAGTTTGTAACCTCCCTTCTTAATTACTTTTTCACATAAAGGGTAGATAGAAATTCCTAAAATATCCTTTGAACAGTTGAACAATAACATTTTTTTCAAATTAGGCTTTAAAAAGTAAATATATATATATATATTAAATATGGTGATATGTTTTCTTGTAATATAGTTAATAAATTAAAAATATTTCATAAACAAGAATACTTTTAATGAATATATTTGTTCAAAGCTTATTGCCGATAAAATAGTAACAGCATCTTCAGGAAAATAATTATCTCATCATTAGATAATTAGATTAGATAATTATTTTCCTGAAGATGCTGATACTATTTTATCGGCGAAAAGCTTTGAATAAATATATTCATTAAAAGTATTCTTGTTTATGAAATATTTTTAATTTATTATATATATATATATATATATATATATATATATATAATTAATAAATTAAAAATATTTCAAAAACTAGAACACTTTTAATGAATATATTTATTCAAAGCTTTTCGCCGATAAAATAGCATCTTCAGGAAAATAATCTGAATTTTATTTTATCGGCGAAAAGCTTTGAATAAATATATTCATTAAAAGTATTCTTGTTTTTGAAATATTTTTAATTTATTAACTATATTACAAGAAAACATATCACAATAATATATATATATAAAGAACATAAGTCAAAATACAAATACAAGAATTATAATTGATTTTACAATTAATTTACTATATAATTTATATATATATATATATATATATATATATATATATATATATATATATATATATATATATATATACTTAAGAAAGACAAAAATACATAATGACTCTGGATTATATCATAATAAGATCTCGTTACATTTGTGAAACAATATAACAAGTTTTTATAGCAAAATCTTTTAAAATCAATTCCTACTTAGATCAACAAAGAGAAATTTTATTTTACTTACTT
>JBAIZL010000010.1:48286972-48301972 GCA_036971475.1 Prosapia bicincta
CTGATTTATGTTATAGGTTATGTGGTAGAACAGCTGTTCTAACGCATAGGTTATGTTTCTTTATTTATATCAACTGTAATTAAATAATAAAAAGTAACTAAAAACAATTTATATTTGTTGATGCAAGTAGGAATTTACTTTATATATATTTTTGTTTATATTACTTGTTTAGAATATCCTTTGCTTCAATAGAATGACGTTTAAGCCTTAATACTCTTTCATTTTATACGGTTTTCATTAAAGGTATAATATGTTTCAGTACAATGAGAAAGAAGCTCTTTTACACTACACAACCAGGGCGCCAAGCCGTCGCCGTGCAGTGTATCAGCCGTCCACTGCCACTGCATAGACGGCAACTTTGCACGTAGTCAAGTTCTAAAACTATTAGGATTTGACCCGTTCGTTAGTTTCTTCTGACATTAACACGAGAGACACTGTTTGTATTTTAGTAATGTATATATCAGTGTTATTGCTGGTTATAATTTCCAGTGATTGAGTTACGTATTTTTCTACGATATGACGTATGTTGACTGCGAACTTCAAATTTACATATACCAGCTAAACTGGTGTATGGGAAATAATTTTCCCATAGCTATAAATATAGAAACGTTATTGAAAATGCCTTTGGCGAGAGGTTTATTTGTAAGCGAACCCAGATTTTACAACCTATGAAAAACCCTTCTTTGATTTATAGCATGAACTGAATCTTGTCATTTCTCTTAGTAAAGTAGTCATATAAGGTCGTCGGTATAAAAACACGGATTTCAAACATTGTAAAAACCTTAAGGTTAGTGGTACCAAAAACCATGTCTATAGGATATATGTGTAAACAACTATTTAATTTTGTCCTATTGCATAGTTTGGTTATGTACAGTTGGAGTTTTATTTATTTAAAACTGTTGAATAGGTTCTGATTAAAATTACTGTCAAAGTTAAAAAGTTTTCATGTTTATTTTACAGGGAAACGGAAAGTGTAGACCGTGTTATATTCTCGTGCATATATTCTTTCTCTTTGTCTGTCTGTCTCTTCCTCTATCTCTGACAGTGTGTCTGTCTGTCTATCTCTGTCTCTCTGTCTGTCTCTCTCTCTCTCACTCTCTATTTCTCTCAGTCTGTCTCTTTTTCTCTCTGTCTGTCTCTTTTTCTCTCTGTCTCTCTCTCTCTCTCCCTCTCTCTGTCTGTCTCTCTCTGGTCTGTCTGTCTGGCTCTCTCTCTCTCTGTCTCCCTCTCTAGGTCTGTCTCTCTCTCTCTCTCTCTCTCTGTCTCCCTCTCTAGGTCTGTCTCTCTCTCTCTCTCTGCCGGTCTGTCTGTCTCTCTCTCTCTCTCACACTCTGTCTCTCTCAACGTACATTTATATTTAGATGTTTAAAAGTCAGCTTGTTTTAAGATATTATATCTCTTTCTTCCTCTCTCTCTCTCTCTCTCTCTCTCTCTCTCTCTCTCTCTCTCTCTATATATATATATATATATATATATATATATATATATATGTGTGTGTGTGTGTGTGTGTGTGTGTGTGTGTGTGTGTGTGTGTGTGTGTGTGTGTGTGTGTGTGTGTGTGTGTCTATGTGTGTGTGTGTGTGTGTGTGTGTGTCTATCTGTCTTACATACTATGACAATATAAAGATTGTAACAATAAAATGCCTTTGCCATCTTGTTTGTAGTAAAACACACCTAGGACTTAACGAATAACGCAAGACCACATTCGAATAACTGATTAATTTGATATTACCGTCAACGTTTGTAAAAAAATTGAATTTCAAAGAAGTGCGTAGTAAACCATGACATTTTACTAGTTTACAGTTGATGTCCGTTGGTATATGGTCTACAGATGTGTCGTTTCGACAATAATTGCATGCTTAAATGTAATTAGGCATTGGAGGTGACTAAAGCCAATCGAGAGTGATGAAGGTTCGATTGGGCTATCTGGATCGAAGTATCCAGAGGGTGCACTCTAGCGGTGCGGAAATCCCCTTAGTTCCCCTCGGATACTCTTGCGGTTTGGTGCCGTTAGATCCGAGTAGTTCTGGAAAGCTGTCGAACCAGATGGAGCACTCTTGTCCTAGTGATGTTCGGGTGAGCAGTCTGGGCCTTCTAATAAGACCTTCGTCCTCCTACTGGTCTTGGCGCTAACGCCCCCGTCTTGGTTTGGGGGACTAAGTCAACTATTTTTTGATATCTCGAGTCGAGTTGGAGGTTGGATTTTGGAGGCAAAAAGGCTAGATTTTACATCTTTTTAAATAATCTTGCAATTACTATGGTACAAATGGACCAAGTAGTAATGCAAAGGGCAGAGGGTTAATGCCTTTCGCTCTTCTTTCATGAAGGGTAAAGTTTCATAATCTTTCTTTCTCTTTTCATACGCACATTGGTAAAGCTGTTGCAGCACCTGTTGGGGAACTACCCCAAGTGAAGTCTCACTTCCGTTGATCAAGTCCTAGACTTATTTCAACAGTAACAGAAGCTACAAGCGGTATCTGTGCAGTGTGAAACGATTGGGAGAAGAAAGATGGCGAAAGCGAAGAGTGTGACAAGGAGTTCAGCCTGCCGGCTGATCCCTGCTAAAACACAGACCCGCTCCCCCGGAAAACCTACTTCCAGCTATGAAGCCTCTACCCCCACAGATCCAACCTTGAACTCGTAGCTCCCGTCTGGGTGACTAGCGTCAGGCCTGAGAAAGGTGGCTCGGTGCCACGACTCATGGTACCAGTATGTAACTCTTTCAAACTTTCTGTAACCCTAGACTGGTCACCGCCCCACTACTGGGACAAAACGATCTTCACCAGTGACAGTGGTTCGACCACTGTTCCAGAACTACTCGGGACTAGTGGAACTTTCCGAACTGCCATGTCTCCGTACCACTATACCCTGTGTGATGAATTCGGTCCAGGTACTGCAAGCAGACCTTTATCCTCTCCTGGGTGGCCTTACCTAAGGGCTGTACCCATAGATAGGGGGTTTGGTCCTAAAGAGGCATCAGCCCCCCCCCCCCCTGTTAGACCTCTAGGTGCAGCTGATGCAGAAGCTTGACCACGTGACGACAAGTGTTTCTACATATTGGAAGGCAAAAACATGTGAAATTTCTGCTAATAGCCTCTAGAACTAACTGTCGCCATGATTCTTATACTTTATGAGTACTGTATAAAATATACTTACGTCTAGATTACAAAACTTAGGTGTAATATTTTATTTAATTATTTTTTGTAATTTGAAATTTTTATAATTTAAAAACGTGACGAAAACATATAAATTATTCTAATAAGTTAATAAATAGAGCATGATCCGAATGCTAACACACTGACGGAGATTTTGTAAAGGTCTCTGGAAAATATTTCTATAGCATTAAAGTCTTTGGATAACGTAGGAATTGTTATGCTCGCAGTGTGTACATGCGACTGCCTCGAATGACCTTGACGAGAAACTAATGAATTTAAATGCATGTTATGTATCACGCAACGAGTTAGGGGCTTGTTGTGATAAGCATGCAAAAATGTAGCGTTCATACAATTGCAAATTTATATTTTAATCTATAGGCGTTGTAACCCATGTCTAACTTATTTTCTACGAGTAATTAATTTGCATAATAAATTTTATCCACTATAAAAGCACAACTGGACTTTTCTTTTTTCGGATTTCTTATAAAATATCTTTTTGTTAAAACATGAACACAAAATAATTCAGGTTTTGATAAGTAGATGTAATTAAAATAGAGTGAAGTTTTTGATATTTAATTATGTACGAGTGTAAAAAAAATACGCCATTGACTGTAGTAACAGCATCCAGCTATGGAAGACGATTCACCGCTCAAGATAATCCAAACTTTTTACATTTATGACAGGAAAAATACGGATATAAGAATTGTTATACAATGGAGTAATATCTAAAAATATTAAAAAAAAGTTTTAAAAACATTCTAGCACACTTACAAGTAGATTATACAGTCTTTCCATGCATCGGTTTAGCTGGTAATAGGCAAATAGTTCGCCGTCAATATGTGTCATATTGTAGAAAACACCTAAAATACGTAATTCAAGCACTGGAAGTTATATCCAGCAATAACACTCAAAGATACATGACTAAATTACAAACAGTGTCTCTCGTGTTAATATCAGAAGAAACTATAGTTTGATTTAAAACAGAATAGGATTCTGCGTAGGTGAAACCGATCAGAGGGAGTGGGGATTACAGCCGTCTGAGATAATAGGATATTCACATCTTGCTGTGTGGGTGAGCCGTGTTGCCAATTCGACGTTAAACTTCCGTTCGTCGCTCAGTGACATCGTAACTATAGTGGAGTGATTTACTAGTGCTGTAGCTCGCTTCGTTCTGAAATTTCAGTCGCTGCCAGTGACGGTTTGACTGTCACAGCGTTCGAACTGACAACACCGCATCCCTACCCTGCCACAGATCCATTCCTATTCTACTTTAAATCAAAGTATAACGAGCGGGAAATTGTTGAGTACATTCCTTGTAAGGTTTTTGGTGACATAACAATTTTTTCCAGAATGTAATTTTTGAGCCTCAAAATAGCATAAAATATGAGTTTCTATGTTATCTTAAGACCTTTTATTGAATTTATTCCAAACTTTGGTTGTTAAGCAACACTGAACAATCTAAAATTACTTTCCAACACATTTCAAACAATAAAAAAAAATGTATATCCGAGTGCACTTCAATCAAGAACTTTTATTGTCACACTTTTCTCTATCGTCTGCTATAAGTTCAGGTATTATTATGTTAATAAAATACTAAATTAGGTTCAGCTAATGTTAACACGTTTATCCATTGATTTTTAGGCGATACGAAGTTCGCCGGGTCGGCTAATTATAAATACATAAAATCTGTTACACCACAAACATTTTCCATTTATGTCCTAATGTACGTTTCGATAGCAAAGCTATCACCTTCAGAGGAAATTACTGCATCAGAACATTTTGTGGCAAAAAAGGCTTTATATATTTATGGTTCAAAATTACAGCTTAGTTGTTCCAATGTGTGGCTATGGAGTATAAAATACTATTTTATATTACTGTCGCATTTCTATTAATTTGGTTCCTGTATGCTTTATGTCGATCTTATTGCCTTCTCTTGTTTTCGATAATGTTTGTTTTTTTTATTATATTTCATCTTTCATTTAGGAACGGATTCAGCGTTCTCCGTTGCACACGTGTACAGATCCCGCCTTACTAAATCATTTTCAATTTTATTATGGTTTGTAAAAGATAGCTAATACCAGGCCTACTATTGAGAGCAAGACAATTTTAGAACCGAGAGAAAGAATCATGTTGATAAAGTCAGAACTAATCGAAGTGTTTTTGGATAATTGTACGTGCATAAAAACTTTATTTTAAATTTATATTACACGTAACCTTTTCGAATTACATTAAAAATATTCATACAAGCCAAAAACTTTTAAAGTCAATTCATACTTAGGTTAATAAAGAAAAGTTTTATTTTAGTTACATTTTACTAAATAATTACAATTAATATAAATAAAGTAACATAACCTATGTGCTAGAACAGCTTTTCTACCACATAACATAAAATCAGCTGTTTTATGAAATCCTATGTTAACACTTATTTCATGACAAATGGGACAAAATTACTACATTGCATACCTTGCCCCTTTTGAAAAAAGTTTTTATCCCACATAAAACTAAAATGAATTCATTATTAAATTTAAATAATGAATTAAAATTTGAAAAACTATATTAACATCAAATGACATTATGTACTAGTATGTTATCAATTACTTTTATTGGTAATTTTAAACCACTAAACCGTTACTCTCTTTATAATAATGGTATTTCTCTCTTAATAACAGTCTTTTAGACTGAGTGACTCTCTATCGTTTCGTTCTATTTTGTTCACTGTGATGTTTGGGTATGGAAAGAGCACCCCCACGCTACAAGTAGTCTGCTACAAGTAAGACACTGTTGCAGCGCAATCACTGCCTAGAAATTGAAGGCGTTACAGTTGTGAATATGCCGGTAGTCTGCAACTTGATAACTACAGGACTGTTTCGCAGCTGATGAAATACTGCGATCAGCTGATAAAGGGACATGACTGTAAGTGTATTGTCATTAGTTAGGAGTGTAGAAGGACACAAGACGATCGCCTACAGCCAAAACTTAAAAACGTTTTTGGAATCTGTTCCAGGTGTGGAACTTTACTGATTAGGATTACATCCCGCGAAATGAGATAGCTCCAGATTAGGGTCGTAACCTCGAGCTCTCGAGACCCTTATGTACTGACATTTTTCCAGGGTAAATTGACCTTAATGTGGAGAACATTTAGCCTCGTGAGATAAAATCTATAATGCCATTTGTTTTGATGTTGTTGTTACGTGTCTAAATAGGTTAGGCAACGCGTACAGCAAGTGCACAGCTGTTACAGTCAAATGATGTCATGGCTGTTAAGAGAAGTGTAGAGGCTGGTGGGAACATAATGAAACTGAATCAAAACCACGTCTAGTCTTCTGGTAATGTTAGAAGAGTTGCTAAAAGAAGCTATTTTAAGATGTTTATATTTGGAGCTGCACCTTCACAAGACTTTAAAATATCTAATATTATAAAACAGTTTTTAGTAAAAAGTCTAATTATTAGATGAGGCAATATAAAATATAGAAGCACTATAAACAAAGCAGACATTATTTGACATTTTGAAGCCCTTTAGCTGGTCTAAACGTATGAATAGATTTAAAAAAATACTAAGAAGAATATTAGGAAACCTGGGTGCTGCAAGGACCTCTCTTACGTATCTTCTCTGCCTGACCTTTTCTCCCTTTATTTCTGTCTCTTACATACTCTCTTTCTTTCCTTGTATATCTCAGCTTTGAACACAATTCCTAGACATTTAAAACTTTCAATATTATGATTAGCTTCTTATAAGAAAATCTAATCAATGAAATGAAGAAGCACTCTAAATAAAGTAGAAGATTTCTGACAGAATAAAGCTGTACAAATTTGCTAGTGTAGACATACAGATTGACTGAGATAAGAATTCCTTATGAAGAATATTCTGAGACTTGTATTCTGCAAGGACCGCTTCTGCTTACTCTTCTTTATCTACCCTTCTCTCCTTTCCTCCCTGTCTTTCTCTCAGCGCCCCCTCTATCTTCTTTCGTCTCTCACAGCGAATATTTATAATTCCTAGACTTTCAAGACATTAAATTATTCAATATTATAATAACCTTATATTACAAAAATGTTATTAGATGAGGAAATGTGAAATGATGAAGAACTTTACACAAAGTAGAAGATTTCTGACAGAATAAAGCTGTATAAATTTACTGGTATATTCGTATAGACAGATTGGAAAAGAAATCATTAAGACGATTATATGGAGGGATGGTTTCTGCAAAGACCTCTCTTATGTAATCGTCTCTGTCTGACCTTCTCTCTACCTACTTCTTTCTCTTCCACCCTCTCTCTCTCTCTCTCTCTCTCTTTCTCTCTCTCTCTCCCGTTTTTGAACTAGAGTCCCTTGACGTTTAAAACTTTACACAATCTGATTTTATACGCATCTTATAAAAAATCTAATCCAATCCGGATATATGAAATGAAGAAACATACATAAAATCGAAGATTTTAGAGATAGTAAAGCTGTAAAAATTTGCAATACTAGACATCAAGACAGATTGAAAAAAGTAAGCGTTAAGAAGACTATACGGAGACCTGGTTTCTGTAAGGATCTCTTTTACATATTCTTCTCTTTACACTTCTCTCATTTCCCTTGCTCTTCCTCGCCCTCCCTCACTCTCCTCCTTTCATTCCCTGCCAATCACCCTCCCTTCCCTCATTCTCCTTCCCCTCACTCCCCCATCCAGTTTTCTCCCAACCTCACTCCCCTCTCCTCATTCACACTCCCCTACTCTCACTACACCTTCCTCCCCTCCACCTCTCTTACCCCTCTTTCCCTGCAAAGACTAGAGTTTAATAATATCATATAATTTATACTTGCAATATATTTTAAACACACAAAACTTTAAATATTTTTCGTATTGAAGAGACAGACTAAATCCTCTGTTACCGAGTTGGGGAGCGACGAGTGAAAGCCTTCTGTGGGAAAGAGTACAGTTGCTTTACACGTCTTCTGCATTTAAGGCGTCCTCCAATATTAATGAATTCATGGAACCGTTACTTTTCTCGAACACGTGCCTGCGAATGTAATATTTTTTGCTGTAATTTACGTTCCATTGGTGATAAAAATATACATACTCTCAGAGTCAGCGTTACCATATTTGTCCATATTACGTTAAAACTCTCAGGTTAAATCGTTAGTAACTTCTTCAAGAATTTTTAAAAACAATTAAGTGATGCTAATTGGCGAGGTTAACAGAAACAAAATCGAGGATAAATGTCAGAATTTTAATTTTAAAAAATTTAGGATTAAAATTTATATTTCCATTCATATTCATTAAGTAAAATAAAACATTTATTTTAAAAATAAAACTAATACACTTTCTGATGAAGGCAACTTAGTTGCTGAAACATGTTTGATAAAATTAAACATTATGTTGTAGAATTGAGTATTAACCTTTTCATGTTTCTGTAATACTACAGTGTATTACTAGAGCAAGTTAGGCTCAGAACTAAAATATGCAATAAAATTTAATTACTAAAGTGTATATTTAATTACTATACTGTACAAGTTCTGATTTAAAATAATAAACAGTTTATAAATGTTTGTTTAAAACATTACAAACCAATAAAAAAATTGTTATCACACAATAACTTAAGCGAGTACCTTATACTACTACTTATCAGCTACACTGTTTTCACTTTATCAGGCACATATTAGCTATTTATTCTACTTTTGTAGAATAAATAGCTAATATTTTTCTACACTGTTTCGAAAATAATCGAATTCGGTATTCATTATGTATAATGTAAGTGGACCGTTCCAAGTCTAGACCTGAAAAACAGCTGGTAATTTATTCTGGATTGTGAATAGTTACGCTTTCGGCCGGCAGTTGCTCTGGCAGTGTGATGCATCTATTAGATAGGCGTTTTTAATCACCTGTTTTTAATTATTTAATCAGCTGTGTAAACGTAAACAAAATTGTTGTTGCTATTTAGGGAGAAATATTACTGCGTAATTGTGACAAAACGTCTGTCGACATTCCGTTGCAATTATCGAACCATTGCGTTACTAAGTAAAGTAGTGGAAGGTACTAATCATCTACTTTCAGAAAAATCGAAGTGAAAAATGAAGATGAATATTAAAAAGCAATTGATTGGCGCATGAAGAGAAAAGTTCTGCCTGAAGTACAAACATAACGATGAAAACCGACCATAGATATTCATTAATGATAATTAACTGACAGTAAACAAATTAAAGTTGGTTGTTGTAATCATCTTGATGCCACTGAATAAATCACGAGTAATTATTTGAAGAACTTACTTACTGACGCGTTACTTAAATGTCATTTCATTGATGAAGGTAACTCGCTACTGTATGCGATCGCTCAAGGCCGCAAGCGTATAATTTATGGGATAGGCCTTTCTGTGGAATAGGCAGGTTGTGCACTACGTAACGGAAAAAGTGTCAGTTCGAAGTGTCTGTGGTTGTTTAAGATATATGTTGTTTATTTCTTGTGTATATTTCACATTTTTCTGTAGTGGTTAGTTTTTTTAGTATGGTTTAGTACATGAAGAGTATTTAAATTAGTAAGATGTTTGTGTGTGTTATGTGTAGTGTAAGTGTTGCGTAGCAGGATTTAGGATATAAAAACATAATTTCGAAACGTGTCAGCAAGTAAGTTAATATTCTTCACTTAGTTCTTTAAACAATTAGATTGAAACAAATAAAGTTTTAAATGTAGAAAACATAATCTTTATTGTTGATAAATGCATTGCTAACAAGTTATACTTATCCTCATTAATTAGTTTATGTTGATAAACTATACTATTATTATTATTATAATATTTGCAATTTGATAAAAGGTATCGTTCATAATACCTACATAAAGTTTTTTCTTTCAATTCCTTCTATTAATTAACACTCTCTGTCTGTCTGTCTGTCTGTCTGTCTCTCTCTCTCTCTCTCTCTCTCTCTCTCTCTCTCTCTCTCTCTCTCTATATATATATATATATATATATATATGTGTGTGTGTGTGTGTGTGTGTGTGTGTGTGTGTGTGTGTGTGTGTGTGTGTGTGTCTGTGTGTGTGTGTGTGTGTGTGTTGTTCAAACAATCAAAAATAACTTTGATTTCATCCACTCAAGTTAAAATCCATTTTATTAAACTTCTAGTGGATGACTATTGATATTAATACAGTTTATTCATATTCAAATAATAATTAAATTTGCTCAATTAATTTGGTTTTACATGGAAGAAAAACTATAGTTGATCGTCCCAACTAGCTTAAAATGTATGATAATATATTATTATAATTTCATAAAAGAGCTGATTATATGTTAAAGTTTGTTTGGTTGCTTTATTTATATTAATTGTAATTATTTAATAAAAAGAAACTAAAATAAAATGTTTATTCGTTGACCTAAGTAGGAATTGATTTTATTACTTTTGATACAATATATGGAGTGTTTATGAGACAATCGTAAATCCCTGTTATCTACTTTACTAATATCTTGCAATATAGGTTTGGTTGTTTGCAACATATCTCAAGCCAAGAACGTCTCTGCATATAATGTAATTAATAACAAGGTTTCAATCTTACAAGGGCTATATGATCCTCTCAGGCACAAAAACAAATGGGAGGCTTAGAACGTCAAGTCATTATAAAGTATGGCTAATTAGAATACTTTGTAATTTATTATACAGTAAGGCGTTTATAAAGGGGTTATGTTAGGTTCTAGGCAGTATATTATAGAAATGTTTATGTTGGTTTGGTTTAGCCAACGTCCGTTCTTGGCATGTCTGTCATTCGCAGCCGCGCCTCCCAGTAGCGTCCAACGGGGTCCTCAAGGAAGCAGAAGAGACCTGAACAAGAGTTTAGGTGTTCGACGTCCATAGGGGACAGGGGGGGGGTCTTCCACTACGCCGATCCGGAGATGGTTGTGGAAGTAGTCATGGCCAGTCAGTAGGCGAAATCTGGCCACCACTTCCTCGGCTCTTGGAGGCAACAAGCTTTTCTTATTTTTGGCTAGATATGCCATTTTAGTACGAGTATGGGCGTTGACGAGACTCAATGATGTTCCTTGCTGAGTTTAGGGATGATGGGGCATTTGGTTGGTCAGTTTCTGATCCCCTTTCCGCCAGTTCATCTGCCAGTTTGTTCCCTACATTGCCTATGTGGCTAGGGACCCATTGCAATTGTAAGTGCCGTCCTTCCTTGATTAGTCTCTCAATTTCTAGATAGTCCAAAGCAGTCGGTAGGGAATTAGTTCCCACATGACCGTACAACTTAAAAATGTATATACATCGCAGAGAAATGTTTATACATTGTAGAGAAATGTCTATACATTGTAGAGAAATGTCTATACATTGTAGAGAAATGTTTATACATTGGAGAGAAATGTTTATACATTGTAGAGAACTGTTTGTGCATTGTAGAGAAACGTTTATACCTAAATTGTAGAGAAATTTTATTCTCTGTAGAGAAATGTTTATTCATTGTAGAGAAATGTTTATTCGTCTTAGAGAAATTTTAAAGTTAGAGTTCAGTTAAAGTAACCTAACCTACAATATTAGATCTTCCTCTAAATTTTTGTATCTGCCTGATATACCACGAATATACCATTTATATTATTAATCGTGGACTTGGTCTTGAGAGATTGCATTAGACAAGACTGGAGTTGGAGGGCTGCAATGTGTCAGTGTAAATACTTTCCTACAAACATTATAAGGGCTCATGGTTCGTAAATATAGAACTACAATCGTCTCAGATAAATTAGCTTCGGTATAAATTAAGAAACAATCTTGAAATATATGAAGGCTTATCGGATGCAGACGCTGTTGATGTGTAGAACATTCTGGTTGTGAAACATTTTTCAGAAGTGGTAGTACACGAGAAATCTCCTGCGATCTCTCAAGGCCAAGTGCACGGCAAAATGTTTCAAAGGAAGAGTAAAATTTTCTAAGCAGGCACTTGGGGGCTGCGGTCCTTGACGATAGAATGAGGACGAGGGGTGGGTGGAGGTGCTCGAAGGTCATTTTCAAAAACATCGACCGTTAGACCTCCGCAAACTCATAGAGTCGCCTCATTATTTTGTCACGCATTAATACTGTTTAACGTATACTATAAATAAAAACAAATGTAAATAGGACGTCACGGAAGCGTGCTAATAGGATTGTCTAGGGGTTGGGACGGATAGGCCACGATTTATGAGGGATGACGACAGTGCCTGATGTTTTATAAATGACGAACACACAATTTCTACATTAGAGCCAAGTGCCAGCTTATAAGATTTTACAAGCTGTGAGTATATTAAACCATACTTTAAGAGTTTCAATATAATTAATACAAACTCTCAAGTATAATATAGGTTATATAATGTGTGTTGTTTGACCTTCAATGACCTTCTAAGAGAAATCTAATATAAACGTGAGTATTTACGTATCACGCGATGAGATAAGGATTTGTGGTAATAAAACGCAAGAACAAAGCGCTCGTAAAGTTGCAAGGTTGAAATTAAAAGATTTTAACTCTTTTTAATAATTTTGTTCAACTGTAACTATTTTAAAATAAACTTTATCAGCTGTAAAGTTTTACTTTTACTCATTGTTTCGGAGTCTCCTTAAGTAGGGACAACAATAATGCTGGATATTGTAGGTTTTTGAGAAATGAATATAATTAAATATAGGAGTAGACATAACGTTTAAACAAGGTATATAATTTGTTATAAAACTTATAAAAGACTTTAACGACCTTAGTCAAAGAAAGTCATCTTCTATGACAAACTCTAAAATGTTTACATTTATGTAAAGAGGAAAAAAGGTAAAATGTTTGCTATGAAATTAAAGAAAGTAGTTTTAAGCTCTCCCATGGCATCATTAGTTGAGGAAGGCGTGAGGCTGATGTGAAGGCAGTTTTAATACTGTATGATTCATAAAACAATTGTATAGTCGAATTTTAACTATAAGTAATATATTGAACATAAAAACACAATAAATACGCGTTTCATCAAGATCATCCTCAGTGAAAGTCACTAAGTTTTGCTAACTTTATATAAATCGTATGTGAGACAACATTTCGCAAAACACACACCACACACACACACACACACACACACACACACACACACACACACACACACACACACACACACACACACACACACACACACACACACACCCACCAGAGCTTAGTTGGAATTTGTAGTTATATCCGATGAGAATAACCTTGTCAACAAAAGGCCATTTAATTTACAAATTATATTTTGAAATTAATGATATAACATCTATCTTACCATTAGGAATAATGGTATACATTTGAGTCTTCTCTTCTATTTTTCTTAACATTAAAACATTGTTCTTTGTTGAAGCTTTGTGGAATGATTCCATTTTAAAAATTTTAACTGCACTCTTTCACTATCAAAATCTATTCTGTATTCCAGAACAAACCTTACAAATCTACATAAGATATATATATATATATATATATATATATATATATATATATATATATATGTATATATACTGTATATATTATGCATACACAATTAAATGACACTTTTATAAACAAGAATGTTTATTTTATTTTTCTTCATACATTGAAGCTTTTCGCTGATTTCCAGTATCAGCTTTTATCAAAATTTTCAAAGTACCTTAGAGTCCAGATGTAGTCATAGAACTTTAAGATACTTTGAAAATTTTGATGAAGCTGATACTGCCAATCAGCGAAATGCTTCAATGTATGAAGAAAAATAAAATAAAAAATCTTGTTTATGAAAGTGTCATTTAATTGTGTAGGCTATACATAAAATAAGAAAAAAATTCATACAAGTATTACAATATATATATTGTGGCACTCGGGGAATTGCCGACAAAAGTGAAAACGTTTATAGTCAGGTCTACAGATAATTTGAATTGAGAAAAACATATAATTTTGCGTAATAAAACATTACCTCAACATTTGTTATCATACGCTTCGAAAAATATTTTCTTTTCAATAATTTCTATCGAGACTTATCAAGATTAAAAAATAAATTATTATATTTGTTAACCTATGAAAACTTATTGATAATAACCCTTTTCTTTAATAATCTGCAATAAATAATATAGTAAACGTAACCTACATCTAAACAGCTGTTCTACAACATAACTTACAACAAAAAATCAGCTGTTGCATGAAATCATATGTTATCATTTAATTCACTTTGAAGCGACTCATAGCGTAACCTGACGGAAATTATACTGACCCGAAATTGTATGTTTATGTCCATCCGATAAGTTTTGTCGTCGTTACAGGTATTTTCACTTAAAAAATGTAGAGCTAGTAACTCAAGCTGAGGATAGTAGCAAATGTCTGCCATCGGTATAGGTGTTCTCATATTCTCAGTGAATAGATTTTCTCTCGAGGCAACTCTTTGACGCGTTAATATCGAAGCAATATGACCTATTTTATCGAGCACCAAACAAGTGGCAATAAAAGCTGAACAGAGTAATAGTTGGATGTAAGGTTTCGTCTCAGATGCATACATATTATTTGTGTTGCAGTTATTCAGTTTTATAGAGGCTTCGATGCAATCCTTTATACCTCATAAACACTATAAATTACCACCCCTAAGGTAATTGGCACAATATCTCGTATTTCTCGCGCTTTATCTACCCTTAATACTCAGTCTCGTATATATTCAGGGTAATCTAGCTTTTCCTTATATATTGCGAGACTGTATATATAGGAAGATTTTCTGGAGCTGTGGGGAGAAGAGTTACGGATATAAACAAGAGTCTTCCATTATCAGATGTCGTTTTAAAACAGCTGATGCGTATCTCGGTGAAGTATGTGCTAAACTCGGGAAATGTTTTTGTTTTGGGAAAGTGCAGCTGGTATTTGAGCCAAAACATAAAGCACCGACTCCTTCCATCTAC
>JBAIZL010000010.1:48306972-48371972 GCA_036971475.1 Prosapia bicincta
GCAATTCTAGGTGTCAAAATAGCATACATTATCTAGAGATAAACATGTTCAAAGTTCCCCCGGGGGATTCCTACCTCACCTCTCGGGTCGTTTCCCTCCCAATACATCGTCCTAGGTTCGCCCCTGGGTTAGGCCATGTATACAAGGCCAATAAAGTTAAAATTAGGCAATTTCCAACACTTTCGTATTATATTGATTGCAAGAGTCTATTTTTAAAATAATGTTTTATGGTTTGTAAAAAAAAATAATTTGTCTAGTGAGAAATCGCAGAATGTGTGAACTTTGTTGGATCGGTTGACTTGGATACGAAACTTGAACTCGCGAAAACTTGACATTTTGTCTGAGAGACGTTAATATTTAAAATTTTTTAAAATCAGTGATAAAGTCTTTATTTTATATTTTGGAAATAACAGCTGTCGTTGATTAAATCTTAAGTGATTTTTCTTATTAAAATAAAAACGCAAGTAACAATTTAAATGCCCCTCCAAGGCCAAGTCGTTGTCTCAGCCGCTCTAGTAAAATTTGATCCTGTCTAAATTAACACTCGATGTACAGGGACACATTTCACAAACTCAAACATTACTTGACTCCGGAATTTGACTTATGAAATTTGAATTTAGGGTTCAGGCGTTTTTAGCCTAGGAGTCAGCAATTTCATTGAATTACAGGTTCACATGTAATTTGTATGTTACAAATGTATATTGTGTTAGGTGGAAACATGTATTAAACGTTTTGAAACACTAAACCTTATATATATATATATATATATATATATATATATATATATATATATACACACACACAATTATTTAACTTCAGAGCACTGTTATCTTGTATTCACTTATCACATACACTTTAATTTACTAAAACAAGAATCTTACTCGGTCCACATTGCGAGACGACTTTCGGGAATTTATTTAAGTTTCCTCCTTTTCGAGCATCTTCTGAGACTGTCTTCTGACTCAAAAATGTGTTCGAAAATGAAGACACGTAATTAAATTTCTCGAAACTCGACTCGCATATATAAAAAGTAAAATTCGTGTTTAAGTGATATAGTATATATATAAACACACACACACACATATATATATATATTTATACACACATATGTGTGTATATATATATATATATATATATATATATATATATATATATATATATATATATAATAAGTAAATTAAAAATATTTCAAAAACAAGAATACTTTTAATGAATATATTTATTCAAAGCTTTTCGCCGATAAAATAGTACCAGCATCTTCAGGAAAAAATTATCTAATAAAATCTAATAAAATTTTATTAGATAATTTTTTCCTGAAGATGCTGGTACTATTTTATCGGAGAAAAGCTTTGAATAAATATATTCATTAAAAGTATTCTTGTTTTTGAAATATTTTAAATTTATTAACTATATTACAAGAAAACGTATCACCATATTTAATATATATTATATATATATATATATATATATATATATATATATATATGTATATATATATATATATATATATATATATATATATATATATATATATATATATATATATATATATTAAATATGGTGATATGTTTTCTTGTAATATAGTTAATAAATTTAAAATATTTCAAAAACAAGAATATTCATTAAATGTATTCTTGTTTTCGAAATATTTTTATTTATTAAATATATATATATATATATATATATATATATATATATATATATAATTATTAAATTGAAATGTTTCAAAAACAAGAATACTTTAATGCATATATTTATTCAAAGATTTTCGCCGATAAAACAGTATCAGCATCTTCAGTAAAATAATTATCTAACAAAATATGTTTACAAAAATTAAATCATATGTACTATAAACAACCATATGATTATAAGTATTGCACTTTATGTAATTTTTTCTATAACATCAATGACCTTATAAATAGTTTGGTGCCTTGATGTCACTTGAATTTGTTCATCAATTAATTTGTCTTTAACTTTATGCTTATAAATGTCCAATGTTTCACATATATTCATCTTCAATCCTTTATTTAATTCCTTTATTAATTTCACATTTTCTATTTGATGAAATTCGGTTCCATTAATAATACAATGAGTAGTTAAATTTGATTTGTATATGTTTGGTTTGATATAAGCGTTTAAATGTTCTTTGTATCTTTCCTTTAATTTCTTTTTTGTTTGTCCTACATATAATTTATTACAAGCTTGACATTTTATATTATATACACCATTTAATTCGTGCATATTATTTTCATTATTGTTATTGTTTATTAAATTTTTAATTTTATTATCAGTTTTGTATCTAATTTGTAAATTTGTTTCTTTAAATTATCTTGTAATTTTGTTTATTTCGTTACCAGTGAATGTAAAAGTTGTCCAAATTTTTTCTCTCTTATTATGTGCAAAGTTATTTTCGATTTTCTATATATACATATAATATCTTTACACGATGCTGTCACTATTAAACAGCGATAAAATACTTGATAGAAAATATAAACCGTCAGGATGTCTTTGTAATCCATTAAGAGACGGTAGGGTTTGACTTATAGCGTCAATAGGCATTTCAGTTTGAAAATGTGTGCTAAAATTGTGTCGCCCCAGACCCATTGCAATAAACAACGGATTGCAAAACTGAGTAAACAAAGTTTGCATTGAAAATGTCGTAAAAACAGGGCAAAACGTATCGTGAAAGACCTGTGTACGAGAACACGAGCAGAGGGAAAATTAAAATAAAATACGATTCCTACAGAATATTGGGCGAATATAAATAAAATGTTTTTAGGTCACACTCGATAAATTTGACGCAGTCAGATTGAATTTCATGTGACAAATTTGTCATGTAAATCAATATCGTTCGGTAGACGGATTCGTGTCAAATTTACGGGCAAGAAATATTTTTTTACACTCAACGAAAATTTAATTTACAAAATTTTAGTTTATTGAATTTAAATTTAATAGGGTTTATTTGGAGTGTAAACGTCTACATGGTAATCAGGCAATATTCGTTTGGAAATAAAAATATTGCAAGATTCTGTCACGTTACACAAGTAGACATTGTGTTATCATGTCATACAACATGTGGTTTTATATAACAGCAGTGTCCTCTTCATTTAAAGATTATTTAAGGTAATAATTTTTAAATTAAATTTTATATTAATTCACTTATGTTTTACCCTCAGGTAAATTAACTGAGGATATGTTTTACCCTTAGACATATTAACTGGCGATGTTTTACCCACAGTTAAATTAACTTTGGATATGTTTTACCCTCAGGCAAATTAACTGAGGATATGTTTTACCTTTAGACAAATTAACTGACGATGTTTTATCCACAGTTAAATTAACTGAGCATATGTTTTACCCTCAGTTGAATTTTTCTGAGGTTATGTTTTACCCCAGTTAATTTAACTGAGGGTATGTTTTACCCACAATTAAATAAACTGAGGATATGTTTTACCTACAGTTAAATTACTGAGGATAAGTTTTACCATCAGATAAATTAATTGAGGATATGTTTTACCCTCAGTTGAATTTTTCTGAAGATATGCTTTACCCCCAGTTAATTTAACTGAGGATATGTTTTACCCCCAGTAAATGTAACTGAGGATATGTATAACCCACAATTAAATTAACTCTGGATATGTTTTATCCACAGTTAAATTAACTCTGGATATGTTTCACCCACAATTAAAGTAACTGATGATATGATTTACCCTCAGTTAAATTGACTGGGGATATGTTTTACCCACAATTGAATTAACTGAGGATATGTTATACCCAAAAATTAATTAACTGAGCATATGTTTTACCCTCAGTTGAATTATCTGAATGTATGCTTTACCCATAATTAATTTAACTGAGGATATGTTTTACTTTCAGACAAATTAACTGGCGATGTTTTACCCACAGTTAATTTAACGGAGCATATGTTTTACCCTCAGTTAAATTTTCTGGGATATGTTTTACCCCCAGTTAATATAACTAAGAATATGTTTTACCCCCAGTTGATGTAACTGAGGATATGTCTTACCCACAACTATATTAACTGAGGATATGTTTTACACACAGTTAAATTAACTGAGGATATGTTTTACCCGCAGGTAAATTGACTGGGGATATGTTTTACCCTCAGTTAAATTAACTGACGATGTTTTACCCACAGTTAAATTTAACATATGATATTATACTACAGCTGTTATCCTCTGCATTTAGAGGTTATTTTGATGGAATCGTTGTTGAATTAAATTTTATAGTAGTCCAGCAATAATTGTATCCATACTTTAATTAAATGATGACGTATGATACCATGAACCAGCTAGCTTTATAAGATTACTTACCTTCAGACTGTCTACTAATAAAGTAAAATGAATACAATTTATGTGAAATTCATTTTCATTTCTATATGTTTGAGTACAGTTTTCTGCCTAACGTTTCATTATTCTCCTCTGTTGACGCGTTTTGTAGTAACTCCTACTGTTCGTACTGTTCTATTTGGGCGAACTGTACGACATACACAATTTATGTGATTTATTTTTAAATTAAATAAAACTAATTTATTACATTAATTCGATAATAAATCCGTTGTGTAAAGGGATCTACTTGATGAACTCTTGAGTTGAATTTAATAATTTTATGCTATGAACTATATATTAATAAATGTTACGTTTTTTATTGCACGTTATTCAATATGTAGTTATAATAGCAATTATAATATAAAAATACTAATAAATATACAAGGAGAAATTAACTACTGAAGCTTTGCGTAACGTTATGCTATGTTCTCGTTGACTTCTTTGTGAGTTACTCAACTTGCCTTGAAGTTAACACATGGGTCGAGAGTGACTAACGCACACCTATTATTGCTTCTTGTCTGTTTAACCATTGATTTAATCTCCGGACGTCTAGTAGTTCTAAAATGTTTAATTCTGTTTCTTTGATGTTTGTCTCACAAACGTGATGAAATCAGTAAATTTAAACATTTGAAAAGAATATAAAAGCGGCTCGTTTTCGCAATCCTTTAAATTTCACTCTCAATTATTTTATACGTCACCTGCGTGTCAAGCTTATAGTTTCTGCTTTAGCTAAGTGGGGCGTTGAGTATTTTTACAGTTTATGTTTTCGTATTTTTGTAGTTGAAAAACCTTTTAATATAAATACTAAAAGTTTTGTTTTATTAACAATTAATATAAACACACATTTTTAAAGTCAATTCCTTCTTACGTGAAGAAATACAATTTTTATTTTAGTTACTTGTTATAAAATAATTTAAAATATTATAAATAAAGTAACATAACCTACGCGTTAAAACAGCTGTTCCGACAGATAACGTATAATATGAAATCAACGGTTTTATGAAATCATATGTTATTATATATTTTAAGCCTAATGGTACGAAATATCAATGATACATTCCTTGCCTCTATGTGAAACGTTTTTCTCCTGTATAAAACTAAAATTAACTATTGATTTAATATTTATAAAAAACACCCTACAAGTGTCATCCCCTACAGTGAATTTGAACTTAAATGGATGAAATAAAAAGTATTTCATTAACGATTGAACATTGAACATTTGAACAAGTTATACATACTGGTACACACACACACACACACACACACACACACACACACACACACACACACACACACACACACACACACACACACACACACACACACACACACACACACACACACACACACACACACACACACACGCACGCACGCACGCACGCACGCACGCATGCACGCACACACACACACACACACATATATATATATATATATATGTATATATAAATATATATATATATATATATATATATAATATATATATATATATATATATATATATATATATATATATATATATATATATATATATATATATATATATATATATATATATATATATATATATATATATATTAAAACAACACAGGTTATTCAAATACAAGAATATTTATTAATTTATATCCATTATAAAAATATGATATTTATTATACATATATAAATAATATCATTAAAATTAATATCTGCAATCGACTCCAATTATTTATAAACATATTTTTCACTGCTATTTATTTACTTATCGAGTGAGTAATTTACTCAATAGTTACTAAAGGTATTTTTCAAATAGTAAATATGTATATTTTTCAAATATATAAAGCACATGAAATCACATAGTGCACATAGTGCTTTAATCACAACGCAAATAAAGATTAAAAAAATTGTTGTCTTTCTAAGTATGGGATTTAATTTGTGCGAACGAGAAAATATTTAATCTATATTCAGTCAAAGCTCGCGGATACAAAGTTGTTGATTTTAATAACTTACAGTGCTTGTAAAGAGGCAATCGATTCTAAGCAAAATCGATTGTTTCCGGGCAGATTCAATTATGTTTGTCATAAATTTACTACATTTATCCGTATTAACTCTCTCAGCGATGTTGCTCCATGTCTATAAAAAAGCAATAAGATTCACTGTTCGCTATAAATTTTTGTAGTCACCTATTACAATATCTGTACACAACCCCTTCGCTCATAGTCCGACATTATATAGCGGTGAAGCTTCAACTTTATATCCCCCATATTGTACGTTGGCTATATTGTGATACTTATAGAGTTTTTTACGTAAATATCGACTCAAATATTTCGCTCGGTATTTTGAGTTTCTTCTTCTGAAAGAAAATAATAAACCTAAATAACCGTTCATAAGTATTTTAAAGTTTAACTGTTGTATAAAGATTTACGTTTATTTATGCACTCGAATTAAATAATTGATACTCGATAGTAAGACTGATAATCGAGTAGTAAGTAGAAACGTAGGTAGCGCATCAAACTCTCTACGTGACGTCAGTAGATACGTAAAGGAACGCCATCTGTTATATTACACATTACCTCCGAAACTTAACGTTTTTTGTAACTAATTTCATGCAACCGAATACTTTGTAAGTATACTTTAATATGGCCGTATAATATAGTTGTAAAATATATAATGATTCCTGGAAAACCTCTTGATAACCTATTGGTTATCGAGCAAAGCTATTCAGTTTAATAGTGTAACGTTTCGGCAACTAATTCGTGGTCCATATCAACCTGAAAACAGTAATTTATCGGTTTTAATTACACATATAAAATACTATTACACTCATTGCAATAATTAAAAACTTTATAGCTCATATAAAATTAGTTAAAAATTAATGCAAATAACACACCAAAGTAGTGATAGCTATAAGGTCATCTGAAAAATTATAAATATAACAACACTGAGAGAACAACAATATTTAAATATGAAACTTACACTAAAATAACAAAATAAAACAAAACAAACAACAAACAGACCCACCATAAATATTAACACTGAATAAACACCATTAATAAAAACACTAAATAATTTTGGAATGTTTTAAACTTATACAAAAATGGCTTATAAGTACTACATAACTATTCGAAATATTTTTTAATATTGATACCATTGTTTTGTACGTTAATATGGACAACTTGAAGACGCTGGTTCTGTTTTATTGGCGAAAAGCTTTGATTAATATATGTATTAAAACTATTCTTGTTTTCGAAATATTTTTAATTTATTAATTATATATATATATATATATATATATATATATATATATATATATATATATATAAATTTCACAATATGTATTCTTGTGTATTAATAAAGAACTAAGTCAAAATACAAATACAAGAATTATAATTGAATTTACAACTCAAAGCTTTTCGTTGGCTAACAGTACCAACATCATCAAGAGTATTAAACAATTAAAATTTTAATTGTTTAATATTCCTGATGATGTTGGTACTGTTAGCCAACGAAAAGCTTTGAATTGTAAATTCAATTATAATTCTTGTATTTGTATTTTGACTTAGTTCTATATATATATATATATATATATATATATATATATACAGTATATATATATATATATATATATATATATATATATATATATATATATATGTAATGCTATATTTTATTATTTTTACTTATAATCATACCTAATAATTTGCATCTCTCTCACAACAACAACGAGAGGTGGAATAGAGAGAGATGCAAATTATTAGGTATGATTATAAGTAAAAATATATATATATATATATATATATATATATATATATATATATATATATATGTAATGCTTATATTTTATTATTTTTACTTATAATCATACCTAATAATTTGCTGTAATAATTACATAATATAGTAATATTATTTTTAACTATACATTCTTTCATTCTCTTATATATGTATATATATGATAATAATAATAATTAAATTTTTATTAAGTATTTATTTAATAAGTTCTTACCGGATAATATTTATTTTTAAATTTTGTTTTTAATCGAAAAACTAATAAAATGAAGATTATTTCAACTATCAAGCGAAGTCAAATAATAAGTTTTGATTTTAAAATTTGACATTTTTACGACACGTATAATTTCAATAAAATATGTTTTTATATAAATTTTGCATTGACTCGATACCTTTTTTTATAATTAAAGATATTTTTTTAACCTATGGCCAATAATAAATGTTATATTGGATACATCCACTTCACATCTTATTTATAACTTGTAAAGATAATTGTTACTTTTTTGTAAATAAATAAAAATGTCCAGTCTTATAAATTACCCCTATTTACCACCCTAACAATGAAATGTATTTTCTAAGCTCTAAACAACCCTCCTGTTTTGTTATCGCGCCGTACAATCACCATATGTTTAAACTAAGCATAAATCGGAAAGGTTATTTTGAACGCGAAACATGAAAAAGTTTGTCCTAGTCACGGATTGTAACAAAGTTTTCTGTTGGTCGCCGTGAGGCAGGTTCTACGCGTGCGTGCTTCCCATGCACTCGCTGCCAAGACGAGGCGCAGACTTTGTCTTCAGTCGGTAGGATGCAGTTCCACGGGGGAATCAGGCCTTCCACTATACGGCTCTTCTTCCTCATTGCCTTCTACATACTGTTCCTCGTCGTGGGCGCTGCCATGTTCTCCGCCATAGAAGCACCTGACGAGGCGTCTCGGATACGGGCGCTCAAATCGAAACGGCTGCGCTTCTTGCAGGACAACCTGTGCGTCAAAGGTGAGTCACACGACAAACTTTTACTGTTCTATTGTTGTGTTAGTTTATCATAGTTTATTTGAAAGAATTATTATTTTATTTAGTAAAATATATACAAATGTAAAATTTATAAACGCATATATAAGTTGATAAAAATTGAAATATCTAGAAATATCATTAAACAAAATACTTTCAACTGTAAATATTATTATTATAATGAAATATCTATTTTTCAATTCCTTCTATTATTTCACACTCTTCCTATATATTTATATATCTTGTTCAAATTTTCAATCGTTAATAAAATACTTTTTATTCACCCATTCAAGTTCAAAAATGTTTTTTTAAAGTTGTAGTGGATTACACTTGATGTTAATACAGTTTTTTTAAAATAAAATAATTCAATAATTAAACCCCCCAAAAAAATAGTGAGTTTAGGTTGCATTCGAACTGAATGATTACATGTTTGAAAACCAGCAGTTGAATTTTATCTACTACAAGTTTAAAAAAAGGTATTTAAATTTGAGTGGATGAATAAAAACTATATTAACGATTGAAAATTTGAACAATTTAATATATATATATATATATATATATATATATATATATATATATATATATATATATAAAAGAGTAGGTTTTTGTTTAATTTTAAAAAATATTTTTTGTTTATTTTAAACATTATTTTTACCTAGAAATAGACTACCCAACGTTTTTCTTTAAGGGCAATTTGTATTACTTTACAGATTTAATTACATTTTTAAACCTCTTAAAATTTGTATTGTATGATTCGTTTTTTCATGACGAAAACGCGTCCTTTTTATTATTTTACTGAATTAATTGTTACTTGACTTGAAGGAGTTTCAAGTGTAGGAACGATTTATTTCAAGCAAAAATGTAATTATTTTAAAGACAAATAGAAAATACAAAACAAGAATACCTGTTGTATTCAAAATTATTCTCTCGTATATAATATTCGTCATATTGTATGTATTATAGTTGTATATGTTTAAAATATAGATAATCCATATCACCATTTTTTTAATTGGCGTATAAGTGAAGATGACTAGACAATAATTATTGTTTTATCAGAAATCGAAATAGTAATAAAAATTTTAATCATATTAATATATATTTATATAAATATCATGGGTCTTCTAAAAAGCTCGAAAATAAGAGGACGGTATTAATAGTTCTCGAAAGCCTATTCGCAAATATGTCAAGTAAGATTCTTGTTTAAGTGATGAGTGAATACAAGAAAACATTGTTGCTAACTTGAAAATATATATATAAATATATATATATATATATATATATATATATATATATATATATATATATATTAAATATGGTGATATGATTTCTTGTAATATAGTTAATAAATTAAAAATATTTCAGAAACAAGAATACTTTTAATGAATATATTTATTCAAAGCTTTTCGCCGATAAAATAGTATCAGCATTATCTAATTAGATAATTATTTTCCTGAAGATGCTGATACTATTTTATCGGCGAAAAGCTTGGAATAAATATATTCATTAAAAGTATTCTTGTTTTTGAAATATTTTTAATTTATTAATAAAATATATATATATATATATATATATATATATATATATATATATATATATAAATAAGAAAAAATACAAATACAAGAATATTTTATTGAATGTACGATTCAAAGCTTTTCGTTGGCAAACAGTACCAACATCCTCAGGAATACTGAGTATGATATTCCTGTTGGTACTGTTTGCCAACGACAAGCTTTGAATTGTACATTCAATAAAATATTCTTGTATTTGTATTTTTTCTTATTTCTTTATCAATACACAAGAATACATATTGTAGTATATATATATATATATATATATATATATATATATGTATATATATATATATATATATATATACATATATATATATATATATATATATATATATATATATATATATACGTATATATATATATATATATATATATATATATATATATATATATATGTATTCCTTCACGGATGGAAAATTATGATGAATATTTTAATATCTGGAGTACATCAGTTCATTCTGCAGTGCATAAAACCGCAGTTCCGACGTTTCGCTAGAAACATTTCATCTAGCATTGTCGAAGTGAATTCAACAGTGGAAGTGCAAAACCTATTTCATGCAAATCACTTTCACGAAAATCGCATTCACTCACTCTTAAACTGTTGTTGGGTTCACCCCGTCAATGCTAAACTCTAAATTTGTATTATTTCCACCTACAAATTTACTGATTGGAATCGATAAACACAATAAATGAAATTTGAGGCCCTAAAACCGATTATTGGGGCCGACCGTTTGTCCTTACTGAAGCAGCATCTCTATGCTGAGTAAGCATTGTTAAACCCGAGTCGTAAAATATCATTCACCTCTGAATGGAATCGAACATTTTGCAATAATTTCACGTGTTTAGATAATAACCCAGCTGGACTCAAGTACAAGTTTAGATTTTTTACAGTTTTCATCATAAAATTGCGTATTTTTTCAATAATGACTCTTTTGCGATGTATTTCGTTTTAAAACTTTAATAACATTTTAAGGGCCAAAATTATTTATTTTGACCCCTTTTTACAGAGGAACTAAAAATTAAATAAGTCTAAAACGCCGGTCATCGCCATACAATAGTTGATATAGTTTCTTTCCATGTCTTTAAATGTCTGTTTTAAAAAATAACTAGCCTAAGTCTGAAGGATTTACTATAATTTGTAAATGGTTTGTAACTAAAACTTGTTAGGTTTAAATTCAAATAAGTAATATAAATTAAATCATTTTAAAGCCAATTCCTACTTAGGTCAACAATGACAAATATATTTCAGTTACTTATAAATAAATAATTACAATACATAAAAATAAAGCCACATAACTTATGCGTAAAACAGCTGTTCTACAACATAACCTATAATATAAAATCAGCTGTTTAATGAAATAATATGTTGTCACTTGTTTTAAGCCAAATTGGACGAAATAATTATATTGCATACCTTTACCCTTGTTGAGAAAAGTTTTTCTTCCATATTAAACTAAAATTAATTAATTAAATTAAATTAATGAATTGATATTTGAAAAACTGTATTAACATAAAGGGTCGTCCACTACAGGTTTAAAAATTGTATTTGAACTTGAGTGGATGAATTAAAAATAATTTACTAACGATTGAAAATTTGAACTATATATGTATATATATAACAACATAAGCTATTCAAATACAAGAATATTTATTAGTTTATATTCAAAGCTTTTCGTTGGTAAACTGTACCAACATCATCAGGAATGAAAAATACAGCAATGATGAATTATTGTAATTTTCGTTCCTAATGATGTTGGTACTGTTTACCAACGAAAAGCTTTGAATATAAAGTAATAAATATTCCTGTATTTGAAAAACCTATGTTGTTTCGATTATTAAACAAGAAAACATATTATATATATATATATATATATATATATATATATATCGTGATACGTATTCTTGTGTATTAATAAAGAAAAAAATCAAAATACAAATACAAGAATTATTATTGAATTTACAATTCAAAACCATCATACAGGATGATGTTGGTACTGTTTCCCAACGAAAAGCTTTGAATTGTAAATTCAATAATAATTAATTCTTGTATTTGAATTTTTACTTAATTCTTATATATATATATATATATATATATATATATATATATATATATATGTAAGAGAAGTCTGAACTAATAGAAGAGATTGAAAAAGAAGAGATTGTATGAAAAATATTTTTGTTGTCTGTATTTTGCTTTAATTTATAAAATCTTGTTGGCAAATTCCTACCAAAACGGGACGTTACACTTACGTTGCAGCGTTCTCTACATGGGAGTATTAACATCTGCAATCCGTTATTATTTATATGTTTACACAGGTTTTGCTCCATATCTATAATTAGCTATTACCTAATACAAATGTTAAAGCTGTAACCGACGCAAAATAAATTAATACACATTTTATACATCCGGCCATTTCGTTACAATAAGACCACAACGAACCACTGTTATCATATTGTGGCAAAGCGGTTTATTGGTGACAGTATTTAAAGAAGTTTTATCGCGGCGTACAGTGGGCCATTGACGTTATTAGAAAGTTTCCTTGCTGGATATGCAAGCATTCGGAATTAGTGTGATTTGTTGAAACCTTGGACTAGAAACCCTATAAGCTGACGCGTACAAATGTGCTAACAACGCCTGCGACCAATTATGTAAATATTTCATGCATGCTACTTGCCTAATTATGTCTATTTTTTGCGGTTTTATTTTGTCAAAGGCAAAAATGTTTCTTTATGAAATTTGTCTTGTAATGATTTGTAAGGTCAGGATGCTTTTAACGCAATTCAAGGCAGAAAATGTCTTTACAGAGTGTGTACTTAATTGCATCGTTTCAGCAATACAGGCGTTAAAAACTCAATGATCTTCATTGTAGCAGACTTTGTAATATCCAGACTTTATAATGACTTGACGTTTTGAATGACTAAGTTATCTTTATCACTGAAGATTACCATGGGATTTTTAACCTGTGTGTGGTTGGAATGTGTATTCATTTAGATACATATATATATATTTGTGTATATTTTTCTGCCTTCCATAATAATACAACATTTTCATATGTTGACGCGTTTCGTAAAGACTCCATTTTCAAAACTTAAGTAACACTCGTGTTAATATAAAAATAAATATATATATACATAATAAATACCCAAAAACCTCTTAACCACAAACTTTCTTTTTTTACCCTTATGTACATAAGGGTAAAATAAATAAAGTTTGTGGTTAAGAGGTTTTTGGGTATTTATTATTAAATTTAACCACAGTATATTCCTAATAAATAGTAATATATATATATATTTCTAATAGAAGTGAAGATGATTATATTAAGAAGTTAAGTTAGATAAATTGTAAAGAAAGTGGTTGAGTTGGGTTTCGTTAAAAGAATTCTAGACTTAAAGTATTTGTTTATCATTTATGTTACGGTGACAAGTCAGGACTAACATTACATCGTTCCGTAAATATATATTGAAATATTCTAGCGTTGAAAATCAATATCGCTTGAAAAGTTTTGTCGTTTTTAAAACATTCTTTTATATACTAAAAGTTGGAACGTAATTAAAACTTTTATTAATTATTTTCATTAAATTTAAAGTACCATATAAAACTTTTATTAATTATTTTCATTAAATTTAAAGTACCATATAAAACTTTTATTAATTATTTTCATTAAATTTAAAGTACCATATAAAACTTTTATAAATTATTTTCATTAAATTTAAAGTACCATATAAAACTTTTATTAATTATTTTCATTAAATTTAAAGTACCATATAAAACTTTTATAAATTATTTTCATTAAATTTAAAGTACCATATAAAACTTTTATTAATTATTTTCATTAAATTTAAAGTACCATATAAAACTTTTATAAATTATTTTCATTAAATTTAAAGTACCATATAAAACTTTTATTAATTATTTTCATTAAATTTAAAGTACCATATAAAACTTTTATAAATTATTTTTATTAAATTTAAAGTACCATATAAAACATTTTTTTTGTATAAACAATTTTCTTTTCTTTTAATATTCCTGTCAAAGACTGTTTAATGAATAAAATGTTAGTCTGTTGAATTAAAATAAATTTTTAAATCTTTTAATAATATATTCACTAAAAATAAATATATAGCACTGTTCAGTATATACTGTAAAAACGTAGATTGAATGCAAGTCCTCAGTTAAAAAAAAAACATTACAACTATGTAACCACAAAGAAATTTATATATTTATTAATGTTTCTAACATCTTAAAATATATAAATTGTAGAAGTTTAGAAACGAAACTTTGCAAGGCAAAAATTAAACAGTTTATTATAATTAATTATAAGTTAATTTGAATTCTTTCTATTAGTTCACACTATACTTATAAATATCTTTTAACATTTTCAATCGTTAATAAAATACTTTTTATTCATTTACTCTAGTTTAATTTTACTTTTGAAGACTTGTAATGGATAACACTTGATGTTAATATTGGTTTTTCATATATTAACTCATAAAATAAATTTAATGAAATAATTTCAGTTTTATATGGGAGAAAACCTTTTCACAAGGGCAAGGTATGGGATATAGTTATTTAGTACCGTTTGGCTTTGTGTGTGTGCGCCGCGCGTGTGCGTTTGTGTGAATTTATGATGAATAGTTGATATTCGTTCATTCTGAAGAATCTCGCCTAGTATTGACGAAGAATATATAACAATATTTAAAGTGCGACTGAAGAAATTTTTTTTTGACCTGGGCCCTCAAAAACCGGTCCAGCCCTCATGAGAGCCATCCTCTAGCAGGCCTCTAGCAGGCATGGAAAATAATGGAGACAGTGAAACGAAATTTCCGCTAAGTGTGTTAGAACCGGTAAGACCGGGATGAAAAATCCTGTCAAGGGGGAAATCCTGGCTTGAAAATCCAGCGATAGACCATGCAGGAAGCCTGGAGGCCAGGTTTGTACTTAAGGATAATGTTTTTATTCTTTATACAAACGAAGTTTTCATGAGACCTCGGTTTGTCGTGACGTACAATAAAGCGCTATGCAAGTGGCCAGTAGATATTCCCATTGAATTATTTCCTGTCGAAATCTTGTTGCTGTTCATGACGAGCTGCTTGTTAATTCTTATTACACTTTTGCTATTACTTGCGACCAGACGTTTTGTTAATTAAAGGTTGTTAAATTGTTAACTTACACTTGGAGTAAACATTTTCGTATTACGACTTCTTCAGTCTCGTATTTTTGCCGCTAGGATTGCTGCAATACACTTCTTTGGTACCATTTTTTGAAAGTTAGAAGTGATGTGATAAAGAGTATGTGTGATCTGTGCCGTGTTTGTTCATTTAGGATGACATTTTTATGTGTGTTGCTATATTTGTATATATCATGTGGTCCTAGTGTGTTTAATTTATGGCCTTTGTTGCATGCGTGGAGGATGCTTATGTTATTTTCCATACTATTGCATGAGTGTTTAGTGTCCATGAGGTCAATAAAGGCAAGTTTTAACATAATGGATATCCATTAGTAAATGAATTTTTTACGTTTAACGCAAACCAATAAACTTATGAGTAATTGTTAATATAGAATTTAACTCCACCAGCCCATCAATATTATTTTTGTAGTTATAAATTCAATGAGAGAACAAAAAATGGTATAAAAATATTGCGGAGGTGGAAAATATCATAATAACAGGTTATAATTAAATTACTGTAAGGTTTGGAGATGGGGTGGCGATAGGTATTTGCTAAACAGTAAAAGTGTTAATGCGAGACGGTCGACTTTGTATTTAATTAAAACTCATTAAAACTTGGGCGAAGCTAGAAGACTTTCGCCCCCTGTTTAGCCTCGCTTTTAATGAAACACATAATGTTTAGGGAGTTGACTTGTTTATCTAAATTGTACGATCGTACGTAACAAACTAGTATTCCTCCAATACTGCAAACATTTATGTGTCCTTGTGTGACTGTGTATCGTGGTGAAAACCTTTGCGAGAGGGGGATGAGAGGCAAATAAGAATTCAGAAGGAACGTCTCCTTGTCACATACAAATGGGCGAACTAAAGTTAGAGAAGTGGGTCTCGCCTTTATTGACTTCCATTTATTATCAAATCTCGAGAAACGTTCTACTTCTGAAAATTACATTTTGCTTTGAAATATTATGTAATTATTCTCCGCGCACTGTTATGTTCTAGTTGTGGAAATAACATTTTAAAAATAACTGGTTATTTGGTAGGTTTATCCTGAAAATATTTTTGAATACATTGAAAATTTGTTTTTCCAGTAAAACCGAATTCGTACCTTTTAGAGGGTATATGTTGCTATTGTGATCAGCTTTTTCTAAGACCCACGATACCATTTAAAAACCGGTTTTTATGATACAAAGTCATTTGAATATGAGCCGTAGCATTGTTACAGAGTTTATGTTAAACTTATATATTGCCTTTTCTGATGAATATATAATACTATAGAATACTTGTGCTTCAAATGGGGGAATGTACTGGACTCTTAAATCGTGGTTTTTACACAGTAGACGTAATAATTTACTCATAAATAAAATTAATTACACTTGAATCATTCCTACTCTACAAAATCTACATTATACTTGAAACACGCTTTTACTATATAATCTTCATCATACTTTAATCACGTGTTTTCTACAGAATTTAAGTTGTACTTTTATTATGCTTTTCTACAGAATTTAAGTTATATTTGTAACACACATTTTCTACCGAATCTACATTATACTTTAATCACGAATTGTCTACATACTTTAATATATACTTGAATCATCCCTTTTCTACAGAACTTACGTTATTCTTGAAACGTGTTTTTCTACAGAATTTAAGTTTTACTTGTATCATACCTTTTCTACAAATTAAGTCCTGTAGAATTTCATGTTATATTTGAAATACACATTTTTTTAGCGAATCTACATTATACTCCAGTCTCGACTTTTCCTCGTAATTTTTTATACTTGAATCATGCTTTTTTTTTACCCAACCTACATTATACTTTAATATTCCCTTTTCTACAGAATTAAGGTTATACTTCATTTGCTTTTTCTACAGAATCTACGTTCCATTAAAAAGTGCTTTTCTAAGACACTTATGGTATATTTAGAAATTGTTTTTCTACAGAATCTACATAACCCTTGGAATACGCCTTTGGGAACTCGGTTAGATTTACCACGTCTACGTCAATGTAATAGACATTTAAAACGTTATGACTGAAATATTGTTCTCTATGAATACACGATGACATTGAAAGTAACATTTTTATAATGAAAAATTAAATCAGGCTTTAGAAGTGCCTATGTTTGATAATATTTGTTAAATCTACTTGAAATCTACAAAAAGTATGTAGAACTAAAGTTTTGCAAGACGATTAGTTATTGTAGCCATTACGAATGTATATATAGTGGAGAGAAAATCCAATATGCATGTGCATAGAACTTGTGGTTCCAGTTTCTTGGCCAAAAACAAACCTTGAAGTGTTTAAGTAAATGTGTTTATCGTCCTAATCAAGTTAGTAATAATACAAATGAAATTAAAAGCCAATACAATTAATTTTATAGTAGTTTCACAAAATTCTTTATTTATATAGGAGCTGAAGAAATCGTACAGTAGGGTTAGTTAATTAAATTGTTAACGTTATGTACGTATTGGTTTTAAAAAAGAATGGGTAAATAATAATTAAATAAAACAAAAGACATAAACAAAACTCACAAATAAATCATTTATTACTCATACGCGTTTCAATAGCAGTCATCATTATCAGTGAGTGTTAATACTACAAACTTTTCAACTTAAAATTGAGTTACAACTAATTTTTAAAAATACTTAACTAAGTGAATACGTAATTGCTTACTTGCCGACGCAAAACATTCGTTCCTTTTACGAAGCTAACCCTCTCTTCGTGGGTTAGCTTCTTAAAAGGAACGAATGTTTTGAAACGTGTCAGCAAATAAGCAATTACGTATTCACTTAGTTAAGTATTTTTAAAAATTAGTTTAATCAGTGAATTCAAGATTAATCAAGCAACTTGAGTTATAAGTTAGAGGTTGTATTAACATCACTCACCGATGATGGTGACTTTGTCACTGAAACGCGTATGAGTTAATAAATGATTAATTTGTGTATTTTGTGTACGTCGTTTATTTGTTTTAACATAACCTCACAAGTTAAGCTCAAAGAATATTTGTATTTTAATGGTTAAATATTTTACAATATGGTTCCCCTACGGACGTATCGGTTCTTATATTGGTATTGATATTTATATTGGTATTTATATTGCATGGTAGTGTATCAAGAGAACGCCATTACGAGTTAAGCGCGTACATTTCTTGTTACTCTATTATTGCAGTAATAATATTCTTAGAGTAACTGGAAACAGTTTGACTCCTACATAGCTAATTTGAAGTTTCTCAGAGGTTCTGTAACGACCAAATCGACAAATATACAGTTTTATTGCGTGAAGGCAATGCCCGGGAAAATCACCGCTATTTGCACCAAAGGCTAGAGGTTACGATGTATTGATATTAGGTGGGCTGTCGGATGTTTGTCCATCACAGAAGGTCAGAGTACTCATTGACGGAACGGTTATTCGATAATACATATCAGTCCCGTCTTCATTTAATATCAGATCCGTCTTCGTAGGAAGTCAACAACTCGGTTCAACATTTTTTTTATTGATTTAATTATTAGAAATAATTATGTAATAGTAGGTTTATATTAAGTTACAACACCGGAAAGAAAGTTTGCTGGACGAAAGCGATGAATTTATCGTGTGAGTACAGCAAACGCTTTTCTGGAACAGCTAACGAACGATATTTTTCATCATACTACTCTAAAAACTAAAAGTTACGTTAAAATTATATACTTTACTTAAGGAAACTGCTTTCCATTTCGATTAGTAGTGTTTTCAATTTTTGGACCATGAATTTTTAAAGTTTGTATGAAATAAAATTTGATAATTCTTTATTTTTTTCCAATCCCTTCTATTAGTTTACATTCTCCCTATATATATATATATATTATAGTAAATATGGTGATATGTTTTCTTGTATATATAGTTAATGAATTAAAAATATTTCAAAAACAAGAATACTTTTAATGAATATATTTATTTAAGAATAAATAAATTCATTAAAAGTATTCTTGTTTTTGAAATATGTTTAATTCATTATATATATATATATATATATATATATATATATATATATATATATATATATATATATTTGTAGTTATGCAACACTGTTTTCAACACTTATCACTTTCAACTATTCACTATTCACTTTAAAAAGGTCTCAAAATGACAATCTGGGAACAACTAAAAATTTATAAAAATAAAAATAATATCATTAACAAACAAATACAAATAAAATCAAAAAACGATAAATTATTCAATCTAATATACAATATTAACCCCAAAACAAACTTTAAAAACTCGCACAGTGCAGTGAATCTAAAAATAGAACATAACGGTACACCAAGGTCAACGAAAAATCCACTCAGTTCGCAGTCTACAACAACCCTGTTCAGTATGCCTGAGGATGACGGCACGACCAGCCATTGAAAGTTAGCTCGCATAAATACCAAGAAAGTGATATATATATATATATATATATATATATATATATATTGTTTCAATTTTCAACTGTATATAAAATACTTATTATTCATCAACTGAAGTTCAAATACTTTTCTATAAGCTTTTAGTAGACGTCAATTGATGTTAATACAGTTTTTTTAAAATAATAATAAATTAATTGAAATAAAAAAAAATCAAAATATAATTTCCTTTTTAATTTTGCAACCTAATATTGTGATTCTGTCATGTATATACTTATTTGTATTTAATTATAAAAAGTAACTAAAATAAAATTTGTCTTTGTTGACTTTACATGTAATATGGAGCAAACAGTTTTCACTGTGACATAACATTTATTCCTTTACTTCGAGTCACTACTATTGCGGTTATATCTTTATTTTGTTGTAAACAATGACACATAAAATCAGCTGGAATCCGGTAATAATCCATTACATTATAGGAAATTACTGTTACTGTTTAGAAATTCCACAATCAGCTGTTAAACTGAAAAATTATTTTTCATCATACTATTACAAATACAACTTCTCAAGTAGGATTGTAGTTCGGCAAATATTTTAATGCAGAATCCTAAACAGAAACCTTTCATCGCGTGCTACTATAATGTAATGTATAATTACCAGTCTCAGTTGATTTTAAGTTGCAATGCTTATAATAAAACAAACATTATATAAAAAAAATATTCCAAAAAAATTAATATACATAATAAAGATTCTGAAGTTATTTCCTAATTGGGACAACGAGGAAATAATTGATTAAATAATTACAATTAATATAAATGAAGTAACATAACCTATGCGTTAAAACAGCTGTTCCACCACATAACTTATATCATAAAATCAGATGTTTTATGAAATTATACATGTTATAAATTACTTTAAGCCAAATAAGCCTTAGTAACTATATTGCATAACTTGCCCCTTTTGTGAGAAGTTTTTCTCCCATGTAAAACTAAGATTAATTAATTTAATTTAATTAATGAATTAATATTTGAAAAACTGTATTAACATCAAATGCCATCCACTACAAGTTTTACAAATTCTAATTGTACTCAAGTGGAGGAATAAAAAGTGTTTTAACGATTGAAAATTTGTACAAGAGGGAGAGTGTTAACTGACAGAAGGGATTGAATACGCAATTTTATAACCTCAGTAGCCGGGGTTCTTATCGCTAGGTTTTGGAGGTTGAATAAACAAGTAGATTTTGACGAAAAATAGCATGTGGAGTCTGAAAAAAAGATATAATAATAAAATTCAAGGAGGTTTTTTTAATAGTTATTGCCAGAGACAAGAAAAAGAAATAGGTAAAAAAAAGGAATACGTGCTGGCTGTGAAGGGTGTAAGTACAATTCCAAACACACTCCAGGTGACTAAAGGCATAAATATGTTACAGTAACCATTGTGCGTTTCATCCTAAATTTAACACAAATAAAGGTATAGTGGCAAAATTTAGTTTAATAAAATACTCATATTTAAAAAATAGAAAACAGTACCTATAGAATACGTTTGAATTTAAATTGTTGTTAACTCGTGTAAAATGTAATTATTAGTATCTTTTAGGTTTTTTGAAAGTAGAATGATTAAACGTAACCAGTCCAGAAAAGCGTTTCCCGTACTCACACAATAATCTTAACGGGTTTGTCAAAAGTAAATCTACTTTTCGGACTAACCGGTTTTCGAAAGTAAATGTGTTACTTGCCTACCTACATTCTAAACCAAAGGTAACTAAACACTTTGGTACCATGTCCTTTCTTCTTGAAATGAAAGCCGCCCACGCCTTTCCTCCAATTCGTACAATAAACAAATGGTATAGCCTTATCAAAAAGAAACAGATACATATATTGAAAACATTTATTTATTTATGTATACTTTTACAAGAAAACATGATATAACATTTCGTGTTAATTCACAAGGTAAATTTTAACTGATAAGAGGGAAATCTGTTAGAGAGAAGGATGAGCTTGCATTTGTTTTACTAGCATACCTATTTGAGGTTCTTTTAGCAAGGGTGCAACGCATCATTAGCAACATCAAGTTTATACCTAAATTTTGTTTTTATTGCAACAAGTGGGGAAAATGTTTTTCGCACAAGTACGTGCTTGAAAAGGGCTAATGTAATCAAAGAGCTGCCTGTGTTACACTTGACAAGTGTTTTATCCAAAATGAAGGTTTGTCTATAGTGACGCTGTTGCCACATTGAACGGAAAAATATTCGTTTCGCGACACTTTTTTACTATTATGATTTTCAAACTGTAGTGTTGTATTAATTTCAAGTTTACAATATTTGCACAAGCTTTATTTATATTTCTTTTATAAATGAATATATTTAATTTAAATTTTCTGAACATAATGGTCAATAAGATTACCTATGTAAAAACAAATCTGAGGTTTAAATTCAGTTTTAAATTATGATAAATTGTGCAAGTCTTAATTGTGCTTAAATTTTAAAAAAATGAGAATTTATCTTACTATTTGACAATTGGTCCCGGGCCCTCTGAATTGCTTTCAAGTCCCCCAAGCTGGGAACCTATGTTTTAAACAAACACTGCCTCTATGTTTTTAAAGTGATTCAACACAAGCATCACATTCAACATGACGATTGTTGACGATAAACATAATGTAAATAAAATAGAAAAATACAAACTTAAAAACATCGAAAAACAATTGACGTAGAAAATCCTTCGTCATTGATCATTAAGCATTTTGAATTTGCCATTTTGTCGTTCCAGCGCAGCCCGATGATTAACCGAATGAATAATCTGGACTCCGCTGAATCACTTTCAGATTTTATTTACGACGTTTTTACTTCCTGGAATTCATTTTGTTATTGTTCCATTTTGCGAAGTAATTAATTTACTATGCGATTGCATAGAGGTAATTGAATTATATTTTGGTAAAAGCAAACTGGTATTTGTATTTGTTACACGTCGATTAAATTTCCGGTTTTCACGAAAACTATTACATAGTGTTTTCAGTTTTATTAATTTTTTAAAAATAAGAATAACAGTAGATAATATATGAGTTCACTCAAAATGTGTCTACATATTAAAAAATGTTTTTCAGGTCGAACCGTTTTTCAGGGGGGCCCTCTACGTAACTCAGCTCTCTATGATTTCTTCTTTTATAAAAGACTGTAAAAAATTAATAATTCATGTGATGAATTATAGACTTCAGAAGATGAATAGAAATTATGAGTCAAGTCGTTGGTCAAGCGTGAAAAATATAATATCTTGAAGAAGACACATTTTTAAATTTAAAACGCTCATCTATATTAGCTTTAAATTAATGTATTAAATTTTGTTTTAATGCAGACTAATTTTGAAGACGACGTTGCCTTCATCAGTTAATAGCTACTACATCAGTGAGTAGTAGTCAATCTCTGATGAAGGCGACATAGTCGTTGAAACTCGTCCTTGTTAATAAGCTAGCTTGTAGTGAGATGTCGAGTGAATTCTTTTAATAATTACCGTTGTAAATTGTTTTCACCCAGCAAAACTCTAATTTACTCAATTAAATGTAAATGCAATACATATTGTATGGTTGAAAATATTAAAACCCTAGAACCACGGCAAGACTTATGCAATAGTGAAAACATAAGATTTTCGTAAACCGAAATCCACTTAAAGTAAGCAGCCCCAACAGCTAACTATATACTCCAATGAAGTAAGAGTCAAATTGAAGATCAAGGGATCGCTAAAACTTGGTGCTTTGCAAGAGAGGGTCTGAATTTAGCGCTCGCATTAGGTCGTTTAATTTCGGCTGAGTCGGTTTGAAGTAGAAAGCAAATAGGCCTACTGCCTTATATAGACGTATCTTAATTGCTTTCAAAAATCTATGTTTTAAATTAGAATTTAATACATTTGTTTAAAGCCTAAAATAAATATACGTAGAACTTTGAAGCAGTAATCAACAACAGAGTTAGTCCTATAAGTACGCTGAAAAAATGTGAATGAGTACTTCTTTATATTTAAATCATTGACCTTTCAAAGTCGTATTTGCATCTATTACTATTAAATAAACTATTTGTAATTTTTTAAACATAATGAGCATTAGATGAATATTTTGTAATATTTGTGTTGTTAAATCGAACCGTGATTTATTTAATTTAACAAAATATAGAAGAGATTTCAAATTTAGAAATTCGTCTTCATACCTTTTTCATATGCTTTTACAACTACTCAAGCCATACCTTTTTCATATGCTTTTACAACTACTCAAGCCATACCTTTTCATAAGCTTTTACAACTACTCAAGCCATACCTTTTTCATATGCTTTTACAACTACTCAAGCCATACTTTTTTCATATGCTTTTACAACTACTCAAACCATAATTTTTGCTTAATATTTCATAAGCTTTTACAACTACTCAAACCATACTTTTGCTTAATCTTTCATATGTTTTTACAACTACTCAAACCATACTTTTGCCTAATCTTTCATATGCTTTTACAACTACTCAAGCCATACGTTTTGCTTAATCTTTTATATGCTTTTACAACTACTCAAGCCATACTTTTTGCTTAATCTTTCATATGCTTTCACAACTACTCAAGCCATACCTTTTGCCTAATATTTCATATGCTTTTACAACTACTCAAGCCATACTTTTTGCCTAATCTTTCATATGCTTTTACAACTACTCAAGCCATACTTTTTGCTTAATCTTTTATATGCTTTTACAACTACTCAAGCCATACTTTTTGCTTAATCTTTCATATGCTTTTACAACTACTCAAGCCATACTTTTTGCTTAATCTTTCATATGCTTTTACAACTACTCAAGCCATACTTTTTGCTTAATCTTTCATATGCTTTTACAACTACTCAAGCCATACTTTTTGCTTAATCTTTCATATGCTTTTACAACTACTCAAGCCATACTTTTTGCTTAATCTTTCATATGCTTTTACAACTACTCAAGCCATACTTTTTGCTTAGTCAATTTCTGAAGGAGTCCAAAGTTTGTTCATCATTTTATGTCATTTATTAGACGAATTATTTATTTCTTATAATCTTTGAAAGATAAAAAGTCGGTGGAATTTGGTGGAAGTAAGGAAACACGTGATAATCTCGTGATACTGGAAGTAGGTGGAGTTATGATGGCTAATCAGAGTCACCTGAAGATGACCTTCTCGCCCGCAGGGTGAAAAGTATCTACTCGCTATCCTACAGAGGGAAACCGTTTCATCTAAAGGAGTTATACATTTATACTATCTAAAAGTTCCAATTTACCAACAATATTTTTTGTAATCACGTACTGGATAATTTAATTATACTTTCTGCCCGTTAAAGTTGAAGCGTATCCGGTTGCCATGGTAACGCAGCAAGCGAACCACCAATCACGTACGGTAGGCAGCCATAAAAGTAACGGAGAGTCGTTACAGTAAAACAAACGTCGAACTGACAATGAAAGAACCCCTAAAACACGAACTGATTCCAGGCAAGGAACCGACTTTAATGTCTGTACTAAATACGTTAGTTTTGACCAAATGAGTCGTAACGCAAGAAGTACTGGTAGCCATAGAACTTTTTGCGCATCGAATGAGAGCTAATAGGACGTATACACAGTTCATATTTCACGCAACACTTGGTAGTTATAGTTACACAATAAGACACTCTAAGAACTGTAAATTATCTCTCGCTTTATGTTCGAATTCCTCTCCGTTCAAAGTATTCGATTGCTTTCGATGTAGAATAGCTTTGATAAATCGATTGTACCTTCTACACGAGTATATTAAACCGGTAATGCTTCGATACTGGTGTAGTAAAGACTGAAAGTTGAATTTGTTTTAACCCCATAATTTCAACCTAACATTAGACAGGATTTTCTTAAAGGGTTTCTAGAAAAGAAACTAAATTGCTTTACATTTTAATGTGATATATATAGCGATGTTAGTGTTTTATGCACAGATAGTGTGTATGTGATAGCTGGAGTCAGAAAAAGAGAGACTGGAGGAGAGATTGAGGAAGAGAAAGAGTAGGAGAGTGGAGGGAAAGGTAGAGACAGAAGATGGGAAAGAGGAGGAAAGAGAAACAAGTAAGATAAGTGAAGAAAGAGTTGAAAGAGAGAAAAAAGAGAGTGATAGGGATGAAGAAAGAGGAAGGTAGAGGGGTACGGAGAATGAACGGGAGACAAAAAGAAAAAGAGAGTGGAAGAGAAAAATAACCTCTCAAACAGCCTCCTGCTATGCATCCGTTTGTCCGTAATTACCCTCTCATAGTGATGGAAGAAGTGTATTGTCCATATTTAGGCTTAGTTCTTTTCCCATAGCAAATCTCCAGTATAGGATAGTCACTTGTGATCAACCTGGTGGGGAGTAGGTTCATTAAAGTTAAGTGACTTTGACCACAAGATGACATAATTTTCTCCTAGTCACAGAACCACTGCATCATTATATCCTTTTCTTCACCCATATTCCCTCCCTTCCCTTGAAAGAGACTAGGGTAAGCGATTAGCTAGTCCCAGATAGGCGGTAGATTGTCTTCAGGTAAGCGACTCTGGCCTTAATCCTCTGCATAAATTTCCTTTTTTCACAGTTCCTCTGGATCATTATATCCTTTCCACAATCTATTTCTCCTCACTTACATTCATAGGGATTCGGGTAAGCGATTAGCTAGTCCCAGGTAGACGGTAGGTTGCCAAAATCCATTTCTCTTTCCTTACCACAAGATGCCATAGTACTTGCTGTCAGTGTCAATGTGTACGTATCTGTTATTTATCACTGAAAAAAAAGAAATAATAAAAACAATAAACACTTTTTTAGAAAAACGCAAGTAAAAGAGCACTTAGTTAGATCACGTGACAGGTTGCGTGCTAAAGGTAATTACAAGGTGTGTTGAATGTCGAAAGGCCTGATCAATAGCACCTTTCCATAATTTACCAGAAAACAAAAGTAAGCTATACAATATCCCCTGAGAAACAATACCCTTTCATTGCAACCTGTTACTTTGTATTGTCGCTTGCAATATTGTTGTTCAATACGTTTTCTGCTAAGGAAATATTTAATTAGCGTTTCCTTAACAATTACCTTTATAATAAATGTGTTTTACTCACGTGAACAATAACTTTCCCTCAACTCGTAGAAGAAGGGAATTTTTATAATAATTTTCCCTAAACTCGTAGAAGGTGGGAATTTTTATTTTTATAGCCTAACCCTACTTTTAATTCACTAAACATTCCACAAAGGATATGGTAGCTTAATACGTTTCGTCTTAAAATTTAAAAAAAAATAGGTTTTAATTAATATGGAGAATGTACATGTGTATTATTATATTCTTAGCCTTCCCATGAGATTTCATAAATTTCCACTATATCTTAGATTCCGTTCCCCTACACGAAGAGGACATTACAGCATTCCCTCAGTCCTACTAAATTCCATCTGTCCATCCATAGCTATCTTGTTACGCATGGATTTAAGGAATGGACCCCTCAGTAGGTCACCGATAAAGTGGGTGAACTTTAGGTTAGCAACTCAGCAAACGTGTTGAAGTACTCCTTTTTTTCCTCCGCCCTTTAGGGAGGTGTACAATACCCTTCGTATTATTGTTATAACACTTTAATAGTGTTTGGTTGACTAAGAGCATTAAGGCTATACATACAAGCAACCCCCCCCCCCTCACACACACACACACACACACACACACACACACACACACACACACACACACACACACACACACACACACACACACACACACATACACACACACACACACACACGAACGCAAACACACACATTTATATATTTATGTGTATGTGTGTGTGCGTACGCGGGAGCGTGTCCATGTGTTAGTATGTGTGTGATGTGTATGGGTGTGTGTGTGTGTGTATGTGTACTGTGTATGTGTGTGTGTATGTGTGTTCGTGTTTGTGTGTGTGTGTGTTTGTGTGTGTGTGTGTGTAATATTTATATATATATATATATATATATATATATATATATATATATATATATGTATATATATATATATATATATATATATATATATATATGTGTGTGTGTGTGTGTGTGTGTGTGTGTGTTTGTGTGTGCGTGTGTGTGTTTGTGTGTATGTGTGGGAGTGTTTGCGTGTGTGCGCGGTGCGTGTGTATGTGTTTGTATGTTTGTGATGTGTCTGTGTGTGTTTGTGTATGTGCGTGTGTGTGTCTGCGCGTGTGTATGCGTGCGTGTGTGTGTGTGTGTGTGTGTGTGTGTCTGCGCGTGTGTATGCGTGCGTGTGCGTGCCTGCGTGTGTGTGTGTGTGTGTGTGTATGTGTGTGGGTGTGTGTGTGTGTGTGTTTGTGTGTGTGAGTTTGTGTGTGTGTGTGTGTGTGTTTGTGTGTGTGTGTGTGTATGTGTGTGTGTGTGTGTGTGTGTGTGTGTGTGTGTGTGTGTGTGTGTGTGTGTGTGTGTGTGTGTGTGTGTGTGTGTGTGTGTGTGTGTGTGTGTTGTGTGTATGTGTGTGGGTGTGAGTTCGTGATTGCTCCCACGCGAGTTGTGCGTTTATAATTTTCTGACGATCATCTACTAGCATATTATTTTGTTTGATCAGTCTACATTTCATAAATAAGAACAGTTATAAAATTAAACTTTAATTCCCAACAGTAAAACTAGTTTGTTTCTTTCAACTGTTGGCTGATGGATGAAGTTGTTGTTTATACCGTCAAAATAAATTCACGAAATTCATCTGGACATGAATTAATAAATGTTCTTGATTATGACATATATATGTACGTATCTATCTATATGAAAAATCGTTTGTAGTTACCATTTAATAATATTAGGTTTTCTTTAAGGCGTTCCATCGTTACATATTTCTTTTAATAAAGTAAATTTATATATAAATGAATGGTATCCCAGAGATGATTGCGAGCGAATCAAATGAAGATGTGGTATGACATGAATAAATGTTTTAACTTTATAACGAAAACCTAAAACTATTAGAGTTCCAATTACAATTTGCATAATTTCTACAACAAATAAAATCACTAGTTGTACCAACTTAAAAAAATAAATACTATTTGTCAATGTTCGACAACTCCTAAGCCACAAGTTCTTCTAGTATTTGGAGAGAATCGATGAACAATGTAATTTCCATTATTAATAAAAAAGAGAACAAAAGTGGTTTTGTATTAGATTTGTGAAACTTTTATAAATGTTAAAAATTAAGTGGGAAATTTTAGATAGTGATTTAAGTAAAGCGTGGAAACTACTTAAAAGTTGTTACAGTATTTAATCTTTGTGAAAGGTTATTTGAGACCTACAAATAGGAGTTTGTGAAGGGGTTGTTTGTTTTTGACAAGTAATTCCAAACTTGTGTTGCCGGTCGTTACATTGAAATATTTCCTTATTTCTGAGGTGACCTTTATGTTGTTCCCAGTTGTTGCTTTAGTGGGCTTTTTATTATATTATTTATTATTAATAATTATTTGTCTGTTTGTAACTTCATTTATATGAACTGGTGAATGAGGTACTAAATAATGAACAATAAAAAAAACATTTGTTGCATAGCTAGTAAACTTAAAGTATTTTGTATTGCCGGGAAAGATTGTCTGGGGTAAGGTAGAGTCTAGCTAACTAAAAACGTTTGTTCAGAACTTCAATAACAATTAAGTCAACTAAGTTAACCAACATAAATAATAAAGTTCTGAAACTTTGTTCCAATACTAGAAATTTAACTTTGTCTCTTGAGTTACTATTACTAATTAATGTATCAAACATTATTCTTCAATTTTCACTTTGTTTCTTTTTAGACATGTTTCCATAACTAATCATTACTGAAAACGTATCCTGACTTGACCTAACCCAACCTCACCAAATACCCCACCTATCTTAACCTGGCCTAATCTAACCAAAACTAACCTAACGTAACCTCACCAAACATAACCAAACCTAACCTAACATAACCAAAACTAAACTAAAATAACCTCCCCAAACATAACCCCAGCTAACCTAACCTAACCAAAACTTACCTAACCTAACCTCATCAAACATAATCCCACCTAACCTAACCTAACCTAACTCAACCTATCCTAACCTAACCTAACCAATCATAACCCCACCTAACCTCACCAAACACAATCAAACCTAACCTAACATATCCAAAACTAAACTAAAACAACCTCCCCAATCATAACCCCAGCTAACCTAACCTAACCAAAACTTACCTAACCTAATCTCATCAAATATAATCCCACCTAACCTAACCTAACCTAACCTAACCTAACCTAACCAAACATACCCCCACCTAACCTAACCAAAACTAATTAAACCTAACCACACCAAACATAACCCGCCTAACCTAACCTAACCAAAACTTACCTAACTTTACCTAACCAAAATAGCCTCACCTAACCTATCATGACCTAACCAAACCAAAACTAACCTAACCTTACCTCACCAAACATAACCCCACCTAACATAACATGACCTAACGTAACCAAAACTAACCTGCCCATATATTACCCAACCTAACCTGACCTGACCTGAATACAGGAATAAACTGACCTGGAGTAAAATAGAATCTAGCAAATGAAATAAAATTTACCTAGAAGGTAAATAACAATACACTCAACTGTTATGTAACTTAACATCATTAATGAATTATTTCTCAGTATTACAAACTTTCTTTTCATTACTAGCATTAACTTTTAGGTTGAATAATTAAACGAAATTCACAAGTAGTATGAGAGAGAGATATGTGCTGGATGTGTTGCGCCCTGTCTAATTACTAGCGAACTTATCTAAACAATACTTTAGAGTCTGGTCGTCGATAAAATGGGAATTGTTCAATTCCTTCTATTATTTCACACTCTTCTTTTATATATCTTGTTCAAAATTTCAATCGTTGGTAAAAATAATTTTTATTAATCCACTCAGGATCAAATGTAGTTTTTCAACCTTGTAGTGTGATGCTTGATATAAAAACATTTTGATAAAAATTAATTTAATAATTAAATTTGATTGAAACAAATTTCGTTTTATATGGGAGAAAACGTTTCCACAAAAAAGGGATAAAGTATGCCATATAGTTATTTCGTCCCACTTAGCTTGATATAAGTGATAACATGTGTTTTCACGAAACAATAAAAAACTTTTATTGTTCATATTCAAATACATTCATATTCAAATACATTTTTTTAAACTTGTAGAGAATGACTCTTGATGGTAATGTTTCAAATATTAATTTATTAATTAAATTTATAGAATATTTTAATTTATATGGCAGAAAATATTTCACAAAAGGGGCAAAGTATGCAATATGGTTATTTGTCTTATTTGGTTTGAAATCAGTGATAACTTATGATTTAACAAAGCAGCTGATTTTATGTTATAGGTTATTTGGTAGAACAGCTGTTTTAACGCATAGGTTATGTTACTTTATTTATATTAATTGTAATTATTTAATAAAAAGTAACTAAAATAATCTCTTTTTGTTTACCCAAGTAGGAATAAAGTTTAAAAATGTTTTCCTATATTACTTGCTATTTATAAAATAACGGTACGCTCGCAGTGGGGGAAATCCGTCATAATTCCTACTTGAGTCAAATCTATCTTGCCTTTGCGAAAAGTAATTATTCCAGAAGCTTATCGACGTCCGGGAAAGTAAGAAAAGCTTGTATCGCTAATTATACGTAAAATAATCCGAGTCACCATTATAATCTCTTTTTGTTGTGTTTAGCTTTCAGCATCGTTAGAACTTACAGCCCGTTCCTAATGAACGGCCCTCAACTCTGACTGCGTTCATTAATCTCAGAAGTCTGCACTCCGGAAACAGTTCTTGCTGCAGAAATTAAATACATATTCGTTCTTTCATAAATTGACGTTTCAAAGTGTTTGATTTTGTGTTTTAAGTAAAATACCATTGAGAGTTATCTCTCTGTAAGGAATAAAAAGGACTTAGGGATCTTGTAAAGAGTGGGATGAAAGAACCCCAGCCAGGAGCAACCTCACGGTCGGCAGGATGGGGTACCTTTAGTGGTCTTATATCGGTAAGGAGATTTAAGATCGGTTGCCCTTGCGCCAGGCTGTTTGGCTCTTTTTATGGAAAATGGGTATTAAAAGAAATGCAAGGGTGTGGTAAAAAGCGGGATGAAAGGAACTCAACTAGGAGCACCCTCATAGTTGGCAGGATGGGGTATCTTTAGTAGTCTTAAATCGGTAAGGAGGTTGTTTAATATTCGTGATGATGTTGGTACTGTTAGCCAACGAAAAGCTTTGAATTGTAAATTCAATTATAATTCTTGTATTTGTATTTTGACTTAGTTCTTTAAATTATACACAAAAATACATATTGCGATATATATATATATATATATATATATATATATATATATATATATATATATCACTTAAACAAAAGTTTACGACTATCCGAACTTTAAATTTTGTAAATTTTTTCAAACTTACTAGACAGAACGTTTTCGATCGCTATGTGGCTATATATATATGCTGATACTTATTCCTTCACGGATGGAAAAATATGATGAAATGTTACCATCTGGAGTACATCCGTTCATTCTGCAGTCCATAAATTCGCAGTTCCAACGTTTCGCTAGAATCTCATCAAGCATTGACGAGGTGAACCCAACAACAGTAGAAGAGCGAGTCTATTACTCGCTCTTCTACTGTTGTTGGGTTCACCTCGTCAATGCTGGATGAGATTCTAGCGAAACGTTGGAACTGCGAATTTATGGACTGCAGAATGAACGGATGTACTCCAGATGGTAACATTTCATCATATATATATATATATATATATATATATATATATATATATATATATATATTTATTTATTTATTCATTCCTTCATAAGTTTACTTGAACATTTCGAAGTGTTTTGGTTTTGTGTTAGAAGCGTTATAAAGGTTCAAGAGATATAGATGATTAAGTGGAATGGTAGTTGGAGTAGTGAGGGATCTTGTTATCAAGGGTCACTATATCCTTATCCCTTACTGGATCCTAAAGGATCATCTTTCTGCTATCAAAATTCCCATTGACATTCAGGATTCTTTTTGACAGTTTTCTTTTTCTACGATCTGATGAAGAACTATACCTACCTTCTCAGTTAACAAGGTCGCTTTGTGACGTCATAATAGTAAATATTAAAATAGTTCTCTCAAAATCTCATTACACACTAGTTTATCAATACATGCTGAATAGTTTCGTAACTAAGTTAGTATGAGTCAACCAGTGAAGAAGGCGACATGTCATCGAAACTAGTCTGTAGGGATTAATAAACTACCTAGAGTTTGAGACTTTGTATTAGTGAGATTTTGAGGGAACTATTGTAATATTCCCGTTGTGATTTGTTCTCACTAGCTAAGCTTATTATTATGACGTCATATATCTGTATTTTTTTACTCTTGTTAATAAATGTGCAATATGTTGGAGTATTTTACATTTTAAGTTTACTTTTGGGAAATACGGTAGGCAAAGGTATGAGTCAGGACCGATTAGTATAGAAAAGTGTTTTTACATTTTGCCAGTAGAATGCTCTGGATTAATTAACAAGTACAAATAAATCTCCATTGGAAGCAGGGACTGCATAAATAGCAAGCTACAGTGTAGCAGGGTATAAATTGTTGTCAGTCAAGTGAACTTCAAATCTGCTCATTAACAAAGCTTCTTGTTTGTTTGTAACCGGAAAGCTTCGGTATACTTAGATTACAATTGAACGGGGAGGATATAGCACAGACAGAGAGCGTTTTAGAATGAAACAAATACTATTAACAATATTTTAATTGCCTTTGAAAACAGAGGAAATATTGCGCCGTGCTACAATATTCTATATTTCCTTGCACTAGCAAGTGCATTGCTACTATTTTATCAATTGTTAATATTATATGTATATTATAAAATAATATCAATAATATTCATCGTTATTAATTAATTGATAATATAATTAAATGATAACTTATTGTTATACCACAAGCGCTAAAATAACAGTACTGAAACTGAATCAGCTATATGTGCTATGTAATCATGTATACTCCTGTCCTCTCGTGTTTGTTCTGGAGTGTTTTGTACTACGTAGTCTTTTTTTGTTGTGTTTTAGGTTTTTAAAGGCAACTTGGTATTTGAGTTTATGGATTTAAGTAGCTATTTTTTGTCATGTGTTGTCGTGATATGTTAATGTTATATATTTTTGTGTTTGATGTTGTTGTTTGCTTTTGTATTTGTGTGTGTGTTGTTTTTAATTATTATTTTGTCCTTCAGGGTGTGTTTGTGTCCATTTCTATGGCCCATAAGTAGACCTTTGTTTTGAGTGTAGTATTTGTAGTTGTATGTGAACTTTAAAAGCAGTTAAACATTCCCCACTAATTCGATTATACAGAGGTACAACAGTATACATAAACCATATATCTGCTAAACAGCTGATTTAGAATACTTCGTAATATTTATAAACAGTATTTAATACTACGCATTTAAGCAAGATATATAGAATAATTTCGAAAATAATATTTCTTTTGAACTTAATATTCTTTTTGTATGTAAGTTATAGTGTTGGGATATTATAAAGTTTCTTATTTCAGAAGTTATGCTAAGTACAGTATTGTATGATTATTCACTAACATGCAATAATGCGTGTGTCGGCCTACAAAGGTGAAATCGTGTCTTAATTTCGCCTTCTACTGTGCTCAGCTTTATTCCATTAGTAGGCATGCAAAGTGGATAATCAAATGACCGTTGCTATGGCAACTGATTGTTAATACGTCATAGCACACAGTGTACCGTATATCGCAATATGGCTTGCTGCAGTTAATAACTGTAATTTGATAGATCTGATATAAGGGTGAATTTATTCCGGTAAAAAATCAACATTTATTTAATATAAAGATATATTAAAGTTTTAAAATATTGTTTTACTGTACATTTCGACGTATAGCGTACACCTCCATATTATAGAGAATAATATAATAACTATAGCTCTGTTTTCATCTTAGTCATATTCCTTTTTTTACCCTATTTGGGCCCCCAGAATCCGGGCAGTTCTCATGAGAACCATCCTCTAGCGAGCTGCCTCTGTCTAACAGGCGGATGAGGTTAGTAACCCTAACGTACGTGAAGAATCAGGACGATTGGCCATGTTCAAACGTGACTTATTCTAGTAGAGGGGGGGAGTAGTTTGGTTTACCTAATGAATGGTTTTGGCGTTCTAAGCTGTATCAGAGTCAAATAAACTAACACATTTACTGGACAACAGGTTTATCCTGACCTGTGAAGTGCGCAAGAGGGGAAGTCAAGTGGGGACCGGAGGAGAAGTGATGCAGGGTTGTATACTCGTACTTTACTATGCAATACCTTATGCACCGTGAGAATGTTAAGACACTTCCTCACCTTCCACTACATCAACTCAAATACTTCTTCCAATTTCATGTGCTTTCCCGGTCATGATAAACATGACAACCTGTACACTACTACGAGTATATTTATATACTATAAGCATTATTCACATACATTTATTAATATTATATATACAGGGTGCGGCAGCATAACCTCCTTTTTTAAAAACTTAATAAAAACTATTGTATGCATCTGAAAATATTTATTTATTTTTTATAATGTAGGTACATGTCTAAAGTTTTTATTTACATTGTTTTAAAGATCAAATCTGTTAGGTGACGTCCCTTATTCTCCATACATTGCGTAAACCGATTTCTGGCGTTTGTCATGACTCTTGTTAGCGTAGCAGGTGTTATGTTGGCAATGTCAGCCCAGTAGCGCATGTTTTGTTTGTTAACCGACCCACACAAATGAAATTTGGCTTCATCGCTGAAAAAAAACAATAGCACCCTCGGGAACGACATCAAGAAGAAGCTCATACGCGCTCATCCGAGAATTGAAGTCACGTTCTGAAAGTTCCTGCACTATCGCCATCTTATAGGGATGAAAATGAAGATCATTACGAAGAATTCTTCTCACAGAACGATCGGATAGTCCAAGGGTAGATGCGTGTTTGCGCGCAGAACGCCGTGGTGATCGCAACATTGACGCTCTCACTGCTTCAATGTTCTCAGGTGATCTAACGGGCCGAGGGACCCCAGTTCTTCGTTTTGTCGCACTTGCAGTTTGTCTGAATGTAGTGACCCATGTAACAATTGATTTGCGGTCTGGGACGGGAGCCAACGGGGCTAAAATGAAGCGATTCCGAAATGCGCGCTGTGTTGCAATAACCGAACATCCGCTTGAAAAGTAAGCCTCAACGGCAAAGGCACGCTCCTCACTATTCCAACGCATGATGGCGACTGAAACGTGTCGGGACAAAACTTTACTGTACCCCCTCTTGAGCGAGACCACTAGCGCTCCGCTACGACATCAACTAACTGAATGGCGAGCATTTAAAAAAAGGAAGTTATGCTGCCGCACCCTGTATTATTACTATACTATTATGTGTGTGTGTACGCGCGCGCGCCTATGTGGGTGTATGTGTCATTTGACATAAAACAATTAAATGACCATACAATTGCATGTTCATTTATCATTTTGTATCCGTTATATTGTATTTCTTTCATCTCGTCTAGCTGCCAATTCCTAGCTCTTCAATGTTCCCCTACTTGTGTCGTTTAAAATTTCTAATTTTTTAAAAACATTTTGCAAAAAATTTCAATATTTAATTTTTTATTATCAATAAAACCTACTAGCCTCCTAAACATTTTATTTAAATCCGGATGTGGATAAGGATTGAAATAAAAAGTTTATTTGGTTAAGAAGTTTTATTTATTTTTAATAAAAAATTACACCAAATTTGCTCCAAGTTGTCATCAATGTTACATTGTTTATTTCTGTTTAGTGTAATAGAAGTATGTTTTCTATCTCTTGTTCAAGTTATTGCTTGTAATCTCATCGATAATACTGGCCTCAAAATATACTCTCAACTATTTCAAAGCAACTGCGTTATCCGCCGTTCATATCTCTGACATTTTGATATCTCTTGATGGGTTTGAGGGCATTATCTGTTTCAAGTGTTCACAGAATACTGAATGACCCTTCAGTTTCATGGGAATTACCTGACAATATAACTCTGTGACGTAATATGATTAGGCTGGAAATCGTGCAGTAATAATGAAGATGCTGTCAATAATAGTAAGACGAATAATAGTAACTGAAATAATTTATCTTTGTTTTGATTCTTTTTATGTGTTTCTAAAAATTGTGTGGGCTTAAATTTATGAACAAATTAAAATTAGTGTTTAAAGTTCGATTCAATGAATAATATGTAATTTGTATACAACATTTTTTAACATTTTATTTAAAAGAAGATAGAAAATTCATTCTACGTAATACATGTTCTTAGACGTTAGCTAGTGAGAAAGATATAACACGTAAAACGATTTAAAAAAAAATCAAAAATTACCAACTTGACTCAAATCGTTACAAACTAGCGATAATTTCCACCATTAGTATAAACCCGTCACTGATTTAGTCGACATCGTTCCAAAACTCTTTTTTATATAATTAGTAACTGGCATTGGGGAGAATTTAAATAAATTTGTTTTCGCCTTCAACTATTTTTATTAGTTTTTATTAAATTTTCAATTGTTAATAAAATACTTTTTATTCATGTATTCAAGCTCAAATACATTTTTTAAAACATGTAGTGGATGACATTTGATGTGAATACAGTTTTTAAAAAATATTAATTAAATTTAATAATGAATAGATTTTAGTTTTACATTGAGGAAAATCTTTCCACATAAGGGGTAAGGTATGCTATATAGTTATTTCGTTCCATTTGGCTTAAAATAAGTGATAACATATGATTAAAAAACATTTGATTTTATATTTTAGGTTATGTTGTAGAAAAATTGTTTTAACTATAGGTTATGTTGAGCCTAAGACGTAAACAAAGATAATGATTGTTCTATAATTTATAAAATACAAAACTACGACGTTACTAATATATAAAACCCATACCTATGACGTCATTTTACATAACAGTTATTTTGATATCAAAACCATCCAGCGATAACGTCATCCAGAAATAACTTTTGTTATGAAACTTTAGAACGTTGTTTACTAACATTCATTATCATTCCGCAATAATTAAACTTCTGCGCCAATTAAAAATTTAATTGTCTGTGTACGTTGAAGCAATGCATAATTATATGTGGGATTATTGTTTTAAATTTGAGCGTGATTTGTCTGTAGTCTCCTACACGTTATATTAATAAACGAAACTGTATTTATCCAAACTCCACAACGGATAGGCTACTGTATGGTTGGTCTTAACTAGAAAGTACTGTATGTTCACTATGAAATCAATTTAATCCACATACCATTTCATAAAATTCATTAAATTCACGTAAAACCTCCATGAAATTCAATAAATTCACATAAATGATCACTCTATGAATTAATTAAACCTACTTAAAAAAATAACTCTTTTAATTTCATTAACTGCACGTAAAAGATCACTCTATGGAATTCATTAAATCCACATAAGTCCACTCAATGAAATTCATTAAATCCACTTCAAAGATAACTATTTCAAGTTCATTAACTCCACAAAAAAATCACTATGAAATTCAATCAATCCCCATAAAACGTTTCCATGAAATTAATTAAGTCCATATCAGAAGTTTAAACGTTTATCAAATACCCCATGTATGTGAATACGTTTCTTGGCAATTTATGACTTTATATTCTGCACGGGATTAAAATCACCTCATTCGTCACGTCACGGGACGCGCTTCACATTTTAACTTAAATTAAGTGATGACATATGATTCGTGTGACATCAGCTTTTATGTTATAGGTTATATTGTAGAAAATATTGAGTTATGTTAAACTCAATAACATGGTTACCATATTTTCTGCAGGGATAATCTATTTGTGTTCTAGTAGTAATATTTGCCACTCCTAGATTCCTTATCATTTCTCTACTTGACACGTTTCGGGTTGATCCCATCTTCAGGTATTATCTTGTACTGAACGGTTCAATTCTTCATATTAGCCCTGTCTTTGTAATTCCTTATTTCAATTTATATGGTCCGTAAATACCGGAAACAAAAACACTTAACCACAAAATACTAACATTAACGGGTCCGTGTACAAAAAGGAAGATATTTAGAGAGTTTAACACAAACACGGGGAAATTACACGCTTCATTAAAGTAAAATGGCCGACTCTGCATTAAGGTTACAAGAGATTATCGTGTGAGTACAGCAAAAGCTTTTCTGGAAGAACTAATGCATACAATTTTAATCATACTTCTCTAAATAAACTAAAAGTTACAGAACAAATATATTTTGAAATTCGAATATAAGGTATTTAGTTAACAATAGAAAATTTGAACTAGATATATAAATAAATATATGGCGAGTGTGAATTAACAGAAGGAATTGTTAAATAGTAATACAATATTTTAAAAAAGCTGTATTAACATTAAGTGTCATCCACTACAAGTATAAAAAAATGTGTTTTGACTTGAGTCGTTGGAAAAAATTATTTTAATATCGATGAAAATTTGTACAAGATAAATTTATAAAGGGTGAGTGTGAACTAATAGAATGAATTTCTTAAATAGTAATGTAATTCTTGGAAAAAAACTATTAGTATCAATGCCATCTAACACAGGTTTAAAAAATATATTTGTACTCATAGGGACGAATAAAACGTATTTTATTAACGGTTAAAAAGCCGAACAAGATTATATATATATATATATATATATATATATATATATATATATATATATATATATATATATATATATATTAAATATGGTGATATGTTTTCTTGTATATATAGTTAATAAATTAAAAATATTTCAAAAACAAGAATACTTTTAATGAATATATTTATTCAAAGCTTTTCGCCGATAAAATAGTATCAGCATCTTCAGGAAAAAAATAGTTGATACTATTTCATCGGCGAAAAGCTTTGAATAAATATATTCATTAAACGTATTCTTGTTTTTGAAATATTTTTTTAAATTTATTATATATATATATATATATATATATATATATATATATATATATATATATATATATAAAGAACGAAAGTCAATATACAAATACAAGAATTATTTGAATTTACAATTCAAAGCTTTTCGTTGGCTAACAGTACCAACATCATCAGGAATATTAAACCAATACTTATTAATACACAAGAAAACATATTGCGATATATATATATATATATATATATATATATATATATATATATATATATATATATATATATAGGGGGAGTATGAAATTATAGAAGAAATTGAAAAATCACTTGAAAGCTTTTATGAAATGTTTTATTTTCCTTATCAATTGTAAAATATTCACAAATTAGAGTTCGTGAACTTTTAAATTCTATTTCTATTCAACAGTTCAACAAGCATAGATACTAACTGTTATGAAATGTTAGTGTGTACAATAGTTTGTAATGGTCTGCTATTGCATTCGTGTGGACGTGTATTTGCGTGAGAGTGTGTGCATTGATATAGTAATGGCTGCATGACGTATATATATCGGCTGAATATATCTAGTTACTATTAAAACGAGCAGTGCATACATCATGCATTTGCATGATGAATTCAACCGTTGTCAACTACACACGACCTCCTGTACGCCTGCTCGTTCGTTAAATACGCTTCTGTGGCTAAACGCATGCCATCACAATTATTGAAATGTTATCTGTGACGGTTTATCTTCTGTCGTATTCAAATTTAAGCCCAGATACATATATACAGCCACGTTAGTATTATATTATCTAACCTTAACAGACTTTCCTTAACGTGTTTACTTTATCTACGTTGAAGCTAATAATAGAAATACGCAGATTTTGCGTCGATTACGTCGAGTTTACGTTGAATACGTCGAGCGTATTTTGAATACGCCGAGTTTATGTTGAATACGTCGAATTTATGTTGAATAAGACGAGTTTATGTTGAATACGTTGAGTTTACGTTGAATACGTCGAGCGTACTTTAAATACGTCACGTTTATGTTGAATACGTCGAGTTTGTGATGAATACGTCGAGTTTATGTTAAATACGTCGAATGTATGTTGAATAAGTCGAGTTTATGTTGAATACGTCGATTTTATGTCGAATACGTCGAGTTTATGTTGAATACGTCGAGTTTATGTTGAATAAGTCGAGTTTACGTTGAATACGTCGAGTTTGTGTTGAATACGTCGAGTTTACGTTGAATATGTTGAGTTTATACATTAGTAGTACTCCAAAATGTTTACAGCACATAAAGTTAATAAAAATGGCCACTATATTACTAAGTACGAATAAAACGAAAATTCTAGTCAGACGTTGGTTGTGCAAATAAACTTTGTTGAGAATATTACCCTGCAAAGCTATGGATCGGTACACACTGAAACTTGCCGCACGCTTACAATATAACATATACGTACGATGAAATTCCTAAGTGATTTATCACTAAATCCACCGTAGATATGAAAACACATACATTATTTTGCATATTGTGTACGAAATATATGATAATATTTATCATAATCGTACGTATATATATATATATATATATATATATATATATATATATATATATATATATATATGTGTGTGTGTGTGTGTGTGTGTGTGTGTGTATGTGTGTGTGTGTGTGTGTGTGTGTGTGTGTGTGTGTGTGTGTGTGTGTGTGTGTGTGTGTTGTGTGTTGTTGTGTTTTGTTGGGTTGTGTTGTGTTTTGTTGTGTTGTGTTTTGTTGTGTTGTGTTGTGTTTTGTTGTTTTGTTGTGTTGTGTTGGATTGTTTTGTGTTGTGTTTTGTTTTGTTGTGTTGTGTTGTGGTGTGGTGTGTGTGTGTGTGTGTGTGTGTGTGTGTGTGTATGTGCGTGCGTGCGTGCGTGCGTGCGTGTTTCATGTCCAGTACTTTCAAGCTATCTGTTACTTTCGATTTACAGAATATCATTTTCTTTTAAGATATGTTTAATTAATTTTTAATAGAAAATTTGAAAGGTAAAAATAAGAAGCCATATATTTAGCTTCTTCGTATTATTAAAGGTACTCGAATAAAGTTATTTGTACCCAAAGGGAATAGTTGATAAATAATATCTAAAGCTCCCAAATTAATCTTGCCTTGGAAAGCCATGTTAGTTTAGCCGCAACTTAGTTGTTGCCATGGTAACAGTTAATTTAATCCCCTATCCCTGATGAACTCGGTTTTGGTGTCTGTTAAAGGGCAAACCATGGAGTGAATATTAATTTGGAATTATGAAACTATTGCTCGGCATTCAATTGGCTTCTGTAGTTTTAAGCTTTAATTTCCTCAGGGTGGTTCTGTTTGCATTATAGTATTTGCTATTTAAAAACAAAGCATTATTCTAGAAATAATAATCACGAAAGCTTTTGCCCTTTAACGTTAAGCGGCATAGGACAGGATTCGACGTATTAACATTAAAGGTTTATAATTATTCAATTCTAGCTTATAATGTGTAAAGTATATCATCTTCATCATAAATCATGGGGTTCGTTTTGTGGTATCTTCACGTTCAGTTATTTGTAGATGTATAATTTTACAAATTATTTACGGGAGACACCTTTTAAGTATCGCTAGAACTTTCAGTAAACGTAAGTTATTACAGTTTCTAAATGGTTGCGTTGCGATCATAATTATGATAATATCAATATTTCATTTATAACGAAACGGTAACATGTTTTATAACTTTTAATCTTAATTTAAAATATTGTTTCAAAATATATAATATCTATACTATATTCATATATACTATACTATATACTATTCATCATTTATGATGCTACCTTAAACATAACTACAACTGAAAAAAATAGTTTAAATTTCCTTTAATGATTTTCTTTTATTAAAGTTATATGTTTGCGATAGCATCATTGATGATGATGACATAAGTCATTGAAACGCCTATGAAACAAAGTTTTATAATTGCGAGTTGTGTATATTTATTGTGTTTATAACCTTAACTCACAAACCAGCTCGAATATTGTTTATAAATATATGTGATATTTTATAGGTGTCATGTTTGACAAATATGCTGCCTCAACTAACTTCTAAAAGCCTTGGGCTTTATAACAGAGCATCAAGTAAATGAACTCGTAGATTTTGTTGCTTCGTTTCGCTTTGTAGAGTTTCGCTTGCTAGAAAGTTTGAATACTTCAGCAATTTTCAAAAGATATTCAACGATCACACTTTCGTACGATTAGAAATTCCACTGAACAATCTCTTGCTATAGCCACACACTAGCCATAACCTAGAAAGTCTCCATTCCAACAAAACAGGACATGTCAGTACCGTAGATCAATATGAAGTACACAAACATACCCGACACTAAATCAACTCTATAAAATTCGGACAAACCCTGAAAAATCCATGTCCATCTTTTGACCACACTCTTTAACATAGAGTTTTCACTTTATAAAACCTCTGGGTCTATAACGCATTCTTGAGGCCAATCTAGACACTAGTGACTGCCTCGAGCAATTGATAACGTTATGTCTCGTACGTTTTTTTTATTTTACTTAATTATAAGTTTCAAAAAATCTGAATTACGTTCTCAATGTAAATAAATTTTATTCTAAGCGCTTATAATTAATTCAGTAAAATCAAATAGATTGCAACTACCAATTTAAATAAAACTAAGTTTTATTATTTTGTTTGTTTTTAAATGAAAAACAGTTTCTATTAATAAACAAGTAATATATAGGCATATAAATTAAGGCAATTCCTACTTAGGTTGGGAAAAAATTACTTTAGTTACATTTGAATAAATAACTACAATTAATATAAATAAAGTAACATAACCTATGCGTTAAAACAGCTGTTCTACCTCATAACCTATAACATAAAATCAGAGGTTTTACCAAATTATATGTCATCACTTATTTTTATGCCAAGTGGGACGGAGTAACTATATTGCATACCTCCCCCTTTTTTGAAACGTTTTTCTCCCACATTGAACTAAAGTTATAAATTTAATTTAATTAATTAAATAATATTTGAAAAATTATATTAAAATCAAGTGGAATCCACTAGAAGTTTGAAAAATTGTATTTGAACTTTGAAGGAATTAAATAAACAGTTTTATATAAAGTTGTTATAATTTTAGAAAATTATCCTGTCTATATAATTCCAGTATGAAGTATTTGTATGCTTAGTCACACAAATAACCCTTCAACATTGACAGATTCCTTTGACGAACTTAATTTTACGCTTGAGAAATAATTGCCAAATAACTAATTCAAGTATTAAGTGTATCAAAACCGAAAGTACATATAGATAACTTTTCTTTAATTATAAAAATAGTAAATCTGAACTCAGAAAAGTCAATCAAAGCGGGGTTGATTGAACTGATTTATGTAGCAATGTTTATTTCATATTATAATTACAGGTCGAACAATATTATTACCTTTTACATGACAAATAGAAAAGGTTAGAGGAAAAGGAGAGATTCCAAAATTGCTGCGGATTTAGCCCTTATTTCTTCAAAGTTAACCCCAAAGTCAACATAGATTTTCAGTGGTTTCTAAAAGAAAGGTAAAGCGGTAAAGCGGCAAAACTACTGTGCCGCTTTACCACAGCCACTTACCTCAACCTCTTTTAAATCAGTGAAAATACAGATAAACTCAGCTTTAAATCGAAGCACGAGAGAAAACCTAATCAGGTCCTCTAACTACACTCGTCACCGAGGGCCAATAAACCGTAGCCTTTCCCGCCGCACAGGTGTAGCACTGTTCCGCCTGGCTACTGGCCACGACTACCTGGCGGCACACCACAAGATTCATGTCCTCCAATCGCCGGATTGCGTGTTGTGCGGAAATGGAACCATGGATGTAGATCACCTCCACACATGCGCTTCCTTGCATCACATCCAGCCAGACGAAGAGGACAATGAGGGAAGTCTCTCTCGATTGTACTGGTCAGCGCGCACCAAATGGCTCAACAGCGAAGGGAGGGCGTTGGCTAGTAAGTAAGGGGTTTCTAGAGTCCAAATTTTACACAACATAAAACCTGCATTTAACATTGTTTATATGTATTTTTCGCATCAGTGACGAACCTGTGACTGCGAATAATTTGTTTTTATCAGATTTGTACTAGAAGCTGCACCATCTACCGGAAGCGAGGGGAACACTCGGTACTCTCGCTAACAACGACCACAGTCCCATGTGAGACATCACCTGTTCCTAATTACCATTGTTTAGCAACAAAAACACACGTATTTACTTGCATCTCATTCATATGATTATACAATCGGAATTAAATATTCTCCCTAATTGAAGGACTTTTGTGTGATCATGTCCTGATTTAGCTGCTCCGTTAGGCAAATCGCAAGTAGAGGCTTTTTGGGAATGCCAGCACCAACCCGAGCTGTGACCGCTTCGTTTGGTGTGAATTTGTTACAGAGTTACAGCACCGGTGATCTCCAGTCATCCATAAAATCAAGCATTCCCAAAGGAACACGTGACCATAAGGGCTTTTATGGTCGCATAATGCAAATGTTAAATTAGAAGAACTTTATCTTGCTTGCGCCAGGAGGAACTGGATAAATACTTTTTTTTATCAGATTTTGGTAACGGTTCGATCGAAAAATGGCAACCTTAGCTCTGTATTGTCTTAGCCTCTGCAGTATTGCCAAATTAAAACTCTATAAAACTATGCTTAACTTTTTACCCCATTTTTCATCCATGCAAACACAATTTGCCACAGAAAAGCGTGGCAGAAAGCAGCTATTTAATAATAAAAACATTTTATCACAAAAAAAATGGTTAAAGTAGAAATGTCTTTGTATCGACTGAACACTTCGATATACCAAAGTTTTAGCGTCGCCTGCAAATGTAATCGTAGATAGATAGTTTCGAACGCATCCCGTATATACACCTAAATGCTTACATAACACATTAATGTAATACTCTTATTATTATATATTGGTAATAAATTACTGAAATATATAGAAAAATTCAAGTCGAAATGAAACAGACTTTCAATTTGGTACATAACATTAAAGCCATAGCGAATCCAAAAGTAGATTGTCGAATAAAAAAGTAATATTTAAAAAAACTGTTTACAGTCAATTCTTACTTAGTTCAACAATGAAATATTATAGTTACTTAATATTAATAAAGTAATATAATCTATGCATTGAAACAACTATTCTACCGCATAACCTATAACATAAAATAGGTTGTTTTATGAAATCATAATGTAACTTTTAACTTCATAATAATCATATTTTAACCTATTTTAAGCCAAATGGAACAAAAATAACTATGTTGCATACTTTGCCCCTTCTGTGAAAAGATTTTGTTCCATATGAAACTAAAATTAATTCATTAAATTTAAATAATGAAAAATAATATTTGAAAAAACTTAATTAAAATCAAGTATCATCCACTACAAGTTTTTTAAAAGAAATGTGAACTTTAGTGGATCAATAAAAAGTATTATATTAAAGATTGAAAATTTGAACAAGATATATATATATATATATATATATATATATATATATATATATATATATATATATATATATATATTAATTTAATATATTACTATTGTATGTAATTTTATCCACCATTAAGTGCAATGATTTTACCTAATGGTGGATAAAATTACTTACAATAGTAATATATTAACTTTATAAAGTCAGTGCAACGGAAAAATAATGGATAACGTAAAACATCAAGAATATATATATATATATATATATATATATATATATATATATATATATATATATATATAAACGAGAATGCCAACTAATAGAAGGAATCGAAAAAAATAGGTGAAGTTAAGAGTAAGATTTTACACCACAATTTACATAAATTTAAACCTGTATAGTAAGAAAAATCGTGATCATCGACAAGTATTTAATGATTCCAAACAAAAGAAAGAAATAATATAAAAAGAAATGTGGCAACATTCACCTTCTGCTTGAAATAAACGCAGTAATTACAAGAAACGAGGAACATCTTCCTTTAGAACGTTACAGAATCGTTAAACCTCGTTAAAATAGCTCTGACAAGTCGAAGGACGGTTTATTTCACTCACCTGTTAATTGTTGCCATGGAAACGGGGAATATTTGATTTCGTATTTTTCTGCAGCTCTGAGCTTCGACTCAAAGAAGGAAAAAAAAGAAGTAAACTCCTTTTAGATATTCCAAGCAGTAAATGAAACAAAATATTTCAACTGTAAATCATATGCATTGTTATATATTTAAAAGGATGTGCAATCATGCTAAAGTGATAAAACCTCATCCTCTTGAGATTATACGTTTGTATTTTAAATAATACGAAATTTTAATAAATTTTTTTATCAACAACTTTAAACATTTAGGATTGTAAACGAGTATTCATCAGTAGGCTAAACGAAACAAAAGTGTCAGTCTTGGAAATTACGGGTGGAAATGGAAAGCGCAGATAATAGTTACACGAGTAATCCAGTCAAACATTTACTGGTAGAATAATCAAACTAATTTAAATGAACTTGGTTCTAAAAAAAGTGTCAGACACTTTTCAACTCCTATTAATTCACACTCTACTTATATATATCATTTTCAAATTTTCAATGGTTAATAAAATACTGTTTATGCATCCACGCAAGTTCAAATATATTTTTATTGAACTTGTAGTAGATAAGGCGTGATTAATAAATTTAAAATGGATTCATTTTATTGTTATATAGGAGACAAACGTTTCACAAAAAGGGCAAAGTATGAAATATAGTTATTTCATCCCATTTGGCTTAAAATAAGTAATAACATATGATTTCATAAAACAGCTGTTTTTATGTTATAGGTTATAGGCTATATATAGGTTATGTGGTAGAACAGATGTTTTAACGCATAGTTATGTCCTACAGTCAGGCAATGAAGTTTTTATAGATACGTTATCATTATATCTCATTATATTCATTGTACTAAGATATATTGCAATATAAATTAATATTTTTATTACCTAATAAATAATATTGAATATAAACACTTAGCTTAATAAGTTAAGAAATTAACAAAGCTGGGGAGTAGTGAAAACAGCTGTTTTATGGAGTCATGTGTTACCAGATACTGTATTGCGTCCGGGTATTTAAATTTCGTAGGAACAAGTTACATAAACAAAATATTTGAAAGTCAGTTCCTACTTAGGTCAACAAAGAAATATTTTAGTTCCATTTTATTAAATAATTACAATTAATATACATAAAGGAAAATAACCTATGCGCTATACCATATTACCTATAACATCAAATCAGATTTTTTTATGAAATCATGTGTTATTACTTCTTTTAAGCCAAATGGTACGAAATAACTATAATGCATAACTTGCCCCTTTTGTGGAAAGTTTTTCGCCCATATAAAACTAAAATTAACTCATTAAATTTAATTTATGAATTAATATTTGGAAAATATATAATAACATCAAATGTCATCCACTACAAGTTTAAAAAAAATGTATTTGAATGAATGTATTTGAGTAGATAATATAACGTATTTTGTTAACGATTGAAAATTTGCACAAGATGTGTATAAGGAGAGTGTGAACTAATAGTAGGACGTGTAAAATATTATTTCAAAATAAATAACGCTGTAAACACACCAATGGAGATTTCTCAAGCAATTTTAGTATGCCAGTGTACACTTAGGCTAATTTTGAAGTGTGAATTGTAACAGAGCGAATGGGGAAAGCACTTTATTCATAAATTTAAAACATTTTCATGAATTATTTTATTAGTCGTATGTTTTTAGGATAGTTAATTCTAATGAAGGAATGAGCCCCTTTAGCAAAACAGGTTAACAAACCATATTTGCCTATGGTTAGTTTGGAAGGCGTTAATTGAAGACGTTTTTACACATTTTCAAATTAAATTGTTCGAAAATCTACATAAATAATACATGAAACTGTGTCACAGATGGGTTTAGTTGTCTGTAGGAGATTTTCATCTACACCGATACACAGATTAGAGTGACCGAGTTGCTCCGGTCATCGAGTTAAACGTTCTCTATTCGATTATATACTCGACCAGGCATTACTTAATACTGCCAAAAGCCTCTAAAGGTAGAATTCACTTCTGAAATAAATCCATCCCAGTCATTCTCCCTTACGTAATACCTGTTCAAAGGTAGTGTGTAGACATGGGACAAAATTTTTCCAAAATAATATTTTTAAAAATAAGACAGGTTTTTAGTTCTTAAATAAAACCACTACCTGTTCTTTGACAAACTTCGTAGTTTTGTTTTATTGTTTACAGCCACTTGTTATCACCCCCTAATATCTTTGCACGTCGAGTATTAAATTCTGTCTAACCCTCTGATGTAAGAGCTGAAGAAGAACGAGCACAGTCCAAACATCAGTAGCTGCAGATTAGCTGCTCGCACTCAGACGGTTTGGCATTCCACTAGCAAAGGCGAAGTGAAAGATCTTCTTTATCTACTCACTGTCAAGGGTTTGTAAAACATTCCTTAACGTACCCTATACTTTATCGAGACCCCTCACCCAGAGCTCCTCCCTATCGCGGAAGTTTTCCTAAAGGTGTATTTGTATTCCAGATTTATTCATCCCGCGCTTCACGTGCCACTAAACGTCCCGTATCTCATCTCCAACACTCATACGGCGAAAGTAATGACTCCAACAGCGAGGGGTGGCAGCCCTTATTATGAGTAAAACAAAAAGCATAATAAACTCACAACACCCACTCATAACAATGTACAGACGTAGTACTTGTACACATCCCCGCTCTCAACTCTCCTTACCATAACGGTATTCCATCCCCGCACGCAACTCTCCTTACCATAACGATATTCCATCCCCGCACGCAACTCTCCTTACCATAAATGTATTCCATCCCCGCACACAACTCTCCTCACCATAAAGGTATTCCATCTCCGCACTCAACTCTCCTCGCCATAAAGGTATTCCATCTCCGCACTCAACTCTCCTTACCATAAATGTATTCCATCCCCGCACACAACTCTCCTCACCATAAAGGTATTCCATCTCCGCACTCAACTCTCCTCGCCATAAAGGTATTCCATCCCCGCACACAACTCTCCTCACCATAAAGGTATTCCATCCCCGCACACAACTCTCCTCGCCATAAAGGTATTCCATCCCCGCACTCAACTCTCCTTACCATAAAGGTATTCCATCTCCGCACTCAACTCTCCTTACCATAAAGGTATTCCATCCCCGCACACAACTCTCCTCGCCATAAAGGTATTCCATCCCCGCACACAACTCTCCTCACCATAAAGGTATCCCATCCCCGCACTCAACTCTCCTTACCATAAAGGTATTCCATCCCCGCACTCAACTCTCCTTACCATAAAGGTATTCCATCTCCGCACTCAACTCTCCTTACCATAAAGGTATCCCATCCCCGCACGCAACTCTCCTTACCATAAAGGTATTCCATCTCCGCACTCAACTCTCCTTACCATAAAGGTATCCCATCCCCGCACGCAACTCTCCTTACCATAAAGGTATTCCATCCCCGCACACAACTCTCCTCACCATAATGGTATTCCATCCCCGCACACAACTCTCCTCGCCATAAAGGTATTCCATCCCCGCACGCAACTCTCCTTACCATAAAGGTATTCCATCTCCGCACTCAACTCTCCTTACCATAAAGGTATCCCATCCCTGCCGATCTTGAAGTTGTTCCTGGCAGAGTATCTTTCATCCCGCTCTACAGCGTTACATTTTATTTTAGTATATTCCCTATTTTAATGGAGAAACCAAACAACGTGGCGCAAGGGCAACCAACTCTAAATCTCCCTAGCGATGAACAACCACTATCTAAGTCCTTTTTACATGGTTTGAGAGAGCTAGTTATTCGCCATGGTATTTTACTTCAAACACAAAATCAAAACACTTGGAAACAAATAAGTATTCAATTTCTGAAGCAAGAACTGTTTCCGGAGTGCAGACTTCTGAGATTAATGAACGCAGTCAGAGATGAGCGTCGTTCATTAGGAACAAAGTTCTAACGATGCTGAAAGTTAAACACAACAAAAAGACACTCTAATGGCGACTCGGAATATTTCACGTATAATTAGCGATACAAGCCTTATCTTACTTTCCCGAACGTCGATAAGCTTTTGGAATAATTACTTTTCGTAAAAGCAAGAAAGATTTAATGAGAACGGATTGAAGAATGAGTTGTGACGGATTGTCCCCGCTGCGAGCGTTCCGATATTTTATAAGTAGCAAGTAATCCCGTTTTATCGATGACAAGACTTATAGTATTGTTCGGATAAGCTCGCAAATTATAAGATAGGATCGGCACCTGGCAGTACATCTCTCTCTCTCTCACTTACTACTTGTGAATTTCATTTAATTATTTAACCTAAAAGTTAATGCTAGTAATGATAAGAAGGTTTGTAATTTTGAGAACTAGTTGATTAATGTTGTTAAGTTACATAACAGATGAGTGCATTGTTCTTTACCTTCTAGATAAATTTAGTTTTATTTGGCAGATTCCATTCTGCTCCGGGTCAAATAAACATTCATAGAATTAAGCCAATGGTAAAGTTAATTATTGTTAGTGAATGATTATCATTGAGGATGGTAACGTGTATGTAAGCAGGTCAGGTCAGATTAGGTTGGGTTATATATGGGGAGGTTAGGTTAGGCTAGTTTTGGTTTAGGCTTAGGTTAGGTCATGTTAGGTTAGGTGGGGTTATGTTTGGTGAGGTTAGGTTAGGTTAGATTAGTTTTGGTTAAGTTAGGTCATGTTAGGTCATGTGGTGTTATGTTTGGTGAGGTTAAGTCAGGTTAGTTTTGCTTAGGTTAGGTTATGTTGGGTTAGGTGGATTTATGTTTGGTGAGGTTAAGTCAGGCTAGTTTTGCTTAGGTTAGGTCATGTTAGGTTAGGTGGTGTTATGTTTGGTGAGGTTAAGTCAGGCTAGTTTTGCTTAGGTTAGGTCATGTTAGGTTAGGCGGTGTTGTTTGGTGAGGTTAAGTCAGATTAGTTTTGCTTAGGTTAGGTCATGTTAGGTTAGGCGGTGTTATGTTTGGTGAGGTTAAGTCAGGCTAGTTTTGCTTAGGTTAGGTCATGTTAGGTTAGGTGGTGTTATGTTTGGTGAGGTTAAGTCAGGCTAGTTTTGCTTAGGTTAGGTCATGTTAGGTTAGGCGGTGTTATGTTTGGTGAGGTTAAGTCAGATTAGTTTTGGTTAGGTTATGTCATGTTAGGTTAGGCGGTGTTATGTTTGGTGAGGTTAGGATAGGTTAGTTTTGGTTAGGTCTATTTAGGTGGGGTTATGATTGGTGAAGTTAGGTTAGGTTAGGTTAGGTGAGTTTATGTTGGGTAAGTTTATATTAGGTTAGGTTAGGTTAAGTTAGGACAAGTTATCGGTGATGAATAGTTGTGGGCATACAAGTCTAACAATGTACGCACTAGTAGAAAATATAAGAGTAATATTTTATAGGTTAATTGAAAATAGTAACCCTTGAAGTTAAATTAAATTTCCCTTTCGATGGAAATGTTAATCTCTTTGTACCGAATGTCCTTATTGTGTATCTATAATTTTCTCAGTACCATAATACAATTTATCAACAATTGTAAAGCCCTATTTATTTATGTGAACAGCTGATTTATTGTTTAGGGTAGATAATATAATGATCAATCGTTCCATAAGTTTAAAAAAAGCTTACACATTGGAAAGTTTTAATAATTGTTTTAGCTCTTGCTTTACAATGTTTGTTCTAAGGTATACAATTATTTTAACAATCTTTCGTTCAAATTGTTTTATTCAATAATATTTATACAAAACGTGAAATAAATATATATGTTATTAAACTGAATGATGGCCAACAACTTTGAAAATTGATTAAATTTGTGAAAAACGTACAAAGATAAAACGTTTTTATTGCATAAGTCTAAGACTTATGCTCGACGCACGCCACTAATAAAAGATCTATCGTGTGAAAGCTTGAGGAGATACAAGATAAAACGTTTTTATTGCATAAGTCTAAGACTCATGCTCGACGCACGCCACTAATAAAAGAGCTATCGTGTGAAAGCTTGAGGAGATACAAGATAAAACGTTTTTATTGCATAAGTCTAAGACTTATGCTCGACGCACGCCACTTATAAAAGAGCTATCGTGTGAAAGCTTGAGGAGATACAAGATAAAACCTTTTTATTGCATAAGTCTAAGACTTATGCTCGACGCACGCCACTAATGAAAGAGCTATCGTGTGAAAGCTTGAGGAGTTACAAGATAAAACGTTTTTATTGCATAAGCCTAAGACTTATGCTCGACGCACGCCAGTAATAAAAGAGCTATCGTGTGAAAGCTTGAGGAGATACAACATAAAACGTTTTTATTGCATAAGTCTAAGACTCATGCTTGACGCACGCCACTAATAAAAGAGCTATCGTGTGAAAGCTTGAGGAGATACAACATAAAACGTTTTTATTGCATAAGTCTAAGTCTTATGCTCGACGCACGCCACTAATAAAAGAGCTATCGTGTGAAAGCTTGAGGAGTTACAAGATAAAACGTTTTTATTGCATAAGCCTAAGACTTATGCTCGACGCACGTCACTAATAAAAGAGCTATCGTGTGAAAGCTTGAGGAGGTACAAGATAAAACGTTTTTATTGCATAAGTCTAAGACTTATGCTCGACGCACGCAACTAATAAAAGAGCTATCGTGTGAAAGCTTGAGGAGATTCAAGATAAAACGTTTTTATTGCATAAGCCTAAGACTTATGCTCGACGCACGCCACTAATAAAAGAGCTATCGTGTGATAGCTTAAGGAGATACAAGATAAAACGTTTTTATTGCATAAGTCTAAGACTTATGCTCGATGCACGCCACTAATAAAAGAGCTATCGTGTGAAAGCTTGAGGAGATACAAGATAAAACGTTTTTATTGCATAAGTCTAAGACTTATGCTCGAGGCACGCTACTAATAAAAGAGCTATCGTGTGAAAGCTTGAGGAGATACAAGATAAATCGGTTTTATTGCATAAGTCTAAGACTTATGCTCGACGCACGCCACTAATAAAAGAGCTATCGTGTGAAAGCTTGAGGAGATACAAGATAAAACGTTTTTATTGCATAAGTCTAAGACTTATGCTCGACGCACGCCACTAATAAAAGAGCTATCGTGTGAAAGCTTGAGGAGGTACAAGATAAAACGTTTTTATTGCATAAGTCTAAGACTTATGCTCGACGCACGCCACTTATAAAAGAGCTATCGTGTGAAAGCTTGAGGAGATACAAGATAAAACCTTTTTATTGCATAAGTCTAAGACTTATGCTCGACGCACGCCACTAATGAAAGAGCTATCGTCTGAAAGCTTGAGGAGTTACAAGATAAAACGTTTTTATTGCATAAGCCTAAGACTTATGCTCGACGCACGCCACTAATAAAAGAGCTATCGTGTGAAAGCTTGAGGAGATACAAGATAAATCGTTTTTATTGCATAAGTCTAAGACTTATGCTCGACGCACGCCACTAATGAAAGAGCTATCGTGTGAAAGCTTGAGGAGTTACAAGATAAAACGTTTTTATTGCATAAGTCTAAGACTTATGCTCGACGCACGCCACTAATAAAAGAGCTATCGAGTGAAAGCTTGAGGAGATACAAGATAAATCGTTTTTATTGCATAAGTCTAAGACTTATGCTCGACGCACGCCACTTATAAAAGAGCTATCGTGTGAAAGCTTGAGGAGATACAAGATAAAACCTTTTTATTGCATAAGTCTAAGACTTATGCTCGACGCACGCCACTAATGAAAAGCTATCGTGTGAAAGCTTGAGGAGTTACAAGATAAAACGTTTTTATTGCATAAGTCTAAGACTTATGCTCGACGCACGCCACTAATAAAAGAGCTATCGAGTGAAAGCTTGAGGAGATACAAGATAAATCGTTTTTATTGCATAAGTCTAAGACTTATGCTCGACGCACGCCACTTATAAAAGAGCTATCGTGTGAAAGCTTGAGGAGATACAAGATAAAACGTTTTTATTGCATAAGTCTAAGACTTATGCTCGAGGCACGCCACTAATAAAAGAGCTATCGTGTGAAAGCTTGAGGAGATACAAGATAAATCGTTTTTATTGCATAAGTCTAAGACTTATGCTCGACGCACGCCACTTATAAAAGAGCTATCGTGTGAAAGCTTGAGGAGATACAAGATAAATCGTTTTTATTGCATAAGTCTAAGACTTATGCTCGACGCACGCCACTAATAAAAGAGCTATCGTGTGAAAGCTTGAGGAGATACAAGATAAAACGTTTTTATTGCATAAGCCTAAGACTTATGCTCGACGCACGCCACTAATAAAAGAGCTATCGTGTGAAAGCTTGAGGAGATACAAGATAAAACGTTTTTATTGCATAAGCCTAAGACTTATGCTCGACGCACGCCACTAATAAAAGAGCTATCGTGTGAAAGCTTGAGGAGATACAAGATAAAACGTTTTTATTGCATAAGCCTAAGACTTGTGCTCGACGCACGCCACTAATAAAAGAGCTATCGTGTGAAAGCTTGAGGAGATACAAGATAAAACGTTTTTATTGCATAAGTCTAAGACTTGTGCTCGACGCACGGCACTAATAAAAGAGCTATCGTGTGAAAGCTTGAGGAGATACAAGATAAAACGTTTTTATTGCATAAGTCTAAGACTTGTGCTCGACGCACGCCACTAATAAAAGAGCTATCGTGTGAAAGCTTGAGGAGATACAAGATAAAACGTTTTTATTGCATAAGCGTAAGACTTATGCTCGAGGCACGCCACTAATAAAAGAGCTATCGTGTGAAAGCTTGAGGAGATACAACATAAAACGTTTTTATTGCATAAGTCTAATATGCTCGACGCACGCCACTAATAAAAGAGCTATCGTGTGAAAGCTTGAGGAGATACAAGATAAAACAATAGTTATTCATTGCAGTAAAAATATTGGCAAAAAACTCCAATAACACAAAAAATAACTAATATTACAAGTTACTTATGATAAAACCCTTATGTACATTTTAATGACCATGTCATCATTATCAGAGGGTCTTATTACAAAATTACAATCTAGAATACAATAAGTTACAAACTAGACTGAGCAGATAGTTTGTAATACGATTCTCTGATGATGATGACATAGTATGATGATGTACATACGGGTTTATTGTTAGGTTGATTGTAATATTAGTTATTTTTTATTATTTTTGTGATATTGGTGTTTTTGCCAATAGTTTTACTGTAGTCTAATACATTGTTTCTCTTAGAGCCATAAAGAACTCTGTAAGTAGCAATGCGAACCACAATGTCTTCTATTTCCAGTACTAGGGGATAGTGTCTGTCATAGTCCTGGATTTACCCTATCCCTTATCCTGTTTACCTTCCTTTATGGGGTAGAGTCCTTTCATGAACTAGGAAAGAGAGAGTAGGAAAGAACTCCTAGTATACACACAAGAGCCATAATTCTCCATATGTCTTACATAATAAAATATGTTATCACTATTTTAAGCTAAATGGGACGAAATAACTATATTGCATATCTTGCCCCTTTTGTTAAATGTTTTCCTCCCTTATAAAACTAAAACCAATTCATTATTAAACTTAATTAACGAATTAATATTTGTAAAAACCAATATAAAACTAAAATTAATTAATGAATAATTTTAAATAATGAGCTAATATTGGACAAAACCTGTATTAAGGTCATGTGTCAAGTTTAAAAAAATGAATTAGGACTTGAGTGGATGGATAAAAACTATTTTATTACCGACTGAATATTTTAACAAGATGTATAAATATAGGTAGGTAGAGTGTGAACTAATTGTTGGAATCGGAGTTGAATGAACTAAAATAATCATACGTTAAAATATCTTTTACTCTTTTATAGGAGCTGTATTTAAAATGACGTTTTCATTTATTATTGACCACTAAATTAATTTTAAACTATACTCGATATATCTTTGTAAACTTGATTGAGCCGTTTAGAATCGGAGTGAAAATGAAACACATTTATCAGCGCCCTCTATTAACCTTTGACTTTTCTTTGTCGTTTCCGTTCCTTTAACAATGTTGGAAAATCCGATTTCCACAATTGTGTTTGCCGTTTTGTTCATGTTGTTCTTGTTTTAGACATATAGAGTGCAGCACTCGTTCTTGGGACAGTAATTTTGTTAAAACATATCTAATTGATTATATTTGTTGTCAATTTTTATAGTAACGTTATCGATTACAGATTATACAACACTTGAGGTTTTATCAAATGTATTATCATTTCAAGATCTCATGAAATTATTTATTCGTGTTTGCTTATTAGACAGGACATGAGGGGAAGGTAGGGGAAGATGAGGTTGAGAAGAAGAAAGTGGGCGATGCTCCTTAAGCTACTACTAGCTCGATGATAGGCGAATGCCGGAACCTCAGCAATCCATAGCTCGTGAAAGCACAGTTTTACTACGAAGAAACAGTTTTACTGTAAGGTCTAGACTTGACGTCAACATCACAAAATACGAAATTTGAGACTAGAAACACATCTTACCCTAAACAGAGCATTGTAGCGTAATTATAATAATTAACCAACAGTAGGCCTTGCTACAAATATTTAAATATTTGTAACAAGGGTTACTGTGGGTTAATTGCATCTTACTCTGGCCAGATTGGTACCGAGTGCATTCCATAAGCTTGGGATACGGTGCCCCCTTTCCGCCGATACATAGAAATGAAACATTATCCACGACAGACTTTAGGGGGCTGCTGGTACTCAGATAGGTTACGAAGGTAAACCTTTCGTTATACCTAGACTCCATACAAACTTTTAAGTATGAACAAGTTATGAGTTTTAATGATGTAGGTATAATTTTATAATACAATAATATACCTGTGAAGATCGTGACACCTAGATACGGCATTCTTTTACAGAAAAATCAATAGACATAGTTTTAGATTCTTTCGTATTTTCACACAATTTTTTTACTCAACAAATTCCTTTTCATTAACCCTGTTGTCGGATTTCTCAACAGCCAAACCTCATGTTATAGCGAGTAGTAAGTCCTAAATTTTGTAAAAATTTATATTTATTAACTAATTTAAGAGAAAAATAATTCTTCTAAATTCCCTGGAAGACACTTATTTTCATGCTAACCTTTGGGGCAAAGTTACTTCTATAATCAACGGGTCAAAACGTATTTAAAACACAAAAGCAAAATATACGACGGTTCAGTTAAATGGTAAAAGTGCAGACTCTATTTGACGCAACATGTGTTGCTAAACGATATTTCATCGACATAAACCTCTTTATAACAGCTGTCGAACATGTCAAACATTCGATACGCTATCTAAAGCGGTACATTGTAAAAACGTTGGGAAGGTATAATAACGCGCGGTTGGTATCGATTGGCGAGATAGCAGTCTAAAAATACTTTATTTGGGGGAAGCGCTTGCAGCTACGGATGGAGACCGTCCGCTTTCAGGGGGACAAAAGGCCGATTGGCGAGCACCGGCGCTCTTGGCTTTATTGCGTCGCCCATTTTATTTAGAAACTGTTTCCTGACAACCTGTAGAGGTCCATTAACATTTGAAAGGAGAGCGGTACAAATTAAAAAAATAAGATAGAAAGTAATTGTTTCTACATAGATATTACACAAAGCTGTTCCATCATCGTCTCCACGTTCTTCTACTCATTCCTATTTATACTGCTTTTTCCACTTATAACACTTTCTACCTACTTCTTATTCGTCCTTCCTACTTATACTAATTGTTCCTAGTTATATCACTTTCTCCCTACTTCTTATTCGTCCTTTCTACTTATACTACTTATTCCTACGTATAACACTTTCTACCTACTTCTTATTTATTTTTCTTACTTATACTACTTCTTCCTTCATATAACAATTTCTACCTACTTCTTATTCATTCTTCTTACTTATACTACTTCTTCCTACGTATAACACTTTCTACATATTTTTTATTCATTCTTCCTACTTATACTACTTCTCGCTACATATAACACTTTCAACCTACTTCTTATTCGTCCTTCCTACTTATACTAATTGTTCCTAGTTATATCACTTTCTCCCTACTTCTTATTCGTCCTTTTTACTTATACTACTTCTTCCTACGTATAACACTTTCTACCTACTTATACTATTTCCTCCTACATATAACACTTTCTACCTACTTCTTATTCATTCTTCCTACTTATACTACTTCTTCCTACGTATAACACTTTCTACATATTTTTTATTCATTCTTCCTACTTATACTACTTCTCGCTACATATAACACTTTCTACCTACTTCTTATTCGTCCTTCCTACTTATACTAATTGTTCCTAGTTATATCACTTTCTCCCTACTTCTTATTCGTTCTTTCTACTTATACTACTTCCTCCTACATATAACACTTTCTATCTACTTCATATTAATTCTTCCTACTTATACTACTTTTTCCTACATATAACACTTTCTACCTACTTCTTATTAATTCTTCCTACTTATACTACTTCCTACGTATAACACTTTCTACCTACTTCTTATTCGTTCTTTCTACTTATACTACTTCCTCCTACATATAACACTTTCTATCTACTTCATATTAATTCTTCCTACTTATACTACTTCCTACGTATAACACTTTCTACCTACTTCTTATTCATTCTTCCTACTTATACTACTTCTTCCTACGTATAACACTTTCTACATATTTTTTATTCATTCTTCCTACTTATACTACTTCTCGCTACATATAACACTTTCTACCTACTTCTTATTCGTCCTTCCTACTTATACTAATTGTTCCTAGTTATAACACTTTCTCCCTACTTCTTATTCGTTCTTTCAACTTATACTACTTCCTCCTACATATAACACTTTCTATCTACTTCATATTAATTCTTCCTACTTATACTACTTTTTCCTACGTATAACACTTTCTACCTACTTCTTATTAATTCTTCCTACGTATACTACTTCCTACGTATAACACTTCCTACCTACTTCTTATTAATGTTTCTTACTTATACTACTTCTTCCTGCTTATAACACTCTCTACCTATTTCTTATTAATTCTTCCTACTTATACTACTTCTTCCTACGTATAACACTTTCTACCTACTTCTTATTAATTCTTCCTACGTATACTACTTCCTACGTATAACACTTCCTACCTACTTCTTATTAATTTTTCTTACTTATACTACTTCTTCCTGCTTATAACACTCTCTACCTATTTCTTATTAATATTTACTACTTATTACTACTTCTTCCTACTTATAACTACTTACACTACTTATAAAACCTTATTTCTACCTATTACCATTTCACCTACCTATTTCTAGTCACTCTATTTATAACTAATAACTTCTACTAATTATTATCTATTTTCACTTACTTCTTACTACTACATATTTTTGCTTACTGCTACGTATACTACTTATTCCTACTTACTGTACTTATAACTACTTATTCTTACTTATTACTACTTATTCTTATTATATTACTGGTTCTGATTTATTCCTACTTAATTAAACTTATTCCCCCCTATTGCTACTTTTTATACAGAGGTATACGGAGGGACTAATGATATGAAAATGTTAAATTCCTGAAAAGATTTTAGGGTTTTATTCTATAAATATTATTGTCGTATGAAATGTATATAAGTAATAATTAATAAATAATTAATTATAAGACTATATATATATATATATATATATATATATATATATATATATATATATATACATATATATATATATATATATATATATATATATATATATATATATATATATATATATTAAATATGGTGATATGTTTTCTTGTATATAGTTAATAAATTTAAAATATTTCAAACACAAGAATACTTTTAATGAATATATTTATTCAAAGCTTTTCGCCAATAAAAAAGTATCAGCATCTCATGAGATGCTGATACTTTTTTATTGGCGAAAAGCTTTGAATAAATATATTCATTAAAAGTATTCTTGTGTTTGAAATATTTTAAATTTATTATATATATATATATATATATATATATATATGTATATATTTTCTTGTTAATTAAAAGAAGTATTGTATTTTGTGTTTTCCCGAGCATAATGGTATTTAGTAAATGCGAGTAGTTCAAGCCTCGCTCATTTAATAAAATAGATAAAACCAAAATATAATAATATTTACCAATACCAATTTTATTGACATTGACAAAAGAATTGAGATTTTTCAATTATAAATTCATTCCTATTTCGTGCCGTACTGTTTGTTTTAGGGTGGAATTTTACAACAACGTAAAACGTAACCAAATAAAGTGAGAAAAAGATTGCTCAATTTTATGGGAGAATTTTTAGGATACATTTGGCAAAACTGAGCCGCGACGCCGCTGTTATGTCGAATTTATCACTTGTCAAAGTTTAATAAACTTGGAACGTACAGAAGCACGGATACTGTTTAATGGCTGCAGTAATCTCCGGTTTGAACACTTTGGAAGCGTGTACAGGGGTTTTGAAAGGGTAACACATTTTAAAGGGAAGATTTTTCACTCGAATATTCATTAGACTCCACACTCTACAATTGTGTGAGGAATTTATGGTATAACTTAGTGCTATCCTAATTGTTATCAGTTATGGTATAACTTAGTGCTATCCTAATTGTTATCAGTTATGGTATAACTTAGTGCTATCCTAATTGTTATCAGTTATGGTATAACTTAGTGCTATCCTAATTGTTATCAGTTATGGTATAACTTAGTGCTATCCTAATTGTTATCAGTTATGGTATAACTTAGTGCTATCCTAATTGTTATCAGTTATGGTATAACTTAGTGCTATCCTAATTGTTATCAGTTATGGTATAACTTAGTGCTATCCTAATTGTTATCAGTTATGGTATAACTTAGTGCTATCCTAATTGATATCAGTTATGGTATAACTTAGTGCTATCCTAATTGTTATCAGTTATGGTATAACTTAGTGCTATCCTAATTGTTATCAGTTATGGTATAACTTAGTGCTATCCTAATTGTTATCAGTTATGGTATAACTTAGTGCTATCCTAATTGTTATCAGTTATGGTATAACTTAGTGCTATCCTAATTGTTATCAGTTATGGTATAACTTAGTGCTATCCTAATTGTTATCAGTTATGGTATAACTTAGTGCTATCCTAATTGTTATCAGTTATGGTATAACTTAGTGCTATCCTAATTGTTATCAGTTATGGTATAACTTAGTGCTATCCTAATTGTTATCAGTTATGTTATAACTTAGTGCTATCCTAATTGTTATCAGTTATGGTATAACTTAGTGCTATCCTAATTGTTATCAGTTATGGAAAAAAACAAGTAACATAAACAAACATTTTTTAAATTCAGTTCCTACATCAGTCAGCAACGAAAGTTTTTATTTTAGTTACTTTTTATTAAATAATTATAAATATTATAAATATATTAATATAGCCTATGTGTTAAAAGAGCTGTTCTACCACATAACCTATAACATAAAATCAGCTGTTTTATGAAATCGTATCACTAATCCAAATGGGACGTAATAACTGTATTGCATAACTAGCCCCTTTTGTGAAAAGTTTTACACCTACATAAAACTAAAATTAATTGATTAATTAATTTAAACAATGAATTTGAAGTAATATATATATATATATGTATAAAATATTAATAATTTATTAAAATAATAAGTTATACAGAAAATTAGATTTATCAATAATGCCAAATTATATCTGACTAAAGTAATCGATTTTGAGGTAAAGTATGTTTTGTAGCATTACATTACGTTATTAATAATAATATTGGTAAATTACAAATAAAATTAAATGAATGGTAAGGAAACTGTATATTTTTTGTAGGCTGGTACAAATTAAAGACAATGGTAACTATGTTAAAAAAAACAAGAGACACTTGATCAGGAGATATCTCACAAGAAGTTAATAAACAAAGAAATGTATACACAAAAATAATTAAATTTAAAATCATAAGAAGACAATTACTATTAAAGCAATAGAACAGTATGTACACAATATGACTTTTTTGTTCCCTATGTTAATTTAATGTGAGAGGGAGAGAGAAAAAAAGGGGCTAAGAGAGGGAGAAGGCCGAGTCTAGCTATTGCTTAATTGTAATACAAATAAGAAAACAATGCTTTATATTTTTTTAAATACAGAATGTTTACGCAAGTTTTAAATAAAAAATATGTACAGAATAATCAGTTACTTAATAAAAATAAAATTTCAATACATAAAGGAAAAATTATTTTTGTATCGTTAGGAAAGAATATAAACAAACGAAATAACTTTTTGTTTGCTTTTGTATATTAACGTAAGTGAAATAGGTGACAAAGAGAAAGGGAGAGAGAAAGAGAAAGGGAAAGGCAAAGAGAAAGGAAGAGAGTAGGAGAAAGGGAGAGAGAAAGGGAGAGAGAAACTGAAACGGAGAGAGAAAGAGAAAGGGAGAGAGAAGGAGAAAGTAAGAGAGAAATAGAAAGGGAGAGGAAAAGAGAAAGGGGGAGAGAAAGAGAAATGGAGAGAGAAAGAGAAAGGGAGGGAGAAAGAGAAAAAGGAAGAGGGAAAGAGAAAGGAACATAGAAAGAGAAAGGGAGAGAAAAAGAGAAAGGAAGAGAGAAAGAGAAAGGGAGAGGGAAAGAGAAAGGAAAAGAGAAAAAGAAAAGGACATAGAAAGAGAAAGGGAGAGAGAAAGAGAAAGGGAGAGGGAAAGAGAAAGGAAGAGAGAAAAAGAAAGGGAAAGAGAAAGAAAAAGGGATGGAGAAAGAGAAAGGGAGAGAGACAGAGAAAGAAAGGGAGAAAGGGAGAGAGATGGAGAAAGTTCGAGAGAAAGAAAAAGGCAAAAAAGGGAGAAGAGTAGAGTTTGATTATCCTAAATATTGGAAGACAATATTTAATATTTTAAAAATACATACTAATGTTTACGCAAATTTTAAACAAAAATATGTATACAGAATAATCAGTTTACGTAATAGGAATACAATTTAGTCTAGTAATAATTAGGAGGAATAATATATGCAGAAACATAGTCCTGGAGCGTCCTTTGGACATAATTGTGATACAAAACACAATCCTACTCTTCTCGATCTGGAGCACATATTGTGACAAGGGCGATATAATGAGTTCCATATTGGGGTGATTGATAGGCGGTACGAAAATATTGCTCCTACCTATGTTATCGCTTTGTTACTATCTGCCACTTCTGTTATAAGGGCGGGGCAGGATTTATACGTTCTATCCGTCATTGGGTAATTTCGGTTTTGCCACCCCAATCCACAAAATATATTACTTTATATAGATAGCACTCGAACAATCGATTAATGTTAATATCGTCTAAACAAGTAATAAATGGAAAATATTTTAAAATCTTTTCACTTAGGCCAACATACTAAAATTGTACTTTAAATACTTTTTATTAAATAATCACAATTAATATAAATGAAGTAACACATCCTAAGTATTAACACAGCTGTTCTACCACGTAACCTATAGCATTAAAATCTGCTGATCTATGAAAGCATATGTTATTACTTATTTGAAACCGAATGGGGCGAAATAACTGTATTGCATACCTTGCCTTTTTTTGTAAAGTTTTTTTTGCCATAGAAAACGAAAATTAGTATTTGATCTCAAGTGACTCAATAAAAAGCATTTAATTCAAATTGAAAATTTGAACAAGATATATATATATATATATATATATATATATATATATATATATATATATATATATATATATATATGATAACTTTCCAGGTTTCTGCTAAGTTGTATGATAGTATTTTGAGTGTCACAGTTATCTACCATTCATAACTTGCATATTTTGTATATATATGCAG
>JBAIZL010000010.1:48376972-48416972 GCA_036971475.1 Prosapia bicincta
AACTCTGACCAACATTGCCCTACTATAACGCTTGCAGACGCAAATGCAGTTGCAAAGTACAGACGTCTGCCCCTTTCCTTCAGAAAACCCCTTATTGTCGATTCTGATGGTCTCAGAATCCTTACGTCAACAATTGCAAGACTTAGGACAAACCATTTTAAAGGAATGAAGATTCTTCCAGACAAGACCAGAACATATATCTCCTGCAAGAACTGTTCCGATGCCCATCTCACGCCAGACCACATTCTCGAATGCCCAGCCATTGTTCCACATATCTTGCGACTTGGAATGATGCCACTGGCTTCGGAACTCCAAGAGGTCCTCTACAGTGAGTATGCCTTGAGGCTGGCGGTCGCAGTTTTGAAGACCCACAATGCTATCTAAAAAACCATGGACACGAAAAAAAAATTAAAAATGATTTTAAAACAACGTACGATAATCTTCTTTTAATGGCCGGTTTCCGAGGGAATATATATATATATATATATATATATATATATATATATATAATTCTTTTATTTGTATTTTGACTTATGTTCTTTATATATATATATATATATATATATATATATATATATATATATATATATATATATAACTGAAATATATTTTCTTATCAATATTCAAGTTAGTTTAAATAGCTTAAGCTATAGCTTAAGCAATATTATTAATTCTAAACAACAATTGGATAAATTAGTATTACATTCTCAGCAATACTTTTATTTTATTCAGACGTGTTAGTTATTGTACAATTATCAGCAACGACGGCAATTTGTTTGAAGAATCATGACTGATTTACTAATATGATCGTCTTGATAAGCGGAATCAATACACATAGCGTTAAAGTATTTGTTTCCTTATTTTACAGATTCCGTGGAAAGAGTAACTAGGAGAATAATAGACGGTTGTGATGTACTTTTGGTCACATTGATTTAAAAAATTTAAAGTTAAATTGGTAAATTTGTCATTGGAATATATTTAATTACATTAAACAAATGATTAACTATCGTATTTATTTATCTAAATATGACAATGTCAGGAAACGATAAAATATGTTCTGGCCAATATGAAAGGGAGATTTCGAGCCGATAAAGTATCGGTTGCGCTGTATATTGCCTTAAAAAAGATCACGAACGTATTTACCTTAATACGATTGAAACAAGCCGTAGTATAAAGATAACAAACACAAGGCGTCAACATTCTACATTCAATATACTTTGATTTAAAGTAGAATAGGAATGGGTCTGTTGCAGGTTAGGGATGCGATGTGTCAGTTCGAACGCATTGATAGTGGATCCGCAATTACCAATGACTGAAATTGCAGAACGAAGCAAGCTACACCACTAGTAAATCACACCACCGTAGTTACGATGTACCTGAGAGACGAACGGAGGTTTAACGTCGAATTGGCAACAAGGGTCTCACCCATGCAGCAAGATGTGAACTTCTTATTAGCTCAGACGGCTGTAATCGCCACTCCCTCTGGTCGATTTCACCTACGCAGAAATATATTCTTTTTTCTATCAAACTGTAACACTAACGCACAAATATCGAATATTCCAAGTTTCTAAGAAAAGAATATCCACAGAAAGCAGAATATTATTGTATCAGTAAACAGACAACTGGGCGGGATCAGAACTTTTTCAATTTCAAACTTTTGCAAGTTTCACTGTTTACAAAATTGCGTGTAATAAGATTACCAACTGTGGGCATTTCTTCTTACGATTGCAAAGGGACTTTCCTACTGCTTAGGGAATTTATTTGTAACCATAAACCATTTGGTCTAACCATAACACCACAGATACTAAGTATTTAGGAATATCGACATCAATTTCCTATAGGGTTGCTTAATTGTTGTGAAATACGAAGATATGTAACTAAGCAAGTTTCAAATCTACATTGATCCAAACCACTGGGCTTGATATGTCAAACGACAATCGTCCTTGTTAAATTTCCGTCAGGTACTAATTGAAGGTGTTTGTGTAGGGACGTATAAATGCTCAGGTAGCCGAGCCGTATGGTGCTACGGAGTAGTGGGTAGACTCGCCATCCTTAAGTAAGCTACCTTGTCCTCACATGCTGTTAGCACGATATTTAGGGACTCTTCTAATTATCAAACAGACTAACTGTTCTAATAACACTCTTAGATTAAGTGTAAAACCGAGAGAGTGAGCTTTAAAAACATCCGGTGTCAAAGTCGAGGAAAGCGGATTTACTAAGAATGTTTGGTGTTTAATCACAGATCAGAGATCTCGGACGTTTACAGACACTCTACCAAAGTGAATACGGTTAAACGGAATCGCGAACTCGTAAAAATTCGTAAAACCAACTCTACTTTAAAAGTGTTTCTTATCATGAAACGAAAAATCCTAGTTAGTAATCTTATGTGTTGTGTCTTTAAACTAAAACGACGCATAATTTTGTTTGTTAAATTTTTCCTGCAACGGTACTTTTGATATGGGGAGAACTATGGGATCTGATATGTTTCTTGGTAAAGCAGTAAATAAGGGATTTGTCGTATTGAATCTTGTTAAAGGAGAGACTACAAAATCTAACAAATTGACTATTGATAAAGTAAGAACTAAGGTATATGATATATTGGCTCTTGGTAAAGAAGTAACTAAAGGGTTTGTCATACTGACTCTTGGTAAAGTGGAGACTACGAGATCTGACGTATTGATTCTTGGTAAAGGAAGAACTAAGGTATCTGACATATAGACTCTTGAAAGAGGAATAATGCAATCTGATGTATTGTTTCTTGGTAAAGAAGTAACTAAGGAATTTGTCATATTGACTCTGGGTAAAGAGGAGATTCAGGAATCTGACATATTGACTCTTGGTAAAGAAGTAACTAAGGAATTTGTCATATTGACTCTGGGTAAAGAGGAGATTCAGGAATCTGACATATTGACTCTTGGTAAAGAAGTAACAAAGGAATTTGTCATATTGACTCTGGGTAAAGAGGAGACTCAGGAATCTGACATATTGATTCTTGGTAAAGAAGTAACAAAGGAACTTGTCATATTGACTCTGGGTAAAGAGGAGACTCAGGAATCTGACATATTGATTCTTGGAAAAGAAGTAACTAAGGAATTTGTCGTATTGACTCTTGGTAAAGATGAGACTCAGGAATCTGACATATTGACTCTTGGTAAAGAAGTAACTAAGGAATTTGTCATATTGACTCTGGGTAAAGAGGAGATTCAGGAATCTGACATATTGACTCTTGGTAAAGAAGTAACAAAGGAATTTGTCATATTGACTCTGGGTAAAGAGGAGACTCAGGAATCTGACATATTGATTCTTGGTAAAGAAGTAACAAAGGAACATGTCATATTGACTCTGGGTAAAGAGGAGACTCAGGAATCTGACATATTGATTCTTGGAAAAGAAGTAACTAAGGAATTTGTCGTATTGACTCTTGGTAAAGAGGAGACTCAGGAATCTGACATATTGATTCTTGGAAAAGAAGTAACTAAGGAATTTGTCGTATTGACTCTTGGTAAAGATGAGACTCAGGAATCTGACATATTGACTCTTGGTAAAGAAGTAACTAAGGAATTTGTCATATTGACTCTGGGTAAAGAGGAGATTCAGGAATCTGACATATTGACTCTTGGTAAAGAAGTAACAAAGGAATTTGTCATATTGACTCTGGGTAAAGAGGAGACTCAGGAATCTGACATATTGATTCTTGGTAAAGAAGTAACAAAGGAACTTGTCATATTGACTCTGGGTAAAGAGGAGACTCAGGAATCTGACATATTGATTCTTGGAAAAGAAGTAACTAAGGAATTTGTCGTATTGACTCTTGGTAAAGAGGAGACTCAGGAATCTGACATATTGATTCTTGGAAAAGAAGTAACTAAGGAATTTGTCGTATTGACTCTTGGTAAAGATGAGACTCAGGAATCTGACATATTGATTCTTGGTAAGAGTGGAACTAAGGTATCTTTACTCACAGACGAATCTGACATCAAACAGGAAGCGTGACTCTATATCACTATATATTCTAAACAATAGAAGAAGCGGACATGTAATTGATTAAAGTCAGAGATTGAAGTTGATTATTTGGGAAACCCCTGAAGCTAGGTTGAGCTGAAGGTCTTGACTTCGTGACTGACTTCGGAAATTAAACCCAACCAACTTCAATCAATCAATCAATCACCGATGTGGCAGTGAAAGGATACTTGTAAGAGAAGAAGGAAGCGTAGTGGTAAGGAATTACGCATTCTGCACACGGACGCGCGCAAGTCGCATTATTTGGCAGACATAAATATTCCTTTGAAATCCTATCGTTGACCTTTCAAAGAAACATAGAAACAAAGGACGGTTAATCAAGGATTTTCGTTACACGTCTTTATCTTATTTCGACCATAGAAAATTGTAATTGTAAGACAATAGTGTAAGTTAAGGTTTTCTTATGCCTATAATAAAAACTGTTATAGGCTCAGTTTACATTAATGTACTTCATAAAGAATTATTGTACGTTAATAGCCTCTTTACGTTGTTAATTTATGTGTTGTGTCATAAAATAAATTTTAATAACATGAAACTGTTAGCAAACAAATAACCAATATGGTGGTTGTAAATTTACCCCACTATCGCTGTGCACATGGGGCAAGCCATAAGGAGAATTACTGATATATTTAAACCTTTATATATTCTCTAATATATATATATATATATATATATATATATATATATATATATATATATATATATATATATATATATATATATATGCACATGTATTTATATGTTATATTTAATTTAAAACAATCTCTCAAGTTGTAAATGCAAAGAAACTAGTAATAATGCAATGCATATATTGATTCTGGTCAATAAATGTCTACTAGGTTGCATATGCTGAGCCGATTGTATGGCTTATTTCTTTATTTCTATTACTTTCTTAATCCCAACACCCCTAGGAAGATTATACGCATGATTCGAGTCGGTCAGGTTGTATATTATTTAAGCATATTTATCCGGCGTAACTAAGTTAGTCTATATAGTACAACATATTCCGAGGCTTGAGTATTGTTAAAGCTGTTTAAGTTTATTTATTTATAAAAATAATTTAATAATAATACAAAACCATGTTTTATTAATAGGTAAAACATCACGTTTCATAGTTTAAGTATTTACAATTATTCATTCAAATAAATGCGTTATTTTAATGATACACAAACACACACGCGCGCGCATGCACGACACACAAAAAGATAAATATCTATCTATCTATATATATCTATCTATATATATACAATGAATAAACATATTTTGTATACAAGCATTGTTTCAATTTATATGTTTTTCAATCCTTGTAAATGTATTAACATATTTAAGAAAACCATGTTATAACAATTATTTTAAAAAACTTTTGTAAATTTTGTGTAGATATTTAAAACAAAACTTGTATTTTATATTTTTATTCACTTATTGTATAACATTTATATATTACATATATTCATTTATTATATAGAGTATGTAATCAAATATATATATATATAACGTATATATACGTTAATATATATACGTAACGTATATATATAACGTAACGTATATATATATTATGATATATATATATATATATATATATATATATATATATCAACGTAACGCAATGTAATATAACGTAATATAATACAATGGCACTGATAGAAATTCCTTTGATGGGGTGGGGGGGGGGTGTTAGGGCATTCCGATGTATCTTGGAGTTAGTTTACACTGTATATAGAAATGTATGTAATTAAATACCATTTAAGTCGCTATTACCCTTAATGGTAAACACAAATCGGTGCAATGAGTGAATAAAATTCGTTTTTAATATAAATACATTCCAGATTTAAAGGTTATTGAATCATCAATAGATTTAAGTAGCCTACTCGTATAAGGTGGTATTTATTTCGCAGATTGGACTAAATTCTAAAATAACAAGATTTAAAGCAAATCACTGATTAACATTTTCATTAAATATTTTTTAGGGAAACATTTAAACTCTTGAAATTTGATTAAATAGGTCATTCTGTGTTAGATCAGGTTTTCCATGTACGTAAGTTTTCCTTCTCAAATATCCTGCCTCGTCAAACTGGGTTAGGCGAGTTTTTTTATAGACATTGCAAACACCCCTTACTGCCAACACTATAATCTGGAAGTTATATTTGAGTTTCCTCATATATTTGTATGAAACGTGTTATAAAATTAGCCACTTTAAACAAACTTTCATCAAATAAAGGATCAAGAATTTACTTTATAATCCTTCTAGGAGGGGCCCCTGATAAATGTAGAAATTTAATGTATCCTAACAAAGATTCGGAATTATATACAGTATGTGTAAACATAAACAGTTCTAAGCAGTTGTAAGATTTTATTTTATTTCATTTTATTTTATGTTATTTACATAGTTTTCCAGACAGGTATAAACATATTCTATTTGATCTCCGTTTAGTTTGAGGCAACACTCGTGGAGTTCGTGAAGGTTTGGCATCATTTTGGTGAAGAGGGGTTGTTTCATGCTAGATATACACATGGTTATTTTTTCCTGTAATTGATCAATGGTGGTTGTTGAGTCATCATGGAAAATCTTCTTTTTCTTCATCGTTCCCCATGTGGTGTATGGTCGAGGGAGTGGGTTGGGTAAGGAAAGCTTGTTCCAAGGGTGGTTAGGCGGTGGCCAAAATTTTCTTGAAGGAAATCAATGTGTCTAAGGCAGTGAGGCCGGTTGTGCCATCTTGCTGGAACCTTTGTGAACGAAATCACAGGTTTCGCGCAGAACAAAATCTCCTGAGGTCTCCTATAAAACTACAAAGAATAACCCTATATCGGTCACTCTACTACAGCTGATTCAGTTTCAGTACTGTTCATTTTGCCTCGCACAGGTAGTTTACCAAAATATTTCCAATTAATATTAAACAAATGAAGGTATTATAATTTACCAAAAACGCAACGTAATATAATTACATACACACTTTAACAATTATTGTAAACTGTGACGTTAATAATGTAGTCGTAAGGTATTTAAAACCGTCCGTTACTAACCTCAATGTTCATTTTAACAACATAGAAACAGCTGAATCAGTTCCATACGTGCAACTCAGGAGCTTATACAATATTTACAATAATTATTTTGATCAGCTGATATTTTAATCTGTGCATTACACTAATGGCGTCATCAATAAAATAAATGTGTAAATAAATAAATTTTATGTTTTTGCCTTCATTTACTTGCCAACTTGTTATTATGATTTGTAAACATTCAATATGCGGAATGTGGATAGAATTCGTTTAACGTTATAACAGGTATTCTCGCCATTTGTGTTAAATATGCAGGAAATATTTTGTACAAGTTAATCTGTGCTTCAAAATAAAAACTGAAATAGCACATTTTATAAACTTGATTCTAGAGCATTAAAATGTTGACGTTTCAACAATTAAAAAAATTAAAACTCAATTTAGTGGTATGTTAACATGACTAAATGAAGTAAAATATAATTTAAAATGAAAGCAAATGTAAAAAAAATGTTCAGATGTTTATTGGAAAGCTAATTAATTTGGCATACAATAATTGTGTGTGAAGATGTAGATGGAATCAAAGATACGGGTTTTTTTAAAGATCATGAGTAAATCTTAGAAGTACGTCATATTTGCAACAATGGGGAAAATAATAGTGGAATACGTAGAGTAGAAAAATAACCTGGAAAGAAGAATAGTTTCCTTATACATGTTTAGGGCGCTAATTTACAAGCATGTTTAAAAATTCATTAAGAAATTACGTAAATAAATATTTGTAAAGTCCCAACCATTAGTGGTTGGGGTATTGTATTGCATAGAGGGCGGGCAGACTTTTTTAATCCAGTTAAAGTTAAGAAAAATGTCCTTGACTATGCGACCTATGTTTCCCCACTGTATCATTCTTTCATCCTACCTCATCCCATCTAACTTTCTCCTCCCTCCACGAAACTGTAGCTGTTAGACACATCGCTACACCTCCCACAGGGGAATAGGTCTAGCGTCCACATGAGACACATTTCCCCTTTCCATATGCTAAATCGAGGAAGTCAAATCTTTTCATCTCTAGTTCACAACCCGTCCAACTTAATACTTTAGCGGATAGATTTGAAATGACACACATACACACACACACACACACTCACACACACACACACACACCACACACACACACATACACACACACACACACACACAACACACACACACACACACACACACACACACACACTCTCACACACACACACACACCACACACACACACACACACACACACACACACACACACACACACACACACACACACACACACACACACACACACACACACACACACACACACACACACACACACACACACACACACACACACACACACACACACACACACACACCACACACACTGCAACCTTTGCGACTCGTTCGGGCGCCCCCGATCATACGCTCACCTACCCAGCCGCCAACCCTTTCGTTGACTGGCTCCTAAACACAGACCCACCACTTGCGTCCGCTGCAGAGTAAGAATTTTGAAACGAGCCGCTCCTAGCCGTAGCTAAGAACGCTGTGCAATGCTCGCCAAAATCTGCCAGTGAACCAGTCACTGGACTTAAATTTTCAAAAAACCTAACTTGCCGGGTATTTAACCCTTTTTGGGTGTGTGTTCCCGGGGAAGGTGTTCTTTTAAAAGGCATCTTGTCGGCGAAATGAAAAGTGTTATTTTAAGAGCGTGTAAGAAATTTGTTAAAATAAATAAACTGTTTTTTGTTTGCAAGTTAGTTAAAAAATGCTTTATTTTAAAATTTTATAATGAGTTATTTATGTATATGCAGAGCACAGTATGCATTTCTTTCAAAATTTAGTACAACTTTCCAATATTTAATTTACTTTTAAAAAGTGCAAATTTACTGATTTAAACTTAAATTTCAATTTTTGAATAATTAATCCAATTCTTATTAACCTCTCAACAAAAAAATAAAAGAAATATAAAATTTTACATGAATATTTAAAGTTTTGCTCTTTGTTTACTTTCAACCCTTTCGGTCAAACATTGGTTTTTCAACCTTTATTTAAACTTTCTTTTTCTCATTGAAATTTTCAAAATATCGAACCACTTAATTCACTTTTACTTCAATTTCTCTTGTTATTTAATTCTTGGCATATTTAAGTTTCCGATCTTAAACTAAATTCACTAATATTTTCCTTTATAAATTTTTAAATAATTTTTACATGTTTACTTTTTAAATCCTTTTGCTTACGGCAAATTTTTACTCTTCAATACCTTCAGAGTCTATTCCCTATTTTTATTCTAAAATAAACACGTTAAATTTATGACAAAAACAACATAATAACATTCATTTGCTAAAATTTACATTTATCAATTTAAAATTTATTTACCCTTTAAATTTATAGAATTTACTTCCTCTATTTTCCATTAAATAAACAAGTTAATTTTAATGACAAAACAATATAAAACATTTACTGAATAAAATTAAAAAACTTGTAATCAGACAATTTGATATATAACTACTTTCAACATTTACTAATTAAATCCTTTTTACTACCAACAACATAATGAAATTTCCTTATCCTAGGCACAAATTCATAATTTAAATAAAATAAAATCTTACAGCTAAACATGAAAATAATTTTTCTAATTTAGGTTTTAGCTATAACCACTAAATGTTTTATAACCACACATATTTATGTTTTTTATTGCCTTTATATTGTTATATAATTTCCAATTTAACTTAACATCATGCCTTATTTAAAAAATCTCTTTTGAAACCTGAACTCTATTGTTTTTATTTACTTTACTTTAATTTAATGATCATTTGCTGACCACCCTTTTCCCAAGACAATAATTATTTTACTTAATTAATTTTTATCAAAATTACAACCCTTTTATCATAACAAAAATTATTTTAATTAATTAGTCTTAATTAATTTTGTTATTGATTTCAATCTGTTTTACAAATAACAACTCGATTGTTATTATTTATGTTCAAAGACATTTGACCATTACCATAACTATAATAACATTAACATAACATTATTGTAACTAACATAACATCAGCCAAACTATCATAAAATAAGCACAACTATCATAACATTAGCTTAACCATCATAACATTAGCACAACTATCATAACATTAGCATAACTATCATAACATTAGCACATCTATCATAAGATTAGCTTAGCTATCATAAGATTAACAACAACTTAAAGCAACTGTGGCGTAAATGTTTATATTAACTAAAACAACCTCTCACCACAAATTCAACAAATTTTATTTTAACCTTATGTATATTTCGACTACAAAGTAATCATCTTCAGAGGTATTTGTAAAAATACCTCTGAAGATGATTACTTTGTAGTCGAAATGTACATAAGGTTAAAATAAAATTTGTTGAATTTGTGGTGAGAGGTTGTTTTAATTATTATATCATAAGATTAGCTTAACTATCATAACATTAGCACAACTATTATAACATTAGCACAACTATCATAAGATTAGCTTAACCATCATAAGATTAGCTTAAATATCATAACATTAGCACAACTATTATAACATTAGCACAACTATCATAAAATTAGCACAACTATCATAAGATTAGCTTAACTATCATAACATTAGCACAACTATCATAACATTAGCATAAACTATCATAACATTAGCACAACATAACTACCACAGCATGCTTTGCATAACATTAGGATACCATATATAACCTTAGCCTAACTAGCTAGGATTAAAAAAGCGGCTTCAAATCATATGGACAGATATAATCACATATGTGGCAGCCATTTTGATTGTTTACCTTTTGCCACTACTTACTTATTTAATTTTGAATAAGTTATTTAAACGTGTTATCTCTATACCCAACTATTATTTATTTCAAAAACAATTTTAATATCTTAATTTGAGTCATTTACATTAACCTTTGAACAATTTCTAAAATCCTAACCTCAAATTTTGTTTTACTTATTATTACATTTAATTCAAATTCGGAGAATTATCTGGAAGACAGTAGCCATCTTGTAGCGTTACCTCTCCTCTTATGACTATAATCCCCCCCTCCCTCATAAACAAAACCACCTTCCACATGTCATGTATCATTTCAATTTGACATCTATGTTTTTAATTTAAATTTATTGACTTCCAATTTCCCCTTTATATTTTTAAAATCAAAATTTGGCTTATTTGCAAAGAGTTAACGATACAATCTGACCTGTAGTTACACCCTCCGATTTCTTGTTGCGTTTTGCTGACTGATGTCTCCCCCTCTCAGCAACTGCTTATCCATTTTGTCTGCTCCGCGTGGGTTGATGGTTGTCCTGCTTAGACGGCGCTTTCCCCGTTGAAGACAAAGCCTCTGCTCCCTAAAAGCGCAATCTTGGATCTCGTTACTATTCTCCTGGATCTCAGGTCCCGATGTGTTCGCCTTCTCCTGCTATGAACTCTCATCTCGATCTTCTAATTTTAACGTTCACTCTTCTTAATTGTTATTTTAAAATAATAATAATAATAATTAATTTTGAAATTTAGACAACACTGTTCCAACTTGACAAAGCTTAACTCAGTTCTGGTTTAAATTCTCTACTGTTAATTTTGAAATTTATTTATTTATTTAGCAACTTTTCATTTATATTTGTTCACCACTATGAAGCACTGTCCTACTTGTTTGCACACACTGATTAGGTTTTAAGTTTTCTACTATCTCGGAAACAACTGAAACACTTTGCTGACGCCGCACATTTTGATGTTACTTGGAGACCATCTTCGAGGAAGTTTTCCACGGAAGGGTTCCAGAAACCCCACGTCACTACACCGCAGCGTAACATGCACGCTTCGCAGCCCGTCATGGCTAAAATTTTAACGATTCGACAACTTGAAATTCGATGTAAATATTTGTCGGAACTGGAACACGACAGAGATGCGTTCATTACTTCTCATCTTCCGAAGACCCTTGGGGACCCCTACCTTGTCCAACTAACCCCTCCAGGTCTACTTTCTCACGCAGCGTTTAACCAATCAGTCGTATTGAAGTGACGTAATGCATACATCCTGGGTGCGTGCGGCTCTTTTCTTTGTATTTCTGAACCTGGGAACATTATTCGATAACAAAATCAATATTTTGGCCGTTTTACCTTTCTGGCCGTTTTCTCATTTAACGGCTCCTTTTCTGCATTTATTTTTGTTCTTTATTTTTTGTTTCTTTCGCTCTTCTGCTCTTCTGCGATCGTAATTCTAGGGTGATTTTGACCGTTTCCCCTTTGCAGATATTTGTTATTTGTACCACGCTAAGGCCCAGTCCCCTGTTAAATGGCTTTGCTTGGTTTATAATTTTAGCTTACACATTAACACGATTTCCTAATTCCCTTGATATCCCTTTCGCTTTCATCTTAACCCTTTCCATTTTTAATTTACCCCTTTTTCTTATTTGTGTGTGTGTGTATATATTTCATAATTACAATTTTCTGGAATTCACTTATTACTTAAACATTTATACTTAAATTCGAATTCATCCTAATGTATTAGCAGGTCAGCTATCAGGAGTTACAATACTCAATACGTTTTGCTCAAAATTAATAACACTATATCATAGCTTTTGAGTATCCCCTCGTCAAATATAACTCAACTAGGATTCCTGTCCATTTAAGTATATTACACTTAATTAAAATTATTAATATTATTATATTGTAATAATATTAACGTACCTGTTTAAATACTAATTACGTTTAGGGTACAAAGTAGTTCTAGCATTCCTTTGTACATTAAATGTATTGTTTTTAAAGACAAACGAATGTTTCGTCACAGGAAACTCTAAAGACGTTAATGAACGGTTGCACATGTACAGTGGATTTAGCAAGTTTTATATCTTAGTTGTATAAGGTGTCATAAAAAGTCTAAAACTGTATTTTTATGACGAAAAATAAAAGAGAAAATAAAATGATATTGCATTAATTCCGTTTAATGATTTTGATTTAATAACTTCAAGCATCTAAAACGTCTAACGATTTCTTAAATTTAATTGTTGCATTGTATTTAAATTGTTTAATCGCTACGTTTGTACATAAAATACTACTTTTATTATGTCCACAGTTTTCTTTTCATATTATTTATTTCAGCAGAAACGGCTGAAATTATGACTATTTATACCAAAGCGTTATCGTTTAATAAAAGTATGCTTAATTGACTCTTAATTGTTATTCTTCAAGACCATTCGTTTCTATACAATGAAATTCACCTCCACCGCCATTCTACTTGAAAATTCAATTTAATTATTTTTATTGTAATTATTAATTTTCAAGAAGGTAAAATGACTTGAATATTTAGAACGCTGACCTCTCAAATTATAATTTCCTCCGCTTGGTTTTTAGACTTTACAAATATATCGCACTTATTCGTTCCAAACATAACTTTTCAGAGATATTAAATTCAACATTAAGAGCAAAACTAATATTTCGCTCGGAATTAATTGAAGTTCCAGTAGCCTGAAGTCTTGCCACCCTGCAGTTTAATTAGAAACAGCCAATGTTGAATACAAAACCCGGGATGTATTTCTATAAACAGATATTTTTGGTTGGATCTTAGACGTTCTATGATAATTCAAGCGTGAATTTGTAGCGACGACTGACTATTTTTCAATGCCTTCTATTACTTCACATTCTCCCTACATATATTTATATATCTTGTTAAAATTTTCAATCGTTAATAAAATACATTTTATCCACTCAAGTTCAAATTTGTTGAAAATATTAAACGTTATTACAGTTTTTTCAAATATTAATGAACAATTTAAATTTAATGAATTAATTTGAGTTTTATATGGGAGAAAGTCTTTTTATAATAGAGGCATAGTATCCAATATAGTTATTCCGTCCCATTTGGCTTAAAATAAGTAATAACATATAATTTCATAAAACAGCTGATTTTATCTTACAGGTTATGTGGTAGAACAGCTGTTAAGTCCCATAACAGCAAGTGTCGTCTTCTACAAGTTTAAACATATGTATTTCAACTTGAGTGAATGAAAAAGAAGAATTTTATTAACGATTGAAAATTTGAACAAGATATGTATATATATATATATATATATGCTGATACGTATTCCTTCAGGAATAGAAAAATATGATAGTTATTATCTGGAGTACATCCGTTCATTCTGCAGTGCATAAATTTGCAGTTCCGACGTTTCGCCAGAATCTCATCTAGCATTGACGACGTGAACCCAACAACAGTTGAAGAGCGAGTCAAACGTCGGAACTGCGAATTTATGCACTGCAGAATGAACGGATGTACTCCAAATAATAAATATTTATCATATATATAAATATACACATATAGGGAGAGTGTGAACTAATAAAAGGAATTGAAAAATCGTATTTACCGTATGCAAGACTGAAATCAGATTATAACATAACAGATAAGTTCACTAAAATCCGTCAGACGTAAACTGAAAATGACTAACGGCTTGCGAAAAACAAGAAAGGTTAACCGTCAGTATTACAACGGTACCCGGCCTACGTGATGTGTGTCCACTCCACTAAGCGGCCGTGACGTCAGCGCCGCTAGCTCCAATCGTTGGAAAGCTCTAGAGATAATTTATGCATTCCTAATGTTTTGTAGCAAACATGTAAATTTAGGCGTCACAGTTAATATATTCAAAAATAAATCTCCCATTTAAAAAATGAAAAAAATTAGCTCATTTGTATAAAAACTCAATATTTTAGGCGATTTAACAATTTTTAGTTAGTTTACAAACTATTAGGACAACTATCATAACATTAGCATAACTGTCATAACATCAGCATAACTATCATAACATTAGCACATCTATCATAACATTTGTGAACCATATTTTAGAAACAAACTAGCAGAGTCGCGCAACTTATGTAACGGGATTTGATAGGTTGGTATAATACTTAAGGAATTATATGATATTAAATATTGCAGTAATTCGTTACACAATTAGTTATTTGACCTGCAATGTCAAGAATTTAACTGAACATAAGAACGGTGCGTTCAATAAATAATTTAAACAACAAATATTAATTTAAATAAATCAACTTCTACTGCACAAAAAATATGTAATACAAAACCAAATACATTTGAAATGTTTATGCTACTTTATGTATTTGTATTAATTGTTTTCCATACTGAAGTTATAAAAACTTTATATTATTTTAAAAAAATCTATGGCATGGCACATGATATCCACATGAGATTGCTTTTACGTTATTTAAAATACATTTAAATCTATCTATCAGACATTAAAAATATGCTATTACGTCACACAAATGAATTTACACTTCCTATATTTCAAAAATAAAAACTAACATTATTATGCCATGACCGGTTAAAGTTTAAAAGTTAAAATTTTCCTTTTTCATCACGTTATGTCTTAAAATTATAACTTATCTGTGTTGTAACAGACGATGTAGAAAACATGGCTCCGGATTTAGATCTCGCCATTCTGCATCTTGAGTCGGCGTTGATCGGGATTTGTACTCTCGCCTGGTATTGTGTCTTAACGTAGCAACATTTCTTCAAACAAAAATAAATAACTTTTAAATAACTTTTACATTATTAACAAATTAAAATAAAATCATCCCTTTGCTCTTTAGATCTTGAAAAGGTCTGTATCGCCCTACATTTCGCCAAGGAAGAGAACTACTTGAAGCGACCACACGAGTTTTTTAACTTCGCGCACCGTTGCTGCGCATTTAGCAAATCAGTTTTTTATGTATATGGATATCTATCTCAGCCAGGACATTTTAGTTTATAATTTACAATTTTTTTAAATTTTATTTTACATTTTCAAATTAATATTTTGTTGTCTGAAGCTGTTTTTATATGCAACATTACGTAAAATAATGTTACACATTACCGTAACTATCATAACAATAACATAACGTTATCATAACTATCATAACTTTCATAACATGAGCCCAACTGTCATAAAACGTTATCACAACTATCATAACATTAGCACAACTATCATAACTTCAGCATAACTATCATATCATTAGCACAACTATCATATCATTAGCCCAACTATCATAAAATTAGCACAACTATCATAAAATTAGCATAACTATCATAACATCAGCATAGCTATCATAACATTAGCATAGCTATCACATCATTAGCACAACAATCATAACATTAGCACAACTATCATAACTATCACATCATTAGCATAGCTATCACATCATTACCACAACTATCATAACATTAGCACAACTATCATATCATTAGCCCAACTATCATAAAATTAGCACAACTATCATAAAATTAGCATAACTATCATAACATCAGCATAGCTATCATAACATTAGCATAGCTATCACATCATTAGCACAACAATCATAACATTAGCACAACTATCATAACTATCACATCATTAGCATAGCTATCACATCATTACCACAACTATCATAACATTAGCACAACTATCATAACATTAGCACAACTATCATAACATTAGCACAACTATTATAACATTAGCACAACTATCATGACATCAGCATAACTATCATATCATTAGCATAGCTATCACATCATTAACACAACTATCATAACATTAGCACAACTATCATAACATTAGCACAAGTATCATAACATCAGTATAACTATTACATCATCAGCATAGCAATCACATCATTAACACAACTATCATAACATTAGCACAACTATCATAACATGAGTACAACTATCATAACATGAGTACAACTATCATATCTTTAGCACAACTATCATATCATTAGTACAACTATCATAACATTAGTACAACTATCATAACATTAGCACAACTATCATAACATTAGTACAACTATCATAACATTAGCCCAACCATCATAACATTAGCACAAGTATCATAACATCAGTATAACTATCACATCATCAGCATAGCTATCACATCATTAACACAACTATCATAACATTAGCACAACTATCATAACATGAGTACAACTATCATAACATGAGTACAACTATCATATCATTAGCACAACTATCATATCATTAGTACAACTATCATAACATTAATACAACTATCATAACATTAGCACAACTATCATAACATTAGTACAACTATCATAACATTAGCCCAACCATCATAACATTAGCCCAACTATCATAAAAGTAGCACAACTATCATAACGTTAGCACAACTATCATAACATTAGTACAACTATCATAACATTATCACAACATAACTACCACAGCATTAACATGCTTAGCATAACATTAGGATACCATATATAACCTTAGCCTAACTAGCTAGGATTAAAAAAAGAGAGAAACACAAATTATACGAATGGAAATAGGATAAAAAGTTTATCACTTTGGAATTATCAAAAATTTATACGTATAACCACATAAGTATATGGAGGTAGTTAATTTAAAGGAAAATAGCTCACGGAAATAAATAAAGGCATTCAAATACAAAGAAAGAGGTTGAGAAATAAGAAATTGTGAGGAAATGAAACTTATAATGAGTTGAACTGTATTTGAGGCCTCTATGTTTGGAAATATTAAAAAAATCAAAATTATATGAAAGTAAATAATTAAAAAAAGCAATGTGGATGAGACGAAATGCTATATTGTTTAACAGAGAAATGGTATTGAGTTTTTTTACAGCACCAAATTGCATTCTCTTGCTTCGTAAGGGAGGGGGCGACACATTTAACGGACGGACACAAACAAAAACCTCGCCTTTGATTCATTGCGACGAACGAAATCAAGTTGCTTTGTGGGACTTCACTGCCTGCGCCTAATGAGTCGCGATCGATTGAGCGATAAATCACTTGCAGTTCTTTGTCGCTATTTGTCACCAGTTCCGTCTGATATTACGTTAAACAAGACTCTCCTCTGTTCTGCAACATCCTCGTTCTCTTTTGTTGAGGAGGAAGAAAATATGGGTCTCTCTTGCACGAACATTTTAGTGGAACGTTTTATTGATAAAATAATAATGTATTTAGAAATATTGAACTATAAATGTTTTTATTGCACTAGGTAGTATAACCGCTGAGTTGATTTTATTGTAGAATGTACTGAATTAATTTTATTTTTAAAGCATTAGTTTTTATTTGGATCAGACATCACAGTTTTGTTGAAACTCTAACTATAGACAGAAAAATAACATTTGACATACAAGAGTCAAGCAGTTGTCATTTACATCCATTGTTGACATGTATATTCAATGTTGTCATCTATGTTCAATGTTGTCACGTATGTCCAAAGTTATCAAGCAACTCCAAAGTTGTTATGTACATCTAGTGGTATCATGTACCTCCAATGATGTCATGTACCTCCAATGATGTCATATACCTCCAATAATGTCATGTACCTCCAATGTTTTCATGTACGTCCAATGATGTCATGTACTTCCAATGATGTCCTGTAACTCCAATGATGTCATGTACCTCCAAAGTTTTATGTGCCTCCAATGATGTCATGTACCTCCAATGATGGCATGTATCTCCAAAGTTGTTATGTGCCTCCAATGATGTCATGTACCTCCAATGATATCATGTACCTCCAATGTTTTCATGAACGTCTAATTTTAGCAAATACGTACAATGACGTCATGTACCTCCAATGATGTCATGTACCTTTAATGATGGAATTGACCTCCAATGATGTCATGTACCTCCAATGATGTCATGTATCTCCAAAGTTGTTATGTGCCTCCAATGATGTCATGTACCTCCAATGTTATCATGTACCTCCAATGTTTTCATGAACGTCTAATTTTAGCAAATACGTACAATGACGTCATGTACCTCCAATGATGTCATGTACCTGCAATGATGTCATGTACCTCCCAAGTTTTCATGTACGTCCAATGATGTCATGTACCTCCAAAGTTGTCATGTACTTCCAATGATGTCATGTACCTTCAATGTTTTCATGTACCTCTAATGATGTCATGTACCTCCAAAGTTGTCATGAACGTCCAATTATGTCATGTACCTCCAAAGTTGTCATGAACGTCCAATTATGTCATGTACCTCCAATGATGTCATGTACCTCCAGTGATGTCATGTACCTCCAATGATGTCATGTACCTCCAAAGGTGGCATGTACCTCCAAAGTTGTCATGTACCTCCAGTGATGTCATGTACGTCCAAAGTTGTCATGTACCTCCAAAGTTGTCATGTACGTCCAATGATGTCATGTGCTTCCAATGATGTCATGTACCTCCAAAGTTGTCATGTACGTCCAATGATGTCATTTACCTCCAATGATGTCATGTACGTCCAATGATGTCATGTACCTCCAATGATAGCATGTACCTCCAAAGTTGTCATGTACCTCCAAAGTTGTCATGTACGTTCAATGATGTCATGTACCTCCAATAATGTCATGTACCTCCAAAGTTGTCATGTACCTCCAAAGTTGTCATGTAGCTCCAGTGATGTCATATACCTCCAATGATGTCATGTACATTCGATGATATCATGTACCTCCAATGTTTTCATGTATATCTAATGTTAGCAAATACGTACAATATTGTCAAATTGGACATCATAGTAATACAAAAAGGTAACATTCAATTTAAACCTTTTTTAATTTAAATAGAATTTTCGAATTGTTTTACAATAAAATATTTCATATAGTTACTTTTTTATTTATTGTATTGCACTAGGAGTGACTAAACTATAATGAACAAGTAATTTGTATTAAAAAAATATTCGGAAATGATTATTGGGATATTCCGGCGAAGCCCCAAAAATTTTAACAATTTTAAAAAGCAACAACAAAATAGCCCAACTGTACAACACGTAGACAGCTTTATAAATTCACGTCGCTTCATAACATTTTTTACTTCATTAAAATATGACCACATTGTTTCTGGTTGTAATAAAGCTAAACAAAAGAAAGTTTGTCGGTGTAGGCGTAGATAGACAGGGGTTGTTTTTACCCCTGTGCGGGACTTGGAAACTTGAAAAGGTGGGTTGACTGAAGGCTAATAATAGAAAACGCGTGGTCATGAATACAGAGTAAAATGGAGGATATATTCTGACTTGCTAATTATATGCTTGAGGTGAAATAAGTCCAGTGCGATGTAACAGAATTGTGTTTCTAAACAATTGTTCTTTGAATGTATTATAAATTAATCTTTACGAGTTTGATGTAAATGATACGGTGATACAAATACCTTTTGGAGAATATTTTAAACTGAATTTATAATTTAACTAGACATTATTCCGTTTAAATAAATGCGGTTGATTTACAAGACAAATACATATATTTACTTAAATGATTAAACAATGTCTAGATTATTGACATCAGCACGTACAGTACACAAGCACACATTAAACATTACCTACAATAATAACAATACTTCACAAATAAATATAGCTGCAATGAAGTTTTTCTATAAAACATTACAATGATTATTAAAAATTATTTTACTAAACATTAGAACTGTAAAATGCTTAAATTTTTATAATTATCAAAAATGTATATTACTTATATTAGTAATCTGCTCTTTTTGCCCATTCTATGGTTGGTTGGTGTCATACCCTCTATATAATCAATGTTCCTGGTGTGTTGGAATTATTTGCAATGTCTATGGCCTTGTCAGAGTATAAATCTTCCCCTGTAGGATAGTTCAAGCGGCGAAGTGCTGCAGCAACTGCAAGGAAGATGGAAACATGATGTGGTGTACGTTTTTCGTCGAGACACTTGCCAGTTTTGATATTTTTAGTCACACGAGCTGAAAATTTCATGTCTTGTACTTAGTCTGATGAGAGTGGTGGCTGTTTTCCTGTCAATGTCGGGACGAGTTACTTGATTATAAGCTGTGATTCTCGAGGGGGAGATTAGTTTTGGTTTTGCACCGGTGAGTCAGTAATTTCATTTAGTTCTAGGTTCACATGGGCAGGAATCCATTGTAAGATGCATTTTTTCTGTAGAAGAAGTTGTACAAGTTGTGCTAGGATACTTTAGATTAAACTTGAAGTACCTTTGCTGAGACCTTGTAAGGCAGTCCTGCAGTCGCTGAAAATGGTGATACCACGAAGGTGCTGGATTATAGTATGTTTCTCCCATGTAAGGGAATCCTGTAACCCCTACATAGTGTAAAATATGGGGATGCCTCCAATGGTTAATCCTTTGGATGGTAGGAGAGAAATAAAATACTTCCCGGGGACCGGTAGAAAGACGTCCAACCTACTCGGAGGCTCTAGCAATCTTCCTGATGATGAACTCAAATTTGTGCCCATAAAATACTTTATTTAGAACCACGTAGCTTATATTCTTTGTATATTATTATACCTTAATACAAGAGTGCTATGTAGTATGTTGACCTAATATCGCAATGAAAAACCTCCATTTCGGCTTTTGAAACTCTTTATATGAAAATAAGCCTATCGGTGGAAAATGGCATAAAGCATTCACGTTTCTCTTTACGCGTGAAAAGGAAAACAATCAGTTTTATTGAATCAGGTTGGCAGAAGATTTAGTGATTTTGTAATAATAACTAGAGTAAGGAAATTGGAGTATATTTATCATCAAAGGTTATTGGTAATAAAGTATTTTTCAATTTCAGCTGAAAATATATTTTTATGTACTTATTAAGCATTGAGCTTCTGATTTGTGTCTTGTGGACGCTGTTTTACGTTCTCTTAAAAAAATAATAAAATATAACGAAAACTTAAAATTTTATTTCAAGTCGTTGGAAATTAAAAATATACATATATTCAACTTTTATATATTTTTCTTTACCCTCGAGAGGTCGCATGAGGAGTTTTTCTCCGCACGTGTCATTATTTGTTAAGAAAACGTCTTTTCAGTTGTCAGATGTTTATTTCTAGCTCGTTACTCTACAACAGGGGCCCTCACTAGGAATACTTTGAGAGCCAAAAATTTTGCATAAAATTTTCCTGAGGGGCGCAAGTACAAGAGGCACTAAATAACTGACAAACAGTATGATTATAACATACGTTTATTACATTACCAACATAAAAAAGTTTGAAATTGTCTTTTTTTTACTAAATTAATTCTTTGAAGTTGATGGGCGAAATCTTTCACAGTCCTCTAATATGGCATCTATGTTGGCAGGTTGAGAAGAAACTGAAATTCTTAAAATGTTTTCAACATTCTCACTTGTTGGCCTAGATCTGTACTTGGTTTTTACAAACTTCAGCTTACTGAATGTAGATTCACAGACATAAGTAGATGAAAAAACACACACAATATTTTCTGAGCACATTTAAGTAAGTTAGGAAATTTGTCCTTTTCAACAACCCTCCGAAACTCATAGTGAGCTTTATTCTTCATCTTTTCTTCAAAAATACTTTTGAGTTCCGTATCGTTGTGAAGATCGATTATTTCATTTTTCAAATTCCTTCATATCCAAAAACAGAAAGATGAGCTACATTAGCTGATTCCATTGCCCATGGATTTTCTACCAAGCGAAATGGTACAGTTTCACGACATATCAAACATATGGCAGTCCCTTCTTTCTTACTTTTTGCACGTCTCCACCGTCACACGTTAAGTTGCGGTGTTGCCGATACTATTTCTTGCTAAACGTCAGTAAAGCCCCAGGCAAAGATACAGCGGGCGGGGTTTTTAACTTCAGTAGTTTGAGTAATTAATTAAGTTTAGTAAAACAACGACAGATTTTCAAAACACTCAGTAAATAAATATAATAATTATCTAAGTTATAAAATATTTTGACTTCAATCCTAACCGTCTAAGGGCCGCAAAAAATCGTCCCGAGGGCCGCATGCGGCCCGCGGGCCGCGTAGTGAGGATGCCTGCTCTACAACCTTCAGTCTAGGAAACGGCCCAACCTATTTTTATTAATTTTTTCCAAGTAGCGTTAGTGTGAAATTAATCTTTGTCAGTCGCCGTCAGATTGCTTAGGTTTCGTCCGCAAGCACAAGTTATTTGTGCGGGGTATTATTATGCGCACTATGATTAATTCCATATTCTTACATGTAGGACCTATCATCACGATAATATGTTTTATACGTTTAGACGTTTAATTATTTCATAAAAAAAATTACCCGGAAACACATCCCCCGTAGTGAAAACAGTGGCCTAGTATGCATTGCTTACACGTTTTAACAACTCAAAATATTTTTAGAAATATGACGTTTAGAAAATTAAAATTGTACAATAATGATGTCTAAAATTGTACAATAATGATGTCTAAAATTGTACAATAATGATGTCTAAAATTGTTTATAATGCATTTATAAAGTATTGAAATGTGAAATCACCAAAGTATAAAATCGTAAACCGTCTAAATTTTAAAGGGCAATCGTGTGGAATAAACCACCGCAAGCGCCCTCTCCCGTTGCTCGAACTCTATGCGACCTCTCGAAAGTAAATAATCAGTATATAAAAAGAGCAAGATATAGTTTTTTAAGAGAGTTTCTTTTTAAGTAATAATATATATAGTTTCATATGAAAAATATCTAATGAAAGAGTATAAACTAAACAAATAAGGAAAAAAGACTTCCAGCTGTTGTGACAAGGAACTCTATGCTAGTCAGTGAACAACTTTATAGGACGTTGTAGGACATTTTGTAGTGCAATAGATGGTCCTATATTATTGTATTATAGTCCTACATTACAACCAAACTGGGAAATCTCATTTTTTCACTTGTTCCTTGTATTTATCGAACGATATTTTATATCATTTTCGACCTATACAGAACAATGTAGGTGAACATGGAATTCCCGACACTGTAATGGGTTTTGAGCTGATAAAATATCAGCTGGATAAGTACGGGTCAACTTAGTTGTGCTCCCAACGGTCGTACAACACTCCAACAACGATCAGTTAACACTGCAATTCTAGAATCTTTTACTGCATCTTTTGAAATTCTCTGGAGATCTAGATAAAAAGTTTTGAAGTGAAAACTTTTAAAGCGACGTCTATAAAACTTACTCAAGGGACATAATCATACAATTCCGCGACAGTATAATTACCTCCAGGTCTATGGGTCACCTCAAAGTGAATTAAATGATAACATATGATTTCATGGAACAGCTGATTTTGTGTTATAGGTTATGTTGTAAAACAGCTGTTTACACGTAGGTTATGTTGCATTATTTATTTAAATTATTAAGGAAAAAATTAATATTTAATAGTTTTGATCAGTTAGTAAATAATTCCATATAACGATAGTAATATGTTATGTATTTTTAATCCAAGTTTTTGAAATGAAATCATTCTTAGGCGGGTCGGATACTTTTAAAGAATTGATTGCAAATGAATATACTGAAAGTTTTTTAATTCAGTAAACATGCAGTAAATGTTTTACTCTTATTAAATACTTTCCTGAAATAGATATAAAAACTGAGTGAAAAATGTAATAATTCATATTTTGGGGCGTTTTTATTGAACAATTTTTTAAAACTATTAGCTCTAATTTGTTATTTGTAGTTCAAATGTTGGTAGAATGAAATATTGGAAAGCACCCCAATACCACAAAAATATTCAAAAATAAATAAAACAAGTTACTTAAGATTAAACCCTTGTGTACATTTCGATGACTATGTCATCATCATCAAAGGGTCTTTTTACAAAATTACAATCTAGCAAACAAGAAGTTACAAACTAGAATGATGGGTATCATTTATTATTTTTGTGGTATTGGGGTACTTTCCAATATTTCATTGTTATATATTGTACCACTATGCTCTTGATATTGTGTATCAAATGTTGCTGTTAAATGTAAAAATTGTTTCTTATATTATAACAAATGTTTAGGTAATTTCTCAATTCGCAAGAATAAATGCTTTTCTCTGAATTCAAAATTTCTATAGACGTGGCTATAAAAATTTTCATTCTGTCGGTACTTAGGAGTGCCACAATCTAAGTTTTTGGTCGTCCATAGTATATCAATCATTTTTTTTTTTAAATAATACAATCCAAGAATACAAGTTAAAAACAAAAAAATTAAAAAAAAAATATATATATATATATATTTAAATTGAGTCCAATTTTCAATACGCCTCTACAATTTGCATACGTTACATCAATTGTAAACAGCAAAACGTGACTAGAAGAGGTCATAAACCAGAAATATACTTAAAATTTGAATAATTTAATCATAACCTGACATTACATACAAAAATAAATGGGATTAAATACAATTTAAAAACAAAAAAGGGTGTTGTCGTCAACGCGTGCAAGACAGATTTGTAAGAGTTTGTTTTCTCGGTTGCGAATAAATTTTAAACAGTTTATAATTTTGCACCAAGAATTAAGGGTTGACGTTTCGATGGGGGGGGGGGAAGTAATTCAAACAATTTAAAAAAAAATTTCTTTTAGATTAAAATTTTATAGTCGTTGAAGTTTTTTTTAATCTCGGGTATAAAGTTTAAAAAAGCAGCCAGTGTCAAAGCGAAATAATCGATCTCTCATTCCAATAGGGAGCATTCTTCAGAACATTCCATACAACAGAGTGGACATCGTTAACCTAATATCACAAATAACATATTTCTGATATAATGGTAAATTCCGTTATCTATTGCACTGAAGCTAAATTTAATATATATTTTATTTGCCAATATTCAGGTGTATTTAATAAGTGTTACTTTAAGATCCCGACTACTAACATTTTATTGTGAATATAGTTGGAATTTTAAAGAAAATTGTATTTAAGGACAAAATCTAAATCATTAGTGTCTTTAAATATTTGAAGAGGGACTGAACCTACGCATTTCAATGTAAACTTATCTCACGTGACACAAACTATACACTCGTTAAAGTCGTTTTAAATAATTATACAAAACACCATTGGAGTTTTTTCGGCCCTGCCTTTGGGAGATAGATTTTCAGCAAAGGAGAGTAATAAGTACATTGAATCCCCTTAGGTATAAAGGATAAACAGTATATTGAAAAGACCAAAGAACGCACTTGTTTACCTTTTTTGAAAGGCAAAGCCCCGCCCTTTATGGCATTTCTTTATGTAGAACGTTTTATCAAGAGCCGGTACAAACTGCAGAAAACTGAAAATAGTGAATAGAACGAACTTCCAAGATTGGACAGGGAATAGTTCGATGGGAGGTTTTATTTTACAAATTCCTTTCTCTGGATTGAATTACTTCAACTAAACTTATAATGGCATTTTTAGCTTTCTAGAGATTATTGAATAGTTTCGAAACTGAAAACCTTGTTTGTAAATAAAGTCAATATATATATATATATATATATATATATATATATATATATATATATATATATTTATAACTGTTTGACTTAAACTGACTGGAAACTGAGTTGAAATGCGGCAACAACGTTGATGGGACCTAACTTCAAAACAGTTTTAGGTTGTTTGCTACAACTTACCAAGCAAGTGACAATCATCACTTGAAATTTTCTTGTTGATACATATCTCGCTTCTCTTCTAGTTCGGTGATAGAACGCTGAAGAAATAGACATTAAAGATATTTGAAAAAACTCCATTGATTTTTTGTGTAATTATTTTAAAATGATTTTAACGAACGTATAGTTTGCTCCACCAAAGATTACTTTTACATTCAAATGCGTTGGCCTAGTATCTCGTCAAATATTTAAAGATATTAATGCTTTACATTTTCCTTTAAATATTATTTTTTTGAAATTCCAAATATGTTCTTAATAAAATATGTCAGTCAAAAGGTTCTTCGTATAACACTTATTATGGCCCCTGAATACTAGCAAATTAAATAATTTAATAAAAATATCTTCACTAGAATAAATAACTAAATTAAAGTATCAGATATATTTTCTCTGTGGTAGTAACGTAAATATGTCGGATCTGTTTTTTTAATATTATTATAGGGTTTTCAAAATATAATTCATTTATGTAATTTAAATAATTAATTTTAGCTTTATATAAGAGAAAACGTTTCACAAAAGGCGCAAGGTATGCAATGTAGTTATTTGTCCCATTTGGGTTGAAATAAGGGATGGCATATGATTTCATAAGACAGCTGATATTATGTTATAGGTAAAGTGGTAGAGTAGCTGTTTTAACGTACAGATTATGTTACTCTATTTATATCAAATGTAATTATTTAATAAAAAGTAACTGAAATAAATTTTTTTGTTGACCGAAGTAAGAATTGATATTATTTTTATAATACTTGTTTAAAGATAAAATAAGTTTTAAATGATTCATAAATGTACGTTATTTGTGGCCATTGGAAGCAACAGTTGATGCTTTTGGTTGCCATATTGAATGGGCAGACAGAAACAAGATTCATGACACGGTTGTCGACAGCGTGACGTCGCCTTGTGACGGGGAAAATTAACTTACATTGTTGGACTTCACTGGCCGTGTTTAATGAGGTTCGATCGAAAAGTAAATTACTTTTAAATCATATGTTTGTCACTATTTCTGTCCTGCACTTCAATGTCGTATTTACTCTTCGGAAATTTATTTCTTGCATCCACTCTTATTAAAATTATTACAAATTGTCGCAAGAGCCTGTACACCAAGACGAACACAACTATGTGATTGTTGTCCGCCTTCATTTTATGCTCGTTCCAAAAATATCACCATATTATATAGTTAAAAAAAATTGTTGTAGTCTTTTGATATTGTATACTGTACATTGAAATAAATTAAATACATAATTAATATATTATTATATTCTTAATTATATTATATTATTAAATATATTGTTTATTAATCTATATTAAATTGTGTGTTTGCGCGCGCGTGTGTGTGTGTTAGTGTGTATGTGTCTGGTTGTGTGTATGTGTGTGTGTGTGTGTTTGTGTGTGTGTGTGTTAGTGTGTGCGTGTGTGTGTGTGTGTGTGTGTGTGTGTGTATGTGTGTGGTGTGTGTGTGTGGTGTGTGTGTGTGTGTATGTGTGTGGTGTGTGTGTGTGTGTGTGTGTGTGTGTGTGTGTGTGTGTGTTTATTATGTAATAATATTAAGTTAGATATTAATTGCATTTAAAAAAGGAGATATAAGGTGGAGATCGCCTACGACACTATTTGCACAATAAATTTAGTAAGAAATAGGTTTCAACCAGAATTGCAGTGTAAAATTATTTCTCATAAAACTGACAGCGCGAAAATGGCTTTACTGCGGCAACTGCAGTTATAAAAACAGATGCATGTTGTAATAGCATGTATCACTCATACACCCCGCACTAACCAAAACTACAAAGGGTATACACATTTTTTCATGTATTAAATTGTTCTGTCAGGTACACATGTCAATAATCGTAACAAAAACTACCCTAATTTATGACCCTGGTCAACCACGGTCGTATGTTCTGGGGAATGTAATGCTGGCGAAGTATCATCATCTCCAGGGATTAATGTTTTGTATAGGTCGGGGGTAGGGATATACGAATGGGAATAGTGTGGTCGGTCAGATGTAAAGTACATGTTTACCTAATACAGCTCGACTCCATCTCTCTTCATCAGACCCTCAAGTGTTAGTCCTATAGGTTTCCTGTTCTGCTATCCAGAGTGGAGGAAGTATTACTCTCTGTGAGTTAACGATTGTTTACGCAACCTTAATGAAAAAAGTCAGTTAGAGATTAAGATCGAAGCCCCCAGGTGTCTCAGCATTAGCCATGTGACAATGTCGGGGGTAGGAATTTGGAAACGGTTGTTTCAGAATAAGGGCTGGGATTAAACGAGTGAAAAGACAACGACAAGTGTCTTGTTAAGAATTATTGTCTTCAAGTTGGTCAGATACTTTTAGAACCAAATTTAATTTAATACGTTAAAATAATTTTTCAGGAATTTTTAAGATATTAGGTCGATTTTGTGGGTGGATTTTGATGCTAAAGGTTGTTGGACTTTGAGGTAGATCACGTGACCTAAAGACGTTTGATATCGATAGCGTTAAGGGATTTCAGTTTGTGTTTCAGGCCCCAGGTCAGCTGACACTGTGAAAATGAATACTTACTAGGAAGGGTAAACCAAGGGAAATATTTTGGGAGGTTGGAGCGTATTGCTGACCACATTTCCTCCCTTAGTTGTCTGAGGCCTAAGTAAGCCAGCCCTACCTGTCTCTCCTAAGCCATCTTAATATTGTACAAAGACGTCATTATTAGTAACATTTTCCACTTCTGTCATTCAGTTTCACGACTATCATATTTTACACCTTATTACCTAGATACTTCTTGTACATTGCAACATGTAGCTCTATTTCCAACACTTCTCTCGTTTAATTAAAAGTATTATATAATAGTAATAAAACGTTTTAGTTTTCAGCAAATAGGTTGATTACAAGATTTCATTTTTTAATTCCTTCTCTACTAATAGAAGTATGAACTATCACACTCTCCATATATATATATATATATATATATATATATATATAGGCCTATATCGTTTACATATTCAATCGTTAAGAAAATACTTTTTTTTATTCATCCACTCAAGTTTAAATAAATTTTTTAAAACTTCTAGGGAAAGACATTTGTTGTTAATACAGTATAGCCAAATATTAAATCAATAATTAAATATAATAGTGAATTAATTATAGTTTTATATGAGAGAAAACGTTTCAGAAAAAAGGGAAGGTATGCAGTACAATTATTTCGTCACGTTTGGCTTAAAATAAGTGATAACATATGATTTCATAAAACAGCTGATTTTATGTTATAGGTTATGTCGTAGAACAGCTGTTTTAACACATAGGTTATGTTTTTTTATTTATATCAATTGTAATTACTGCATTTAATAAAAAGTAACTAAAATAAAAAGTTTCTTTGTTGAACAAAGTAAGAATTCACTGTAAAAAGGTTTTGTTTTTATTGATAATTAATGGGGTTATAAGGATTTAAAATTTTGGTATTCATTCAAACTTGTTCACCGTTATTAGTTGACATTTTGTTTCATTTTTGTACAATTTAGCTCAGGGAATGCACAAAACCAGAACACGGGATAGTTCTGGAATCCTTTAATATAATTAAATGGAACATGTAACTCGGAATGATGAAATAAATCACCGATCAATACTAAAATCGAAATTAAATGAAGAATGAAAACTTTCTAACAGGCATAAGGCAAATAAAAATATTAAAAAGTAGGTTTTTAAAAAGACACTGCCTACTTAATAATGAACCAAGCCTTTTCTAAATCGCAGGAGTGTGATTGTAATTATTTAATAAAAAGTAACTGACAATTTTTGTTCACCTAAATAGGAATTGACTTTAAAAGTTTCGTTTATATCAGTTGTTAATTTCATTGTTTTTCACTTTACAACAATCCCTCGTTATATCAGTAATTAACTTACTCTCACGTTGAGGTATGTATCATTATATTATGTTGCTTACCGTACCATTAGTAGTATAAATACCTCATTTCCTGCTGATAATGCGCCTCGAAAAGTGGAACATAATTCTATTATAATGAATAATAGTTTTGAACCTTTTAAATTCAACGAGATTGCTGAATAATCATTAAAAAGCATAACAATCAATAACTGGGTGCTTAAACATGTTTCAATGACAAAGTATTCATCATATGTAAGAATGGCCAATACGTCTAAACTGTAACTGAAATGACAGCTTCTCTCTCCCTAGTCTGGATTCCAAAAGTAACGCTAACCTCGTGGCAGCCATCTTCTAGCAAGCTTCAATCTGTCTAACATGCAAATGCCACCCCGAATTAAGTAATCAGGAAAATTGCCCATACGGCAAGGTAATGAGCCATGGACAGTTAGGAGGTACCGAAATGAAACAGTAGTTTCACATGATACTGTATCACCTGATCGCAGAAATTATTTTGGTTCACTAATTAGTAATTAGTAAAAATCTGAGTTAAATTTTCAAGTATTTATTTTTGGAGAAAACATTTGTTAACTTTACCTCTTACTTCAGCATGTTATGTAACAGTTAATTAACAACAATGTGTATTAATTAAAAAGGAAATTTCAAGTGTTAATTCATCAAAGTACAATTTTAATGAAAACAAACTCAAAGTTAAGTATTGACAATTTCCTAACGATATTTCGATGGCAGTTTCGATTAATCGATTTTAAACGCCTTACGTAATCGAATCAATAACACCGAGTGAAAGAATAAACGTATTGCCAATTGTTAGTAATCAGATCTGGCCCATAACGACAGATTGTAACACGGATTTTGTAAATGCCAGATGTTAAAATTTGTGTAACCTTCTTAAGTCCTTCAATAGATAATACTTGTTTATAGATAATGTGTAATCAGTATTGTATATTTCAGTACATTTTTCTGATTTTCCTAACATTACAATATTTTTTTTTGTTGACGAGTTTCGGAATTACTCTATTTTCAAAATTTAATTCTTTAAGTACGAGAGAACGCTTTAAGTTTTGAAAATGGAGTTATTACAAAACGCGTCTACACAAGAAAATATTGTAATGTTAGGAAAGGCAGAAAAATGTTCTCAGATATATAGAAATATCCCCTACAGAAATGAAAATTAGTATAATAAGAATTTAGTCAGTATTGTTTCATTTATCACTTATTAGACGCAATTACATTTTTTTAATTCATCTAAAGTAAGTTTTAATCTGTAATAAAACTTATTGTCTATCTAAATATTATAAAGAAATTTTTATTTAAAAATAAAATATTATGTACAAGTAATAATTTTGTTTTAATTTAATAATAATTTTCACATAATTTTCTTATTTCGTTTCTCATTTAAAATTTGTAGTAAAATATATGGCATTTTTTGCGGCAATTGTTCGTCCTAGCTCTTCACTGGTTTCCTTTTTGTCACCGCATAGATCCATTTGTCTTGATGTCATTTATCTTCTGACATTTCTTGTCACCTAGCGCTTCCAGTAAGTATCCACTTCAACACTACCCTTGTTAAATAATTTTCCTGTTCTTGATCACCCAAGTGTTTTTGTTTTCACCCCTTCTCTCCTAATACAGTATATAATTTAATCGTCTATTTAGCGTTTTCTTCAGAATAACAATTTAGGTGTTTCTAAGGTTTTTACGTACTCTATAATAGTATGTGCTACAGTATCAAAAAACCAATAATGATGAAGGCCTACACAATCAGAAACGTAAGATCTGATTAAGGTTTATAAATATTTACAGTAATATAAAGTATGCACAAGTATTTACTGTTCTCAGTTTAAAACGATTTCCTTTTTTAAAATATCATTGTAAAATAATATTTTTTAAAAATATTTTATAGTTTTAAAAAATTACTTTCTGAATTACTAATATTTATTTATGTTTTACGTATCGATTATCTCAGAGATTATACCATAATTGTTTAATGTTTAACTGTAATATAATATTTAACTCCTATTAGTTCACAATCTCCCTAAATTATGTCATTCAAATTTTCAATCGTTAACCAATTACTTTTTATTTATCCAATCAAGTTGAAATACGTTTTTATTACACTTGTAGTGGACGAAACGTAATGTAATAATGTTTTTTTTCAAATAATAATTCATTAATTAAATTTAGTTTAAATGAATTAGTTTTAATTTTATATGGGAGAAAAATATTCATGGTACCACATGATTTCATAAAACAGCTGATCTTATGTTTTAGGTTATGAGGTAGAACAGCTGTTTAGAATCATATTTTATGACAATTTATTTATAATAGTACTAATTATTTAATTAAAAGTAAGTAAAACAAAATTTTTCTGTGTTGACCCATGTACGAATGGACTAAAACGTTTTATCTTACTTGTTTAGTATATAAACTATATACATTTGTATTTATTTTGAATTTGTCTTATTTAAAAAAATGTAAATTAAACAGAATTTACATTTAAATGTAGCCTATCTTTCGAAAAGAGAGGTTTTAAGTAACTTTCGCAAGTTAATTCCAGTAAATTTACTCCGAAAATTATGCATAGCAAGATGTTATCATCATCTCGTCCTTTGCGAGTTGTACAAGCTTTTATATCTTACTTCTCAATCTCTTCTTTTTGTCTCCCGAGTAGCTCCGCATTTGTTAACAGTTTAGTCGTCATATTCTGAAGTGTTGTGTTTTGCGAGTTGTACAAGCTCTTATATCTTACTTCTCAATCTCTTCTTTTTGTCTCCCCAGTAGCTCCGCATTTGTTAACACTGTTTAGTCGTCACATTCTGAAGTGTTGTGTTTTGCGAGTTGTACAAGCTCTTATATCTTACTTCTCAATCTCTTCTTTTTGTCTCCCCAGTAGCTGCGCATTTGTTAACACAGTTTAGTCGTCACATTCTAAAGTGTTGTGTTTTGCGAGTTGTACAAGCTCTTATATCTTACTTCTCAATCTCTTCTTTTTGTCTCCCCAGTAGCTGCGCATTTGTTAACACAGTATAGTCGTCACATTCTGAAGTGTTGTGTTTTGCGAGTTGTACAAGCTCTTATATCTTACTTCTCAATCTCTTCTTTTTGTCTCCCCAGTAGCTCCGCATTTGTTAACACTGTTTAGTCGTCACATTCTGAAGTGTTGTGTTTTGCGAGTTGTACAAGCTCTTATATCTTACTTCTCAATCTCTTCTTTTTGTCTCCCCAGTAGCTGCGCATTTGTTAACACAGTATAGTCGTCACATTCTAAAGTGTTGTGTTTTGCGAGTTGTACAAGCTCTTATATCTTACTTCTCAATCTCTTCTTTTTGTCTCCCCAGTAGCTCCGCATTTGTTAACACTGTTTAGTCGTCACATTCTGAAGTGTTGTGTTTTGCGAGTTGTACAAGCTCTTATATCTTACTTCTCAATCTCTTCTTTTTGTCTCCCCAGTAGCTGCGCATTTGTTAACACAGTATAGTCGTCACATTCTGAAGTGTTGTGTTTTGCGAGTTGTACAAGCTCTTATATCTTACTTCTCAATCTCTTCTTTTTGTCTCCCCAGTAGCTCCGCATTTGTTAACAGTTTAGTCGTCACATTCTGAAGTGTTGTGTTTTGCGAGTTGTACAAGCTCTTATATCTTACTTCTCAATCTCTTCTTTTTGTCTACCCAGTAGCTGCGCATTTGTTAACACAGTATAGTCGTCACATTCTGAAGTGTTGTGTTTTGCGAGTTGTACAAGCTCTTATATCTTACTTCTCAATCTCTTCTTTTTGTCTCCCCAGTAGCTGCGCATTTGTTAACACAGTATAGTCGTCACATTCTGAAGTGTTGTGTTTTGCGAGTTGTACAAGCTCTTATATCTTACTTCTCAATCTCTTCTTTTTGTCTCCCCAGTAGCTGCGCATTTGTTAACACAGTATAGTCGTCACATTCTGAAGTGTTGTGTTTTGCGAGTTGTACAAGCTCTTATATCTTACTTCTCAATCTCTTTTTTTTGTCTCCCCAGTAGCTGCGCATTTGTTAACACAGTATAGTCGTCACATTCTGAAGTGTTGTGTTTTGCGAGTTGTACAAGCTCTTATATCTTACTTCTCAATCTCTTCTTTTTGTCTCCCCAGTAGCAGCGCATTTGTTAACACAGTATAGTCGTCACATTCTGAAGTGTTGTGTTTTGCGAGTTGTACAAGCTCTTATATCTTACTTCTCAATCTCTTCTTTTTGTCTCCCCAGTAGCTGGCATTTGTTAACACAGTATAGTCGTCACATTCTGAAGTGTTGTGTTTTGCGAGTTGTACAAGCTCTTATATCTTACTTCTCAATCTCTTCTTTTTGTCTCCCCAGTAGCTGCGCATTTGTTAACACAGTATAGTCGTCACATTCTGAAGTGTTGTGTTTTGCGAGTTGTACAAGCTCTTATATCTTACTTCTCAATCTCTTCTTTTTGTCTCCCCAGTAGCTGCGCATTTGTTAACACAGTATAGTCGTCACATTCTGAAGTGTTGTGTTTTGCGAGTTGTACAAGCTCTTATATCTTACTTCTCAATCTCTTCTTTTTGTCTCCCCAGTAGCTGCGCATTTGTTAACACAGTTTAGTCGTCACATTCTGAAGTTGTGTTTTGCGAGTTGTACAAGCTCTTATATCTTACTTCTCAATCTCTTCTTTTTGTCTCCCCAGTAGCTGCGCATTTGTTAACACAGTATAGTCGTCACATTCTGAAGTGTTGTGTTTTGCGAGTTGTACAAGCTCTTATATCTTACTTCTCAATCTCTTCTTTTTGTCTCCCCAGTAGCTGCGCATTTGTTAACAGTTTAGTCGTCACATTCTGAAGTGTTGTGTTTTGCGAGTTGTACAAGCTCTTATATCTTACTTCTCAATCTCTTCTTTTTGTCTCCCCAGTAGCTGCGCATTTGTTAACAGTTTAGTCGTCACATTCTGAAGTGTTGTGTTTTGCGAGTTGTACAAGCTCTTATATCTTACTTCTCAATCTCTTCTTTTTGTCTCCCCAGTAGCTGCGCATTTGTTAACAGTTTAGTCGTCACATTCTGAAGTGTTGTGTTTTGCGAGTTGTACAAGCTCTTATATCTTACTTCTCAATCTCTTCTTTTTGTGTCCTCAGTAGCTGCGCATTTGTTAACAGTTTAGTCGTCACATTCTGAAGTGTTGTGTTTTGCGAGTTGTACAAGCTCTTATATTTTACTTCTCAATCTCTTCTTTTTGTCTCCCCAGTAGCTGCGCATTTGTTAACACAGTATAGTCGTCACATTATGAAGTGTTGTGTTTTGCGAGTTGTACAAGCTCTTATATCTTACTTCTCAATCTCTTCTTTTTGTCTCCCCAGTAGCTGCGCATTTGTTAACAGTTTAGTCGTCACATTCTGAAGTGTTGTGTTTTGCGAGTTGTACAAGCTCTTATATCTTACTTCTCAATCTCTTCTTTTTGTCTCCCCAGTAGCTGCGCATTTGTTAACACAGTATAGTCGTCACATTCTGAAGTGTTGTGTTTTGCTCTTCACGCACACTTGTGTCACTGTGGTGCCGTATATTCCTATATCGCTGAATGTTCAGATTAGCTAGATCTGACGTCATGTATGATACTTAAATTAAGTGAAAATAACAACAATTTTTATATGTGGTTAGGTTAGTACCCACAAGGGCTGTTTTAACGCATAAGCTATAGCCTATTACTTTACATAATATCAAAAGCACAGTGTTACAATATATTACAATGAAAATATTGGAAAGAACCCCAATACCACAAAAATAACAAATAAAACAAGTTACTTATGATTAAACCATTATGTACGTTTCGATGACCATGTCAACATCATCAGAGGTTCTTATTACAAAATTACAATCTAGCAGACAAGAAGTTACAAACTAGAGTGATTCATCATTTTAGTTTGTAACTTCTTGTCTGCTAGATTGTAATTTTGTAATAAGACCCTCTGATGATGATGACATGGCCATCGAAATGTACATAAGGGTTTAATCTTACGTAACTTATTTTATTTGTTGTTTTCTATTATTTTTTGTGGTATTGGGTTTTTTCCAATATTTTCATTGTATTATATTACTTTATTTACTTATTACACTTTTGCTATTACTTGTGACCAGACCTTTTGTTAACTAAAGGTTGTTAAATTGTTAACTTACACTTGGAGGAAACGTTTACGTTATGCTTCCTCCAAGTGTAAGTTAACAATTTAACAACCTTTAGTTAACAAAACGTTTGGTCGCAAGTAATAGCAAAAGTGTAATGAGTACTTAACAACCAGCTCGTCATGAACAGCAACAAGATTTCGATACTTTATTTACTGTACAAAATTAAGTAAAATGGTATTGAATTGAAAAACGTTTCTAATTTAATAAGTTAATAAATATATTGATTTATAAAATAAATCTAACTTAATTATTTTAATATGATAAATATGGATTCAATTTTTATTTTGTCAACGTATTATTTGAATGTAGTAGGTATAGAATTAGACAAAATTGTTTTATTTTGATAGATACGAGTTAGGTTATTATTTTAACGCTATATTTCTATAAATAATGATTGAAATTTATTTAGTAACTATAATACCAAATCATTCATATATATTTTGGATTTTGGCTATAGTTGTTTTTCGGTGACCATAAATAAATGGTTAGATATGTTCTAACATAAATTGAATATTGTAAATTACGATAAACATTGTACTTTGGAACTTTTTTTATTTTACTTTTTATTCCAGTTCGTATTGAATATTTACAAGTAAGATAGGACAACGTCGGCCTGGTCAGCTGTTATGTTCGTAAATAATAAATTAATTTAAGCTACGTTAACACGATATTCATTGACTGTTGGGTGGTACAAGGTTCGCTGGGTCTGCCAGTGAGTTATAAATTTTAATAGTGTTATAAATAGAAACCAAATATTAACTAAAATAAGTCCTTAGTTTTATCCAGTTTTATTTCTCCTTATTCATCTTCATTTTAACAAATGCCTGTAACTTGTAGACATCCCTTTATGTTCCTGTTAGAGAATAGGTCTGCTTCAGGTTTAATCTACCCTGAGCCCGTAATACTATGCTCCCTATATCCCTTAACATCGGTTTGTTATCTTTATTTTAATTGTATCCTTCCTTGCTTTTTGTATGGGGTTGTAGTCAATTTGGTTAACCACCTTGAACACGTAATATAGACAAACGTTTTTTAAAGTCAATTCCTACTTCAGCAACGAAAAAATATTGTTTTACTTACTTTTAATTAAAATATTATTATTAATATCAGTAAAGTAGCATATGCTATACGTAAAAACAGTTGTTCTACCACATAACCTATAACATAAAATCAGCTGTTTTATGTAATCATATGTTATCACTTATTTTTTCACTTATTTATGGCACAATTTGATGAAATAACTGTATCGCATATCTTGCCCCTATTGTTAAAGGTTTTCTCCCATATAGAACTTAAATTAATTTATTAAATAAATATAGATCAATATTTGAAAAAGCTGTAATAACATCAATTGTCATCCATTACAAGTTTAAAAAAATTCATTTGAACTTGAGTGGATGAATAAAAAGTATTTTACTAACGATTAAATATTTGAACAAGTTATATTTAATTTGTTTTATATATATATATATATATATATATATATATATATATATATATATATATGGAATATGATAATAATAATAATACTCCTACAATCACAATAAATTATTGAGAGTGAGAGGGAAAGAGAGAGAGAGAGAGAGAGAGAGAGAGAGAGAGAGAGAGAGAGAGAGAGAGAGAGAGAGGCCTATATAACGAGTGTTAAGTAATAAAAGGAATTGAAAAAATATATTTCATCAAATCCTATTTCCACCAGGTATTAGTTGTTTTGATAAATAATTTATTGTGATAGTAGGAGTATTTTTGTTATTATCATATTCCTTCTATTACATCACACTCTCCTTATGTACATCTTGTACACATTTTCAATCGTTAATAAAATACGTTTTTATTCATCCACTCAAGTACACATACATTTGTTTAATCTATAGTGGATGACAATTGATGTGAATGAAGTTTTTTTTAAATATGTATTCAATAACTAAATTATAAAATTTGTGTGGTCCAGCCGGATTCGAACTGAGAATATTCATGTTCTAAATTTAGCTAGCCTTGTCACTGCGTCAACTTTCCAATACCTAGAAATATATTTCTCAAAGATGTACACGACTTTTTCCCTTATCTGGTTGTCGTCGAAACCTTCATTGTATAGCTTTAAACTGTTGCCATGGTTACCTCACCATGACGTAAATAGTGCTCTAGGGTAAGTAAAATAAAATTTTCCATTCTTAACCTCAGTAGGAACTTACTTGAATTTTTTATATATTACTTGTTACAAGTAATACAATGCCATCTAAATTTCTCTTGAATAGTTCGTGTACAGTAAGGTCCACGTGGAAAAATATGTTTTTAATTATAACAATGATATACGTTTCCTCGTAATGAAAACAAATTCATTTTCTAGTTTTGTAGAAAATTGACTTGAATAGAGCCTTATTAAAATGCAATCCATTACATAAGGGCAAATTAGGTTTTCCTACTAATGACGGCCGGAATAAATAATGCCCGGGATGTTTGTGACTGTCAGTAGCTAATGGAGGGTTCGATTGCTGAAAGATTAATTACTTAGCAGTGATAGATTACGTCCCCAGTGTGCGATGTCACGTCGTGATGAATCATATAGTATTTAGTGTCTTTAGACGAAGGAAGCCGTGGCGCACAGGTAGTCTATTTATCTCGCATTGGATGTTTCCGAGAGTATCTGTGCAGTCACATTAATGTGAGCAGAGAGATTTAGTTTTGTGTTTACATTGAATAATTATTTGTACAAATAAAAACTAACAAGTAATATTAAAAATAAAAAAATTAAGCATATCCCTACATAGGTCAGCCAAGTAACAATTAATTTATTTACTTTATATTAAATAATGAGAAATAATATGAATAAAGTAACATAACGTACGCGTTAAAACAGCTGTTCTACTACATAACCTATAACACAAAATCAGCTGTTTTTTGAAATCATATGTTATCGGTTATTTTAAGCCAAATGCGACAAAATAACTATTTTGCATACCTTGCTCCTTATTTGAAAAGTTTTCCTCCCACAGAAAACTAAAATTAGTTCAATAACACACACACACACATACACACACGCGCGCACGCAAGCACGCACACACACACATACACAGACACACGCCCATTAAGGGGCTTGTAGGATTGAATGCCCCTATTCATATTGAAACAAATTTTAATTTTTGTATAGTAATTTTACTTTTTATACAAATTAATTTATTATAATTCAAATTTTTCATAACAAAATTTCCTCATAAAATATATGTTTTCTGAATTTGTTTTCAATTTGATTTTTTTGACCGACCGTATTTTCAATATGTTTATTTAATCTATCTTGGGATTTTACTCGACTTAGTGCAAAATAAAAGTTGATCCTCTGTAATGTAATTTTTAGTAAAAATATGATGTTCTTTTTTCCCGAACCAGTGATTGTTTCTAATTGAACACATTTGTCAAACATATCTAGTACGATAAGACGTACTCCATTAACTAAACCTGATCCCAAGTTCATTTGTCTAAATAATCTTCAATACTGTTAAAATATTTGTACTCAGCTGTTTGTAATATAATATTGGTACAGCTGTTTCTCAGCTGAAATACTTGAAAACTATACTCAGCTGTTTTTCATTGCAATGTATT
>JBAIZL010000010.1:48419472-48424472 GCA_036971475.1 Prosapia bicincta
ATCTAACGGTTGTCATATGACAGACAAAGGGCCACAACAAGCTTTGCAAAGACAAAAGCCACAACAGCTTCACCACGATCTTTGTCTACCACTATACACATAAGACCTACATCTCACAGGCGCCCTCTACCCCTATATACTTCAAACAAAACCTGTTACGCGAAAATTCCTGAACATTTTCAAACACAGGCTAGTTTTAGAGCGTACAATTAAATTAGTGCGGGCATATTGTGACCCCGGCAATCAAAACCTGTGCAGGTTCTGTTGTAACCAAATCCTATAGTACCATATAATATAATACCATATAATATAATACCATATAATATAATACCATATAATATAGTACCATATAATATAATACCATATAATATAATACCATATAATATAATACCATATAATATAATAATAATATTTCCATAATATCAGTACTAACGTATAAACCGTTTGCGTGTGATTTTCATATCATTAAAGGTAAACATATTATACTGATTTTTAATGTTAACGTTTTCATCTAAAATATCATTTAATTAAAATCATATTAGATGCATTCTGCTATTTATGATTGGAAAACTACAAACAAGTAAAGGAAAACAATCACTTAATTATTATCTAGTAATTGGGTTATTTATTTATCGTTCCTAACGAGTTCTGAAAAACTCTTTAAACCTTGATACACACGCACTGATCAACATAAAAGATAACTTTAACGAAGAAATAGAAATAAGTGAACTGGATTGGGACGCATTAGGAGGGAAATGGACGAGAAAAAAAGAAGAAAGAATAATATTAAAAAGTTGAAAACGGGAACCTAGTAGATGATTAGAGACTTGAAAAACAGGATGATCTAAACTAAAATTTAGTAGTTTAGTAAACTAAACTAAAAGTATTAACACATTCTACATTTTTGGAAATGATTTCTATATTTGTTTTATTCGTATGTCATTCATTGCATAAGAATCTCAAGAGGAAATATTGTTTTCTTTTAAATCTAATTTCCAACCTGATCTTTGAATTTGTCGTTTTTAGAAGCATGTTCACGCAATCGACAAATAATTATTTACCTTAACGACGAAGCCTGTTTTGAACCTTTCACTTTACATCTTCATTAATGTTTAATTTAGCACAAAAATTAAAAGAAAAATCAAGTAGAATGAGCAAGAATTAAAAGCTGTCGAGGTGATCCCAATTTATGATTTCAATCTTCGTGTGGGAGGACGATATCGCGTGGGATCAAACTTTTTGTCGTTTTTCTTCGAAGGTTTTTCTCCATTTATAACCACTTGGGAATAATATTGACTTTTGATGGCCATATGTGTGTACGTGTCCATATGAAGCAAATTAAGTAAATGAAACGAATGATATGTGTGTGTGGGCAAGCGCTGAAGTAATAGCTTGTGAATTCCATTATTTTTATACATTTTGTTGTTAATTAAATGACTAAACAAAGTAAATAGAATATTGTAAATGTAATAAGACATTTACAAAGGTAACAATATATACTATTACTGAACTAGCAAACCCTGATGACGTCTCAATTAACTCAGGAGACCCAATTAACATAAAACAAACATTTACAGCAAAGGGCTTCATTACCGTGCAAAGGCAGGAGCGTGTCTATCTTGGGCATATAAATTAACTCCAAGTTTTATAGTTACTCTATAAAATTATTTCCATTTCCTCACTTTTTTTTTATTTATTTCATTATAATCGAATGTATTCACATGAATAAACAAAGGTTTTTCTAGGCATAGAAAGTAATATAAACAACAATTGTTTAAAGTCGGTTACTACTTGGGATAACAAAGAAAAATTTTATTTTAGTTACTTTGTATTAAATCATTACATTTATTATATAAATAAAGTAGCATAACCTATGCGTTAAAACAGCTGTTCTACTACAAAATCTCTAACATAAAATCAGCTGTTTTATGAGATCATATGTTACCACTTATTTCAGGGTAAATGGGCCGAAATAACTATATTGCATAGCTTGCCCCTTTTATCAAAAGGTTTGCTTCCTTGTAAAATTAAAATTAACTTAATAAATTTAATTATTGAATAATATTTGAAAGAACTGTATTAACATGAAGTGTAATTTTAAAGTTACTCATACCTAGGTCAGCATGGAAAAACTTAATTTTAGTAGCTTTTATTAAATATTTACAATTAATATAAATAAATTAGCATAAAATATGCGTTAAAATAGCTCTTATACCACATAACCTAATATAAAATCAGCTGTTTAATAAAATCATATGTTATCACTAATTTTAAACTAATTACTCGAAATACTTTAATTGCCTACCTTGCCCCTTTTGTGTATCATTTTTCTACAATAAAACTAAAAACAAATCATTAAATTTAATTAAATAACATTTGAAAAAACTGTATAATCATCAAATGTCAACCACTACAAGGTTAAAAATATGTATTTGAACTTGAGTAGATTAATAAAAATGATTTTATTAACGATTAAAAATTGAAACAAGATATATATATATATATATATATATATATACATATATATCAGTAGAGTGAGAAGTAATACAAGGAACTGAAAAATAGTCGAGTCTTTACAATAAAATATGGAGACTTCTGAAAATGGAGGTTAGAAAAATTATCTGTGAACGACCAAAAATTATTTATTTAATTTAGTAATACGAATTTCACTTTCTTTCGTGAAGGAATACATATTTCAAAATAATTTTGACTTTACTTGCATGATATAGTTTCATTTCACCTTTTTTCACAATTATTTTGTTCTTTGTGTTTTATATTTTTCATCTATACATATTTTCTGTACTGCCTGCATTTTGATGTGACACATTTTCTTTGTTAAAACAAAGGAAATAAATCAAAGGACAAACATTTGTCTTTGATTCTTCGCGATAATAAGTCTTTTATTACCCCAATAAAAATAAAGTCATAATGTTAAATCATTCCAGAACAGACCTTGTGAAGATTGTAATCTTTATTATACTATTTTATAACTCAGTTTTAGAATAAAATGTTATGATTTATTACAATACTTTAATAGTAGGGATGGTCGATATTTTCTGTCACTGATATTAGTTTGTCGCTGGGGGAACTAGTGACAAAATATGGAAAATGTCAGTTCCAGTGACAATGGATCGATCGGCAGTTGTCTCTGTTGTGATTGGGCAGAACGTCGTAGTCAATCGATGAAACGGCTGTCATTGGTTGGTTTGTCGCTGTCACTGGATGAAACGGCTGTCATTAGTTGATTTTGGATCTCTGTCATTGGATCTGCTCTCAACGCTCTCGACGACAATTATTGTGCAGTGTCGTTGACAGAAGAGAGGATGGCGAATCTCTGCTGTGATTGGGCAAAATGACGCTGTCGTGACTGACAAGTTTAAACGCTATTTCGCACTCGGTAGTTTTTTCCTAATTTTGTAGAAGTTTATTTTTAAATAAAATGAGCTTTCTAAAAAAAGAAAAAAGCAAGGTGTTGAATCATTTCACCAGTGCGGTATGCCTGCTTGTTATTGGTACATACAGAATAGTCTCTGTATCCCTTGTCACTCGTAAAAGTCACTGATCTAAACCTAGCGCTGTCACCGATCCGTTAAAGTCACTGATCTAAACCTGGCGCTGTCACTAAAACCACCGATCCGTTAAAGTCACTGATCTAAACCTGGCGCTGTCACTAAAATCACCGATCCGTTAAAGTCACTGGATCGACCATCCCTATTTATTAGATACTAAACACTAAAGCATTTTATTTAGTTTTTAGTTTTAAAGCATTAGGTTGACTATTAGGGTGGGCAGAAACAAGTCGAAATCATCAGACCGAATATTTGTGTTTTAGGTCCACTAAGTACTGTGTAAAATATTAGTCTGAAGATGTTACATCTTGAAATTTGACTTACTTGATTTTTTCACATATTTTTTCAGAACACTTTATTACAAAACAAAGATTACAGTAATGCTTTAAGTTGACTATAGACATACCAGAAGAAATGGAAAAAATAAAAAGCAATAAGGATACACTGCGGGAATGGCTCAAACTTTACATTTTGTGTAAAAAAATGGTTCTTTCATATTTTCTATATTTGATTGAATACGTTATTTCCCTGATTGTTCAACTTAATTGTATGTTTATTATGCTAACTTTCATGTGCAACTGTTCGTTTATTCATGTACAGCTACGCAGGACTCGCCACGAGGAGGTGGTTGCACTTAGAGCCCTGGCGTCCACCATGAGAGCGTGTTATTATTATTATTATTATCATTTAAGCATTTGAATCTTTCTTTGCTCAAATTGAGGTCTTATTACTCTGTCAGTGATTATTATGGCCTACAAATGAGAGAAAAGAATTGTTGATATTGATAGGGTTAAAGTTGGAATATAAAACCCCTCCATAGAGGGTATTTGGGATAATAAACGCGAGCCATAGCTAGAGACGTAACCAACCTTTGCGCAGTTGCCTACTTCCCGCTGATAGTGGAGGAACTAGCTGATTTAGTACTTGTCGATTTTGCTACTATACGTATCGGCCAGCCACAAAAATGTTGCCCAGATGTGAGAGACTGATCCAGTTTTCGGACTTTTCCCCTCCACTAGTCGGTGAACACCTGCACATCTCAAGTCTCTTTCTATGTCTTGGGAGTTATACCTGAAGTACATCTTTCTCGGATGTAAATTGATGTTCTCCCGTTAGACCCGTTAGGAATCAAGGACGAAAGATGGAGTTAGGTAGCACTACCGTAATGGAGATCGTACTCCATTTGTAAAGATGCTAGGAGTGTTTTTGTTACTAGAAGAAGGAAGACTTCGTTTGAAGCGGATATAATTAAGAAAAGTGGTGCTATAGCATGTTGAGGATATACTACGTGCAGATGGTATTGGAAGGGAAATGATATAAAAATAATTTGAAATTAATAAAAATTAGTAACTTAAAATCTCTCTTGTGAGAAATAATAAATATTAAATCCTCTATCTTATAACTCAAGGTGATGTAATAGGGAAGTCTGAA
>JBAIZL010000010.1:48429472-48444472 GCA_036971475.1 Prosapia bicincta
GAATAAAACGGCGGAGACCTGGCAGGCATATAAAGACAGCCAGGGTCTCTATAAAAATCTTATAAAAGAGGTTAAACGTGCTTCTTAGGAAAAGTGGTGCTCAGAGACAAGCACACTGAGTGACACTGCTAGACTGTTTAAGGTGTTAGCAGATGGACCGAGGGGAGAGCTTAAGTTTGTCAAGAAGGCTGATGGAAGCTTTACTGAGACCGCAGAGGAACAGTTTTCCCGATATTAGACCGGTAGGGGACGGTGAACAAAACAATTGTTGGGTAAAAATGAAATGAGATTTTGAGAAACAAAAACAGAATTAACTAATATTCTACATTTTCTATTTATACATGATCTATTTATACATGATCTATTTATACATGATCTATTTATACATGATATATTCATACATGACCTATTTATACATGATCTATTTATACATGATCTATTTATACGTGATCTATTTACACATGATCTATAAATATAGAATTAACGTTTTTATAATATCTGGTAAAAACGAAATTTTTTCACTGCAAAAACTAAAACTGAGAAATTGGGGAAATATTTCACTTTTGAAAAATATTGTTTTTTTAAAATTTCATAAATACTTATACGTATTTTTCTTAATGTATATTCTGGGCGTCTTGTGATTTTAGTTCCATTTATGAAACTTTTCAATTGTTGCGTAAAAACAATATTTATTTCTTTTAGAACTTTTGTTTTCATTTTATTGTTTTTAGTCATTTACTTTTATAATTAAGCCATGAAACTGAAAACATAAAACGTTCTAGATGCTCTTTTAATTTTATAAAAATTTACAAATTAGAGTAATTATATACTGAAGTATATTATGGGTGTCATATATATATATATATATATATATATATATATATATATATATATATATATATATATATATAATATTAAATATATTAAATAAGGTGATATGTTTTCTTGTAATATAGTTAATAAATTAAAAATATTTCAAAAACAAGAATACAACGTTTTTAATGCAACGTTAATGTGTTACATAGTTTACAAATATCTCTCACTAACGCTCACCACAATTGATACTGATATTGATATTTGATATGACTATGATGATTTGGTATTGATATTTTGTATGATTATATCATATTGATTATGATATCACAAATATTGATAGTGTAACTACATAATACTTTATAGATATGTTGGGCATATATTATAATATTTCAAGATATTTAAGCGTTATTAACAATGCTGTTATAATAGAAAATACAAATAATTATTCTTGTATTTGTATTTTGATTCATTTCTTTATTAATACACAAGAATACATATTGCGATATATATATATATATATATATATCGCAATATGTATTCTTGTGTATTAATAAAGAAATGAATCAAAATTCAAATACAATAATAATTATTGAATTTACAATTCAAAGCTTTTCGTTGGAAATTAATTTGGAATGTGACTGTTTTAATAAAGTTTATATAAGACAAACTAAGAAAAATGTTAAAGATAGATATAAATAGCATTTTAATGCATATAAAAAGCTAGAAATTTATAAATCAAGTTTGCTAGTCATTGTATTATTAATAATCACATATTTCCTAATATAGATAATATGATACGTGTAAAAGAAATTAACAAAGGCCTGAGAATGAATATTTATGAAGCTTTAGAAATACATAAATATAATACTAATAATGAGTTGATAAATGAACAAATACAAGTAAAATCTAAATTTGATAATATATTCAGTATTTGTAATGTTAATGCAGCAAAATAAAAGTTTGACAACATTGTAATAGATTTGGCAACGCTGTTTATTAGGTCTAGTTTGCACATATGTTAATTTTAATTCTTTAATATTCCTGATGATGTTGGTACTGTTGGCCAACGAAAAGCTTTGAATTGTAAATTCAATTATAATTCTTGTATTTGTATTTTGACTTAGTTCTTTATATATATATATATATATATATATATATATATATATATATATATATATAAATTTTACCATTATATTTTTTAACATCCCCTAACTAACAAAATGAAAAATAATATCACAAATATATTGATACTGATATTGATATTTGATATGACTATGATGATTTGGTATTGATATTTTGTATAATTATATCATATTGATTATGATATCACAAATATTGATAATCTAATTACATAATACTTTATAGATATGTTGGACATATAATATTTCAAGATATTTAAGCGTTATTAACAATGCTGTTATAACAAGCTTTATTAACAGTTTTACAATAACTTATTAATGTTTCAAGGTGTTACATAGTTTACAAATATCTCTCATTAACGTTCACCACAACCAATTTCAATTCTTTAACGATTGCCGATGAAATTGCATCAAATCCTCGATTTCAGAAACATTGCCAACGGCGTCTCTACTGAAGTTCAAATTCACTCTGGGCTTATGGAAGGACAGGTTCAAAATGGAATCGTTGAGAAGCGTTTGCGGGATGCAAACATTAACGTACTTCTTAGAGGGAGTTGTTTTGTCCTTAGTGTCAGGGTGGTGAGGATTTATTAAGCAATTATTGGTGGTTTTAAAGTTGAGCATTGTGTCAAGAATATTGGCCGTGGTTGTATTAGGATCTAAGAGAATATCAACGGTTGATGTCTTGTTGATTTCCAATGGTTTGTTTACGGTTACAGTTAAGCCCTTTGTGTAACATTGTGTTTCGGTTTTCTGTTTGTTGTTTAAAAGTGGCGAACAATTTAAGTTTATTTTAATATCTTTCGGGAGCTGTTTAGTAGCTTCGGTGTGCTTACTAGCGTGTACATTTACCCCACACCGCGTCGTGCAAAACTGCTTTTTTGTTGTTCTTGGCGTTTTAGTTTCAGTAACTTCACTCACACACTTGCTCGTTTTCACTTCCGGAGGAAACGTTGTAAGCGGCAGAAGGTGGATTCTGTCTTCGCCCATTCCGGATTTTGGCAGCCCAAGGGTGATTTCGTACGAGTGGCTGGGTGTGTTTCCCTTTAAAAACTTGGGAACAGTTACGTTTGATTTGATTTTATTGGAAAGTTGGTCTATCAGGTTGTGTTTCTCAGTGGACGTTACACGGAATAGAGTGGGGAACTGTTTGCGGGGACTTGTTCCTAACGAGGGTTGTGTTAGCAGTAAAGCGGGCACCTCACTGTTCGCAAACCTGGGGATACCTAGCGTAGCCTCGTATGAATGTACTGTACGTTGCTCTAGAAACGGTAAACGTGTGAAATTCAATTTACTTGAAATATCTTCCATCAGGCTGGGTTTCTTACTTACTGGTTCGTGGACGATTTGGAAAAGCGTAGGAAAAGGTTTTTTCACTTTCGTTGGGAATTTATAAAGTCCGTCTAGATTATATAGTCGAGTTGTGCGCGAACTTTCACCTTTGGCTTCTTTATCGAATTTATTCGTCTTGCTTTCAGTTTGTTGAAATAAATTTACTTTCACGTCACTAGGATGTTTTGGTAAACCAAGAGTTATTTCATAAGGGTCGCGTGTGTTATCGGTTGTAACACTCTTAAAAAATGGCAGAGTCAAATTAAAATTAATCTTGTCTGACAACTGGTCCATTATCTTTAGTTTTCTTGTGGAAATTTCAGTAGTTATATTGAACAGTACGGGAAAGAGTTTCGACTTTATTTTGTGCTTTTCCCACACTTCGTGCGGTTTTAATCCGCCTGTAAAGACTTTTGTACTGGTTTCTGTAAAATGCTCGCTTCTACCTGAAATTGTAGATCCTTTATTTAACTCCGAGATCCCAGTAGTGGCGTTATGGCGATGGTGGATTGCGTTTTTCAGAAATGGGGGTAACGTGAGATTCTTTAGCCTGTTCGACATTTTATCCACTAACGTTTTATTCTTGGAAGATTCTGTTGTCGCATTTAAGGTTTTGTAAATGCTGTAACATATACTGTATAGCTCCTCTTGGGACATGGCCTCTGGTCCCTCCAATTTAGTGGATGCAAAAGTACTTAAAGATTTAGTAAAAATTTCCTCCACGCTCCGAGTTGGAAGTATGGATGTTAAACACTCGGATCTTTCAGGGGATACGATATTGGTTACTGACTCAGAAGGAACGTTTGCAGTTGTTGTGAACGTCAAAGTTGTTGATTGTTCGGTATTAACAGAGGCATTTTGTGTTTTCTCGACTGGTATAACAGTACTGTATTTTTCTGAGGAAATCTCTTTACTATCCGAAACTGGAAGTGTTGAAGTTAAGGAAGAACCTGAAGGTAATGTCGATGGCTTAAATTCTTCAGCAGTTACAATTGTACTGCCAATTTCTGTTGCTGAAGAGCTTTCTTTTCTATCCGAAACTGGAAGCGTTGAAGATAAATATGAACCTGAGGATAATGTTGATGGTTCAAACACTTTAGTGGATACAATTGTACTACCAGTTTCTGTTACTGAAGAACTTTCTTTTCCATCCGTAACTAAAAGCGTTGAAGTTGATTCCAAAGTTAATGTTGATGTTTGAAATTCTCCAATGGTTACAATTGTACTGCCTAAATCTGTTATTGGAGGGTTTTCTTTTCTATCTAAAACTGGAAGCGTTGTAGTTAAAGATGATGGCGAAGATAATGTTGATGATTCAAGGGCTTTAGTTGACACAATTGTACTGCCACTTTCAGTTACTGAAGGCCTTTCTTTTCTATCAGAAACTGGAAGCGTTGAAGTTAAAGATAATTCCAAAGATAATGTTGATGATTCAAACGCTTTATTAGATACAATTGTGCTGGCAATTTCTGTTACTGATGGATTTTCATTTCTATCCGAAACTGGAAGCGTTGAAGTTAGTGACGATTCGAAAGATAATGATGATTCAAATGCTTTAATAGATACAATTGTACTGCCAATTTCAGTTACTGAAGGACTTTCTTTTCTATCCGTAACTGGAAGCGTTGAAGTTAAAGACGATTCGAAAAATGATGGTTCAAATGCTTTAGTGGATAGAATGCTACTGCCGCTTTCTGTTACAGAAGGACTTCCTTTTCTATCTGAAACTAAAAGCGTTGTAGATAATGTTGTAGATGCAGATTCTGTAGAAGTAAGAAATTTAAGAGTTTCTAATTCTGATGTGACACCTTTTCCACCCAAAACTGACAGCGTAGTTGATTCAGTGTATGATGTTACGGAATCGTACTTTTTAATAGTTGCAAACATATCACTCTGTGATTGTGAAGAGCTTTTATTTCTATCCCACGTTAAAGTCGTTGAAGCTGTAGACGATCCAGTATTGAGTGTAATACATTCTCTCGCTTCCGTGGTATTGATCACTAGTATTGTTTCTTTTACGCCATTAATTGTTGTTGCAAATATATACTCAGGCGTCGTAATTCGACTCAGCTGTTCTTCATCCTGAAAGTAATCATCCGCCAAGACATCAGGTCGGCGAGATTTCTGACCCGAATTTTCAATTTTCTTCTGTATCGGAAGTTGACACGGGATCGCAGAATTTCGTTTTTCATTAATGAACGAGAGTTCAGGAAACACAATGTTACTAATTTGATTGCCTTTTTCTTCAAGGCCGTATTCATCGTCATTTCTATTCTCATTCAAATTCGAATCGATCCACTTTACATATATTGGCCTGCTCAGCCCAACTTCTGTAAGATTCACACAAATTATTGAAAGCAGGAGAACGTAAAACTGATTTTCAAAAACATGCATCTAACAAATCAGAAAGTATTTTGTGTGAAGCACCTGAAGCAAACCATTTGGAACTGTATTTCCTTCTCAAAGTACAGTTCTGTTTATTTACTTTGACTTGAATTTTTTTAGATGAGAAATAATTTCCATTATAACAACGTGTTTCCATGGAAACGTAATAATGTAAAGTGCATGTTTCACAAAATGAAACTTTCTACCAACCAAAGTGCAAACTAACATTGCGTCTAACATATATCAAAGAGTTAAACAAAATACATGGTTTCAGTGTTGCATCTAAGAATAAACTAACAATAATATCAACTGTTTTGAAAAAAGATTTAATGGAAAAATCAATTCTTTGGAGAGAAAATTATCAGGTGAGTTGGAAAAATATTCCAAATAAGTATTTTGTTAAGATAAAGTAAGCTGCTTGGAGGCCGGAAACAAATTCTCTGTTGGAGCTAGAAGGAACTAAGACACTTCAAGAGGAAATACCAGGACGGGCGGCTGGAGGAGCGGTAAGAGGGATACCAAACTACGACAAGAGGAAATCCCAACCGTCAACCCTCTATCTTAACTTCTTAGATTTAAGCTTTGGGCTTGCAAGAAGCTCGGATAGCCTATACGTATACGGCAGGGTAGATGGACGACAAAGAAATCTGCTACAGATAAAAGTGCAGTTATGCCATCACACAGCCAGATACAATTTCCTACAGTAAAAAGATACCGCCGACATCGTGGGCCCTGTCTGTACTCCGGAATGGCAGTCGCCTCCTTCCATGTCGGGAGATGTAGCTTCGAAACTCAAATATTAGTGGCGAGTATTGATAAGATGTGATACTGGGATGTACATTATGATCGAATATGGATTTAAAACTGACCTAAGAAGAGGTGTTTTAACCGAAGAAGGCGTCATTCTGTCATGAAAACAGTCGGCTGTCATCACTGTTGCCCTTCAGAGCAAAATGACAATCAAGGATGACCACATTCCTACTGGTCGAACTAAACTGGAGAGTTGATAGCCCTGGCCCAGGTATCTTAGTAGAAAAAACAGTTTTCACATCTGGAAGAAATCTTCTAATACGTCTGATGGACGTTAGGAGCAATCCCGGTTCATTGAAGAAGGTTAGTGCACTTGGAGACGTACCAGCGGTTTCATCAGTGATCCTAAGGGTAAAGAACTCTGAAGTGGGAATATGAATATTCCCGAGGCACTTGTAACCTTGGAGGATGTCAAAAACTTTTACCGGTCCAGCGTAAGGAGGTGAGGGAAATGGTAAGATATCAAGACGAACTTGTCATTGGATGCGGTCCACGAAGGAGGACCGATGTAGTTCAACACCGCATGGATACTGGAGACATTAAGCCTATCCACCAGGTCCCGGTGTGACTATATCATCTCTGTTGGTACATCAACGAAATACTGTTGAAGACATCAATAATGCTGAATTATTTTTGGCATTGTTTCCTCTATGATAGCTAAATACAAAAGCAGAGAAGTGAGTAAATGACACGAAATGGTGGTCACTGATGTCAGGAAAGGCAACGCCTCCTTCAACAATCATCGGGTTAAAGGTAAGAGGACCTTGTTACTCTAAGGATGGTTGTTACGCCCTTTTACTTGAAGATAAGACATGCCTACTTGACTTCTCATCTATACCGGATCAAGATTTCTCTAACCCCTGAATGCCGATTGTGTGGGATTATGAATGCGGATCATTGTAAAGACTGCCGGCCCTTGACATTTAGAGAGGAGATGGACTGTACAAAGAGGACCAGCTATACTGGTCAGCTGGTTGGCTAGTAAATAATAATGTTAGGATCATTGATACTCTTGTAAAGTAGGTTATTGGAAGAAGTAGATAGTACTCATCAAGGTATAAATTACTGATTACATTAAATGATAAATTTTGCATTGATGAGTTATCATTGTATTAAACATCCGTTGTCTAGTCCGACACGTTTATGTACATTACTCAAAGAATAACTACTCCTAATCGGGGTCAGGAAGCTTCACCTACACGTCAAAGGTCCTTACAGGAAGAAAGGTAAGGGAGGTGAGATGAAATTATACACCCTTCAACAAACTCCAACCCTGGCTACCGTTTCTGGTACGCACGTAAGCGATCATCACATCTTATCGTCAGGAAATTTATATCCTTTAACATATAACAACATATTCAATCGTTAATTTCAGTCAGCGTTATTCAAACCTAGATCTTCGAGCTGGCGTCACGCTAAAATCCTCGCGGACTAACACATCTAATATCCTCTGCATACAATTATTTTAACTTGAATTAAGTGATGTATGATTTCACGCAACAGCTGAGTTTGTGTTATAGGTAATGTTGTAGAACAGCGTTTAAACACGTAGGTTATTTGAGGTTAAATTAAATAATAAAATATATGTTGTAGAACAGCTGTTTAAACACGTAGGTTATTTGAGGTTAAAGTAAATAATAAAATAATTATTGTAGAACAGCGTTTAAACACGTAGGTTATTTGAAGTTAAAGTAAATAATAAAATATATGTTGTAGAACAGCGTTTAAACACGTAGGGTATTTGAGGTTAAATAAAATAATAAAATATATGTTGTAGAACAGCTGTTTAAACACGTAGGTTATTTGAAGTTAAAGTAAATAATAAAATATATGTTGTAGAACAGCGTTTAAACACGTAGGGTATTTGAAGTTAAAGTAAATAATAAAATATATGTTGTAGAACAGCGTTTAAACACGTACGGTATTTGAGGTTAAATAAAATAATAAAATATATGTTGTAGAACAGCTGTTTAAACACGTAGGTTATTTGAAGTTAAAGTAAATAATAAAATATATGTTGTAGAACAGCGTTTAAACACGTAGGTTATTTGAAGTTAAAGTAAACAATAAAATATATATTGTAGAACAGCGTTTAAACACGTAGGTTATTTGAAGTTAAAGTAAATAATAAAATATGATTTTAATCATAGCAAATTTTATTTTATAGGTTATGTTGTAGAACAGCTGTTTTAACTCGTAGATTATTTGAGGTTAAATTAAAATATGATTTTACACACAGCTAATTTGATGTTATAGGTAATGTTGTAAAACAGCTGTTTTAACTCGTAGGTTATTTAAGGGTTAATTAAAATGTGATTTTACCCACAGCTAATTTGATGTTATAGGTTATGTTGTAAAACAGCGGTTTTAACTCGTAGGTTATTCAAGGTTAAATTAAAATATGATTTTACACACAGCTAATTTGATGTTATAGGTTATGTTGTAAAACAGCTGTTTTAACTCGTAGGTTATTTAAGGTTAAATTAAAATATGATTTTACCCACAGCTAATTTTATTTTATAGGCTATGTTGTAGAACAACTGTTTTAACTCGTAGGCTCTTTTAGGCTAAATTAAATTATAAAATATGATTTTACACACACTTAATTGTATGTTATAGGATATGTTTTAGAACAGCTGTTTTAACTCGTAGGTTTTGTTTATTTATTGTTCATATTCAAGTTAAATGATATTGTAATAACTATTATATATGTAATTGTAAATATGGTTTATATCACTATTTTAGTTTAAATTAAGCGATAAAATATGATTTCACACAACAGCTGATTCATGTTATAGCTTATATATGTTGTATATATGTTCTATATACAACTATTATAACGTAAATTAGGTGATAACAAATAATTTAATACACTTCTGACTTTGCCATAGGTTATGTTGTAGAACAGCTTTCTTTCTATGTATTAAAACCTAGGGAGCATTCCCTAGGTTGTGCTATTTTATTTATTAAAAAATTATAAATTAGAATGTTTCATTCAATATTTCTTAAAGGTTAATAAGTAAATTAAATAATATTTCAAAGAATCTTACTACAATTATTCAATATAACGACAATAAGGTATGAATTTTTATTCCAATTTTTTAAATAAAAACATTCTTAGCGCGTCTGCCACTTTTTACTAACAGATTTTAATTAAATTTGTTAAAAACATCCCATGTACAGTATTTTTCAACATCCAGTAAAGGTTTTCTATTAACTTCTTCCTTTATTAATAACTAGATTAACTACGTTCTATTCAAGTCTCCAATAACTAAGTTATTCAACTCAATTATAAAATGTTCACTTGTCTCCCAGTCCCGCTGCCATTTTTAATTTCTATTATTTGTAAACTAACCCATAGCAACGACTGCACCCTTACCGCACCGTTCAATACTTTTGCAATATTTCTCATAAGAAAAATGCGTTTTAGAATATAGTCGTGACTTTGGGGAAACTTTACAGCACGAACATTCCCTGCGCTACGAGGCTCTTATGACGTCATCGTATTTCCATGTGAACAACACCCCTGTTTTAGAAACATGTTTTCGTGTTTATTCACTGAACGCACTGTTCAAGGATGTATGTTGAACAAATATTTTAAAAGAAAAACCATTATATTTGTTCGTTATATAAAGGTTTCCTTGAAATAAAGTATCCGCCTTATTGTTAACCCATTGCCGCCGTTGCTGTTTTGCAAACCTGCGACAAGAAAGAAATGAAAAAAATGTATTTATTACATTAAATGAAATTATGTTCCCCCTATACTTTTTAATTAAGTATTGTTAAACACTAATTTTTATTTAGTTTGAATCTACACTTTTACATCGTTTTGACTTCTCTTATATTTATATTCTAAAAACACCTGAGTTCGGTCTGGGTTTACAATGGGACACAACTCCGGAAATGGCCTACCTTAACAATAAAAAACGTAAGTGCTAGTATAGGCATTTGTAACATATAACATATTACTACTAAACTAATTTTACACTACTTAACTAAGTGAATACGTAATTGCTTACTTGCTCTTAACTAAGTGAATACGTAATTGCTTACTTGCTCTTATATAAGTGAATACGTAATTGCTTACTTGCTCTTAACTAAGTGAATACGTAATTGCTTACTTGCTCTTATATAAGTGAATACGTAATTGCTTACTTGCTCTTAACTAAGTGAATACGTAATTGCTTACTTGCTCTTATATAAGTGAATACGTAATTGCTTACTTGCTCTTATATAAGTAAATACGTAATTGCTTACTTGCTCTTAACTAAGTGAATACGTAATTGCTTACGTAAGTAGTGTAAAAAGTAGTGTAACAGCAAGTAAGCAATTACGTATTCACTTAGTTAAGAGCAAGTAAGCAATTACGTATTCACTTAGTTAAGTAGTGTAAAATTAGTTTAATCAGTGAATTCAAGATGATTACATCAAGAAACCTCTATTATAATAACATATGTTCAAATGTTTTTAGTCAAAATAGTAGCTCAAGTGACGTAAAATAACATTTATATTATTATATTATTTCTTTCTGAAATTTTACTCACTGCAGATATGTAACTCCACCCTATAATCAAAAGAATCTACCTATTAATCAATTTTCGATAATATTGTTTTATATAGGCTAATGACAGATCACAGACAATTTTGCTTTTTTAAAACACTCGACGATTCGAATTTCATTCCGAAATTCCTTTTCAACATAACATATATAAAACATAATAAAAATCAACAAGTTATAAAACGCCTAAAAAATTACTATTCATTAGGAATATACTGTAGTTGAATTTAATAATAAATACACAAAAACCTCTTAACCACAAACTTTCTTAATTTTACCGTTATGTACATTTCAGTTACCAAGTAACCATCCTCAGAGGGATTTCATACAAAGACAGTCTTTGTATGTTGTCCCTCTGAGGATAGTTATTTGGTAACTGAAATGTACATAAGGGTAAAATAAAGATGGTTTGTGGTTAAGAGATTTTTGTGTATTTATCTCCTAATAAATATCCATTTACAATAAAATTGACAAAACACAGATAAAAAAAAATATTAACTTATAAACCGATATTTATTAAGAGTTTTATAATCTGTTGATTTGTATAATGTTTTATATAATGTTATGTATTTTATAAATAGTAGGTTATGTTTTGTAATTGTTTAATTAAAATTGAGCTCTTGAAACGGTATTTCGGAAAGAAACGTTTTGTGTTTTAAAAAAAGCAAAATTGCCTGTGATCTATCATTAGCCTATATAAAAAAAATTAATAGTTATTAACAAGCATTAAATAAATATATTAAATAATATTTTTATTTTGCATTCCTGTCCGAGACGCCGCCAAGGGTTGAAAACTGGATACATTTAAACAATAACTTCAATTTTAAATATCACGTTTCAATGAACTTCAGTTATCCACTCATCAATATAACAGCCCTTTAGATAAACAATAAATTTAATTAGTTTAATCTCTCGACTGATTTAAATTAATTGACATGTAAATTAGCGAAGCGATAAACAACGGCACAGGAAAAGCATCAACTCACGCGAGAGCTACCCCTAATGCCAGACATTAGTCGGGGTGACAGAGGGTAGGTTTGCGTCACAGTGTTACTAATTCAATCCCGTCGTGAAACTACATTTGGAAGCACTGACTATGTGATATATTGTAAAAAGATAAGCTTTTGTTCTTTAACAACATTGCAATGTATAAATATTTAAATGCCTCCTAATATAAATATTTAAAAAAAACTTTTTTTTGTTCATTATTCCAATGTTTGTATAACTGTATGCGCCAAAATAAACAGTACTCAAACAGTTGTAAGATTTTATTATATTTTATTCTATTTACATTGTCTTACAACATGCATTATTCTGCGGGGGGTAGCCTGGGTGTTATCCAGCCGCTGGTGATATCTATTTAGGAAATCAGGTTGAAGGCTTGCAAGAAATAACTATGTCTTAAAACAAAATTTGAAATTACATTTCCACAAATTACAATATTAAAAAATATTTAGTTTCATGAAATTTACCGTATGCGCCAAAATAAACAGTACTGAAACAGTTGTAAGATTTTATTTCATTTAAATATTTTTTACAAACACATACAAGTAAAAAGAATCTAAATCGGTTAGACTCGAGTGTAAACATGTTCTATATGACCTTCATTTAATTTGAAGTGCATTTTGGTGAAGAGGATTTTTTTAAATAAATAAAACCTCTAAACCACAAATAAGTTTTAATTAAACCTTATGTACATTTCAATTGCACAGCAATCATCTTCAGAGGTATTTAAAAAATACAACTCCGAGCTGTAGAGGTTTTATTTATTTAAAAATAAACATTACGCCACAGTTGCTTCATACAGTAATTGGTGAAGAATAGTTGTTCCATTCTCTATATACAGATGGGTTGTTTCATCGTAGTTGGACAATGGTGGTTGGCGAGTCATCACTGGATATCTTCTTAATCATATGGAGGCTTCATGTGGTGTAAAGTCGAGGGAGTGAGCTGGGTGAGGAAAGTTTGTTCTAAGGGTGATGAGGCGGTGGTCAAAAGTTTCTTGAAGGAAAGCAATGTTGTCTAAGGCAGTGTAGCGGGTTGCGCCATCTTGCTGGAACACGTCTAAACGAAAATGCAGGTTTCGGGCACAACAATATCTGAGGACTCCTATAAAACGACCAAGAATGACCCTATATCGGTCATCCTACTATAGGTGATTCAGTTTTAATACTGTTTATTTTGGCACGTACTGTAATTTACCAAAATATCTCTAAATAATATAAAATAACAGATATTTGTACTTTTGTAATAGGAACCTCTGAAGATGATGACTTTGTCATCGAAATGTACATAAGGATTTAATCTTAGGTAACTTATTTTAGTTATTTTTTGATTAATTTTTGTGGTTTTGGGGTTTACTCACCTATATATTTGTAATATATTGTACCACTGTGCTCTTGATATTGAATACTTACAATAATTAGTTTGATCAGCTGATATTTTCATTTGTGCATTACGCTAATGGCGTCACCAATAAAATAAATGTGTAAATGTATACATTTTATGTTTTTTACCTCTGTTTACTTACAAATTTGTTATTTTGGTTTGTAAATAGTCAATATGAGGGATGTTGAATAATTTAAAAATTGTCTTCTTGAATTGTATAGTCCATTACGTTCGGTGAATCTTATTAATCACTTAAACAATAGTTTATGACTATCCGAACTTTGAATTTAGTAAATTTGTTAAAACTTACTGAGACAGAACGTTTTCGATCGCTATGTGCCGATCTTCATCAGTCTCTTCTGCTTGGAGACGTTGGCTCAAGCGGTGACGGTTTTAAAGGTAGGTTTTCGATAGTAACAAAGAGTATGTGTGATTTGTATTGTGTTTGTTCGTTTAATATGTTTGTACTTTGTGTTTTTCTGTCTCTGTAAATTTCATACTGTTCTAGTGTGTTGAGCTTTAAGAAGCCTGGGCAAACAGGTCGCAGCTTTAAACAAAGAATCGAGGAACACAAACAGAACACCAACTCAACATTTTACAATCACATAAAAGATACAGGACACAAATACAGACATTTAAAATAACCTAGAAATCCTACACATCAACAAAAAAGGACCACATCTCAACACACTAGAACAATATGAAATTTACACACACAAAAACACAAAGTACAAACATATTAAACGAACAAACACAATACAAATCACACATACTCTTTGATACTATCGAAAACCTACGTTTAAAACCGTCACCGCTTGAGCCAACGTCTCCAAGCAGAAGAGACTGATGAAGATCGGCACATAGCGATCGAAAACGTTCTGTCTCAGTAAGTTTTAACAAATTTACTAAATTCAAAGTACGGATAGTCATAAACTATTGTTTAAGTGATTGAAAATTGTGTTATATTGAACAGTTAGCGTGTTCAAAAGGAGTAAAAATATTTTGTCCTGTGACTGAAACGTGGACACAAGTTCTCATAAGCCGTTAATATTTTTGTACGTGCGCCTTTGTGTGCGTACGTAATTAGGCTTTAGAATGAATATACTTATTAATTAAATTTATATAAATATTTTTCTTAAGCATACATTATCCTCAAAGTATATACATATTTTAAAGTAATATAGCTTAAGCGTAAAGAATACTGTATTTATCTTTTAAATGATATGTAATTTTACTTAGATACTTTGTTCACTGTACAATATGTTTTCTATTAAACTGATTTTGACAGTTACAAGTACTAATTGCTTAAAACTAAATAGCTTTAAGTTGAGTAAATATAAGTTGATAAATTTCATACTTCCTACCTTCAAAGCGTATAGTTCAAAAAGTAATATATCCTCTACAAAACTTTAATATATAAATTAAATTTGTATATAGACACTCATGAATTTGATAATAAGAAAAAAGACAGTGGATATATGAGTCAATTAACATTATTTTAATTGACCATCGACGTTTCGACAGTTAATTTCTTCTTCAGGTAAACGACCTAAAACATAGAATGTTTATTGG
>JBAIZL010000010.1:48449472-48464472 GCA_036971475.1 Prosapia bicincta
CCTTTCGCTTGGAAGCTATTTTATTGATACTATTCAATGGGTTGCACAGTGCTTAGTAAAAAATCTTTTATGTTTAAAATGTATGTTTTAAAACCGAGATGTTTTTATTTCAGCATATTTTTACTTTTAGGCTGGAAGCACGACTTTTTAACTTTTCCCCTTTTATTTCCGCCTTTCTATATCCCCATGTAACTTGGTTATTGCAATAATCTTGTTTGTGATATAGATATCCACGCCTCAAAGTTTAAATTATTCGTACATTTACGTTGAGTAGAGTTATAAACTTTAAGCAGACGGTTTTCCCGTGGGATGTGTGTTTTATAGAGTTGAAATTAGCGAACGTTCACCCCCGAGGGTCATTTACCTGTGAGGGTGTGAAGTGCTGAGTGTAGAAGAACCAGCAGCAAACTCTGCGTGACTTTGAGCGTGATGGATGAGGTTATTGATGAGTAACCTTCACCCCCAATCATCGTCGCGTCCACATTTAATGTTCGACTCCCTCTCCCTCTCGCCTGTTTCTTACATTCTATTTTTCAATTCCTACTTTTATTAGTTCACAATCCACAGTTTCAATTATAATTTTTTCAATAGAATACTTTTTATTCACCCACTCAAGTTCGAATACAATTTGTTGTACTTGTAGTGGATAACACTTGATATTAGTGTCGTTTTCTCCAAATAATAATGCATTAGTTAAATGTATTAATTATTTAATTTTAGTTTTATATGGGAGAAAATCTTTACTCAAAGGGACAAGGTATGCAATATAGTTATTTAGTCCCATTTGGCTTAAAATATGTGATTACATATGATTTCATAAAACAGCTAATTTTATGTTATAGGTTATGTAATACAGCAGCTGTTTTAACGCTTAGGTTGTTACTTTATTATTGTTAATTGTAATTATTTAATAAAAAGTATCTAAAATAAAATATATCTAAAGTAAGGAATTGAGTTTATAAATGTTTCTTTATATCACTTTATTGGGCACCGCTTTAAGTATAGGTAGTGTTATCTAACTATTACATTTTACATTCTGTTAAGTATAAATCCATCCATTTGTGAAACTTAATTTTTTATTGCCTTTAAATTCGAATTTTTACTATTTTACGATAATTTTTTCTAATACTGTTATTCTTTTCGCTAAATTTTTGCAAGACTTTTGTTTTTCGTCATCTTTAGCAAAATAGAAAAGAAATATAATTAATTTAATCTATCTATTTAGAAATCATTAAAATCACCGTAACAACAATACTTCAGGATTGCTAGGGGTCCTGCAAAATTATATTATTTTGGCGTCATTCGTTTTAAGTGCTGTAAGAATTAGAAGAGTTGAGTAAAATGGGTAGATTAAAGGGGCTAGCGATATTTTGTTGTGGGTAGTTGATGAAGGTGGTGTCAGAAAGAGGAAGAAACGATAAGTATTCAAGTTCAAATTTTACTGAACTATGGTCGTCTCTATGTAATATTGTTTATTAAATAATAAAACCATTAAAATATGTCTTTAATAATGAAGAAAGAAAGGGTTTCTTTTGAAATAAAAGTTTCAAAAATATTACGATTTTTAAAAACTGAGGTTTAATTTTTTATAGTGAGTGCCTAAGTGAGATTTAGAGACTTTACTCGATTTCGCAACCGTTTTTAGACACTTCCTCACGGCGCATGCGCTAAAAACATAATAATTTGTTCTCTCCTTCATATAATTTTTCATTTAACGATTCAGATAAGTTTCGCGTGTAAAATATTTGAAAAAGATTATTAAAAACAAAAAGGGTTAGGAAACTCTGTTACTCCGGCAGCTGTGGTTGTTGGAAGCGTCCCAGAGTGCATTTTACAAACTAATATATATGTACACGTCAATGTAAAACACAAACCAACATAACTGTGTTATAAATCGTAACATAGCGCCTGCAGACAAATGGATACTGTCTGCAACACAAATTGCCACGTCACAGAGCATCATATCATAATACGAAGCAGAATTCTATGTAGCCAACACGTACAAGTGTTACGTGATACATTACGTGACTCTTCAAACAAGAGAATGCTTTGTCAAAACTTACCAATTACTAAGGTAGAACAACAACCGTTATAACAATTAAACACACATAAAGGTGCTTTCACGTAACAAATCGGTTCTGACGTCACTCAAATGCGAAGCCAGCTTAAGAAATGCTATTGTTGTTATATTACTAAGAACCTTACCAGAAGACAAATCCCAAAAAAGTTAAGTTTCCGATCGTCACCTGTTTAATTATACAGTCGAACCTCATTATATCGGACTATTTGGGGGGGGGGGGTTGTCCGTATTAAAGGAAGACGTTATAAACTAAAACGTTATCATAAGGTCGTTAAAATTCAATAAAACGTAATAAATATAATGAGTGGTTTTATTTACAGCGATTAAAATCAGTTGTTACATGTCAATGTGAACTCAGAAACGTAAAATTCAAGGTAGCCCTAAGTGCTACAACCTTTTCCCCTTAGTTTTGGTTACGCAGTCTTCAGGTTGATATTGGAAGCATTTTAATTTCGTGAGCTTATGGTTAGGGCAGGCTGAATATTTGTTTACAAAACAATATGTTAACACTTGATAAGTCGCTGTTGTGGACATTACTGATGTGCCTACTTTCAGTATATATTCTCCTTTTGTAAGGAAAATGCCACTTGACCAAAGGAATTGACTTCCGGTTTAATAGGGTCCGTTATAACCAGGTTTTACTGTACCTACACATATCGTCCTAAGGCCAGGTATATATTGGCACCCTATGTGACCGAACTATTGGCACTACAACGCGTCCATGGCACTGCAATGCCACTCTCAGTGTAACAACGGTTCTCTTAGCATTACAGTGTCATTATTGGCACTATATGGACTACAACGGGCGATGATAAATTCTTTATCGTAAACGAAAATCTGTATAAAAACAAAATTATAAAATTTCTTTAAAATCTCTTAATGAAACATTTCTTTTGTGTTTATAATGTCAATGGAGACGCTTTACGGAGTTTAATGGGGGAAACGTTTGCTTCTAAATGTACTGTGAAAGTTTTTTTGTTTAGGGCAATAATGGATCTTTTAAAAACGTATTTATATTAGTGAATATATGTTTGTGTTTGGAATAAATTCAACCATTTGTTGCAAAAGTAAAGTGCAAAATCAATTATAACGTAGTTGTTTCATACTAAAAGATGACAGAGATAGACATAGAGAGAGAGAGAGAGAGAGTGAGATGAGATAGGTTGGAGGGCCAAAAAAAGGTGCCATGTACAGAGGTGGTAAGTAGAAAGGTGGAGAGCTGTAGGAGAGGTAATGATGAAGGAGGTACGAAGAGAGAGAGGAGAGGGAGATAGATTGGAAGGAGTGAGAGTAGAGGGAGAGGGTGAAGAGAGGTTGGAGGAGTAGAGAGAGCCATAGAATTGTAGAGATAGAAGCAAAAAAGAAATGGGGAAAGGAGGTAAAAAGAGTGTAGGAGTGGGCCAGAGAGCGGTAAAAGAGGTAATTGCGATGAGCGAAGAGGGAGATATGAGAGTGAAACAAATTGGGTAAAGGAGATAGGAAAAGAAATGGGAGACTGAGTGAGAGAGGAAATAAAGAGCATATAAATAAGCGCACTTTGATGCAAGAAAGCTCTCACATAAAATCTCTTCATTAATTGTTGGGAAGGAAATAAAATGAGTTTACTTAAATAAGTATACAAATTATATATATATATATATATATATATATATATATATATATATATATATATATATATATAATTGATTCAAGTCGGTTTCGCACAACGTAAAAGAGAAAGATTTAACACGCCAGCTGTAGCAATTCCGGGTGGGAAATAATTTTCCGAAGAATCTTCCAGTTGATTGCATAGATAGCGCTACAAGTGCTTCTGCCTTTAAAATATAATCGAATTGTAAGCTTTTTCTTCTCCATTTAAACGGTCGCCTCGCAACTGAGGTTCAATAACCGGAGCTCAACCTTTCTCTTCATTTACTCACGTATTCTCAGGATTTTGACTCTCAGTTCTCAATTTTTACTATACCTGTACGTCTACACTTTCCCTAATACCATTTATTAAATCAATAATATATCATTACAGTCATGTGAACATGTGAATAAATGAATCATGCAGCAAATAGAATATATTTTCAATGTTCGTAAATAAACAATTATATTCTTAAATAAATAAAGGGTTCTGCACAATAAAAATACTCAGAAAAACTGAGTACTAATTCTCTTAGAATAAATGGCACTGTTTTACAAATATACATAAATGCATTAAATACATCCTATCGGATGTACTCAAACAATAATAAACTATCAATAAAAGTTAACAATACAATTAAAATATTAACAATAATTAAAACCTTTAAACAACAACAACTAAAAGTAAGAAATAACAATAGTGGCTGGTCCAACCCTGTCCAAGGCAAATAGAAAAAAAGAAATCATGGTCCAGCCCCGGCTGCTACCATTGTTGCTGTGGGTTACATATACGTCCTGGGACTATCTAATGGCATCCGATACCATTAGCCTTCTCATTATTTTAGCATAAGGAGGAGATTACCTCAACAAACGGATTAACTCGTCACAGGAACCGAGGGCTCCTACGACCAGAAAATTGAGGTCACTGCGTAACCCTGAGAACGGAGCTCCTCAACCACGTGGGAATATTTTTGAATTTTCCCCTGTCGGGATTCGGCCAGAGACTGGTAGCAGTTCTCGAAGAGGGCAGCTGCATCAATAATTGAGATTTCCTAAGTCTCCTCATTTACCCACAACATTTTTGTCCCCAAATTAGAATTCACACCTGGAACCCTTTGATTACCGCGAACGTCACCGGTCCACAATGGTAACGTGTCGGACGCTTAGCCATATCGTCGTCACCGGTCCACAACGGTAATGTCTCGGACGCTTAGCCACATCTTCGTCACCGGTCCACAATGGTAACGTCTCGGACGCTTAGCCACATCGTCGTCACCGGTCCACAACGGTAACGTCTCGGACGCTTAGCCACATCGTTGTCACCGCCCCACAACGGTAATGTCTCGGACGCTTAGCCATATCGTCGTCACCGGTCCACAATGGTAACGTCTCGGACGCTTAGCCATATCGTCGTCACCGGTCCACAACGGTAACGTCTCGGACGCTTAGCCACATCGTCGTCACCGCCCCACAACGGTAACGTCTCGGACGCTTAGCCACATCGTCGTCACCGGTCCACAACGGTAACGTCTTGGACGCCTAGCCACATCGTCGTCACCGCTAGTCTCCTGTTCCGAACCGCCGGTAGCTCTTATATATTATCAAAACAACAGGCTATTCAAATACAAGAAATATTTATTAATATTTATTCAAAGCTTTTCGTTGGTAAACAGTACCAACACCACCAGGAATGTATAATACAATTCATATGATGATGTTAGTACTGTTTACCAACGAAATGCTTTGAATAAATATTAATAAATAATTATTACATTTGAATAGCCTCAGTTGTTTTGACGATTATACAAGATCATATTATATATATATATATATATATATATATATATATATATATATATATATATATATAATTTTCTTGCATTTTTCTATTCTCCTTTCTATGTATGTATTGAAGGCATTATTAATTTTACATTATAATAGTAATGTTAGAAAGTTATATTTATGAAAGTATACTTATGGTCTTATCCCCCCCCCAAAAGCAAACATTCTTCGACTGTTTTACTAATCAGAACCTCTATTATCAAAGGTTTGTATATTTGATGTGGATCCCATTAAATTAAAAATTGTTTACTTAAAAAGCGGAGATATATACTTAGAAGGGCTGTTTATTTAGGTTGAAACAAAGTTGAAGAGGAAAATAAATGCCTCGAGTATAAATAAACATGAAGTAGAATTTTCGCATTGGACGTATTCCAAAGTAAACTCAGAGAGACTTATAAGTTTCAAATACAATACAATACAAACAGAAAAACAAGTAACATAAATACATATTGTTATAAAAATCAATTCTCACTTAGGCCCTCGCTTCAGTTACTTTTTATTAAATAAGTACAATTATTATAAATAAAGTAACATATCATATGCGTTAAAACAGCTGTTCTGCCACATAACATAAAATCAGCTGTTTCATGAAATAATATGTTAACACATATTTTAAGCCAAATGAGACAAAATAACTGTATTCCATACCTTGCTTCTTTTGTAAAACGTTTTTTTCCTTATTTTACTAACATTAATTAATTAAATTTAAATAATGAATTAATATTTTACCACAAGTGTCGTCCACTACAAGCTTAATAAAATGTATTTGAACTTGAGTGTAGAATAAAGAGTATTTTATTAACGATTGACAATTTGTTTAATATACATAAATTGAGTGTGAACTAATAGTATAAATTGAATAAGGAATTGTTTCCCTATTATTATAAACATTCCTTTATAATCTTAAGTTTTATCGAGTTTAATTCAAGATGTCAAATATTTTTACTTAGCTATGATCCTTGTTACATTTTCGTTTCATTACTTGTAATTTAGGCTTAGTTAAAATCACTTTTGCACAACAATAGTAACAAAAATATATTGCAATTATTTTGGGGCCTTTACGACTACATTCCTCTCCTAACCTAACCAAAATAGAATCTCTTAAAGAGATACGAAATTTAAAGGCAAATGTGTCTTGGGTTAGAGTAAGTATAGAAATTTACATAATAGAGAGAGAGAGAGAGAGAGAGAGAGAGAGAGAGAGAGAGAGAGAGAGAGATTATAAATCAAGGCTTCAGGGGGGACATTGTTAAGGTATTTTAAAAAAATAAAAACACAAATATTATATTATATATTATTGTATTATTTGTATGTAACATAATAATATCTAATTGTAATATATAATTTATATATAAAAAATATACACTATTATAACATTCTTAACATACTCATCTTCACTTCTATTTAGAATATTTGCATATATTCAAGAGCATCATCTCCCTTTCCTGACATTCCAATATTTTCCTTTGTTGACGTGCTTAGTAATTACTCAAAACTTACAAAGTACTCCTCACTTTAAGTTTTTTACCATTTAAGTTTTTAAAATGGAGTAATTCCGAAACGCGTCAGCAAAGGGAAATATTATAATGTTAGGTAAAGCAGATAAATATACTCCAATATGTATTTTACTTTATATTTTTTGTTTAATATATTTATGAAACGCTTTTTAAAATACTGGACAAATTTATCTATTTGTAGCTTAGTAATAGAAAATCTTTCTTTAAATAAAACATTAAACAGTTTAAAAATAATAAGCTACAAACTGGGACATAAAGGGTGTATGCCTCGTATATCCTTTCTCTCTTCTCGTACACCCTTTTTCTCTAGATGAGTCTAGAAATTCTTTGTTCTTAGGCTATCGTTAAAATTTTTTTCAACATTTACTAAGTAAAATTAAGTTAGTTTATAATAAACTGAAATTATTTTTTAACTGCTTGATATTTATGTTGATATTATCTATAGAATAAATAGTTTCAATAAATTAATTCGTTTCTATTTTGATCATGAGTTAATTAACTTTTAAAAATATAAAAATCGCAAATTGAAAATGTCATACATTTAATGATACAATCCTCTCAACTTCTGATAACTAATATTGCTATTTTTAGAAATCTTTTTAACATGTTTGAGAGAGTTTGTTGAAAACTAGTAGAAAATGTGTTTTTATTTTAATGTAAAAATACTTTATCTAAATAAATTCTCTCATATAACTGTTTGGAACTGTTTACACGCCAATACCTTTGTGGTGTTTGGCCTTATTGTTTCAGAAACAACCATTTATGTAGGTGCAATACTTGCTTTGTTCTGCAAATTTAAAACACATGTTTAAAAATTTAGTGATTTTAGTAAAGAAACAGCAAGAACAAGTATTTATGATGAGTTTTTCAGAAATTCGTAAAATTTTCAAAGTACACAATGAATCGCGTAAGCGTTCCTGGACAATCCTGGCTGATTTGTTTATGGCCATAGAGCAAGCAAATGCTGCCCTAAAGAAATATTTCAGATAAATTCGGTGAATCATACTTACAGAATCTGTTTTTAACTGCGCTGTTATTCTGAATGTAATATTTGTTGGTTTTACGTCCATCACAGATTCGATAATGAAAATACTAGTTTTATAATCTCTCGTATAAACAGACTTTTATCTGTGCACTAACGTCGCACACTGCATTATTTTGTGCTTTCATTTCTAACCAAATAAACCCGTCGAAGCTGCAGAATAACGAAAAGTGCTTCTCCCGAGGGATTACGGGATGTTTGTAAGTTGAATGTAGCTTTGGCTAATCTGCTCCGAAAACACGGTGGTCTTTATTAGAGTTGTTCCAACATATTTGTAGCATGTACGTGTTTACCAAAGCCTTTGCAATAACCTAATCTTCGTCGTTAAAGATTAGTAGTAGCCTACATTATAACAATAAATAAGTGTAAACATTACGTTAAATATGGTTTTTTTCGCTTTATTGTGTGAAATTGTTTTTAGTGAAATAACGACCCAAAGGAAATATTTGTACACCGTATACAGGCATTTTATCTCAGTAAATACTGGAATGTGTTGCTATTTTATAAACGACGTCCATCAATAAAAGCAAAGGATATTTGTTCAGATCCATCTCATGCACATCACAGCCAAATATTTAGAAAGGAAGCCATCCATCAGCTGAGAGTTACAGCCGAGGTATATTTTCATTGAAAACCGGAAAATACGTTGCAAAATTAGAGCTTGGCTATAAAAAATTTTAAAAGGTAAATGTTAAAAGTGTTTACTCAAAGTTTCACTAGTTTATTAGTATATACTGGTTTAGGGCTTCCTCAGTGTTTGGCTAACACTCTTAGAGTGTTAAATTGGTATTAGCCAGTAATGAAGAAGACGTCATTGTAGCCGAAACTATTATGTATTAATAAACTCGTGTGTAGTAAGGTTTTTAGTAAACTCTTAATATTTTATGAAAAATGTGTTCTTTAAATCTTTTTTTTTATATCTTAATTTTATTAAATTAAACTTTTTTTTACATTTATTATTGGTTTTATTGATCTATTACACTTAAATATAACTCTCTAAGAAAATAAGTGTTTTCGTAATAATTTGGTAAATTGTCGATGTATATTTCAATATTTTAAATTTAATTTAAATAGAATGTGTTTCATGGTTTTTTTATCCCTTCTATAATTTCACACGGCCCCTATATATATATATATATATATATATATATATATATATATATATATATATATATATATATATATATATATAACTTGTACAAACTTTCAAACGTTAGTAAAATACTTTTTAATCATCTACTTTAAGTTCAGATACACTTTTTAACAGATACCTGTAGTAGATGACACTTGATGCTAATGTTTTTACAAATATTTATTCAATTATTAAATTTTAAATGAGTTAATTTTAGTTTTGCATTGGGGAAAAACGTTTATATAAATGGGTAAGGTATGCAGAATAGCTATGTCGTCCTATTTGGCTTAAAATAAGTTATTATGATTTCATAAAACAGCTGATTTTATGTTATAGGTTATGTGGTAGAACAGCTTTTTTAACGTTTAGGTTATGTTACTTTATTTATATTACATGTAATTACTTAATAAAAAGTAACTAAAATAAAATTTTGCTTTGTTGACCCAAGTAGGAATTGACTTTAAAAGATTTTTGTTTATATAACTGATGATTACAGAGCATCAGCTGTGTGTGCGCGCGTGCGTGTGTGAGTAAAATGCCGAGCTAGAATGAATGTGCTAAGCCTCTTAGCCGTGCACTTAAGCTGTTACAAGTGCAGAACGCTCTCTGAGCCACTTGTATATGTTTATCACTTTCTACTGTTTTCAGCCTAACGTCAATGTAACGTTAACAATACAAAAAAGCTGCTCTAGCAGTACTTCACTATAAATCAGGAGTCCTTATATTGTTACCTTAATTTCCTGTCATTACATAATGCGGTAGTAGTCATAATGGGCGATATGCCTAAACCTTTAAGAGCATGGTCAAATATGATGTTAAATATCCAAATACACTACTTTTTTTCAAACATGTAATAATTCTAAAAATCTAACAAACTTCAGTATTAAAGTTTTAAAACATAGCCTCCAAATAACCTTTAAGACAAATACAATTATTAGCGTTATCCAATACATATATATAGCTTTGGAAACACTGTTTTTTTGTATTCATATATATATATATATATATATATAGCTTTGGAAACACTGTTTTTTTGTATTCATATATATATATATATATATATAGCTTTGCAAACACTGTTTTCTGTATTCATATATATATATATATATATATATATATATATATATATATATATATATATATATGCTGATACGTATTCTTTCACGGATGGAAAAATATGATGAATTGTTACTATTTGGAGTACATCCGTTCATTCTTCTGCAGTCCATAAATTCGCAGTTCCGACGTTTCGCTAGAATCTCATCCAGCATTGACGAGGTGAACCCAACAACAGTAGAAGAGCGAGACATATATATATATATATATATATATATATATATATATATATATATATATATATATATATATACATTAAATATGGTGAAACGTTTTCTTGTAATATAGTTAATGATTAAAAATATGCCAAAAACAAAAATATATATATAATATAGTTCTATAATATAGAATATAATTCTTTTAAAAGAACAAATACAATTACATTCTAAATTTGATACTATATTCAATGCATATAATGTTACAGCAACAAAATAAACTTGGCAATTTGTATAAATTTAGCAACAATTCTATTTCTAATTTAACATATGTTTTATATTTTGTATTATTGTATGATTCATTCCTGATGATGTTGGTACTGTTTAGCAACGAAAAGCTTTGAATATAAAGTAATAAATAATTTTTGTATTTGAAAAACCTTATTTGTTTTAATACATATACAAAAAAACATATTATATATATATATATATATATATATATATATATATATATATATATATATATGTATGTATATATAAAGAACTAAGTCAAAATACAAATACAAGAATTATAATTAAATTTACAATTCAAAGCTTTTCGTACCAACAGTACCAAGATCATGAGGAATATTCTGAATGACTTAGTTCTTTATTAATACACAAGAATACATATTGCTATATATATATATATATATATATATATATATATATATATATATATATATATTTCATAGCTTTACACCAGTAAATTAAGTACTAGTATCTTTTTCAGGAAAAACAATGGTGTATATGGTGAAATATGGTGTATATATAAATGCGTGTGGCTACGTATTTGTTATATGTATTCACCCTCAGTAAATCATTAAATAATAGGCAAGTTGTTTGTAATCGTGAGAGAAATTATATTTACGGCGTTGTGTAGGCAATTTAACGTCAAAGTAACCGTTAAACAAGTTGAAACTATGTAACCGGCCACGAAGTAAAAAGAACGATGTATCCCTATCTTAGAAGTAACTGTGACAAAGGGGTTTATCATTGTAAACTTTCTGTATGTCGGATTTACTTTATTCAAAAGAGTAAACCCTAAGCTTCGTATGTAATGCAGAATAGAAAATCTTCTTGAATACCACCAACATATCGACGATACGGTTGTATGTGTATGCAACATGATGTAATTAATAAAGTTAGTAATAAAAACTAGTGGAAAATTTTATTAGATTTTGTAACATTTACTGGATTAAAATCTCGTTTAACGAGCTTATTAGACGAATTCCTAGAAAGCGTTAGATGCAGCAAATGAACTTTTATTTAAAAAATTAAATCGAAATACATGAGTCATCCTTATATTGATTCAATTGTAGGATTACTAACGTATTTACTATGTGAGCAAATATATTGTGTTATAAAATTTTAACCTAATAATGTAAAATAATAATATAAATTTCATATGTAAAAGATATATGTTCTTTAACATAACCTACAAAATAAAATCAACTGTTGTTGGAAATTTTTTTAAAGATAATAAGCGCAAGAGATAATTTTCTCCCGTACAATATATACACTCTTACCCAGAGATAAGAAATATTCACTTAAAGAAGTGAAAATAACTTTTCAATAAACAAATAAATTATTTAGTGTACTTAAATGTGCAAAATAAACATTTACATTTGAATATTTGCCGAGCTTGTATCTAAAGTAAATTTACAAAGAAAAACTAAAAAGACATCTCAAACCATCCACTCCGACAGTGTAAACTAAAAGAAGGAACTGAATAAACAAGAGACCTGAGAATGAAAAGTAAGTTGAACAAAACCAATCACAGATTTAATTGTTTCTATAAAAGAGCACATGATGAATGTTAGCGTTAAAGACTTTAAAAGTATTAATCACTTTTACATTAATCTATGACTATCCGACCTTAAAAAAATACTATTTAGCAAACACAAATGGATACAACACTACAATAATAGACAAACTATGGGACAATATAGAAAAAAGACACTAAAATTAACACTACAGAGGGGGAAAACAAATACATCACAATACCATATATAAACAAAACACCAATTAAAATAGCCCACAAGTTTCAAAAAACAGGATGCAAAATAGCATACAAAACTAATAACAATTTACAATACAATATACAACACGACGTAAACTACAAGCACCAGGCGTATACAAATTAAACTGCAACAAGTTAAACAAATTGGGCAAACAGGTCGCAGTTTCAAACAAAGAGTCAAGGAACACAAATAGAACACCAACTCAACATTTTACAATCACATAGTAGAAACAGGACATAAATACACAGACATTTACCATAACCTAGAAATCCTACACATCAACAAATAAAGGAGCACATCTCAACACACTAGAACAATATGAAATTTACAGACACACAAAAACACAAAGTACAAACATATTAAACGAGCAAAACCATTACAAATCACACATGCTCTTTGATACTATCGAAAATCTACCTTTAAAATCGTCACCGCTTAACCTAACAACAACTCCGAGCAGTAGAAGCTGATGTAGATCGCCCCAAAGCGATTGAAAACGTCCTGTCTTAGTATGTTTTTATAAACTTACAAAATTTAAACTTCGGATAGTCATAAATTAATGTAAAAGTCATTAATAAGTTTTACCGGACTACTAAATTCAAGAGGTTAGAAAGTATTTCTAAACTTATTGAAGCCATTTAAAAAAGTAAAGATATGTAATTTATACCTTTAAAATACTTGGTAAGAAATTCAGTTATAAAAGATAAAAACGAAAACCTTTTCAAGTAAATCGGTAAAAATAATTTGTTTATTACTAAAAATAAACAATGAAAATTACACACCAAATTATTAATAACTTATTTAAACGTTATAAATTTAATGCATTTTTACTTATTTAGAAAAAACGTTTGTAGCATATGGAACTCTACTGAAAGCTATTGTTTGAATTATAAAAGATATAAAATACTAACCACTCCAATTTATAGCAATTTAATGCTTATCAGAAGTACACAGTACGAAAAGACTTGAAGTATGACATTATGGTCGCTTGTTCTCTTTATAGTGTGTATTCTCTTTGGAGTAAAATACTCCTGAACATTTAGTGGCCCTATTAAGTATCGATTTCGGGAAGTTTTGGTTACTAGTTATTTGTGCCCGCTAGACAACTCAAACGACGATCCTTATTATTAAAAATGTTAAATATATTAGCAGGAAAAATGTATATTTTTATTCAGTTTATAAAATCATTTTTTGTTTTATAGAATAAAATATATTTTTAGTAAAATTTTCTTTCTGTTTTTCAGGTAAATGTGGACATTACAACGCTTGCTTTTTTTGTAACGTAAGTTATTTTTGTACTTTTACAACATAAATACTAATCATTCTAAATACATTTAAAGCATCTGAAAGTGAGCTAACTATTTGACGTTTGAGCGACAGATGGTTCCCATCTGGCTAGTGCCACCTCACTTGTCAACCGCTTTCTTTCAGTTAATTTCTTATGAATTTATTTTACAAAAAAGACTATACTAAGCCGATACTTTGTAATGAACCGTGTCGCACGTTGTTTGCGTTTTAAAGGAACTTTTATTGTTTGTTTAAATCATATTTTGAATCGTCAGTGTCATGGTTTTTCGTGTGAGGATTTTCAACATCGCCCGGAATTGTTTTCGCAAGATCGATGATGCATGAATAATAATATTTTAATTCATACGTTTTATTTGTTCTGATTACTATGCGTATATTCATGTGCTTTTGTAACTACTATTTCCTCAGTATGTAGTAATATATTTAATTCAATTATTTTTATTAATCACTTTAACTTTAGATTATGACCATCCGAACTTTAAATTTTGTAAATTTGTAAAACTTACTAAGACAGCAAGACACTGATGAAGATCGCCACATAGGGATCGAAAACGATCTGTCTCAGTACGTTTTTACAAATTTACAAAATTTAAAGTTAGGATGGTCATAATCTAAAGTTAAAGTGATTAATTAGGTTTCACCGAACATAATGGACTACAAAATTCAAGAGTCTTTCTATTAGTTCACACTGTTCTTACATCTTATTCAAATTTACAATCGTTAATAAAATACTTTCTATTCATTCACTCGAATTCAAATACATTATTTTAAGCTAGTAGTGGATGATACTTGATTTTAATACAGTTTTGTCAAATATTAATTCACTGATTAAATTTAATAAATTAATATTAGTTTTATTTGAGAGAAACATTTTTTACAAAAGGGTCTAGCTATGGAATATTGTTACTTTGTCTTATTTGGCTTAAAATAAGTAACAAAATATGATTTCATAAAACACCTGATTTTATGTGGTAGAAGTAGAAAGATCGGTAGATCTGCAAAAAAAGTGGTGGGGGGGCGTTGGCGTTGAAGCAGTAACGTAACTCAGCCGGATGGCAGCTAACCTAACCTACCCCTAAGGGTGTTGTGTGTTAGGGGATGGTATTGGGTAGATGTGGG
>JBAIZL010000010.1:48469472-48581972 GCA_036971475.1 Prosapia bicincta
TTTGTAAAGCACAAAACGTGCTCTTTCTTGAATAAAAAAAAAAAAATGAAACGAAATATTGTTTGGTTTTTTGACGATAACTCCTTTAAAGTAAAACGTAGCCTATTAGTAAAATACCGTATTTTAGAAAACTTTAGAATCTACCATCTACATTTCCAAATGTTCACCCTTAATATAAGGGTTAAAGTTTGAAAGGCTTGAAGATTACGTACACACAAATGTGGACTTTGAATCACCATATCTCATTTAACGTGTACGCTACAGAATTTAAAAAAAAGAAAACTTTTTGTTGCAAAAGATATATTTTTTTGTTTTATAGCTGGTTTACGTATATTCATTATTTTAAAATTAGTATAAAAAGGCCACGTTTTTAAAAATTTGAAAAGATCTTTTCATTTGAATCGCAATTTTAAAAAAACATGCACTTAAACCAACTAAATGTCTGTAGCACATATCTAGTATTCCAATAACACTTACACAGCTTCCTGCGTTTTTATCACTGAAATGGAAGTGGATGATAGAGTCACAAAGATAGGGGTTCAGGGGTAGGTTTATCCATTACATCCCTGAACAAAAATGAGTTTTATGTACAAAATAAAAACACTCTGCGAAGCTTACATATGTTTATGAGGCTTTAATAGGATAAAGAAATGGAAAGCAGGTTTTGTAGTAAGAGAAATATGAAGGTGTTTTCCATGTAGCGCGCATTGCAGATTGTGCGTCTGAAGGGGTTTTAAAGCTCTGTTTTTATATATATGAATTTATTGGCATTCAAAAGCAATTATTTTCAATTATGGATTTTCTGCAATTATGTTTAAAAAATACATTGGTCAAAAGAACTGTCACCACTCTAGAAATCCCCAGAGTAACCAATTCTCAACAATTATTTTAATCCTGGTATTTTTACTCAAATTTACTCTCTTACCACTCAAGTAGAGCTACATATGTGCACCCATATTAGCTTTGGATGGCATCATTGCATTCAGAATATTCAATTACCCTGAGTGATCATTTTCTACCTTTTTGACATTTTTGCCTCAATTCCTCCCTTTATTACACCCAAAGAGCCACATCCATGTCTCTACGTTAGCTTTCGATGATATCATTGCGTTCAGAACACTCAATTTCCTTAAACGATAATTTCCTAGCCTTTTTTCCACCTCACAGTTTTACCTCAATTTGCCCCTTTACAACCCCCAAAGAGCCACATCCATGTCTCTACGTTGGCATTGGATGGCATCATTTCATTCAGAGCCCTCAATTACCCTGAGTGATCATTTTCTACATTTTTTGCTATTTGACATTTTTACCTCAATTCACCCTTTATTACCGTCAAAGAGCATCATCCATGTATCCTCGTTGGCATTCGATGATATCCTTGCATTCAGAACCCTCAATAAACCTTGAGTGGTCGTTTTCTAACTTTTTGCCATTTGACATTTTTGCCTTAATTCACCCATTTAATACCGCCAACGAGCCGCAACCTTGTATTCTCGTTCGATTTCGATGATATCATTGCATTCAGAACCCTCAATTAACCCTGAGTGATCATTTTATAGCTTTATTGTCATTTGACATTTTTGCTTCAATTTACCCTTTTATTACCCCCAAGGAGCCACAAATATGTCTCTTCGTTAACTTTCGATCATATCATTGCATTCAGAACCCTCAATTAACTCTGAGTGATAATTTTATAGCTTTATTGTCATTTGACATTTTTGCTTCAATTTACCCTTTTATTACCCCCAAGGAGCCACAAACATGTCTCTTCGTTAACTTTCGATCATATCATTGCATTCAGAACCCTCAATTATCCTGAGTGATCATTTTATAGCTTTTTTGCCATTTGACATTTTTACCTGAATTCACCAATTTATTACCCCCAAGAAGCTACAACCCTGTCTCTTCGTTGGCTTTCGATGATATCATTGCATTCGGAACACTCATTTACCTTGAGTGATAATTTCCTACCTTTTTTCCACCTCACAGGTTTACCTCAATTCACCCCTTTACTACCCCCGAAGAGCCGCAACCATGTATCCTTGTTGGATGTCGACGATATCCTTGCATTCAGGACCCTCAATGAACCCTGAGTGATCATTTTCTAGGTTTTTTGCCATTTGACATTTTTACCTGAATTCACCAATTTATTACCCCCAAGAAGCCACAACCCTGTCTCTTCGTTGGCTTTCGATGATATCATTGCATTCGGAACACTCATTTACCTTGAGTGATCATTTCCTACCTTTTTTCCACCTCACAGGTTTACCTCAATTCACCCCTTTATTACCCCCAAGGAGCCATAACCATGTATCTTCGTTGGCTTTCGATGAAGTCATTGCATTAAAACCCTCAATGAACCCTGAGTTATCATTTTCTAGCTTTTTTTGCCATGTGACAATTTTACCACAAATCACTTCATTGCTACACACGGGCATCTACCTAAACGTTCGACGGCTGGTTTGGACTCAGCACTGTCACAAACCCAGAGTGATCATTTTCTAGCGTTTTTTCGGGGCACCTAACACTTTTACTCCAATTCACCTCTTTGGTACTTCAGTAGAGCAAAGAGCAGTAAACGTCCCCGTTTAGTTTTGATAACGCCATTGATGTTGGGGCACTCCGTAGTTTTAGAGTGACATTCTCTTAGTGAATTTTTGACTTCTGACAATTTTTACACCCAATTAACCCCTTAGATACTCTCTTAGAAACCCCATCCGTGGTAATGCCAATGATACTAAGGTTTAAAAGATCTCTTAAAATGTTTTTGGAATAGTTAATGCATAACTGAACGGCTTTGTACAATATTCATCAAAACATATTGTAATTTTCAAACATATTTTCAGAATGGTCAATACATAACTGTAATGTTTTACAGGCATAATAACCAGTGATAAATATCATTGTTACTTTAAATAATTTATAAAAATGTGTTTGGAATAGGTATTGCATAACGAAACTATTTTTTACAGGCTTTATTTATACACATTTTAATACCGAAACATATTTTCGGAATGATTAATACATAACCGACAAATATTTATCAAGCTGAATATTCAATGGTAATGTTATAGGTACGTAGGTTTGAAATTTTTTAAAAAATGTTTTTGGATTGCGTAATACCACACTTAAGAACTATTTATGCCTTAAATATCCATTTGAAATGTCTGCTACTTAGGTTTGAAAATCTTGTTTAAAATGTTTTTGAATTGGGTAATGCATACCAAATCTGAATATTTACATTTCTCTCACAACTTTTAACCCAGCCAATGTAGGTATTATCTCGTAGTTCCGTTTGTATTCATCGATTTTAATGAAATGTTTGGGATTAAGCTCTACTTATCCTTCACTTCAAAATCCACCCTACGTAGATGTGCACACATTATTCCTAGGGGGTGAAAACTACCCCTTGTTGGAAATTCCTAATAAATTTGTAACTGAGCTTTCAGTACGTTACTAAAACGTTGTGTGACGGTAAATTGATACATCGGGTAATTATTTGTTATAGAATACCATGCAAAACCTTATTAACCACCCCTATTATTATTTAATATTTTTAAAAATTGGTTTACTAAAATTTTAATGTGTTCCTCTATACTATTAAATTCACTTTTTATTCATATCTTTTCAACTTTAAAACATTATTAGTTTTCAATTAGCTTTACAGCCCTTGTAAACAACCCTTATAATGTTACAATGCAAGATAAAAGATATGTAGAGTTTAAATAAAAATATTTCAATATATTATACATTAATTATATAGAATTATTTACATAAACTGATACGTTTAGTAATATTTCATAACAATATAATTTAAAATTAAAATGCATCTATAGTACTATCAACCATTCTTGGTCTGTTATTGGAGCACTACTCATGCAGTTTTTCCAGGAACATTTAACACAAGCAGAGTTGCAAAATAGCTTAACTCTACGGCAGCACTCGATATCTTTGCAACGGTTCTCGTGGCGCAACCCTTGATGGTTTGCAAGGGCCCCTGATACTATTTCACCCCCAATCAGTTGGTCTAATGTGTTTGTTCCTAAGCCACACTTAAATCTAGTAATAACTCCGTTTAACCTGCTCATTTGTAGGCACATGGGATTGTAATTTTACGACAATTATTTTAGCAGTAAACTTAACGAAGGATTCATATCGCATCTGCTGAACATACGTTTCAAAGTCTTCAATATTTTCAAGTTTATTTACCTGTATATCTTTAGCAGTTCCGTATAACGTTGTTGCGCAGTACCTACCATTTCCTTCTGTTGCGGAAGTAGTACTGTAAAATATTTCTGCCGGACGTCTTATATATACTCTTTGTCTATAAAATCGAAAGATTCCTTTTTACCTCAATTATAAAATACAGAAGTAGTATCACACCCAGTAAAAGAATGCGAAATGCTATTAACTTAGCGCTGTTTGGACAGTCAACTTCAAAACCTTACGATGCATATGGCAATAAAGGCATATTTGGTTTACCTAGATTTAGAAAATAAATTTCTTTCTTACAAATAAATTTCAGCTCTTGCAAACAAAATTACAATTTTTGTTACTAATTTATTGCGAAAAAAAATATGAGCACCATTCAATAGTTTTGTAAAGCCAAAAACGTGTTCTTTCTTAAATAAAAAAAAAAAAATTAAATTAAATATTATTTGGTTTTTTGACGATAACTCCTTTAAAGTAAAACGTAGCCTATATGTAAAATATCGTATTATAGGAAACTTTAGAATCTACCATCTACATTTCAAAATGTTCACTCTTAAAGGCTTAAAGATTTCGTACACACAAATGTGGACTTTATCTCATTTAACTTGCGCGCTACAGAATTTTAAAAAGAGAAAACGTTTTGTTGCAAAAGATATATTGTTTTGTTTTATAGCGGGTTTTCGCATCTTCATAATTTTAAATTATTTTGAGAAAGGCCAATTTTTTAAAGTTTTAAAAGTCCCTTTTATTCTATTAACATTTTTTTATGAAAATGCAATTGAACCATCTAAACGTCTGGCCACATTGCTAGTATTCCAATGAAGCCAAGTGTAAATGGGAAGAGGCAGCTGCAACTATAACGGTAATGCTGAAGGTGTCATCATTCATTTCTTTTGCCAAAAACATGATCCATATTTTTCGTCACAGCTCTCTTGTAGACCTTCGTACGTTTTCAATAGGTAAAACAATATTTTTTATTATAAAATAATAATATATATATATATATATTTGTATGTATTATTATTATTTATTTTTTCACGTTTAGAAACGCACCAGAAATGTTATACGAAAGCAGAAAAGATGGAAAGCAAAACGACCGTGTGTAAGAATGCTTAAATAATATTTGCAAAGTGTTTTTGCTGCTTGACACATAATCGCCAACAGCACTTACACAGGATCCTGCGTTTTTATCACTGGAAGGAAAATCGACTTTACAGTCACACAGATAGAGAGTCTGGGGTAGGTTTATCCATTCGACGCCTGAACAAAAATGAGATTTTAAGTACAAATTAAAAAGACTCGGTGAAACTTTTAAGTTTGTGGTGCTTTAAAAGGATAACGAAATGGAAACCACGTTTTATAGTAAGTAAATACCAGTATAGTTTCCATGTAGCGCGCATTGCAGATTGTGCGTCTGAAGGGGTTTTATAGCTCGGTTTTTATATATTTGAACTGATTACTATTCAAAATGCTGTTTTTTTTTCAATTATGAAGTTTCTGCATTCTTTAAAAGGAACCTCGCCACTCTAGAAATACCCCGAGTAACCAGTTATCAGCAATTTTGTTTCATTTCTGGTAGTTTTACCCACACTCACTATTTTACTACTCTAGTAAAGCTACATCGGTGCATCCACATCAGCTTTATAAGGCATCATTTCATTCAGAACCCCCAATAAACACAGAGTGATCCTTTCCTAGCATTTTTGCCCCCTGACATTTATACCTCAATTCACTCCTTTATTACCCCCGATTAGCCACATCTATGTATCCTCGTAGGCTTTCGATGAAATAATAGCATTCAGAACCCCCCATAAACACAGAGTGAACCTTTCCTAGCATTTTGGCCACCTGACATTTATACCTCAATTCACTCCTTTATTACCCCCGATTAGCCACATCCATGTACCCTCGTAGGCTTTCGATGAAATAATAGCATTCAGAACCCCCAATAAACACAGAGTGATCCTTTCCTAGCATTTTGGCCACCTGACATTTATACCTCAATTCACTCCTTTATTACCCCCGATTAGCCACATCCATGTACCCTCGTAGGCTTTCGATGAAATAATAGCATTCAGAACCCCCAATAAACACAGAGTGAACCTTTCCTAGCATTTTTGCCACCTGACATTTATACCTCAATTCACTCCTTTATTACCCCCGATTAGCCACATCCATGTACCCTCGTAGGCTTTCGATGAAATAATAGCATTCAGAACCCCCAATAAACACAGAGTGATCCTTTCCTAGCATTTTGGCCACCTGACATTTATACCTCAATTCACTCCTTTATTACCCCCGATTAGCCACATCCATGTACCCTCGTAGGCTTTCGATGAAATAATAGCATTCAGAACCCCCAATAAACACAGAGTGACCCTTTCCTAGCATTTTTGCCACCTGACATGTATACCTCAATTCACTCCTTTATTACCGCCGAGGAGCCACATCCATGTACCCTCGTAGGCTTTCGATGAAATAATAGCATTCAGAACCCCCAATATACACAGAGTGATCCTTTCCTAGCATTTTTGCCACCTGACATGTATACCTCAATTCACTCCTTTATTACCGCCGAGGAGTCACATCCATGTACCCTCGTAGGCTTTCGATGAAATAATAGCATTTACAACCCCCAATAAACACAGAGTGACCCTTTCCTAGCATTTTTGCCACCTGACATGTATACCTCAATTCACTCCTTTATTACCGCCGAGGAGTCACATCCATGTACCCTCGTAGGCTTTCGATGAAATAATAGCATTTACAACCCCCAATAAACACAGAGTGATCCTTTCCTAGCATTTTTTCCACCTGACATTTATACCTCAATTCACTCCTTTATTACCGCCGAGGAGTCACATCCATGTACCCTCGTAGGCTTTCGATGAAATAATAGCATTTAGAACCCTCAATAAATCCTGAGTGGTCATTTTCTAGATTTTTTCCCCACCTGACTTTTTTAACACAATTGACAACTTTATTACCCCTCGAGGTGCCACATACATGTATCCTCGTTGGCTTTCGATGATATCACAGCATTTAGAACTCTTAATACAACCTGAGTGATCATTTTCTAGCTTTTTGCCACCGGACATTTATACCTCAATTGACCCCTTAATTACTCCCTAAGGAGCCACATCCATGTATCCTCGTTTACTTCCGTTATCATTACATTCCGATCCCTCTAAAAACACAGAGTGATTATTTTCTAGCCTTTTTGCCACCTGACATTTATACCTCAATTCACTCCTTTATTACCGCCGAGGAGCCACATCCATGTATCCTCGTTTACTTCCGTTATCATTACATTCCGATCCCTCTAAAAACACAGAGTGATTATTTTCTAGCCTTTTTGCCACCTGACATTTATACCTCAATTCACTCCTTTATTACCGCCGAGGAGCCACATCCATGTATCCTCGTTTACTTCCGTTATCATTACATTCCGATCCCTCTAAAAACACAGAGTGATTATTTTCTAGCCTTTTTGCCACCTGACATTTATACCTCAATTCACTCCTTTATTACCGCCGAGGAGCCACATCCATGTATCCTCGTTTACTTCCGTTATCATTACATTCCGATCCCTCTAAAAGCACAGAGTGATTATTTACTAGCTTTTTTGCCAGCAGATATTTTTACCTCAATTGACCCTTTTACTACCCCCGAGGAGCCACATCCGTGCATTCTCGTAGGCTTTCGATGATATCATTGCATTCAAAACCCTCAAAAACACTGAATGATGATTTTCTAGCTTTTTTCCATCTGACATTTTTACCATAAATCCCTCCATCGGCTACACACGTGCATCTACGTTAACGTTCGACGACTGCATTGGACCCAACACTGTCACAAACCCTGAGTGATCGTTTTCTAGCGTTTATTGGGGCACCTATTATTTTTACTCCAATTCATCGCCTTGCTACTTCAGTAGAGCAATACCAAGGATTTAATTTTGATATCGTCATTGATGTTGGGGCACCCCTTAGTTAAATTTAGAGTAATATTCCCCTAGTGAATTTACCCCCAGTTAATCCCTTAGATCTGCTCTTAGAACCCCGTCCGTGGTAATGTCAGTGATAATAAGGTTGAAAAGAATTCATAAAATGTTTTTGTACTACTTGATGCATAACTGAACGTTTTGTTACAGGATTCATCTCTATGTATTATAATTTACATACATATTTTCAGAAAGGTCAATACATAACTGAAATGTTTTATAGGCATAATAACCAGTGATAAATATTATTACTACTTTAAATACTTAGTTCCGAAAAATATTTTCGGAAAGATTAATACGTTGCCGACAAATTTTTATCAAGCTGAATATCCAATGGTAATGTTATTGCTAATTAGGTTTGAAGTTTAAAAAAAAATGTTTTTGGATTGCGTAATACCTTACTTAAGAACTATTTATGCATTAAATATCCATTTGAAATGTCTGCTATTTAGGTTTGAAAATCATTTAAGAATGTTTTTGGATTGGATAATGCATACCAAATCTGAATATTTACATATCTCTCACTACTTTCAAACCAGAAAATGTAGGTATTACCTCGGAATTGCGGTTTTATGCATCGATTTTCATGAACTTTTTGGGGTTAAGCTCTTCTTACCCTTCACTTCAAAATCCACCCTACGTATATGTGCACACATTATTCCTAGGGGGTGAAACTACCCCTTGTTGAAAATTCCTAATAAATTTGTAACTAATGTTTTTAGTACGTTAATATAACTTTGGGTGATTGTAGTTTAATACACTGGGTAATTGTTTGTGATCGAATACCATGTCAACCCTTATTTACCACCCCAATTATTATTAAATATTTTTCAAAAAATCGTTTACTCAGAAATTCTCATGTATTCATCCATACAATTAAATTCACTTTTTATTCATATCTTTTCAATGTTAAAACATTATTAAATTTTAGTTTGCTTCACAACCCCTGTAAACAACCCTTATAATGTTACAGTACTATGTAAGATAAAAGTGTGAAGTTATGTAGATTTTAAATAAAAATATTTCAATGAATTATATAGAACTGTTTATATAAACTGATACGGTTAGTAATATTTTATAACAACATAATTTAAAATTAAAAATCATCTATAGTACTATCAACCTTTCTTGGTCTCTTATTGGAGCACTATTCAGGTAGTTTCCCCTGGAACATCCATCACAAGTTGAGTTGCAAAATAGCTTAACCCTACGGCAGCACTCGATATCCTTTGTAACAGTTCTTGTGGCGCAAACATTGTGCATTTTAATGGTTTGCAAGGACCCCTTCGTACTATTTCACCCCAACCAGTTGCTCTAATGTTTTTGTTCCTAAGCCACACTTAAATCCTGTAATAACTCCGTTTAACATGCACATTTGTAGGAACAAGAGATGGTAGTTTTTCATTAATTTTAGCAGTAACCTTAACGAGGGATTCATATCCCATTAATTATTTAGAATTATTTACATAAACTGATACGTTTAGTAATATTTTATAACAATATGATTTTTAATTAAAATGCATCTATAGTACTAACAACCCTTCTTGGTCTTTTATTGGAGCACTATTCATGCAGATTTTCCATGGAAAATCCAACACAAGTTGAGTTGCAAAATAGTTAAACTCTAAGGCAACACTTGATATCATTTGAAACAGTTCTTGTGGCGCAGGCGTTTTCTCCTTTGTGATGGCTTGCAAGGACCCTCGATACTATGTCATCCCCTCCCATAAGTCGGTCTAATGTTTTTGTTCTTGAGCCACACTTAAATCTTGTAATATGTCTTTTTATTATACTTATTCGTAGGAGCCAGGGATGATAGTTTTACGGCATTAATTTTAGCAGTAAACTTAACGAAGGATTCATATCCCATCGGCTGAACATACGTTTCAAAGTCTTCAATATTTTCAAGTTTATTTACCTTTACGTAACTCATATATCTTTAGCAGTTCCGCATAACGTCGTTGCGCAGTACCTACCACTTCCTTCCGGTGCGGAAGTAGTACTATAAATATTTCTGCCTAAGGTCCTAAATAGGCTTTTTGTCTGTAAAATCGAAAAATTTCTGTAAGGCCCAAAACGTAATCCTTCTTAAATTTAAAAAAAAATGAAATAAAATATTGTTTGGTTTTTTGACAATAAATCCTTCAATGTAAAACGTAGCCGATTTGTAAAATATCGTATTATAGGAAATTTTAGAATCTACCATCTACATTTTAAAATGTTCACCCTTAATATAAGGGTTAAAGTTTGAAAGACTTGACGATTACGTACACACAAATGTGGACTTTGAATCACCATATGTCATTTAACTTGTACGCTACACAATTTTAAAAAGAGAGAACGTTTTGTTGCAAAATATATATTATTTTGTTTTATAGCGGGTTTACGAGTCTTCATTATTTTAAAATTATTTTGAAAACAACCACTTTTTAAAAAATTTGAAACGATCCTTTTATTGTATTCACAATTTTAAAAAAATGCACTTGAACCATCTAAACGTCTGAGCCACATTGCTAGTATTTCAATAAAGTCAAGTGTAAATGAGAAGAGGCAGCTGCAACTATAGCGGTAATGCCGAAGCTATCATCATTCATTTCTTCTGCCAAAAACATGATCCACATTTTTCGTCATAGCTCTCTTGTAGATCTTCGTACGTTTTCAATATCTCAAACAATATTTTTTATTATAAATAATACTATATATATATATACACACACACATATATATATATATATATATATATATATATATATATATATATATGTATATATATATATATATATATATATATATATGTATATATATATATATATATATATATATATATATATATATATATTTATATATATATATATATATATATATATATTTGTATGTATTATTATTATTTATTTTTTCACGTTTAGAAACGCAACAGAAATGTTATATGAAAGCAGAAAAGATGGAAAGCAAAACGACCGTGTTGTAAGACTGCTTAAATAATATTAGCAAAGTGTTTCTGGCGCTTGACACATAATAGCCAACAGCACTTACACAGCTTCCTGTGATTTTATCACTGGAAGGAAAATGGACTTTACAGTCACAAAGATAGAGAGTTTTCTCATTCGACGCCTGAACAAAAATTTGTTTTTATGTTTAAATTAAAAAGACTCCGTGAAACTTACATGTTTGTGGTGATTTAAAAGGATAACGAAAAGGAAAGCACGCTTTATACTAAAAGAGAAACGAGGGTGGTTTCCATGTAGCGCGCATTGTAGATTGTGCGTCTGAAGAGGTTTTATAGCTCGGTTTTTATTTATATATTTGACCTGATTACCATTAAAAATGCTACTCGTATCAATTGTGAAGTTTCTGCACTCTATAAAAGTAACCTCGCCACTCTAGAAAATCCCCTGAGTAACCAATTCCTAGCTATTATGTTTCATTTCTGTTATTTTTAGCCACACTCACTATTTTACTACTCTAGTAAAGCTACATCGCTGCATCCACATCAGCTTTATAAGGTATCATTTCATTCAGAACCCCCAATAAACACAGAGTGATCCTTTCCTAGCAATTTTGCCACCTGTCATTTATACTTAATTCCCCCCTTAATTATTCCCGAGGAGCCACATCCATGTATCCTCGTTGGCTTTCGATGATATCGTTACATTCAGAACCCTCAAAAAACACTGAGCGATTATTTTATAGCTTTTTGCCACCTTACATTTGTACATCAATTGACCCTTTTATTACCCCTGAGGATCAACCTCCATGTTTCCTCGTTGGTTTTTGATTTCATTACATTAAGAAACCTCAAAAACAGTGAGTGTTTATTTTCTAGCTTTTTTGCCACTAGACAGTTTTACCTCAACTGACCCTTTTATTACCCCCGAGGAGCTACAGCCGTGCATCCTCGTTGGCTTTCGATGATATCATTGCACTCAGAACCCTCAAATAATAAAAATGACTGATAATTTTCTACATTTTTGCTACCTTACATTTGTACATCAATTGACCCTTTTATTACCCCTGAGGTTCAACCTCCATGTTTCCTCGTTGGTTTTCGATATCATTACATTCAGAACCCTCAAAAAACGCTGAGTGTTTATTTTCTAGCTTTTTTGACACTAGACAGTATTACCTCAACTGACCCTTTGATTACCCCCGAGGAGCCACAGCCGTACATCCTCGTTGGCTTTCGATGATATCATTGCATTCAAAACCCTGAAAAAACACCGAGTGATGATTTTCTACCTTTTTTTCATCTGACATTTTTACTATAAATTATTCCATCGCTACACACTTTGAGTTACACACGTGCATCTGCGTTAACTTTTGACGACTGCATTGGACACAATACCCTTACAAACCCCGAGTGATCTTTTTCTAGCGTTTTTTGGGGCACTTAATATTTTTACTCCAATTCACCTCTATGCCACTTCAGTAGAGCAATACCAGGGCGTCCCCGTTTAATTTTGATATCGTCATTGATGTTGGGGCACTCCTTAGTTAGATTTAGAGTAATATTCTCCTAGTGAATTTACCCCCAATTAATCCCTTAGATACTCTCTTAGAACCCCATCCGTGGTAATGTCAGTGATACTAAGGTTTAAATGAAGTTTTAAAATGTTTTTGGAATAGTTATTGCATAACTGAACGGCGTTTTACAGGATTCATCTCTACATATTGTGATTTACAACATTTTCAGAATACTCAATACATAACCGTAATGTTTTATAGACTTAAGAACCAGTGATAAATATTATTGCTACTTTGAAATACTTTAAAAAAAGGTGTTGGGGATAGGTATTTCATAACGAAACTATTTTTTACAGGATTTATTTATACACATTTTAGATCCGTAAAATATTTTCGGAATGATTAATACAAAACCGACAAATATTTATCAAGTGGAATATCGAATGGTAATGTTATTGCTAATTAGGTTTACAATCTTAAAAAAATGTTTTTGGATTGCATAATACCTTACTTAAGAATAATTTATGAATTAAATATTCATTTGAAATGTCTGATACTTAGGTTTGAAAATCTTTTTAAAATGTTTTTTGATTGGGTAATGCATACCAAATCTGAATAGTTACATATGTCTCACTACTTTTAAACCAGCCAATGTTGGTATTACCTCGCAAATCCGGTTTTATGCATCGATTTTCATGAACGTTTTGGGGTTAAGCTCTTCTTACCATTGATTTCGAAATCCACCCTATGTATACGTGCACACATTATTCCTAGGGGGTGAAAACTACCCTTGTTGAAAATTCCTAATAAATTTGTAACTAATGCTTTTGGTACGTTAATAAAACGTTGGGTGATGGTAGCCTAATACATTGGGTAATTATTTGTGATCAAATACCCAACCCTTACTATACACCCCTATTAATATTAAATATTTTTAAAAAAATCGTTGACCCAGAAATTCTGATGTATTCCTCAATACAATTAAATTCACGTTTTATTCATTTCTTTTCAACCTTTAATACATTATTAATTTTTAGTTTGCTTCACAACCCCTGTAAACAACCCTTATAATGTTACTATGCAAGTTAAAAGTGTGAAGTTATGTAGATTTTAAATAAAAATATTTCAATTAATTATATAGAACTATGTATATAAACTGATACGGTTAGTAATATTTTGTAACAACATAATATAAAATTTAAAAATCATCTATAGTACTATCATCCTTTCTTGGTCTCTTATTGGAGAACTATTCATGCAGTTTTCCATGGAACAACCAACACAAGTTGAGTTGCAAAATAGCTAAACTCTAAGGCAGCCCTTGATATCATTTGCAACAGTTCTTGTAGCGCAGGCTTTTTCTGCATTGTGATTGCTTGCAAGGACCCTCGACACTATTTCACCCCCCATAAGTCGGTCTAATATTATTGTTCTTGAGCCACACTTAAATCTTGTAAAATGTCTTTTTATTATAGTTATTCGTAGGAGCCAGGGATGATAGTCTTACGGCATTAATTTTAGCAGTAAACTTAACGAACGATTCATATCGCATCGGCTGAACATACGTTTCAAAGTCTTCAATTTTTAAGTTTGTTTAACTTTACGTAACTCATATATCTTTAGCAGTTCTGTATAACGTTGTTGCGCAGTATCTACCACTTCCTTCCGGTGCGGAAGTAGTACTGTAAAATATTTCTGCCTGCGGTCTTAAATAGGCTTTTTGTCTGTAAAATCGAAAAATTTCTGTAAGGCCCAAAACGTAATCCTTCTTAAATTAAAAAAAAAATGAAATAAAATATTGTTTGGTTTTTTGACGATAAATCCTTTAATGTAAAACGTAGCCGATTTGTAAAATATCGTATTATAGGAAATTTTAGAATCTACCATCTACATTTTAAAATTTTCACCGTTAATATAAGGGATAAAGTTTGAAAGGCTTGACGATTACGTACACACAGATGTGGACTTTGAATCACCATATCTCATTTAACTTTTACGCTACACAATTTTAAAATGAGCGAACGTTTTGTTGCAAAATATATATTATTTTGTTTTATAGCGGGTTTACGAGTCTTCATTATTTTAAAATTATTTTGAAAAAGACCACTTTTTAAAAAATTTGAAACGATCCTTTTATTGTATTCACAATTTAAAAAAAATGCACTTGAACCATCTAAACGTCTGAGCCACATTGCTAGTATTTCAATAAAGTCAAGTGTAAATGAGAAGAGGCAGCTGCAACTATAGCGGTAATGCCGAAGCTATCATCATTCATTTCTTCTGATAAAAACATGATCCACATTTTTCGTCATAGCTCTCTTGTAGACCTTCCTACGTTTTAAATATCTCAAACAATATTTTTTATTATAAATTAATACTATATATATATATATATATATATATATATATATATATATATATATATATATATATATATATATATATTTGTATGTATTATTATTATTTATTTTTTCACGTTTAGAAACGCAACAGAAATGTTATACGAAAGCAGAAAAGATGGAAAGCAAAACGACCGTGTGTAAGACTGCTTAAATAATATTAGCAAAGTGTTTCTGGCGCTTGACACATAATAGCCAACAGCACTTACACAGCTTCCTGTGATTTTATCACTGGAAGGAAAATGGACTTTACAGTCACAAAGATAGAGAGTTTTCCCATTCGACGCCTGAACAAAACTTTGTTTTTATGTTTAAATTAAAAAGACTCCGTGAAACTTACATGTTTGTGGTGATTTAAAAGGATAACGAAAAGGAAAGCACGCTTTATACTAAAAGAGAAACGAGGGTGGTTTCCATGTAGCGCGCATTGTAGATCGTGCGTCTGAAGAGGTTTTATAGCTCGGTTTTTATTTATATATTTGACCTGATTACCATTAAAAATGCTACTCGTATCAATTGTGAAGTTTCTGCACTCTTTAAAAGTAACCTCGCCACTCTAGAAAATCCCCTGAGTAACCAATTCCTAGCTATTATGTTTCATTTCTGTTATTTTTAGCCACACTCACTATTTTACTACTCTAGTAAAGCTACATCGGTGCATCCACATCAGCTTTATAAGGTATCATTTCAATCAGAACCCCAAGTAAACATTGAGTAAACTTTTTCTAGCTTTTTTGCCACCTGTCGTTTATACTTAATTCCCCCCTTAAGTATTCCCGAGGAGCCACATCCATGTATCCTCGTTGGCTTTCGATGATATCACAGCATTCAGAACCCCCAATAATTCCTGAGTGATAATTTTGTAGCTTTTTTGCCACCAGAAATGTTTACCACAATTGAACCCTTTATTACCCCCCGAGGTTCCACATCCATGTATCCTCGTTGGCTTTCGATGATATCGTTACATTCAGAACCCTCAAAAAACACTGAGTGATTATTTTATAGCTTTTTGCCACCTTACATTTGTACATCAATTGACCCTTTTATTACCCCTGAAGATCAACCTCCATGTTTTCTCGTTGGTTTTTGATTTCATTACATTAAGAACCCTCAAAAACACTGAGTGTTTATTTTCTAGCTTTTTTGCCACTAGACAGTTTTACCTCAACTGACCCTTTTATTACCCCCGAGGAGCTACAGCCGTGCATCCTCGTTGGCTTTCGATGATATCATTGCATTCAGAACCCTCAAATAAAAAAAACTGACTGATATTTTTCTACATTTTTGCCACCTTACATTTGTACATCAATTGACCCTTTTATTACCCCTGAGGTTCAACCTCCATGTTTCCTCGTTGGTTTTCGATATCATTACATTCAGAACCCTCAAAAAACGCTGAGTGTTTATTTTCTAGCTTTTTTGACACTAGACAGTATTACCTCAACTGACCCTTTGATTACCCCCAAGGAGCCACTGCCGTACATCCTCGTTGGCTTTCGATGATATCATTGCATTCAGAACCCTCAAATAAAAAAAACTGACTGATATTTTTCTACATTTTTGCCACCTTACATTTGTACATCAATTGACCCTTTTATTACCCCTGAGGTTCAACCTCCATGTTTCCTCGTTGGTTTTCGATATCATTACATTCAGAACCCTCAAAAAACGCTGAGTGTTTATTTTCTAGCTTTTTTGACACTAGACAGTTTTACCTCAACTGACCCTTTTATTACCCCCGAGGAGCTACAGCCGTGCATCCTCGTTGGCTTTCGATGATATCATTGCATTCAGAACCCTCAAATAAAAAAAACTGACTGATATTTTTCTACATTTTTGCCACCTTACATTTGTACATCAATTGACCCTTTTATTACCCCTGAGGATCAACCTCCATGTTTCCTCGTTGGTTTTCGATATCATTACATTCAGAACCCTCAAAAAACGCTGAGTGTTTATTTTCTAGCTTTTTTGACACTAGACAGTATTACCTCAACTGACCCTTTGATTACCCCCAAGGAGCCACTGCCGTACATCCTCGTTGGCTTTCGATGATATCATTGCATTCAAAACCCTGAAAAAACACTGAGTGATGATTTTCTACCTTTTTTTCCATCTGACATTTTTCCTATAAATCATTCCATCGCTACACACTTTGAGTTACACACGTGCATCTGCGTTAACTTTTGACGACTGCATTGGACACAATACCGTTACAAACCCCGAGTGATCTTTTTCTAGCGTTTTTTGGGGCACTTAATATTTTTACTCCAATTCACCTCTATGCCACTTCAGTAGAGCAATACCAGGGCGTCCATGTTTAATTTTGATATCGTCATTGATGTTGGGGCACTCCTTAGTTAGATTTAGAGTAATATTCTCCTAGTGGATTTACCCCCAATTAATCCCTTAGATACTCTCTTAGAACCCCATCCGTGGTAATGTCAGTGATACTAAGGTTGAAATGAAGTTTTAAAATATTTTTGGAATAGTTATTGCATAACTGAACGGCTTTTTACAGGATTCATCTCTACATATTGTGATTTACAAACATTTTCAGAATAGTCAATACATAACCGTAATGTTTTATAGACATAATAACCAGTGATAAATATTATTGCTACTTTGAAATACTTTAAAAAAAGGTGTTGGGGATAGGTATTGCATAACGAAACTATTTTTTACAGGATTTATTTATACACATTTTAGATCCGTAAAATATTTTCGGAATGATTAATACAAAACCGACAAATATTTATCAAGTGGAATATCCAATGGTAATGTTATTGCTAATTAGGTTTACAATCTTAAAAAAATGTTTTTGGATTGCATAATACCTTACTTAAGAATAATTTATGAATTAAATATCCATTTGAAATGTCAGCTACTTAGGTTTGAATATCGTTTTAAAATGTTTTTGGATTGGGTAATGCATACCAAATCTGAATATTTACATATGTCTCACTACTTTCAAACCAGCCAATGTAGGTATTACCTCGGAATTCCGGTTTTATGCATCGATTTTCATGAACGTTTTGGGGTTAAGCTGTACTTACCCTTCACTTCAAAATCCGACCTATGTATATGTGCACACATTATTCCTAGGGGGTGAAAACTACCCCTTGTTGAAAATTCCTAATTAATTTGTAACTAATGTTTTTAGTACGTTAATAAAACGTTGGGTGATGGTAGCCTAATACAGTGGGTAATTATTTGTGATCGAATACCATGTCAACCCTTACTATACACCCCTAATAATATTAAATATTTTTTTAAATCGTTGACCCAGAAATTCTTATGTATTTCTCCATACAATTAAATTCACTTTTTATTCATATCTTTTCAACCTTTAAAACATTATTAATTTTTAGTTTGCTTCACAACCTCTGTAAACAACCCTTATAATGTTACTATGCAAGTTAAAAGTGTGAAGTTATGTAGATTTTAAATAAAAATATTTCAATTAATTATATAGAACTATTTATATAAACTGATACGGTTAGTAATATTTTGTAACAACATAATATAAAATTTAAAAATCATCTATAGTACTATCATCCTTTCTTGGTCTCTTATTGGAGAACTATTCATGCATTTTTCCATGGAACAACCAACACAAGTTGAGTTGCAAAATAGCTAAACTCTAAGACAGCACTTGATATCATTTGCAACAGTTCTTGTGGCGCAGGCTTTTTCTGCATTGTGATTGCTTGCAAGGACCCTCGATACTATTTCATCCCCCAATAAGTCGGTCTAATATTATTGTTCTTGAACCACACTTAAATCTTGTAATATGTCTTTTTATTATACTTATTCGTAGGAGCCAGGGATGATAGTTTCACGGCATTAATTTTAGCAGTAAACTTAACGAAGGATTCATATCGCATCGGCTGAACATACGTTTCAAAGTTTTCAATATTTTCAAGTTTGTTTAACTTTACGTAACTCGTATATCTTTAGCAGTTCCGTATAACGTTGTTGCGCAGTATCTACCACTTCCTTCCGGTGCGGAAGTAGTACTATAAATATTTCTGCCTAAGGTCTTAAATAGGCTTTTTGTCTGTAAAATCAAATAATTTCTGTAAGGCCCAAAAATTGTTATGGTTTTTTTAAGGCCCAAAACGTTATTCTTCTTAAATTAAAAAAAAAATGATATAAAATATTGTTTGGTTTTTTGACAATAAATCCTTTAATGTAAAACGTAGCCGATTAGTAAAATATCGTATTATAGGAAATTTTAGAATCTACCATCTACATTTTAAAATTTTCACCGGTTATATAAGGGTTAAAGATTGAAAGGCTTGACGATTACGTACACACAAATGTGGACTTTGAATCACCATATCTTATTTAACTTTTACGCTACACAATTTTAAAAAAAAAGAACATTTTGTTGCAAAATATATATTGTTTTGTTTTATAGCGGGTTTACGAGTCTTCATTATTTTAAAATTATTTTGAAAAAGACCACTTTTTTAAAAATTTCAAATGATCCTTTTATTGTATTCACAATTTAAAAAAAATGCACTTGAACCATCTAAACGTCTGAGCCACATTGCTAGTATTTCAATAAAGTCAAGTGTAAATGAGAAGAGGCAGCTGCAACTATAGCGGTAATGCCGAAGCTATCATCATTCATTTCTTCTGATAAAAACATGAACATTTTTCGTCATAGCTCTCTTGTAGATCTTCGTACGTTTTCAATATCTCAAACAATATTTTTTATTATAAATTAATACTATATATATATATATATATATTTGTATGTATTATTATTATTAATTTTTTCACGTTTAGAAACGCACCAGAAATGTTATACGAAAGCAGAAAAGATGGAAAGCAAAACGACCGTGTGTAAGACTGCTTAAATAATATTAGCAAAGTGTTTCTGGCGCTTGACACATAATAGCCAACAGCACTTACACAGCTTCCTGTGATTTTATCACTGGAAGGAAAATGGACTTTACAGTCACAAAGATAGGGAGTTTTCCCATTCGACGCCTGAACAAAAATTTGTTTTTATGTTTAAATTAAAAAGACTCCGTGAAACTTACATGTTTGTGGTGATTTAAAAGGATAACGAAAAGGAAAGCACGCTTTATACTAAAAGAGAAACGAGGGTTTTTTCCATGTAGCGCGCATTGTAGATTGTGCGTCTGAAGAGGTTTTATAGCTCGGTTTTTATTTATATATTTGACCTGATTACCATTAAAAATGCTACTCGTATCAATTGTGAAGTTTCTGCACTCTATAAAAGTAACCTCGCCACTCTAGAAAATCCCCTGAGTAACCAATTCTTAGCTATTATGTTTCATTTCTGGTATTTTTAGCCACACTCACTATTTTACTACTCTAGTAAAGCTACATCGGTGCATCCACATCAGCTTTATAAGGTATCATTTCATTCAGAACCCCCAATAAACATTGAGTAAACTTTTTCTAGCTTTTTTGCCACCTGTCATTTATACTTAATTCCCCCTTAATTACTCCCGAAAAATCGAAAAATTTCTGTAAGGCCCAAAAATTGTTATGGTTTTTTAAGGCCCAAAACGTTATTCTTCTTAAATTAAAAAAAAAATGATATAAAATATTGTTTGGTTTTTTGACAATAAATCCTTTAATGTAAAACGTAGCCGATTAGTAAAATATCGTATTATAGGAAATTTTAGAATCTACCATCTACATTTTAAAATGTTCACCCTTAATATAAGGGTAAAGTTTGAAAGGCTTGACGATTACGTACACACAAATGTGGACTTTGAATCACCATATCACATTTAACTTTTACGCTACCCAATTTTAAAAAGAGAGAACGATTTGTTGCCAAATATATATTATTTCGTTTTATAGCGGGTTTACGAGTCTTCATTATTTTAAAATTATTTTGAAAAAGACCACTTTTTAAAAAATTCTAAAAGATCTTTTTATTTTATTCACAATCTTTTAAAAAAATGCACTTGGACCATCTAAACGTCTGAGCCACATTGCTAGTATTCCAATAAAGCCAAGTGTAAATGGGAAGAGGCAGCTGCAACTATAACGGTAATGCCGAAGGTGTCATCATTCATTGCTTCTGCCTAAAACAGGATCCACATTTTTCGTCACAGCTCTCTTGTAGACCTTCGTACGTTTTCATTATCTCAAACATTATTTTTTATTATAAAATATTACTATATATATATGTATGTATATATATATATATATATATATATATATATATATATATATATATATATATATATATATATATATATGTATATATATATATATATATATATATATATATATATATATATATTTATTTGTATATATATTTGTATGTATGTTATATTATTTATTGTTTAACGTTCAGAAACATAAACAGAAATGTTAAACAAATGCAGCTATAATGCAGAGCAAGGCGACCGTGTGTAATACTGCATAAATAATGTCAGCAAAATGTTTCTGGTGCTTGACACATAAACGCCAACAGCACTTACACAGCTTCCTGCGTTTTTTATCACTGGAAGAAAAGTGAATGTTACAGTCACAAAGATAGAGAGTCTGGGGTCGGTTTTGCTCATACGGCGCCTGAACAAAAATGAGTTTTTATGTACAAAATAAAAAGACTCGGCAAAGCCTACATTTTTTTATGGTGATTTAAAAGGATAACGGAATGGGAAACACTTTTTGTAATAACAGAAATACGCGGGTGAGTTTCAATGTAGCGCGCATTGCAGATTGGGCGCCTGCGAGCGGTTTTATGACTGTTTTTATGTGAATTTATTACCATTCAATAAGCTACTCTTTTCAATTATGTATTTGCTGCAATGATTAGCTTGAACATTATATTTTATACTTATACTTTGACACCACCCCTCTCTCTCTCTCTCTCTTCATCTTCTTATTCAACACTATCTTTACCTCTCTCCTTCTTTTCTTTATCTCTTAATTTATATTTATCTCCCTCAGTCACTTCTTCATTTTCCACCTATCTTTATCTTTATGTATATCTATCTCTTAAGTTGTTCTTCGCTCTCATTATTATAGTCTCGCTTTCTTTTTTCTCTATTTTCTCTCTCCTGTTCATTCTTTACCTCTTTCCTCAGTCCCGTTTCTAGCTCTTTCACTTACTCGCTGACTTTCCTGATCTATATAAATCAGTAAAACTAGGAGTTACTTATGCTAGAGTTTGACAATTTACATATATAAATTATATATATATATATATATATATATATATATATATATATATATATATATATATACATATAAATATATATATATATATATATATATATATATATATATATATATATACATATAAATATATATATATATATATATATATACATATAAATATATATATATATATATATATATATATATATATATATTTATATATATATATATGTGTGTGTGTGTGTGTGTGTGTGTGTGTGCATGCGTGTGTATGTATGAAAAAGGTATGTTTTTTCATTTCCCTAAACGTTACAGTTAAAATTTTCCCTATCTTAATTTACTACTGTTTTCTGTAACTCATTGCTAGTCATCGTCCAACCATTTAAATTACTTTTTATTATTTTAAAACTTTCATTATTTACAATTTTGTAATAAAATATTTTCCCAATATATGGTTGTTTGCAGTAGTACCTCTAATGATCTTAATTCTTTATTTATTTAAAATTTTAACAATTAAATAAGGGTTGATTTAATTACAATAGGGGGCATTTTTATCACCGCATGTTCAATCTTATATTTTAAATATTTCTGTTAAGCTTTCGTTTAAAACAAGTAATTATCAAGCGATTTATGCGCTACGTAACTCTCAGAGACTTGAGTTTCTTTACGTAGAACAAGGATTCTCGTCAAATACAACAATGGAATTCAACTGTTAAACTAATTAGCTTGATTAAGAATTCAGTATTTGCAGTAAACATACGTCAGTTAACACAGTAACTGAGCTCAACTACGTAACGATTGCATAACGTGTTAATTAATTATAATTAATAATATTGTTATTTAGAGCTTAATTAGTGAGGATAACTTACAAAGATAAATACTAAAGTAATAGGAAACTCTGAATAATCATTAGTTTACTAACTAAACTGGTTTCTACGAATATTTCGAATACTTGACTAATGTCAGTGATCACCCATCGCAGATGATAGAAGGTCATCGAAACCAGTACAATTATTAAACGAGTAATTAGTGGCACATTTTATAGTAGCATTTTATTATTTACTTTAATGATTTATAACAAATAATGGAAATTATAATATATATGCAGTAGATCGACGAAAATCCGGATTAGACGGGTCCGGGACTCATCCGTACAACTAACTTATTCAGATTTTCAATCGTTCTCTAAGCCCTTGAGTGTTATTAACAGTTCATTATCTATTTCAATGCTTAGAATATCCTGTAGGAAAGAGTTAAACCTGAAATTATTACAAAATAGACGTCAGAGGGCTTAAAAAACACAAAAGAATTTAGTGAAAGACCACATACTACTACATAGCACAGGAAACCAAAAACTTCACACCACAGAAAACAAATAAGAACGTGTTCGTACAAACTTATTAAGTGGAAAAGTTTTTTGTTGCTTTTTGAACAAAAGCATATTATATGACAAATTACCTGAAGATTAAGGTTAATAATTAATTATAATTAAATTAATATTATTATTATTTGATAAATAATAAATAGTTGATTAATTTAATAAATATATTAGATGAAATAAATAAAATTAACAATAGTATCGATTTTACATATGAAAAGGAAAATAATGGTAAAATAAATTTCCTAGATATCACAATTATTAGAAATGAAACGAGTTTAGAATATATGATTTTTCGTAAACCTACATTAACCAATCAAATAATACCTAATTATTCCAACCATCCATATAATCAGAAAATGGCTGCTTTATATAATCTTCTTTACAGAATGAATAAAATTCCTATGAGCAATGAAAATAAAATGAGGGGAAAAAACATAATATACCAGATAGCCGTAGAAAATGGTTACAAAAAGAAAACGGTAGATAAATTAAATTATAATATATTACAAAAACAAATAGAAAATAATATTCATTACAATAGTAGTAATAATAATAATACTGTATGGAGTACTTTTACATACACTGGTTTTGAAATAAAAAATATTTCCAAATTATTTACTAATAAAAACATAAAAATTGCATATAGAACCAATAATAGAATAATAAATATAATTAACCATAATAATAATATAAATAGTAGGCCTATACATGAGAAAAATGGAGTATATAAATTAGAATGTGAATTTTGTAATAAAGTTTATATAGGACAAACAAAGAAAAAATTAAAAAAAAGGTATAAAGAACATTTTAATGCTTTTTTAAAACCAAATATATATATAAGTCTAATTTCGCAACCCATTGTATTAATAATAATCATATGTTTCCTAATATAAATAATATGAAAATTATAAAAGAAGTAAATAAAGGGTTAAAAATGAACGTATGTGAAGCATTTGAAATTTACAAACATAATATTAATAACAAATTAATAGATGAACAAATTCAAATACGTTCTAAATACCATACTTTGTTCAATGTATATAATGTTGTGGCAGCAGTGGAATAGGTTAGCCAATATTGTAATAGATTTGGCAACTGTGTATTGCTTTATCTAGTAGCTACATGTTTGTTAGACAGTTTTTTTTTTATCATTCTTAGTATTGTAACTCCTGAGGATGTCGGTAATGTAAACCAACGAAAAGCTTTGAGTTTATTATTCAATAAATTAAATATTCCTGTATTTGTGTATATTATTTGATCTTAAAAATATTCTAACAGGAAAACACATTTGATATTATATATATATATATATATATATATATATATATATATATATATATATATATATATATTTATTTATTTATTTATTTATTTAATTGTTTATTCGACGATTTAAAATATTTTTAAAACTTAAAATGATCGATATGAATTGACAACCTCCTGGACTCAATTTCAACCTTTTTTACCAATCCCTATTTCACCCGTAGATATTTATTTCCTTTCTAAACTTAAAAGTACAAAGACTAACTGAGAGATGATTTTCCCTGACGCCTAATAGGTATACCGCGTTCATCACATCTTTCACGCTTTGACAGCCCAAAAACGTTTTTACTTTGTCTCACGGTAAAGGAAAACTAATCCCATACAGGGAACGGAATCCTTTATATAAAGGAAATACTCGGTGATCTATTCTTCTGTGAAGCGCAAACGGTTCCTTGAACTAAAGATTGAGACGACGTTGCGCCATGAGATCAATCCCAGTTTAGTTCCGCATTACCTTTGTACATTGCATTCCATCCTAAGCTCAGAATTAGAGAACATAACTAGTTGCTCACAATCAGTTGAATAAGAGGTCTGAAACGTTTTCGGAAAACATATTGCTACAGTTTCTATACTTCAGACACGTTCTGAAGCGTGATTTTTCACAAACCGCAATTTACATGTAAATAAATTATTCATTTAATATCTCATAACCGTATAAAACAACTGTAGCGTAATGTTTAACCTAAATAAATGAAACCTCTATAGCCTACCACAAATGACTTTTTCTTTTATTTAAAACCTTATGTACATTTCAATTGCATAGCAATCATACTCAGAGGTGATTTACAATAAAAATACATTAAAGCGAAATTTTTTAAGATGTTGCTTTATTGTATTTTTATTGTAAACTACCTTTGAGGATGATTGATATGAAATCGAAATGTACATAAGGTTTTAAATAAAAGAAAAAAGTCATTTGTGGTAGGCTATAGAGGTTTCATTTATTTATGTCATTTAATATCTTACTATTAATTTCATTTAACTATATACTCTGCTTATATATATATATATAGTTTAAATTGTCAATCCTTATTAAAATATTTTTATTCATTCACTCAAGTTTAAATACTATTTTTAAAATTTTGTAGTGAATGACAAACAATTAGTAATAATACTCTTTTCAATTAATAATTTATCAATTGAATTTAATTAATTAGTTTTTGTAATATATATGAGAGAACATTTTCTCAAAAGTGGCAATGTATGCAATATTATTACTTTCATTTGGCTTAAAATACGTGATAACATATGATTTCATAAAACAGTTGATTTTATGTTATAGGTTATGTGGTAGAACAGTTGTTTTAACGCATAGGTTATGTTACTCTATTTATAATAATTGTAAATATTTAACAAAAAGCAAATGAAATAAAATATTTATATGCTGGTGTAAGTAGGAATTGTTTTTAATTTTTTGTTAATATTACTGGTTTTAATATATGAATAGATAAATATAAACTTAGGTAGCAATAGAGTTACACATTTTAAAAATGATTGTTTGTTTTAAAAACTTTTGAATTGTGGTCAGAGTTAGAGTAGACAATATAGCAACTCAACTCACACAACTTTTATTCAGTTTTAGTATTTAGTAAAATCTGTTGTATTGAACGTAACCTGAGAACTTTTGTTTTTAAAAAGACTAGAACTTATTACAAAAACTGAATAACAGTTAGAACTGTATTAATTACAAAAGCTACTGAGTACGTAGAAAATGCAACAGCAGTTATTAATTAGCGACTGTTAAAACTTATTTAGACTACACATAGATACAAAGCTGAACATACATCCAGTTTTAAATTAATATCTCTTTGTGTTTAACTGTATATTAATTGGGTTTTCCGTTCTTTATAAATACATCTTTCTACATTTACTTTGCTTCAAAGCATATTTTTCTTTGATGCAAAACAACATTAGGTACTATTTATTTATCTGATAATTGTTTCATTTTTCAAAAGATAATGAATGTACCTTGCGACTACAGTATTTATGACAAGACACCTACACAGATCTATATTGTTTGTTTTAATGTATATAAAATACATTTAACATACATTATTAAATTTAATATCCAAATTTATATGGCCATCCCCCCTAAAAAAGGAAAGAGAGAACAGCCACAAGGGATTTGGCGTGATACCATCGACGAAGACTGTAAGAAACCTAGATGAGGCATTAGAAAATGACAGAAGAAATTGGAAAATGGGGGCATAAAGGCGGCAACAGATGTAATAGGTCCGTTACCCGTTACACACACACACACACACACACACACACACACACACACACACACATATATATATATATAAATAATTCAAATACAAGAATAGTTTTAATTTATCTGTTTTTCATAGCTTTTTGGCAATGAAATAAGTATTAGCACTTCTGGAAAACAAAGATATAACAAAATGTCTACCTGACGTTAAGATTTTTAAGGTAAATATTTTTTTATATCATTCTTTTTCTGAAGAAGCTAATACTAATTTTACTGGCGAAGAGTTTTGAAAAATATATTAATTTTAACTATTCTTGTGTTTTAAATATTTTTATTTATTAACTATATTACAAGAAAAGGTTTCACCAAATTAAATATATATATATATATATATATATATATATATAATAAATTATAATAAATATTACAATAAATAATATTATTATTATTATAAATATATATTTAATAAATTTAAAATATTTCAAACACAAGAATACTCTTAATGAATATATTTATTCAAAGCTTTTAGCCGATAAAATAGTACCAGCATTTTCAGGAAAAAAATCTGAAAGTGATATTAAATATCACCATATTTAATATATATATATCGTTATAACTTGCAACTCCTTTGTAACTTTATAGTAGTGTCATTGTTGATGATCATGAACATTGAAACGCGTATGATAATGAAGTATATTGTTTTGCGAGTTCGTGTGCAGTTATTTATTAAATTATTTCTATTAGCTAACACTCTCCAGATATATATATATCTTGTACAAATATTTAATCGGTAATAAAATACGTTTTTATCTAACCGATCTAGTTCAAATACATATTTTGTAACCTATGTTAGATGAAAATTGATGTTAATACAGTTTCTTCAAATGTTAAATTATAACGTTTGTGGGGTCCAGCCGGATTCGAACTGTAAACCTTCATGTTTAAAGTCTAGTCACCTTGGCACTGGGCCAACTTTCCAGTAACTAAAAATAAATTTCTCAAAGACATATATGAATTTGTTTCCCATTTAGTTGCCGCCGAAATCTCTATTGCACAACCTTAACTGTTGGCATGGTTACCACACAATATCATAAATAGTGCTCTAGGGTAACTAAAATAAAATTTTCTTTGTTAACCTCAGTAGGAATTCACTTCATTTTTTGTGTGTTACTTGTTTATTTATAACTTACAAGCCAGATCAAATGTTAAAAGTAAAATTATCCTATACAATAGACATAAAATAAAAAAAAAAATTGAATTGTTTACAAATATTAACAGGTTTGTTTGTAAAGATAGATAGGTAACGTATAAAAACCCGAAACATCCCAATTAATACTATACCTATTTCGGGTAACCGACACTGTCTACGCTATTCCACCACTTCCCCTATTCCCAGTATCATGTCATTACGACCTATAATTCTACACTTTCTTATTCTACTTCCTACAATGGGATGTAACAGGTAGATACTTCTGTACGTCCTCGATATATACGCGATCCTACACACGTAACCAGCTATGATGTTTTCTGACAGGGAACTTTACGACTCTAAATCATATTTCTATTACATCATTATTATAAGGTGACGTTTTTTTTTTATATTACTGCCAAACTTCAATTTCCGTAAATGAAAAATAGTAAATAGTTCTAATGGTCACTACAAGAGACCAGCACCCTTCATCGGTCCGATACTAAACAGCTGATTATGCTAAACTTGTATCTTCCGGTCCCTTTTTATATTATTATAAGCAAGTTAGAAAAATAGCAATCTGATAGTGAGAGTCGAAGAGAACAAGTCTTTAGTATCTTCCTGGTGAGCACATTCCATGGCATGCCGTCTTCTCGAAGGAACCCGTAAGCGGACCTAGGTAATATGGGATTGTAAATCCTAGATATCGTAAGTTCAAGATAATTCCTATAAACCTACTGCGTCAATACTAAAATGAAGATTAATAAAATGAAGATTCTATACAGGCGCAAACTTAAGGGATAAAGGGCGTCGGTATTTTCCGTAGCATTGTAATTTTGTTGGAAAAGCAAAAACGCATGAAGACTTATGAAAACAAAAATGTCTGCATATAAATAACGGAATATTTTCCTGCAGACTACTGTATTAAAGGAGTAAATAACGTCTATAAACAAATGTGAGAGAACAAACGTGTAAGATGTGTGCTTAGGAGAAAGGATTTGTTCAGCTGTCGTCGCCCGTGCTTTGGATTGATTTATATGTCTGCACGCGAAGAATATAAACCAGAGAGCCCCTTGTAAAACGAATATTGTAGATTTTAATATTCGGGAGAGATTTCTGTTTTAGTTACTATATTAAATTAAATTTATTAAAATTTATAAAATTTATTATTACTATTAAAAAAAAATTTATTACTATGATTTACCGAAGTTCTGCGTAAATATTCTTGCGTGGAGAACGGAAGTTTGCGTTAAGAATACTTTCGGGCCGTTCAGGCTAGTATACGTTATTAATAATCAATACACAAAAACCTCTTAACCACAAACTTTCTTTAATTTACCCTAATGTACATTTCAGTTACAAAGTAACCATCCTCAGAGGGATAAAATACAAAGACATACAGTCTTTGTATGTTATCCCTCTGAGGATGGTTACTTTGTAACTGAAATGTACATAAGGGTAAATTAAAGGAAGTTTGTGGTTAAGAGGTTTTTGGGTATTTATTATTAAATTCAACCACAGTATATTCCTAATAAATAGTTACGTTATTAATATTATGATTTCCGTTTATTATCAATATTATTATTGTTATTGTTAATAAAATATTTTTTTTATTTGTATAATAGTTATTGATTTTGATATTAATAATATTAATATCTTTATTATTGATATTGTTATTAATATTGTACTCATTTTATTACTGTTATTGTTTTGTTATTAATACTTTTTTTGCTGTGGAGCTTGGAATGCATTTACGCATCATCACGTTTGCCAGTACCCGTGGCAGAGCCGGTACTCCTGCCGAACCCCCTAAACCTCCCTTTGTAGATCTAACCAGGTTATTACTGTATAAGAATTCCTCCTGGTCAGAAGGCCAATAATTAAACCCAGTGATTTCTATACCTAAAACTGATCTTGATGTCCTGGTCAAACGGTTTGATCTCGACCATCTTTCTGGTTCATTATAGTCCGCAGTATGTTCTCGATACATGTTGCCATCTATATCCAGTTGGATGAGCTATACAGCATCGCGCCCACAATTTTATCCGGGTCTATTGTCCCGAGGTTGGCTTCCAGCGTTGATGTCTCCACTTGCCACCTTCAGCCCACAAAGAAGGTGTGCTGTCGAGTTATATGTCGCCACAATGAGAGCAGTTTGGGTCGTCCACCTTCTCAATGGGTTCCAGCGTTGATGTCTCCACTTGCCACCTTCAGCCCACAAAGAAGGTGTGCTGTCGAGTTATCTGTCGCCACATTGAGAGCAGTTTGGGTCGTCCACCTTCTCAATGGGTTCCAGCGTTGATGTCTCCACTTGCCACCTTCAGCCCACAAAGAAGGTGTGCTGTCGAGTTATATGTCGCCACAATGAGAGCAGTTTGGGTCGTCCACCTTCTCAATTGTGTATAAATAGGCCCGGAAGCAACCGTGGCTTTTTATTGGGATTAACATTGATATTATTATTATTCGTCATGGTTACTGATTAAATTTATATTTTTATTATTATTATTATATAATTGATATTATTAATATTAATATTGTTATTATTGGTATTGATATTATTATTTTCTATGTTGATATTATTATTTATATTAATATTATTATTGATATTGGTATTATTATTATTTTTTATATTGATATTATTATTAATATAACTGATAATTATATTAATATTATTATTGTTGATGTTATTATATTGGTATGGATCTTATTATTATTGAAGTTGATATTATGATTAATTATTATTTTATTGATATTTATATTAATATTCATAATAAGTTCGAACTGCCTGTTGATTTTTTTTGTTTAATCAAATAATTTGTCTTTAAATGTCTCCAAGCGGCCATTAAAATATAACAAGAACAAACAAATTCTTTCCCTTTTCAATTTATCTATTGCTAATAATGCCACGGCTTGTTTTATTTGTGTGTATGAGGCTGTCTATGTAATATTTACCTGTGACATTGCTGTGACAGCAAGTCACTTCGGCTCAACAAGTTCATTAGAGCGTGTACGAATGTACATTACAGTGTTGGCTCGGTGCATTTGCATTAGCATTACGTTGCAGTGGCTTTAGCATTAGAATTTGCCTCACTGCACAACACATTCCAACAGATTATCAGTTTAAATTTAATTGTAACGCAAACTGTTTAGTTTTAAACACATAACGTGCATAGAAAGAAGATTATTAATAAAGCAAATAGAGTAAATAAATTATTTAGTTAAGGCTAAATACAGAATGTTATTAGCGTAATCTGATCTCACCCGGGACAAGTAACCCCATACATTTTAATCATTTCAATCGCGCTCTTTTTCATTTTACAATAATATAGATTTTTGAACATTATTAACACAAAATACCACTGAATCCGGAGAGCATTCAGTTGAACAACATTATTAAAGAATGGTATTATACTCTTATGAGATCGTATTATACTTACACTGGTTTTGAGATAAAAAATATTTCCAAATTATTTACTAATAAAAACATAAAAATTGCATATAGAACCAATAATAGAATAATAAATATAATTAACCATAATAATAATATAAATAGTAGGCCTATACATGAGAAAAATGGAGTATATAAATTAGAATGTGAATTTTGTAATAAAGTTTATATAGGACAAACAAAGAAAAAATTAAAAGAAAGGTATAAAGAACATTTTAATGCTTTTTTAAAACCAAATATATATAAGTCTAATTTCTCAACCCATTGTATTAATAATAATCATATGTTTCCTAATATAAATAATATGACAATTATAAAAGAAGTAAATAAAGGGTTAAAAATGAACGTATGTGAAGCATTTGAAATTTACAAACATAATATTAATAACATATTAATAGATGAACAAATTCAAATACGTTCTAAATACCATACTTTGTTCAATGTATATAATGTTGTGGCAGCAGTGGAATAGGTTTGGCAATATTGTAATAGATTTGGCAACTGTGTATTGCTTTATCTAGTAGCTTCATGTTTGTTAGAGTTTTTTTTTTATCATTCTTAGTATTGTAACTCCTGAGGATGTTGGTAATGTAAACCAACGAAAAGCTTTGAGTTTATTATTCAATAAATTAGATATTCCTGTATTTGTGTATATTATTTGATCTTATATATATATATATATATATATATATATATATATATATATATATATATATACATACAGTGGAGCGTCAGTAATCCGGACGTCAAAATTTTGAAGCTTCGAAAATCCGGATCATGGTTTCAGCGTGCACGGCACTCGGCGTGAAAAGCACGACCTCGACGCCACTACAATGCATAATAAATCAAGTGGCATCTACAATTATAAATAGAAAGAATATAAATCAATTTTAAAAAGATATGTCATAACTAAATTTATAATGCATCGTACATTATAAATCCGGAGAGCATTCAGTTGAACAACATTATTAAAGAATGGTATTATACTCTTATGTATATAGACAAGAAAGAAAGAGATAGAAGGGTGTTAATCTTAAGAGACAATCGTAGGCAAATAAATCATATAGCTACACTCAGGGACAAAACGTTTTAAACTAATGTTCGTAGAATAACTTTTTAAAATTAACAAATTATTCCTGAATAGTTCACCTTGTAAAGCTACACAAATAAATTTTTCAGGTTTAATTTTAAAAAAATTAATTTAATTATATAAATAATTTAATAAATATTTTCTACTTGTTTATTTGGCATTGATGTTTATTTATGTGTACTATTTTTTCCAACAGACGATTTTTAAATGAAAATAAAAGTGACAAATATTCCTATTGAAGCCTTTAACAATTTTCTTTAGTAGCATGTAGTGCACTTTAGTACCCTGTTAAACAAACTAAATGCTCAAATTTTCAAAGGCACAAAGTCATGTAGCAATGACTATTTACCTGCAACATAAATATTCTGGTTTCTATTATATAATAAAGCTTTATAAATCGTTTCTCCAGTAAATGGTTTGCATTTTTAAATGCTTCTATTAGCACACACTCCCCTTATATATATATATATATATATATATATATATATATATATATATATATATGTGTGTGTATATATATATATATATATATATATATATATATATATATATATATATATATATATGTGTGTATATATTTGTTTAATGAATACTTGTTTTTGAAATATTTTAATTTATTAACTATATTACAAGAAAATATATCACCATATTTAATATTTAATATATATATATATATATATATATATATATAATTTTCAATCGTTAGGAAAGTACTTTTTATTCATCCACTCAAGTTCAAATACATTTTTTTTTAATTGTAGGGGATGATACTTGGTTTTAGTAGAGTTGGTCCAAATATTATTTTATTAATTAAGATTAATCTATTTTAGTTTTATATAAGAGAACAACTTTTCGCTACAAGTCCAAGTTATGCAATATAGTTATTTCGTCCAATTTGGCTTATAATAAGTGATATATATTTCATAAAATAGGTCATTTATACATTATAAGTTATGTGGTAGAACAGTTGTGTTATTTTATTCATGTTCATTATTATTTACACCTTTATTTCATAAAAAGTAACTAAATTTTAAAAAATTGTGTTCATCTATTTAGGAATTTACTTTTAAAATTGTTTGTTTATACTACTTGTTCCTGTTGTTTTAGTAATTTTAAATTAACTTTGAGATCAGCATATATAACTTAACCTACAATGTAAATCTTGCAATCCAACTTGGTGAAAATCCAAGCTGCCACTATCTAAAAGAATGCCAAAGCAATGAAATATATGATAGCGCTAGTGATACTGTAAAACGGAACATAATTCTCGAGAACCATAATCAATTTAAAAGTTTCAACTATGATGTCACCATCGTCAGTCGAACAAGAACTACAATATTGTATTTCTTATTTTTTTTAAATATTCAGTAAAAGGTTTTCGTTATGAGAATATTTTTATGGCAATAGTTTTAAGTCTTATTACTTTAATAGAAATGTTAAAATTAAAATAATTGTTTTACAATCACAGTATTTTAAAGGATTTCCTATATTCTATTTATATTTATTTCTATTAGTTTACCTTTCCTTTAATATATATATATATATATATATATATATATATATATATATATATATAGTTAATAAATTAAAAATATTTCAAAAACAAGAATACTTTTACTGAAGAAGTATTCTTGTTTTTGAAATATTTTTAATTTATTAACTATATTACAAGAAAACATATCACCATATTTAATATATATATATATATATAAATATATATATATATATATATATATATATATATATATATATTTCATAAAATATTTTTTTATTCATCCATTTAAGCTCAAATAGATTTTTTTTTAACTTGTAGAGAATGATGCTTGATGTTTACGATAACTTTTCAATACATTAATTAAATTTATAGAATTAATTTTAGTTTTCTATGGAAGAAAATATTTCACACAAGGGGCAAGGTATGAAATTTGGTTATTCATCCTATTTGGTTTGAAATCAGTGATAACATGGTTTCATAAAATAGCTGATTTTATGTTATAGGTTATGTGATAGAACAGCTATTTTACCGCATAGGTTATGTTACTTTATTTATATTAGACCCTAATTGCAATTATTTAATAAAAAGTAACTAAAATAATTCTCTTTTACCGAAGTAGGAATCAAATTTAAATTTTTATCTTTATATTACTTATTTTAGGTTATGTTAGGTATTCTTCCAAGTTATGAAATATTTTTATTGAATTTCTTGAAGCTGAGGTAAATCGAAAGTGTTGAGGTATTTCACACAGAAAATACAGCCCGTCAACATAAATTGGATTCTGCGAACCCTGCAAATCTTTTGATACCTTCAACTTATTCTTGCCGAATAAAAATATTTCCATTTTTATTCCGTGTCGTATCATTTAACCTGCGTCACTCTTTCCGTTTATGTAATTTAAGATAAGTAATTTTATATTAAAAACCTGTTTCCTAATTGAAAACGTTTTATCAATGATTCAAAGCTATAAATAATATTTTTAATTCAACTCTACGGAAATAGAAAGAAGGAAGATTGTAATTGTATTTATTTGCTTTTACATTTTATGATTGCTCTAAAGTTTCTCACTCTCACTTCTAGAGGGCGCACGTTTAGAGGCCACTATACAGAAAGTCCATGGTTAGTTCTCACAAAAGACGCTCTCCGTCAAACAATTTGATTCAATTCAAATCTAGGTTTGTATCCAAAACCCTGAACGGACCGGACCCTCTGTCCGTAATCTAGAAGGCCTGGGGCGATGTGAGGAGGCCTGTTAGAAAATATACACGCTTATACGTTATTATTTCTATTTAAAAAATATTTCTTTGACTCGCATTTGTTTATATGTGTTTTTTTATGTTTTTTATGTTTTAAATTTTCTATAATTTTATAATAATCCATCTGAAATAGTATTATTTGTTTGCTATTTAACTCAAAATAAAGGGTAAAGAGTAACGAAGGAAAAGCATTATATGAATTTCTTCACATCCCAGAAATTTTTGGGATTGCTAAACCGAACAAACGAATACTATGATGATAGTATGAAGACTTTTAAAATGAATATATAGGAACAACAGAACATTACCGATATCCCAAAGCCCTTCACAAAGTCTTTAAAGTTATATTACGGAAAATAGTTCTAACCGATATCCCAAAGCCCTTCACAAAGTCTTTAAAGTTATATTACGGAAAATAGTTCTCACCGATATCCCAAAGCCCTTCACAAAGTCTTTAAAGTTATATTACGGAAATAGTTCTCACCGATATCACAATGCCCTTCACAAAGTCTTTAAAGTTATATTACGGAAATAGTTCTCACCGATATCACAAAGCCCTTCACAAAGTCTTTAAAGTTATATTACGGAAATAGTTCTCACCGATATCACAAAGCCCTTCACAAAGTCTTTAAAGTTATATTACGGAAATAGTTCTCACCGATATCCCAAAGCCCTTCACAAAGTCTTTAAAGTTATATTACGGAAATAGTTCTCACCGATATCCCAAAGCCCTTCACAAAGTCTTTAAAGTTATATTACGGAAATAGTTCTCACCGATATCCCAAAGCCCTTCACAAAGTCTTTAAAGTTATATTACGGAAATAGTTCTCACCGATATCCCAAAGCCCTTCACAAAGTCTTTAAAGTTATATTACGGAAATAGTTCTCACCGATATCCCAAAGCCCTTCACAAAGTCTTTAAATTTATATTACGGAAAATAGTTCTTACCGAGGTACCAAAGTAAAAAATTACCAATTTTAAAACTTTAAATTAAACTTAGAATTGAAATTTGATAAACCTTTTTAATGATAAATCTAAAATAATAATCTGATTGAATACTTAACTCTAAATAGAAGAAAGAAAAGTAATTATATAACTTATATCACATCACTGAGATTTTTGGAATTCTTAAATTAAAAAACTAACAATAATATGGAACCAATATGAAAACTTTTTAAATAAAAGTAGAGAAAGCATTAGATTAGTCAATGTACATTTCCCAATGCTCTTTATGAAGGGAAGAAATTTCTTTAGGGTTAAATTGAGAAATATTGTTCTAGATCGAGCTAACAAATTTTAAAAGTTAATAATTTGTTATCGTTAATTTTAAAATTAAACATAAGTTCAGAATTTCATGTTGGTAATCCCATTTAGTATTTTTCTAAACATTTTTACTTTGAATTTGAATTTTTATTTTCAATTTATATAAATTTAAAAATGTATACTAAAAGAGAATTTTTAATCGTCACATTAATTTACTTGTAAACTAACCGATTGCTGAATTTATTGGAATTTATCTAATAGGATTTATTCAATAGACCTTTAAACATTTTTTATGGTGTACATAAATGAAACTAATACCTATATTTTCAACAAAATAATATGTATTTCTTCGACATCTTACATCTTAACCCTAATTTTGTTCCCTTTCATATTTTTAGATTTTTAAATTATAAAAAAACATTAGGCTAGTCAAAAAAATTTAAAAGAATTTCATTGAATTCATATCAAAATACTTTACTTGCTTTTTAATGACAGAAATACGAGACCTAATGGTGGAAAATAGTTGTATTTTACAATAAGAAAGTAAAGTTGGAATAAACTTATTTTGTGCATCTAAAAATCAAACATTTGTGAAGATTAAATAACTTTAGAGACTTCGATATTTAGATTTCAATATGCCCTAGCTTTATTGTCGACTAGCATTCACATCGATCTTCTGTACAGCTAATCCCAGCCTGAAAACTAATTCCAATTAAAGAACAGCATATCCCAAATCGATACCAATAATTCGGTCTCTGTTCCACAAACACCGCAAATTGGCGGAGTTTATGAAGCTTGTTTGGAATTTAGTTTTAACAACAGAACAACTAAATTTGTTTGAATAATTTCAGAAACGTTTGTTTAAAGAAACATTCACAGCAATAATATTAACAATGTAAATATTTTACTAATAAATTAGTTAAATTGGTTGAAAATTATATATTCTACTTAATTAAATTAATTAATTACTTATGATTATTGTTAATATTATGGAATTAATTTTTTATTTGAATATGTTGAGAAATTTTAAAATTTTAAATTTAATTAATTGTTGCCACAATAATATAAACTTATTTGAATGATTTTTTGTGAACGATATTCAAAGGTGGATAACTTATTACTCAAGTCAACTTATTACAAAGTCGTCGTTTCGACAACTAGTGTTTCCATTATCAAGTCTGTTTTACTAAAAAGTAGTTACTACATTTAAGACTGAATGACAGATAACTCAGCAGCTGATTGTCACAAGGTTTATACCACTTTTATAGAATATTATTACAAGTACCTCTAGATATGAATTTTGAACTAAGATTAAGAAGAAATATATAAATGCACAAAGGAAGATTACTAGTTCGACACGACATTTTAGCTAAGTGCAGACGGAGAAATATTTTCCCTTCTCATATTTGCTAAAGCCATAGCAAACGTTTAATATGAAACAGACTTGATAAGGACAACACCAGTTATGTTGAGAAATTTTAAAATTTAAAATTTAATTAAATGTTGAAACAATAATGTAAGCACGCCCATGAATGCTTTTTTTTGTGAAGGATGCTCAAAGGTGAATAAGCGAGTCGAGCAAAATTATTAAAAAAACTATGTTTTGGCAACTCTTGTTGCCATCATCAAGTCTGTTTTACTAGATGAAACGTAGTTTCGTAGCTCCTTAAGTTAACACTGGATACCAAGTAGTTTAACAGCTGATTGCCACAAGGTTAATACCAAGGAATTTATAGAATTTTATTAAAACTACCTTTGAACATGAGTCTTGAACACCCATTAAGATGAACTTTATAAATGCACAAAGGAAGATTAATATACTGACACGACGTTTTAACTAAGTGCACACGGGGTAATATTTTCCCTTCTCATATTAGCTAACGCCAACGTTTTTTATTATGAAACAGACCTGATAAGGATAACACCAGTTGTGGAAACGTCACCTTTGTAATAAACAAGTTTACTTAACGCTTTTACCAACCCGTTGAATTATCTTTCACTATAAAATAAACTACAATAATTCATTTAAATAAAACTTAATTTCTTTAAAATTATTTGGTTTGGATATATTCTATCATTTTGCAATATTTACTGCCTCTCAACAGTACAAAATAAAGGTGTAAATAGGCCGGAGAGACACGTAAATATGAATTTCTTTGGTCGGTAAAAAGTGTTAGGCTGGCAAAGCTAACCTTCCCACACGAGTCATGATTGTCTGCTATCTTCCAGCACCATAGGGCATTTTTACCCAAACCCCACATCCAACAATTTAGTCCAACATCTTCATCTTTGCCAGTGGTAGATTGAGTGGAAAAATAATAAAATGGTCGAGACGTTTTGCGTATAAAGACACAGGTCTCTGAGGACGCACAAAACAAAATTATTATATAATTGTTATTATATTACATTACAATAAGTTTCACTACAATAATAATAACAACAATAACCGTTATTATTAATAAACTATTATTATAGTTCTAACTATTTACTTCTATAGTTTCAAATTACCTTGGCTCTTTACGACCATTAAAACGAATAAATTTAATAGCTATTAGTTATAATACGCTGTTGTAAGTTTCGGTTCTCAGTCTACCATCTTCAGGAGCTAAAATATTTATTAGTAGCCATCACACAACAATACGTAATTTATAATATTAAAACATAATAAAAAATATATTATTGTTTGAGTATCATTGCTGGGTTTGTTGTACTTTATTCAAAGTCTGACTTTGTCAGATATTGCATACAAGGCATATATATATATATATATAGCTATTATTTCTAATATTTTTGTATTATTTTTGAATAATTAAATATAAATATATATATATACATACATATATATATATATATATATATATATATATATATATATATATATATATATATATACGTATGTATATATATATATATATATATATATATATATATATATACGTATGTATATATATATATATATATATATATATATATATATATATATATATATATATATATATATATATTGGTGCTTGGTGCAAGATATTATAAATGAAGTGTTAACTCCTGAAGAGGGCTCTAATTGGGAATCGAAAATTTGAGCAATGTATTAAACTAATTAAAAGGTTTTTCATGTTTTGTCTATAACTGGTCGTAATAAACCAAATTGACTACAGGAAAGCTTTCAAGAGCACAATTATATTTAGTAATTCTGTGAAAAAATTTCCGAAATGCAAATATCTAGGCTTCCATATCTTTCGTATTATGTTAGGGCGGTAGTAATGTGCAAGGATTGTAATATACAATCTCTCTAAATGGAACACTTAAATTAGCTTTAAATCTACAAAATGTATTCGCGTGACGCGTTCGAAACGTTACCACTTTCATCACAATAATACGGTGATACAACCCGTTTTATTGTCACATTGTTATGTATATTATAATATTAACGAGAAATATAAACAGACATTTTATAAAGTCAATTCCTACTTGAGCCAACAATGAAAAATTTTATTTTAGTTTCTTTTCATTAAACATTATTCATATGCGTTAAAACAGATGTTCTACCACATAACATATAAAATAAAATCTGTTTCATAAAGTCATGTGTTATCACTTATATTTGACCAAATGGGACGAAATAACTTTATTGCAAACCTTGCCCCTTTTATCAATTTCCAATATAAAATTAAAATTAATTATCATTTTCAACTCCTCCTTTTAGTTCAGACTCTTTATATATATATATATATATATATATATATATATATATATATATATATATATTGAAGAGCGAAACAACTGTTGTTGGGTTCACCTCGACAATGCTAGATTCTAGGGAAACGTCGGAACTGCGAATTTATGGACTGCAGAATGAACGGATGTACTCCAGATAATAACTAATTGTCATATTTTTCCATTCGTGAAGGAATACGTATCAGCATATATATATATATACATATATATACATAACTTGTTTCAATTTTCAATCGTTAATAAAAGCCTTTCAACTCATCCACTTAAGTTAAAATACATTTTTTCAACTTGTAGTGAAAGACACGATGTCCTTACAGTTTTTTCAAATATTATTCATTGATTAAATTTTAAAAATGAGTTGTAGTATTATATGGTAGAAAAACCTTTCAAAAAGGGGTGATGTATGCAATATAATTATTTCGTCCAATTTGTTTTAAAATAATTGATAACATATGATTTCTAAAAACAGCTGATTTCATGTTATAGATTTTGTGGTAGAACAGCTGTAACATCGCATAGGTTATGTTACTTTATTTATATTATTTCTAATTGTTAAATAAAAAGAACTAAAATAAAATATTTTTTTGTTGGTCTTAGTGAGAATTGATTTTTAAAACGTTTTGTTTTTATTGCTTTTTCAGCATTTATCTGGTAAAAAAATTAACCTACATTATAACCAAAATTATATGAGCTCAACTTTTGAAGTGCAGGTAATAGTTGATAAAATTATATATAATAACATTCATTAATTTTTAATAGTCTATTTAAATGTAAACTTATTGCCATTAGAGTCATGTAAGAATTAATGTCTGAGCGGTGGTCTTTTGCCAATATGTTGTTTTTTATTCAAACAGGTCAGCCTCGTGTTTTCCTTTAAGTTGTGTTTATGTTTTTGTGCTTATTACTAATATTTGTGAGTTAGTGTTAGTTTTGTTTAAACTACCATCTTTTTAAATTTACCTTTAGTTTCGAGCACAGATGCTCCGCCTTCGATTCAAGTCTCTAAAGCCTTTCTGTCTGACTTACCGTTAATCTCCCGAACGCCTTCACCAGAATCTCTTAAATTAAAATTATAATAAACTAATTAAAAACCTGACGTCTTCCTCCGCTATAAAATATTCCATGATCTTAATAATCCGTTTCCTAACTGAAGTCAGCTTCTCTTAACATTTATTCAAGGAGAGTTCTTAGAATCTCTGTCTCAGCTTTAACGAATTGACTTCCGTCGTCGGTTTATTACTTTGCGATCCAGGCAGTCTCGTTGATGGAAAGCTACCTGCCATCAAAGCTTATTTTTTACCGGGATTAAATCGAGGCCAGGATAACTGCGGGAGCCTATTTCCTTTTGATCATCTTCGATATTTGAATAATCATTTCTTTAAGAGCAATACACTGTGCAATATATTGGTTATTTCCGTTCGAATTTGCTTCTCAGAAATATACTAATGTTTTTAGATATTTCAAAAAGTAAATAATAATTATATAAACATGAAAGTAATTTAGTTATATATTTCGTTATAGTTTGTTATTTATTTAACAATTTTTCATTCTATATAACAGCTTTTCTTTCCGAATTTGTTGACTTTTTTGAACGTTTTCAGAGATGAACTCGATCCAAGCATCGTCAGAGCAGTTCTGAAATAGGCTATATTATATGTATATATTCCTTAAAACCTTTTAGAATTGTTGTATAATCATAAGATAGGCCTATACGACTAACATATTCTAAATATAAAAAGTCTATTTCAAATTACTTAAACATAACCTCTAAATAACCTCTAAGGGAGGACAAAAACGTCTATTAACCAACAAACTCCATGCTTGGTTTTCGGAAATCTTAGGAACAATTTGTTCAACCTCAGTTTGACGGGAAACGGTCTTTAGAAAACTGCCTTATGACGTATTTCCTGAAGACGTTATTACCCCAAAAATATTTCTTTATTGGACTAATTTATTACTAACACTTATTTAAACTTCCTCTAGAATAAATAGTATTATTAATTGTGAATAAATGTTATTATTATATTATAGAAGAATTCAAAAATAAAGAAGTCAAAATGTTAATAAACAATTATAACATTTTGTAAATTTGTAACCTTCTACCGATGCTAACTATTTAGCAAAATGAATTTCAAGTCTCAGTAAACATTTGCAGCCAGGAATTATAGTCGTTTATTAATTTTATAATTACCCTACTGTACTCTCTATTGTTTTTTAAATTCAAAAAACAGTTTTAATTTAAATTTTAAAATAAATTTGTTTTTAATTATAAAAACACTATTTCCTTTACCATATTTGTTTAAGTTTTTAAGAAAAACTAACTATAAATAAATAAAACTACTCGTAAACTACAAAACAACTTTATTTATATCGTGAAGTACATTTCGATTCCAAACAATCATCTTCAGGGGATAAATACTAGAAGACTGTTCATCAGGGCATAAATAAATCGTTTTTGGCTTTAAAAGCTTTACTTATTTATAATTAAATGTTACACCACATTTGCTCCAAGTTATTTAAAAAACAACTATTTCTATAAAACTCAAAATTTAAAAGATTTCACGTTTTCACAATTATAAAACAAATTATCACTAACCATATACATTTCCAAATTCAAAAAAAATACCACGTATACGTATGTAGCAGAAGGTAGTGAAACTAAATATATCTACTTAAAAATTTCTCAGTTTTTGTTTTATTCACGTTTATTGTAACTTTAATTTTTGTTATAAACATTGCAATTTTCACTCGATTATTATCCGAATAAGCTCGAAAATGAGAACACGTAATTAATAGTTCTCGAAAGTCGAATTGCATATATACCAAGTAGGATTCTTGTTTAAGTACATTAAAGTGTAAGTAATAAGTGAATACAACTAAACAGCGTTGCGAAGTTATATATATATATATATATATATATATATATATATATATATATATATATATATATATATAAATCAATAGTGTGCGTGTGTGTGTGTGTGTGTGTTTGTATGTATGTGTGTGGTTTGTATACAAAATGGTGTAAAGTAGTTTGTCCCTTTAAAATACAAATCAGCTTATTTCAAAAACAGTTGTATATACGATATTTTCCTTCCCATAGGCATTTTTTATTACGGTTTGAAGGTGTTTTCGTACCAATGCCTGTACAATCACACAGTACTGTTTTAGTGCAGGGCATTGTTGAACCTTTTAAGTTATAGACGAGGAAAGAGTAGTCGCTCTTCGCTTTGCTTACAATATTATTAGATGGGATATTATGTGCAACTATGGAATGACTACAAATGTGGTTTTCCTTTCATTTTTTTTCGTTCAAACATTGCCTTTCCAACATTGGAATACTTTAAACATTCACCTAAAAGTCTGTTTAGAGCCGTAGATTCGCCGCCTCTCGAGAGGTTACATACTGAAAGTATCCTGTAATATTGTGACGAAATTTTAAAATCTCTATTTTTTAAATAACCTTTTTACTAAAAGAATTACTTTAATTAGTTATCTACCTATTGGACTCGCACAGCTGCAATAGCTTGACTGTATAAAATTAAATACACCTACGTGTTGCCATGGTAACAAGGCAATTATTAACATGAGTGGGTTGTAATGTTACGCAGGATTTCATTTTGCTTGTCGACTTGTTAAACTGTACAGTGTGTGTCAATGTTTACTAAAAATTATGTCTATTTATTTTTATATTAAAACAAGTAATATATAGAATTTTCTCACAGTAAATTCCTACTTTTGTCAACAACAAAATTTTACTATAGATACTTTTTAATAAATAAATAACATAATGTAATTTCGATTTTTATATTGACTACACACATATTTATTTGATTAGACATCTTTATTTTACCTAGACACGTCTTTATCTTAATTAGACAAAACTTTATTTCGATTAGACACGTCTTTATTTCGATTAGACACATCTTAATTACTATTAGACACATATTTATTTCAATTAGACAAAACTCTATTTAGATTAGACACGTATTTATTTCGATTAGACACATCTTAATTACTATTAGACACATTTATTTCAGTTAGACAAAACTTTATTTCGATTAGACACATCTTTATTTCGATTTAACACAACTTTATTTCGATGGGCATGACTTTATTTCGATTAGACACATTTTTATTACTATTAGACACATATTTATTTCAAATGAACAAAACTTTATTTCGAATAGATACCTGTTTATTTCGATTAGACACATCTTTATTTCGATTAGACGAATCAGTTCTACTCGCATCATCCGAGGTTCCAAACTTCTCCTGCTCCTAGTAACAGGGTATGCTCATGTGTTTCATTAGTCCTGCCTAATTTAAACCACCATTTCTTATCTTTTGTTTACATGAGGGTTTAATGGCTAAACACATCATCATAACCTCAATTAGGGGCAGGTCTGCTTCGGGTATAAAAGTGTCAAAATATTACAGCCCCTTAACAGCATAATGTTTGTTTCGATTACACACGTTTTTATTTCGATTAGACACAATTTATTAATTTAAACCACCATTTCTTATCCTTTGTTTACATGAGGGTTTAATGGCTAAACACATATTCATAACCTCAATTAGGGTTAGTTCTGCTTCGGGTATAAAAGTGTCAAAATATTACAGCCCCTTAACAGCATAATGTTTGTTTCGATTAGACACGTCTTTATTTCGATTAGACACCATTTATTAATTTAAACCACCATTTCTTATCCTTTGTTTACATGAGGGTTTAGTGCCTAAACACATCATCATAAGCTCAATTAGGGGTAGTTCTGCTTCGGGTATAAAAGTGTCAAAATATTACAGCCCCTTAACAGCATAATGTTTGTTTCGATTAGACACGTCTTTATTTCGATTAGACACCATTTATTAATTTAAACCACCATTTCTTATCCTTTGTTTACATGAGGGTTTAGTGCCTAAACACATCATCATAACCTCAATCAGGGGTAGGTCTGCTTCGGGTATAAAAGTGTCAAAATATTACAGCCCCTTAACAGCATAATGTTTGTTTCGATTAGACACGTCTTTATTTCGATTAGACACCATTTATTAATTTAAACCACCATTTCTTATCCTTGGTTTACATGAGGGTTTAATGGCTAAACACATCATCATAACCTCAATTAGGGGTAGGTCTGCTTCGGGTATAAAAGTGTCAAAATATTACAGCCCCTTAACAGCATAATGTTTGTTTCGATTAGACACGTCTTTATTTCGATTAGACACCATTTATTAATTTAAACCACCATTTCTTATCCTTTGTTTACATGAGGGTTTAATGGCTAAACACATCATCATAACCTCAATTAGGGGTAGGTCTGCTTCGGGTATAAAAGTGTCAAAATATTACAGCCCCTTAACAGCATAATGTTTGTTTCGATTAGACACGTCTTTATTTCGATTAGACACCATTTATTAATTTAAACCACCATTTCTTATCCTTTGTTTACATGAGGGTTTAATGGCTAAACACATCATCATAACCTCAATTAGGGGTAGGTCTGCTTCGGGTATAAAAGTGTCAAAATATTACAGCCCCTTAACAGCATAATGTTTGTTTCGATTAGACATGTCTTTATTTCGATTAGACACCATTTATTAATTTAAACCACCATTTCTTATCCTTTGTTTACATGAGGGTTTAATGGCTAAACACATCATCATAACCTCAATTAGGGGTAGTTGTGCTTCGGGTATAAAAGTGTCAAAATATTACAGCCCCTTAACAGCATAATGTTTGTTTCGATTAGACACGTCTTTATTTCGATTAGACACCATTTATTAATTTAAACCACCATTTCTTATCCTTTGTTTACATGAGGGTTTAATGGCTAAACACATCATCATAACCTCAATTAGGGGTAGGTCTGCTTCGGGTATAAAAGTGTCAAAATATTACAGCCCCTTAACAGCATAATGTTTGTTTCGATTAGACACGTCTTTATTTCGATTAGACACCATTTATTAATTTAAACCACCATTTCTTATCCTTTGTTTACATGAGGGTTTAATGGCTAAACACATCATCATAACCTCAATTAGGGGTAGGTCTGCTTCGGGTATAAAAGTGTCAAAATATTACAGCCCCTTAACAGCATAATGTTTGTTTCGATTAGACATGTCTTTATTTCGATTAGACACCATTTATTAATTTAAACCACCATTTCTTATCCTTTGTTTACATGAGGGTTTAATGGCTAAACACATCATCATAACCTCAATTAGGGGTAGTTCTGCTTCGGGGATAAAAGTGTCAATATATAATGCTGTGACAAGTGGCGATATATGGGTAAGGAGTGAGGGAGGCGTCACTTGATGATGTGTCATGGTTCTAGTAGTCAGCGCCGCTCCCTTGAATCACGCTCTACTGGAGGAATTACCAACTACACAATACACGATACTCTTCCGCTTCCCGGAATCGTGTTGTATTTGCTGGCTGTGATTTTCACGTCCGCCAAAATTCGTCTTTCAAAAATTTGTTAAATATCAAAAACATTAACTTGCAATATACTCATCTTCACTATCCTAGTGTTGGGAATATTTGTATATATTCAAGTATATTTTCTACCGTTCCTAACATGTTTATGCCTTTTTTTGACACGTTTCGAAATTAATATAGTTCAATTTTCAAAACTAAAATAAAATCGAAATCGTATTGCCGTTCATGACAAGCTGGTTGTTAATTACTTATTACACTTTTGCCATTACTTGCGACCAGACGTTTAGTTAACTAAAGGTTGTTAAATTGTTAACTTACCTTAAAGGTTGTACGTTAACAACCTTAAGTTAACAAAAAGTCTGGTCGCAAGTAATAGCAAAAGTGTAATTAGTAATTAACAACCAGCTCGTCATGAACAGCAACAAGATTTCGATTCTATTTTAGTTTTAGAAGTAAAAAAATCTTATGATTAAGTACCCGAAGCAGACCTACTTTTTATCTGGGCCATAAAGAGGTATCATCCCGTTATGACGTATTAGGAATGGGGTAACATGAAGCAGGTCTAAAGAGAGGGCTAACGGTCTACAGGGGCTGGAAGCAAAGGTGAAGTTATGAAATCCGTGCTTGAGGGTGCAAGTATAACTGAACTCAACTGGCCTGAAAGAGTTGTGCCCATTAGCTACTTGGAACAAGATTAAGGAGTCTCTTGCCCCTAAACTTTACGAGAGACGGTCTGCCAGTTTTATTTATTATAACCTTGGAAGCTAAGGTGAAGTTATGAAATCCGTGCTTGAGGGTGCAAGTATAACTGAACTCAACTGGCCTGAAAGAGTTGTGCCCATTAGCTACTTGGAACAAGATTAAGGAGTCTCTTGCCCCTAAACTTTACGAGAGACGGTCTGCCAGTTTTATTTATTATTACCTTGGAAGCTAAGGTGAAGTTATGAAATCCGTGCTAGAGGGTGCAAGTATAACTGAACTGAACTGGCCTGAAAGAGTTGTGCCCACTAGCTACTTGGAACAAGATTAAGGAGTCTCTTGCCCCTAAACTTTACGAGAGACGGTCTGCCAGTTTTATTTATTATTACCTTGGAAGCTAAGGTGAAGTTATGAAATCCGTGCTTGAGGGTGCAAGTATAGCTGAACTCAACTGGCCTAAAAGAGTTGTGCCCATTAGCTACTTGGAACAAGATTAAGGAGTCTCTTGCCCCTAAACTTTACGAAAGACGGTCTGCCAGTCTTATTTATTATAACCTTGGAAGCTAAGGTGAAGTTATGAAATCCGTGCTTGAGGGTGCAAGTATAACTGAACTCAACTGGCCTGAAAGAGTTGTGCCCATTAGCTACTTGGAACAAGATTAAGGAGTCTCTTGCCCCTAAACTTTACGAGAGACGGTCTGCCAGTTTTATTTATTATAACCTTGGAAGCTAAGGTGAAGTTATGAAATCCGTGCTTGAGGGTGCAAGTATAACTGAACTCAACTGGCCTGAAAGAGTTGTGCCCATTAGCTACTTGGAACAAGATTAAGGAGTCTCTTGCCCCTAAACTTTACGAGAGACGGTCTGCCAGTTTTATTTATTATTACCTTGGAAGCTAAGGTGAAGTTATGGAATCCGTGCTTGAGGGTGCGTGTATAACTGAACTCAACTGGCCTGAAAGAGTTGTGCCCATTAGCTACTTGGAACAAGATTAAGGAGTCTCTTGCCCCTAAACTTTACGAGAGACGGTCTGCCAGTTTTATTTATTATTACCTTGGAAGCTAAGGTGAAGTTATGAAATCCGTGCTTGAGGGTGCAAGTATAACTGAACTCAACTGGCCTGAAAGAGTTGTGTCCATTAGCTACTTGGAACAAGATTAAGGAGTCTCTTGCCCCTAAACTTTACGAGAGACGGTCTGCCAGTTTTATTTATTATTACCTTGGAAGCTAAGGTGAAGTTATGAAATCCGTGCTTGAGGGTGCAAGTATAACTGAACTCAACTGGCCTGAAAGAGTTGTGCCCATTAGCTACTTGGAACAAGATTAAGGAGTCTCTTGCCCCTAAACTTTACGAGAGACAGTCTGCCAGTTTTATTTATTATTACCTTGGAAGCTAAGGAGCAGATATAGAATTTACTAAAGCTTGCAATTCAGCAATAACTGTGTCACTTTATTCTGAGCGCATACGTACTGATTTCCTAAGGGACGACTCCTTGAGGGGCGTTCGGCGCGACGCTTATCTGTAAACCAATATAACTTGCTACATCATAGGCATCACTAATAAAACTAATTAAATTCTAACGGTATTTTTTTGTTTTAAATGTTTTTACAAAAAAGTATTTATTTAACAATTGTTTGTTTAGTTTTTTACTCTTAAAACACTGCTATTTTTTTATATACAATATTTTTTAATTTTGTTGTATTTTGCGCATAATGATATTGCAATAATATTCTTCCCGGAGACCTAGAAAGTCGTCATTCCCGCAGGACAATGAAATTTGATTTTGAGATCACAAATATACTTGCTTATTGCTGCGGACGTCCAGGGTCATGTGACTCCGATGGTCTGATGTCCATAATAAGTTGCTGCAGCCAAGGTCCAAAACTGTTTATCGATCAATATTGTTTTGATGTTTCCCTGGCTTCCCAGCGCAGACAGCAGAGCTGCTCTTGCTGGAATTGGTGAGGAGCATCGAAGGCGGATATGGTCTAGAGTCTCCTCCTCTTTTCTACAGTTAGGGCAGAGTGGAGATTTACTCATATTAAATCTGAAGAGATTGGTCTCAGTCACAATGTGTCCGATTCTTGCTCGTGCTGCAAGGACGGCTGTAAATCTGGGAACCCCTTGATACATTTCCAAATCATTTGTTTCTTTTTGAATGTCATAGAGGTTTCTACCTTTGGTTTCTTCTCTCCAACGGTGGATTTATTTTCTTCTGACTGATGTTTTCACAGCACTCAGGCATTTCTTTAAAGAGTACTGTGGTAAGAAAACTGGGCCCATTTCCGCTGAGATCACAAATATGAACACTAAAATAAAACAAGTAGTATAAACAAAAAATGTTCAAGTCAATTCCTACTTAGGTCAACAAAATAGAAATTATTTCAGTTACTTCTTATTGAATAATTACAATTAATTTAATAAAGTAATATAACCTATGTGTTAAAACAGCTGTTCTACTACATAACCTGTAACATAAAATCAGCTGTTTTTAGAAATCATATGTTATCAATTATTTTACATCAAATTGGACGAAATAACTATATTGCATACCTTGCCCCTTTTTGTAAAAGGTTTTCTCCTATATGAAATTTAAATAATTCATTATTAATTATTATCTATTAATTCATTGAGTAAATAAATAATTAATTTGTGATTTTTGTGTACGTCTTTTATTTATTTTATTGAATAATTATTTGAACACTCTATTATTTTGCCATCAAGTGTTATCCACTACAAGTTTTTAAAAATGTACTTGAATTTCAGTGGATGAATAAAACGTATTTGATTAACGATTGAAATTTTGATGAAAATATATGTAAGGAGAGTGTGAACTAATAGAAGGAATTGAAAAATAGACTTGAAGCAGAGTCGTTTTAATCGTGCATTTCTTCACAATTTGTTTCCTTTGCCTTATAAAAGGTAAAAAGGAAAAGATTTACCTTATATACTTTCCTTTATAAATATGAAAACATAATAACTCGCAAAACATGTAGACTCAAGCGCGTTCAATGAATCTACGACGCAGTTCCAATCTTTTATTATATTTTTCCTACCCAGTATTTCTAATATAACCGGCTTAGTAAAGCACAACTACGAAAAACACGCTTTTCATGATATTCTTATTGTTTTTCACAGGAAATATTTTACCGAATTTGTGTGCTTATTATTAAATGAGCTACAAAGTATTATAATAGCAAGTTACATATATAGCCTACTGTATCTTTTTTTTGGAAGCCGTGGCTATTCAATAATAATCAACAAAAAATAAATATTTTTTTGTTACACGTGCGGGAAAAATATGAGTTTTATACAAGGTTTTTGGGTTATTTCAGTATTGAATTGTGTTAAATATTTTTAGTTAAATTCTTGAATTTTGTAGTCCATTACGTTCGGTGAATCTTATTAATCACTTAAATAATAGTTTATGACTATCCGAACTTTGAATTTAGTAAATTTGTTAAAACTTACTGAGACAGAACGTTTTCGATCGCCATGTGCCGATCTTCATCGGTTTCTTCTGCTTGGAGATGTTGGGTCAAGCGGTTTTAGTTAAAGTTTTAATGTTTTAGGGGTACATTCTTTGTTACCCCAATCACGGAACAGATCATAAAGCCACGCCTCTAAGTGGATATTGTTAGGCGATGGGGGTGGCTATAAATTAGATAAACATATTAGTTCAGTTTGTTTGTTGTTATCTCTAAGGGTGATTGCTTTTTACCGAAACTCTTGTATGTTTCTTGTTGATGAGGATGTTTGATGTTATTATGAAATCATCGTATTTCATTATAAACTAGTAACTACGTGTAATCATAAACAAAGTTCTGTTCCTGCATGGAACTGTTAAAACAAATAGCGCCCCTATTTTCTTCCCTAATATTATTGGTTACGTGGTGATATTAACCTAGGGCAAGAAGATAGACAGTGGCAACCATTTCATAACGTCCTAAGTGTTAAGAAGCGCTGGGGCGTAACTCGGGGATGAATATTGCAGGAATAATTTGCTGAAAGTCTATAGATTCGTACAGTTGGACAGGAAGTTGTATAGCTTCTGCACACTCACTAGTGACCTTCCGGATTAAATAAGTTCGAATCAGTTTCGTCGCCCGATTAAATCTAAACGCTTGTGGGTATATTTTCTATCAAATAACCCTTTCATTATTTTACTATCACTTGATTGATTTTGGGGCAATAATTTACCAATAGCACGTCACCACGTCCTACTCTGGATTTGAACTACTTGTCCAAGAAAATGATGAAATACTAACAATACTAGTTTTTTCTCTTATTTTATAATTTAAATTCCCTAATTTCAAAAATTTCTCAGTCCACGGTATTTGTATCTTAGTAAAGTATCTGTTTTAGTATTTCGCCTACAAACAAACGAATCAGTCGTGTTTTCGTAAATGTTCGAATAAATACTTTTGATCAAACTGATCTTTATTTTTAAATTCCTACTAATATATAATTAATTACTACTATTTATTATATTAATTCCTACTAAAGATTACACTCTCCCTATATATTTTTATATATGTAGTTCAAATTTTCGTTCATTAGTATAATAAACTTTATACGACTAATCACTTTCAAATATATTTTTAAAACTTATAGCGAATGGCAATTGATGTTAATACATGCAAATATCGATGCATTAATTTAAGTTAATTATTTAATTTTAGTTTTAAATGGGAGAAAAACTGTTCAAAAGGGGTATGCAATGTAGTTATTTCGTCCCATTCGGCTTAAAATAAATGATAACATACGATTTAAACAGCTGATTTTATGATGAAGGCTATGCGGTAGAACATCTGTTTTAGCGAATAGGCTACATTATGTTACTTTATTAAAAATAATTATAATTAATATTTAAAAAGAAGTAACTAAAATAAAATGTTTCTTTGCTGTCCTAATTAGGAACTTTTCATATTACGTGTTTATTCATTCAAAGGCTGAATAATTAACTGTCAACGCTTTGTGAAGTGTCATATTTTCCTCCAATGTAAGAAATGTTTCACTTCAGAAAGCCTTTTTAATTGTTCTTTAATTTAAAAAGCACTTTACTGGTGAAAGGTTTATAGAAAAGTTACATAATAAGTATTTAAAATAGAAGGAATAAATGAATGGAGAGATTAAGTCTAATTGTATAATGAATAAACGCAAAGGGGAAAATATTGTGGTTTTATTTAATTTTTAATATCTTAGAGCTTTTAAAAGTTAAAACACATCTTGTATTAAAAATAACTTCGAGATATCTGATTTGACCTACATTTTCCTCTTTTTTCTTGCGTTCGAAAAGAAATATTTTCTCAGGTAAATCAACTTGGATTAAATGTATTAAATGCAAACTTTAAAATGAGGTCGGCTATATCTTATTTTCTCAGTAAGATAGAAATAACTATAATGATTCGTTAGACTAACAATATTATTTAAATAAATGATTGATTAAACTTACTAAAATAAAAACTTGCGAACTTTTAAATAAAGTTAATTTATAAAAAACTCTGAACTATTTGTAGAGAACTATCAGTGACTAGACTTGCCGCTATAAAGCGAGTTCGGCTGCAACGGTTCAAAGGCAGTAGTATAATTTGACCAACGCGAATAAGATAGTCGTATTGGGTTGATTCATAAAAAATAAATTACATACACTCCACCCAACACTACAACGCTGCCTAGCGGCCAACTTAGACACTGATGAAGTAATTTTTAAATAAATAAAACCTCTAAACCACAAATAACATTTTATTTAAACCTTATGTACATTTCGATTGCCCAGCAATCATCTTCAGAGGTATTTAAAAAATACAACAAAAGTTGTATTTTTTAAATACCTCTGAAGATGATTGCTGGGCAATCGAAATGTACATAAGGTTTATATAAAATGTTATTTGTGGTTTAGAGGTTTTATTTATTTAAAAATAAACATTACGCCACAATTGCTTCATATAGTTATACTGATGAAGTAAGCTCACAACATTATATGTGAGTAAGATTTAATGAATTTACTCAATTATTTCATATACTAGTAGTTTTACTTTGTTTAAACAAAAACGTTTTGCAACTCGTCATGGACAACATCTATGGATGAAATTTTGTTAAAACAACTTATTTTTTCAACTCCTTATTTTTTTCAGTTCACACTCTCTCTATATATGTTTATATATCTTTTTCAAATTTTCAATCGTTTAGAAAAATAATTTTTATTCATCCACTCAAGTTCAAATACATTTTCTAAACTTGTGGATTACACTTGCATTACTTCAATTTTTTTTCAAATATTAATTCATTTATTAAATTTAATTATTTATTTTTAGTTATAGGAAAAAGACCATTCACAAAAGGGGCAAGGTATGCAATAAACCCCATTTGGTTTAAAATAGGTGATAACATATGATTTCATAAAACAGCTGATTTTATGTTGTAGGTTATTTGGTAGAACAGCTGTTTTAACACATAATTTATGTTACTTTATTTATATTAATTGTGATTATATTATAATTTTATTTATTTAATAATAAGTAACTAAAATTATATATTGCTTTGTGACCTAAGTTATAATTGAACTTTTAAAAAAATGTTTTATATAAAATTCCTAGCTCGAATTTAGTTACAACGTTTATTGTATTCTGCTATAGTTTACACTTCCTTTCGTCGAGACATTTTTTTGCTATAAACAGATTATGTATTTTGTCGATGATTGGATAAATTCATTAATTATTCATGTTATACAGCCATTACCTTTGTTAAAATGCAAATTATTCTTGTTTCAGTTTTAGACTATTAATAGAATGTCGTGGATGGGAGGGAGAATTTATTAGTGTTTTATGCAATTAAAAAAAATTACATTATTCTCGAGAAAATGTTCACTTTTTAAATTCGCGGTCGTTAGTATTTGTGATATTTCCCTGCGTGCAGGGCATTATAAAGTTAGCCTCATATAGGAACATTTACTTTCATGTTTCAGTGCAGTGAATTGAAATAACGTATGCGCCAAAATAAACAGTACTGAAACTGAATCAGCTGTAGTTGCCTTCTCGATCAGCTGTGCCGACTTTTGATTGTTGCCGTGTATTCGTGTTGACGTATTTCATTGGAGGTTAGGTTTTGCCGACTTGGTGCTAACTACTGCAGAGAAGATTTTTATCGTGCCAAGTTTGTCATACTGCATTTCCTTTTCTGCAACAATTTCACAACTTCTTCGTGGAAAATATACCTAACACTTTCATATCAGCAACCGGTTAGCTTACTTCGTAGGTAATTTTTTTTCTAACAATCTCTAAAGTTTCCCTATTTTTTTAAAATTCTAACAAAACGCATTCCAAGTGGATAAATTGCAGTATTGTTGTAATACAGTTATAATACAATTTGGGTCATAAAACTAATATAAAATGAAAGAGACCCACTTGGATCTCTTCTCCTAAAATGAAACTAAATTTAATACATTCTAGTAAATAAATAAATGTTACTGATATCTTTTTCCCTTAGGTTCTCTTATAATTGAACCGAAGTAAATGAAAAATGAAACAAATTATTTACTGTATCTTTGCTGGTTTTCCGTCTCATTTTCTCAAAGCAGAAATAAATGTCTTTATAAATATGAAAAACAATATAAAAAAATGATTGTTTTATACCTAGATGGAGAAAAAGTGAAAATGAAGTAACGTCAGATGGGAACCAGTACCGTCCATTCTCCATTCTCTATGTCACCATTGGCTCATCAACCCATATCTCTCTCACTCACATACGAGCGTTGATAGTCTATATCTGCTCTATGTTGTAAACCCCAACTTTGCCCCAACAGTATATTGTATATACAGTCTAATAATAACTGTATATATATATATATATATATATATATATATATATATATATATATATATATATATATATAATCCGTGTTAGAAAGACGACACTAAAGAAAAACAGCAACAAACATAACCAGAACAGTCATATGTTGTAACTAAAACAACATAAAGAAAAGGACAGCAGACTCGGTGCAGCCAACAATAGTTTGAGGACTCTCATCCTGTTAGCTTACATTCACTAGCACCCTCATCATTCTTTCCCTGCATAGGTATATTTTAAATGCTTCTAACTTGCCTTTTTTCTGTAAACAGTTGTGCCATTGTTTTCTACCAGGTCTTTATAATACAAAACTACTCTAATTTCAATCTGTGAAAAAATTAACCTTCATCCTTCTTTCCTGGGCTCTTCATATGAAAACAATGTTTGCAATATTGTAACATTAAGAAAATTATCAAGTAAAATTGACGAAAATATAAACATAACAATACAAACACTTACAAACTTTTCTCTCACTAGTAAAGAAACTTCAACTGATTATCTTTAAAAATTCAAAAACCCATCAACGCAATATAATTTGGAAAAATGACTAAAACTTTGCAAAGAATTATCCAATTAAAAGTAGAAAAAAATTAAATTATAACCATACAATATGAAAATAATATAGATAATCAAACAAAAATAAAGGGATATTATCATAGCTTTGTAAAATACAATGAAGAGTTTTAATAATAATTGTGTAGTACATTTTGAAAATAATAGACAAGAAATATATAGCTCCATACAACTAAAGTATTCAATGAACTCTACGTATTTGATAGAGAAGTCTTAGCCGGTGAAGTCGTAAAATGGAATCAGGGTATAAGCACACTCTCGTACTAGAGGATCTGCACCAAGCATTACTAGTGATGAGAGTTATAGACTTTCCAATAGGCGACAAGTAGTAAACGCAATGTGACAGACCTGAGAAAGCCAAAAACTCATACTTGGGAAAATCTAACTTTAGTTTAAAATAATATTTTTTTCGAGATATACAATCTTCTCCTACAATTTATCTCCTTCTCTTAATCTCTTTTCCTCCTGTTATTAGTGCTATTCTTATTTTCCTTCTCCACATTATCCTGTCCTACCTTTTTCTACCCCTATTCCCATCTTCTTAGTTCTCCTCCTTGGCATCCGTCGCATCCTATTTTCTTCCTCCTTCTTTTAACGATCCTATTATTTCTCCTCCTCTTATTTCTCTTCTTTACTTTTCTTCTCCTCCACTTTCTTTCTTTATACTCTCTCTTTTCTTAATCCTCATCTTCTATCTTCTTCTTATTCCTCCTAATTCCCTTCTTTTACTTCTTTCTTCTCCTCGTTATAATCTTCTCCCTTCACTCCTTCTTCTTTTCATCCTCTTCTTCTTCCTTCTCCTCCTCCTAACACTGTTCATCTTTCTTTTCCTCTTTAACGTCTTCTTCCTCCCTTGGTTTCTCAAATCTTCTTTCTTCTAAATCAAGGGACAATAATGTTCCTAGTTTTAATAAGCCTACAACTTCCAACTCAATAAGTACATATTATTTGTTTTCAGTATTTTAACATAAAAAATGTTTAATAAAATATTATTATATTCCAAATATTTCAAATTGTAAAAATAAAGGTAACTTTTTACAGGTTATTATTAATCATTATTATTATTTTAGTACAAAGTGCAAACTAATATTTGTGTTAACGTTCCGTGCAATGTAAAAACAAAACAAAGCACTTTAACAAGAAATAATGATCGTTGTAGATGGATTAACCTAGTTGCAGGTTTCGTGTTGCAGGTGTGGTTTTATAAAATACCATCGAAGCTACATGAAACCACGCCTGACCGAGAAAATGAAATTACATGCTTAAGCCGTACTTAATTATGCAGTCTAGGAAACCCCTGTAGGCTATTAGCTACAGCGCCTTGATACCGTGCACAGATTGCTAAATGCATCTTTAAAGCAACTGTGAATGTAGGCTTCCTAATAAGGAAAGCTATTGTTGGAAAGGAAATAATTGCCTGCAAATTTATCGTATAATAAAGAACTTCTAAGGCAGTAAAAGGGCTAAAGGGAAATTCTACTTCTATAACTTACAAAAGCCGAAAGTTTCGCTTTGTTCATGTTTGAACTTTTCCGATCGGACTCAAGCACTCGTGCGAGTTTGACGAGATTCGGTTTCGGTTCTTATCTCAGATGTCGCTTTTCTTATGGTCTGCGTATAATAATAATAACAGTTTTGTATGCAGATCTGCTCTTCAGGCTCTCCAAAAAGGAAATACAAACCTCGCCCAAAAGATCAATACCCTTCTGTCCTTAATTGAGGAAAACAAGAAGCTTTGTACGCTTCAATGGATCCCGGGACACGTCGACATCAAAGGGAACAAAGAGGCCGATTCTCTGGCCAAGGAAGCGAGGACCATCGAACCAGCCCCCGTGATTACAACATCTTTCGACGTAAATGTCGTTGCAAAACAGAAGCTCTGCCATAACAACCGAAGAAAATCATCACTTCCTGAGCTTAACTTCGACAGGGAAATAACAAGAACAATTGCCAGACTGAGGACAATGCACCTCAAGGACATGAAAATCTTGCCTGATGGATCAAGAACATACACTGAATGTAGGCACTGCCCAGGGATACAGCTTGATCCCGATCATCTCTTCAGCTGCCCGTCCATCATTGCAGCACTATTTAAGATTGACTTAAACTGTTCTAGGGAGACTCTTTATACGGATAAAGCTGCAGAGGTGGCCAGTGCAGTGCTTCACGCCTTTGGAACCGTGTAACTGTGCTCTCTCTAACTTTCTCTGAAATTGTTTTTATTGCACTTGTCACACGATAACAACAACAACAACAGTTTTGTACCAGTTAACGGGTTTAAGAGAAACAAGGTTGTGCTGCCTACCAAATCGTATTTAAAGAAAATGCCATTTATCGACACGCAAGCGATACTGGAATACAAATTTCACCAGATAATGTAGAAACTCTTCAAGAGAACGAGATAAATAATAAAAACTCAACATTATGCATCGTTTTTTGTGATTACCGATATTCTAGAGTAAATCAATATCCTATAAATAATCGATATTCCAGAGATAATCGATATTCCGAAATAATCGATATTATAGATCATTTTATATTATTATAGATTATAGATGTTAATCAATATTCTAGAGATAAACGATATTCTAGAGATAATCGATGTTCTAAAGATAATAAATATTCTACAGATAATCGATATTCTAGAGATAATCAATATTCTAGAGATAATCGATATTCTAGAGATAATCCATATTCTAGATATAATAGATATTCTAGAGATAATCAATATTCTAGAGATAATCGATGTTTTAATAATATTCAATATTTCAGAGATAATCGATATTTTAGTGATAATCGATATTCTAGAGATAATTGATACTCTAGAGATAATCGATTAGTCCCATTTGGCCTAAAATACGTGATAACATATGATTGCATAAGACAGCTGATTTTATCGTAGGTTAAGTGGTAGAACAGCTGTTTCAACGCATTGGTTATGTTACTTTATTTATATTAATTTTAAGTATTTAATAAATCTTTTAACTGAAGTTGGAATTGCCTTTAAAATGTTTTGTTTATATTACTTGTTTTGCCAGTACCGATTACTACAGAGTTTTAATATATATTAATTTTTATATAAGATTAAAATTAGACATATTTTCGTAGAGAAAATTATTAATGCCTAATTTTAAATATCTACATTACATATTGCTCTGTTTAATAGAGGGATAACCTATAAACGAGAAATGAAATGGTATTTGAAACAACGTAAAACAAAATTTTCTCGTTTAATGTGTCTAATCTTACATCGCATTTTGTCTTTGTTCGTGACGTTGTTAAAAGCAAAGCAGATATCAACGTATATGAGATAAAAGTATTGTCTCTGGATATTATTATGGTTACACATTAAGGCGTTTACTGTCTGTCGCATTCATTGTTTCATTATCTTGGTCAACAATAACCAACAATGTGTGGCTATGTTCATGTTTTATTGCTTTATCTTACTCATTTTAATGTTTTACTTGTATGAACACCTTGTTTCTATACTTATTTTTTATTGTTTTTTCTGCCTTTCTCTTTTTACTACACTATGTTAAATGTTGACGTTCCTGCTTTGTACGTTTTCTCCCAGTTGTTCACTCTCTCCTTATATTTATTGTTTAAATTTTAGATCGGTAAAAAAATATTTTTTATTCATCGACTCCACTCCAAAAACATTTTTTTTTAATTTGTAGTGGACGTTAATATAGGTTTTTTTTCATTCATTAAACTTAATAATTTAATTTTGGTTATACATATATATGGGAGAAAAACCTTTCACAAAAGAGGTAAGGTATGTCATATAGTTTTTCCCACTTGCCTTAAAATAAGGGATAACATATGATTTCATAAAACAGCTGATTGTATTAAACTAATTTTAAAATACTTAACTAAGTGAATACGTAATTGCTTACTTGCTGACGCGTTTCAAAACATTCGTTCCTTTTACGAAGCTAAAGCGCTTTTATGAAGCGTTTTGAAAAGCATCAGCAAGTAAGCAATTGCGTATTCATTTAGTTAAGTATTTTAAAATTAGTTTAATCAGTGAATTCAAGATGATTACATCAAGAAACTTCAGCTGATTGTATGTTATAGGTTATGTGGTAGAACAGCTGTTTTAACGCATAGGTTATGTTTATTTATTTATATTATTGTAATTATTTAATAAATAGTAACTAAAATATACCTCTTTTGTTGACCAAAGTAGGAATTAACTTTATTTTTTCCGTTTATATTACATTTTGTTAATAAACTCCACCTTTTTATGTGTATTATATTATTGCAATTTACTGAGTTTATGATATTTGTAACATAAGCTATTTCAAAATTTAAATTGCCTGGTTAAATGGGAAACATTCAGTTCTATAAGGCATGAAACGAAACGACCTAAAGGAAACATAAACCGTTTAATGTACAATCTCAAAATGAAACTTTTTCAACGTTGGTCTATAGAGCTGTTCTACATTTCCTTCTTCTCTATGTGTACAAACAACGGTTCATTGAACCGTGAAAATCAGCGTAGAAGCTTGAGTAGGGAAATTAATGGCGTATAGTTCCATTTTGAATGATTTAATGTTCTCATTCGAGCAGAACTAAAACGAAACTTATCCTTAACAAATTATTAGCTATGATTTAGTTTTTCCATTTCCGATTTAGAGTTTCAAGGTTGAAGCATTTTTACAAGATGACACCAATCGTTACAAATTTTACAAATAAATATTTACCTTATAGCTATTACAAATTGTGCACTCACATTATTTTAGTTGTTTAAAAGCAAAATCTGTTTTTGGCACTCAGGGGAACCACTAGACAGAAGTGAAAACCTTTATGTCCACGTCTACAAAAATTTTCATTGAAAAAAACACTTAATTTTGCTTAATGAGATATTACCTAAACATTTATCATCATATAAGTCTAACAATGTTTTCATTTTAAAAATTGGATAACTAAGTGTTATCGTTATATTGAATATTTGTATTGAGATTTATCAAAATTTATTTGAATTTCTAATAAAATGTATTACCTAATCAAATGTATTTAATAATAACCTTTTTCCTCAACAATGTTCAGTAAATAATGTAACGTAACCTACGTGTTAAAACAGCTGTTTGACAATATAACCTATAGCACAAAATCAGCTGTTGCATGAAATCATATGTTATCGTTCAATTAACGTAAAATATACTCTCGCAAAATTGTATTTTTATGTCTATTCATTAAAGTTTTAACTTCAAGAAGTTATATGTACTCTATACAAAAGCAAATCGAGGAGGATTTAGAGATACTCCCCCAAAAAAATTATACAATTTTGTATTAATATTTTAAATATTAAAACTCGACACTTTTAAAACAAAATTGATTTCCAACTCTCGTAAAGAAAATCATATATAACTTCAAGATAGTTTTCATAGGAACGAGTTGACGTTAAAGCCAGAACTTTTAATAAGCACGGTGTCTGTGAAAGTTACAAATGTCTTTCGCCGACGATCGCATATTTGAGACATTTTACTTATAAATATTTCCTAAATGAAGAGTTAACTTACGAACAGCCTCTAGATGAATACTTATATTCATGAGAAAATCTCTAAATTAAGATAAAAGTTCCTAACGAACTTTCAATGGCTTTCATTATTTCTTTACAAACTGTAGTTTACGAAAAAGAAAACTTATAGTTTGCTCTTTAGAACTTGTTAATTCTTGCTTTTAATACCACGTTTAATATCTCCTTAAATTTAATGTTTATTGAGTGGTCTTTTAATTTAAATATGTATTCAAGTTAAGAACAAACATAATATACCATATACGCCAAAATTAACAATACTGAAACTGAATCAGCTGTGGTTGCCTTTGCGATCAGACGTGCCAACTTTTGATTGTTGCCGTTTATTCGTGTTCACGTTTTACATTTGAGGTTAGTTTTTGATGACATGGTGATAATTACTGTAGAAAAAACTTATATCGTAGAGGAATATTTTCGCTTGTTTGGAATTGGACGCGCGGTGGGTCAAGTTTGTCATACACTGCATTAATCTTCAGGAACAATTTCACACGAAAAACCTATTGTAAAGGTGTAATTATTAGTGTAGTTAGAATTTTTCGAAAATTATATGATGTTTTGACACAGCGGAAGAGCTTTCAGGTTGTCCAACTACTGTTTCTACAAATTAAAACCACTGACGAGTGTTGCAGCAAGTGTTACAGTCACCGAAAAGAAACTAAAACCGAACAACTTTGAAACTGAATCCAAGTAATACATCGGCGAGAAGAATGCTCAAAAACAATACTTGTTTCCCCTACAAGATACAAACTCTGCAACCAACAAAACAGTGTTCAATACTGCGCATCGATGTAGTTATTCAGTCAACGTTTGTCCAATTTGAAGCATTACAATGGCTAAATGTATTTAACTCTCAACATTTTGTATAAAAATATAAGTTAGCTTCTAATATTTCTAGAATTACAAAATACAAACGTCCTAAAGGAATTATTGGGTGTTTTAGCGCTTTTAATTAAAAATATAGTCTTGCAACAAGCATTATCATGGTTTTCGTAACCAATTAATTTTAATTAATTGAAAAAATAAGCGATGAAAAATAAAAAGAAGGTAATAAATGAGTTAAATAAGGACATATTCACAGCTGTGACTAAATTAAAACTGTAAGAAAATTAAATTAAAGAGTCCTAGTTTAATTCAATTAAATCCTATTAAGGAAATGGCACGGATTATCCTTTACAACTAAATCCGCAATCACTGGAATAAACACCTGACTACACATTTCATTCAGAATTATGTATTCCACTAACAAGCTAAAAGGAAGTCACAGATTCCTAATTGGGAAACCAGTAATTCCATATAGCAGTGTTGCTGATGCTCTGTGGCGTAGATAATTCCACAACAATGCTTTTACGCTGGAACTGCAGGATTAAATTTCAACTTTGACAAGAGGTTAGGTCTTGGTTTACGGTGAAGGAATTATTTCTCGTGTTTTAAATGCTCCTCTTTAATCAACAGGGGTTAAAATATTTACTTACTTATTTTATTACCTAGTGCGACTTCTGTATTTGCTTTTATATGAATTTCATTTTTTTTTTTTTTAATATAGATTTGAACGATTTTAATTTGCCACAAAATTTGTTGTATTACTCCAGTCCTTGTATTAGCTCACACTTTCCATATATATCCTTATATATATATATATATATATATATATATATATATATATATATATATATATATATATCTTGTTCAAATTTTTAATCGTTAACAAAACACTTTTTATTCATCCACTCAAATTCTAATACATTTTGTAACATTTAGTTGATGACACTTGAGGTTATTATAGCTTTTTGAAATATTAATTCATTAATTAAATATAATTAATTAATTAGAGCTTTATATGGGAAAAAATCTCACAAAAAATACAAGGTACACAATATAGTTGTGTATATATATAACTATATTGTGTACCTTGTATATTTGTGAGTTTTTTTCCCATATAAAACTCTAATTAATTAATTATATTTAATATATAATTAAATGTATATATATATATATATATATATATATATATATATATATATATATATATATATATATATATATATATACTGTACAATATTAACAAACTACTACATTTTTAAAAATATTGGTTTATATTACTTGAATTTTATAGTCCATTACGTTCGGCGAAATTTATTAATCACTTAAACAATAGTTTATGACTATCCGAACTTTATATTTAGTAAATTTGTTAAAACTTACTGAGACAGAACGTTTTCGATCGCTATATGTCGATCTTCATTAGTGTCTTCTGCTTGGAGATGTTGGCTCAAGCGGTGACGGTTTTAAAGGTAGGTTTTCGATAGTATCAAAGGGTAGGCCTATGTGTGATTTGTATTGTGTTTGTTTGTTTAATATGTTTGTACTTTGTGTTTTTGTGTGTCTGTAAATTTGATATTGTTCTAGTTTGTTGAGAGGTGGTCATTTTTTGTTGATGTGTAGGATTTCTAGGTTATGGTTAATGTCTGTGTATTTGTGTTTCTTTTACGTGATTGTAAAATGTTGAGTTGGTGTTCCTTGACTCTTTGTTTAAGCCTGCGACCTGTTTGTCCAACGTAGAATTTGTTACATTCTTCACAGTTCAGTTTGTATAAGCCTGGTGCTTGTAGTTTATTTTTGTTGTTGTTGTGTTGTATTTTGTATTGTAACCTGTTATTAGTTTTGTATGCTATTTTTTATCCTATTTTTTTATATTTGCGGGCTATTTTGTTTGTTGTTTTGTTTATGAATGGTAATGTGCTGTATTTGTTTTTCCTGTCTGTAGTGTTAATTTTAGTGTTTTTTTTTGTATTTTGTACCATAGTTTGTCTATTATTGTGGCGTTGTATTTATTTGTGTATGTACTAGATATTTAATTGTGTCTAGTTCTTTGTTTATGTTTTTGGTGGTCATTGGAACTTCTTTAAAGTCAATGGAGCATGGATCTGAAGGCACCGTGTTTGTGTGGTGGATAGGGTGGTTTGAGGTGTTGTGGATAAGTGTGTCTGTGGTTATAGGTTTCCTGTAAATGTTAAAGCTGTGTTTTTGTTTGTGGCTTTTTGTTGTGCTTAGGTCGAGGAAGTTTAGGGATCGGTTGGTTTTAATTTTTGAAGTGAAGTGGAGTTTTGGGTGTATTTTTATTATTAAATAAAGTATATAATATTAATATAATTAGTTAATTGTAGTATTATTATAATATATTATAGTATTAATATAAAGTAAATTAATGTTACTTGTTTACACTACAATTATTTGCATTGTTAGATTATTGCTGCGTTTTAGAAACACACATGGCCCAACATAACGGATACACTAGCTTCCAATAATGAAACGTTGGTTCCTTTAAAAGCCGGCGTTAAATGTAAATGCAGTGTTTTTATTAACCTTACGGACATTAGGCGAGAGCGTGACAGGCCTCACTAAGGTACAACCATAACGATCCGTCCGCATTTCGGTGTTTTCCGTTCGCCCAAAGCAAGTGAACGTACTAACCTCCAAATATTTTTATAAACTTGCTCCTGTTATAATTAATAAAGTAATAGTATCAAGAATCTTCTTATTTATTTCTTATATAATTATTCCTAATAAGCTATTCTTATTTTGAATAATTTATTTCATAAGTAGTAATTCACCTGGCTTGTGAGTTGAGGTTATAAATAAATATTTAACTGCACACGAACTCGCAAAACTTTATTGTTACTTACTTACTTCTTACTTCAGCCAACGCCCGTCCTTGGCCTCTCAGCCATCCGACGCCGTGCCTCCTAGTACAATGTAGCGAGTCCTTCCCTGGACTCCTCGTGAAAGATATCTTTCAGGCCGTCACAAGTGGTGAGATGCTCTGCCGTCCCTTCGTTGTCGGAGCAGAGTGGACATATACTTTATTGTTACTTGCTTTACTTCAGCCAACGCCCGTCCTTGGCCTCTAAGCCATCCGACACCGTGCCTCCCAGTACAAAGTAGCGAGTCCTTCCCTGGACTCTTCGTGAAAGATATCCTTCAGGCCGTCACAAGTGGTAAGATGCTCTGCCGTCCCTTCGTTGTCGGAGCAGAGTGGACATATACTTTATTGTTACTTGCTTACTTCTTACTTCAGCCAACGCCCGTCCTTGGCCTCTAAGCCATCCGACGCCGTGCCTCCCAGTACAATGTAGCGTGTCCTTCCCTGGACTCCTCGTGAAAGATATCCTTCAGGCCGTCACAAGTGGTGAGATGCTCTGCCGTCCCTTCGTTGTCGGAGCAGAGTGGACATATACTTTATTGTTACTTGCTTACTTCTTACTTCAGCCAACGCCCGTCCTTGGCCTCTCAGCCATCCGACGCCGTGCCTCCCAGTGCAATGTAGCGAGTCCTTCCCTGGACTCTTCGTGAAAGATATCCTTCAGGCCGTCACAAGTGGTAAGATGCTCTGCCGTCCCTTCGTTGTCGGAGCAGAGTGGACATATACTTTATTGTTACTTGCTTACTTCTTACTTCAGCCAACGCCCGTCCTTGGCCTCTCAGCCATCCGACGCCGTGCCTCCCAGTGCAATGTAGCGAGTCCTTCCCTGGACTCTTCGTGAAAGATATCTTTCAGGCCGTCACAAGTGGTAAGATGCTCTGCCGTCCCTTCGTTGTCGGAGCAGAGTGGACATATACTTTATTGTTACTTGCTTTACTTCAGCCAACGCCCGTCCTTGGCCTCTCAGCCATCCGACGCCGTGCCTCCCAGTGCAATGTAGCGAGTCCTTCCCTGGACTCTTCGTGAAAGATATCTTTCAGGCCGTCACAAGTGGTAAGATGCTCTGCCGTCCCTTCGTTGTCGGAGCAGAGTGGACATATACTTTATTGTTACTTGCTTTACTTCAGCCAACGCCCGTCCTTGGCCTCTCAGCCATCCGACGCCGTGCCTCCCAGTGCAATGTAGCGAGTCCTTCCCTGGACTCTTCGTGAAAGATATCTTTCAGGCCGTCACAAGTGGTAAGATGCTCTGCCGTCCCTTCGTTGTCGGAGCAGAGTGGACATATACTTTATTGTTGCTTGCTTACTTCTTACTTCAGCCAACGCCCGTCCTTGGCCTCTCAGCCATCCGACGCCGTGCCTCCCAGTGCAATGTAGCGAGTCCTTCCCTGGACTCTTCGTGAAAGATATCTTTCAGGCCGTCACAAGTGGTAAGATGCTCTGCCGTCCCTTCGTTGTCGGAGCAGAGTGGACATATACTTTATTGTTGCTTGCTTACTTCTTACTTCAGCCAACGCCCGTCCTTGGCCTCTCAGCCATCCGACGCCGTGCCTCCCAGTGCAATGTAGCGAGTCCTTCCCTGGACTCCTCGTGAAAGATATCTTTCAGGCCGTCACAAGTGGTAAGATGCTCTGCCGTCCCTTCGTTGTCGGAGCAGAGTGGACATATACTTTATTGTTACTTGCTTTACTTCAGCCAACGCCCGTCCTTGGCCTCTCAGCCATCCGACGCCGTGCCTCCCAGTACAATGTAGCGTGTCCTTCCCTGGACTCCTCGTGAAAGATATCCTTCAGGCCGTCACAAGTGGTGAGATGCTCTGCCGTCCCTTCGTTGTCGGAGCAGAGTGGACATATACTTTATTGTTACTTGCTTTACTTCAGCCAACGCCCGTCCTTGGCCTCTCAGCCATCCGACACCGTGCCTCCCAGTACAAAGTAACGAGTCCTTCCCTGGACTCTTCGTGAAAGATATCCTTCAGGCCGTCACAAGTGGTAAGATGCTCTGCCGTCCCTTCGTTGTCGGAGCAGAGTGGACATATACTTTATTGTTACTTGCTTTACTTCAGCCAACGCCCGTCCTTGGCCTCTAAGCCATCCGACACCGTGCCTCCCAGTACAATGTAGCGAGTCCTTCCCTGGACTCCTCGTGAAAGATATCCTTCAGGCCGTCACAAGTGGTAAGATGCTCTGCCGTCCCTTCGTTGTCGGAGCAGAGTGGACATATACTTTATTGTTACTTGCTTTACTTCAGCCAACGCCCGTCCTTGGCCTCTCAGCCATCCGACACCGTGCCTCCCAGTACAAAGTAGCGAGTCCTTCCCTGGACTCTTCGTGAAAGATATCCTTTAGGCCGTCACAAGTGGTAAGATGCTCTGCCGTCCCTTCGTTGTCGGAGCAGAGTGGACATATACTTTATTGTTACTTGCTTTACTTCAGCCAACGCCCGTCCTTGGCCTCTCAGCCATCCGACACCGTGCCTCCCAGTACAAAGTAGCGAGTCCTTCCCTGGACTCTTCGTGAAAGATATCCTTTAGGCCGTCACAAGTGGTAAGATGCTCTGCCGTCCCTTCGTTGTCGGAGCAGAGTGGACATATACTTTATTGTTACTTACTTACTTCTTACTTCAGCCAACGCCCGTCCTTGGCCTCTCAGCCATCCGACGCCGTGCCTCCCAGTACAAAGTAGCGAGTCCTTCCCTGGACTCTTCGTGAAAGATATCCTTCAGGCCGTCACAAGTGGTAAGATGCTCTGCCGTCCCTTCGTTATCGGAGCAGAGTGGACATATACTTTATTGTTACTTACTTACTTCTTACTTCAGCCAACGCCCGTCCTTGGCTTCTCAGCTATCCGACGCCGTGCCTCCCAGTACAATGTAGCGAGTCCTTCCCTGGACTCCTCGTGAAAGATATCTTTCAGGCCGTCACAAGTGGTAAGATGCTCTGCCGTCCCTTCGTTGTCGGAGCAGAGTGGACATATACTTTATTGTTACTTGCTTTACTTCAGCCAACGCCCGTCCTTGGCCTCTCAGCCATCCGACACCGTGCCTCCCAGTACAAAGTAGCGAGTCCTTCCCTGGACTCTTCGTGAAAGATATCCTTCAGGCCGTCACAAGTGGTAAGATGCTCTGCCGTCCCTTCGTTGTCGGAGCAGAGTGGACATATACTTTATTGTTACTTGCTTTACTTCAGCCAACGCCCGTCCTTGGCCTCTCAGCCATCCGACACCGTGCCTCCCAGTACAAAGTAGCGAGTCCTTCCCTGGACTCTTCGTGAAAGATATCCTTCAGGCCGTCACAAGTGGTAAGATGCTCTGCCGTCCCTTCGTTGTCGGAGCAGAGTGGACATATACTTTATTGTTACTTACTTACTTCTTACTTCAGCCAACGCCCGTCCTTGGCTTCTCAGCTATCCGACGCCGTGCCTCCCAGTGCAATGTAGCGAGTCCTTCCCTGGACTCTTCGTGAAAGATATCTTTCAGGCCGTCACAAGTGGTAAGATGCTCTGCCGTCCCTTCGTTGTCGGAGCAGAGTGGACATATACTTTATTGTTACTTGCTTACTTCTTACTTCAGCCAACGCCCGTCCTTGGCTTCTCAGCTATCCGACGCTGTGCCTCCCAGTACAATGTAGCGAGTCCTTCCCTGGACTCTTCGTGAAAGATATCCTTCAGGCCGTCACAAGTGGTGAGATGCTCTGCCGTCCCTTCGTTGTCGGAGCAGAGTGGACATATACTTTATTGTCACTTGCTTACTTCTTACTTCAGCCAACGCCCGTCCTTGGCCTCTCAGCCATCCGACGCCGTGCCTCCCAGTGCAATGTAGCGAGTCCTTCCCTGGACTCCTCGTGAAAGATATCTTTCAGGCCGTCACAAGTGGTGAGATGCTCTGCCGTCCCTTCGTTGTCGGAGCAGAGTGGACATATACTTTATTGTCACTTGCTTACTTCTTACTTCAGCCAACGCCCGTCCTTGGCCTCTCAGCCATCCGACGCCGTGCCTCCCAGTACAATGTAGCGAGTCCTTCCCTGGACTCCTCGTGAAAGATATCTTTCAGGCCGTCACAAGTGGTGAGATGCTCTGCCGTCCCTTCGTTGTCGGAGCAGAGTGGACATATACTTTATTGTCACTTGCTTACTTCTTACTTCAGCCAACGCCCGTCCTTGGCCTCTCAGCCATCCGACGCCGTGCCTCCCAGTACAATGTAGCGAGTCCTTCCCTGGACTCCTCGTGAAAGATATCTTTCAGGCCGTCACAAGTGGTGAGATGCTCTGCCGTCCCTTCGTTGTCGGAGCAGAGTGGACATATACTTTATTGTTACTTGCTTACTTCTTACTTCAGCCAACGCCCGTCCTTGGCCTCTCAGCCATCCGACGCCGTGCCTCCCAGTGCAATGTAGCGAGTCCTTCCCTGGACTCCTCGTGAAAGATATCTTTCAGGCCGTCACAAGTGGTAAGATGCTCTGCCGTCCCTTCGTTGTCGGAGCAGAGTGGACATATACTTTATTGTTACTTGCTTACTTCTTACTTCAGCCAACGCCCGTCCTTGGCTTCTCAGCTATCCGACGCCGTGCCTCCCAGTACAATGTAGCGAGTCCTTCCCTGGACTCTTCGTGAAAGATATCCTTCAGGCCGTCACAAGTGGTGAGATGCTCTGCCGTCCCTTCGTTGTCGGAGCAGAGTGGACATATACTTTATTGTCACTTGCTTACTTCTTACTTCAGCCAACGCCCGTCCTTGGCCTCTCAGCCATCCGACGCCGTGCCTCCCAGTACAATGTAGCGAGTCCTTCCCTGGACTCCTCGTGAAAGATATCCTTCAGGCCGTCACAAGTGGTGAGATGCTCTGCCGTCCCTTCGTTGTCGGAGCAGAGTGGACATATACTTTATTGTTACTTGCTTACTTCTTACTTCAGCCAACGCCCGTCCTTGGCCTCTCAGCCATCCGACGCCGTGCCTCCCAGTACAATGTAGCGAGTCCTTCCCTGGACTCCTCGTGAAAGATATCCTTCAGGCCGTCACAAGTGGTGAGATGCTCTGCCGTCCCTTCGTTGTCGGAGCAGAGTGGACATATACTTTATTGTTACTTGCTTTACTTCAGCCAACGCCCGTCCTTGGCCTCTCAACCATCCGACGCCGTGCCTCCCAGTGCAATGTAGCGAGTCCTTCCCTGGACTCCTCGTGAAAGATATCTTTCAGGCCGTCACAAGTGGTGAGATGCTCTGCCGTCCCTTCGTTGTCGGAGCAGAGTGGACATATACTTTATTGTTACTTGCTTACTTCTTACTTCAGCCAACGCCCGTCCTTGGCCTCTCAGCCATCCGACGCCGTGCCTCCCAGTGCAATGTAGCGAGTCCTTCCCTGGACTCCTCGTGAAAGATATCCTTCAGGCCGTCACAAGTGGTAAGATGCTCTGCCGTCCCTTCGTTGTCGGAGCAGAGTGGACATATACTTTCTTACTTCAGCCAACGCCCGTCCTTGGCCTCTCAGCCATCCGACGCCGTGCCTCCCAGTACAATGTAGCGAGTCCTTCCCTGGACTCCTCGTGAAAGATATCCTTCAGGCCGTCACAAGTGGTAAGATGCTCTGCCGTCCCTTCGTTGTCGGAGCAGAGTGGACATATACTTTATTGTTACTTACTTACTTCTCTTACTTCAGCCAACACCCGTCCTTGGCCTCTCAGCCATCCGACGCCGTGCCTCCCAGTACAATGTAGCGAGTCCTTCCCTGGATTCTTCGTGAAAGATATCTTTCAGACCGTCACAAGTGGTAAGATGCTCTGCCGTCCCTTCGTTGTCGGAGCAGAGTGGACATATACTTTATTGTTACTTACTTACTTCTCTTACTTCAGCCAACACCCGTCCTTGGCCTCTCAGCCATCCGACGCCGTGCCTCCCAGTACAATGTAGCGAGTCCTTCCCTGGACTCTTCGTGAAAGATATCCTTCAGGCCGTCACAAGTGGTAAGATGCTCTGCCGTCCCTTCGTTGTCGGAGCAGAGTGGACATATACTTTATTGTTACTTACTTACTTCTCTTACTTCAGCCAACGCCCGTCCTTGGCCTCTCAGCCATCCGACGCCGTGCCTCCCAGTACAATGTAGCGAGTCCTTCCCTGGATTCTTCGTGAAAGATATCTTTCAGACCGTCACAAGTGGTAAGATGCTCTGCCGTCCCTTCGTTGTCGGAGCAGAGTGGACATATACTTTATTGTTACTTACTTACTTCTCTTACTTCAGCCAACGCCCGTCCTTGGCCTCTCAGCCATCCGACGCCGTGCCTCCCAGTACAATGTAGCGAGTCCTTCCCTGGATTCTTCGTGAAAGATATCTTTCAGACCGTCACAAGTGGTAAGATGCTCTGCCGTCCCTTCGTTGTCGGAGCAGAGTGGACATATACTTTATTGTTACTTACTTACTTCTCTTACTTCAGCCAACGCCCGTCCTTGGCCTCTCAGCCATCCGACGCCGTGCCTCCCAGTACAATGTAGCGAGTCCTTCCCTGGACTCCTCGTGAAAGATATCCTTCAGGCCGTCACAAGTGGTAAGATGCTCTGCCGTCCCTTCGTTGTCGGAGCAGAGTAATACTTTATTGTTACTTACTTACTTCTCTTACTTCAGCCAACGCCCGTCCTTGGCCTCTCAGCCATCCGACGCCGTGCCTCCCAGTGCAATGTAGCGAGTCCTTCCCTGGACTCCTCGTGAAAGATATCCTTCAGGCCGTCACAAGTGGTAAGATGCTCTGCCGTCCCTTCGTTGTCGGAGCAGAGTGGACATATACTTTATTGTTACTTACTTGCTTCTTACTTCAGCCAACGCCCGTCCTTGGCCTCTCAGCCATCCGACGCCGTGCCTCCCAGTACAATGTAGCGAGTCCTTCCCTGGACTCCTCGTGAAAGATATCCTTCAGGCCGTCACAAGTGGTAAGATGCTCTGCCGTCCCTTCGTTGTCGGAGCAGAGTGGACATATACTTTATTGTTACTTACTTACTTCTCTTACTTCAGCCAACACCCGTCCTTGGCCTCTCAGCCATCCGACGCCGTGCCTCCCAGTACAATGTAGCGAGTCCTTCCCTGGATTCTTCGTGAAAGATATCCTTCAGGCCGTCACAAGTGGTAAGATGCTCTGCCGTCCCTTCGTTGTCGGAGCAGAGTGGACATATACTTTATTGTTACTTACTTACTTCTCTTACTTCAGCCAACACCCGTCCTTGGCCTCTCAGCCATCCGACGCCGTGCCTCCCAGTGCAATGTAGCGAGTCCTTCCCTGGACTCCTCGTGAAAGATATCCTTCAGGCCGTCACAAGTGGTAAGATGCTCTGCCGTCCCTTCGTTGTCGGAGCAGAGTGGACATATACTTTATTGTTACTTACTTGCTTCTTACTTCAGCCAACGCCCGTCCTTGGCCTCTCAGCCATCCGACGCCGTGCCTCCCAGTACAATGTAGCGAGTCCTTCCCTGGACTCCTCGTGAAAGATATCCTTCAGGCCGTCACAAGTGGTAAGATGCTCTGCCGTCCCTTCGTTGTCGGAGCAGAGTGGACATATACTTTATTGTTACTTACTTACTTCTCTTACTTCAGCCAACGCCCGTCCTTGGCCTCTCAGCCATCCGACGCCGTGCCTCCCAGTACAATGTAGCGAGTCCTTCCCTGGATTCTTCGTGAAAGATATCTTTCAGACCGTCACAAGTGGTAAGATGCTCTGCCGTCCCTTCGTTGTCGGAGCAGAGTGGACATATACTTTATTGTTACTTACTTACTTCTCTTACTTCAGCCAACGCCCGTCCTTGGCCTCTCAGCCATCCGACGCCGTGCCTCCCAGTACAATGTAGCGAGTCCTTCCCTGGATTCTTCGTGAAAGATATCTTTCAGACCGTCACAAGTGGTAAGATGCTCTGCCGTCCCTTCGTTGTCGGAGCAGAGTGGACATATACTTTATTGTTACTTACTTACTTCTCTTACTTCAGCCAACGCCCGTCCTTGGCCTCTCAGCCATCCGACGCCGTGCCTCCCAGTACAATGTAGCGAGTCCTTCCCTGGACTCTTCGTGAAAGATATCTTTCAGACCGTCACAAGTGGTAAGATGCTCTGCCGTCCCTTCGTTGTCGGAGCAGAGTGGACATATACTTTCTTACTTCAGCCAACGCCCGTCCTTGGCCTCTCAGCCATCCGACGCCGTGCCTCCCAGTACAATGTAGCGAGTCCTTCCCTGGACTCCTCGTGAAAGATATCCTTCAGGCCGTCACAAGTGGTAAGATGCTCTGCCGTCCCTTCGTTGTCGGAGCAGAGTGGACATATACTTTATTGTTACTTACTTACTTCTCTTACTTCAGCCAACGCCCGTCCTTGGCCTCTCAGCCATCCGACGCCGTGCCTCCCAGTACAATGTAGCGAGTCCTTCCCTGGACTCCTCGTGAAAGATATCCTTCAGGCCGTCACAAGTGGTAAGATGCTCTGCCGTCCCTTCGTTGTCGGAGCAGAGTAATACTTTATTGTTACTTACTTACTTCTCTTACTTCAGCCAACGCCCGTCCTTGGCCTCTCAGCCATCCGACGCCGTGCCTCCCAGTACAATGTAGCGAGTCCTTCCCTGGACTCCTCGTGAAAGATATCCTTCAGGCCGTCACAAGTGGTAAGATGCTCTGCCGTCCCTTCGTTGTCGGAGCAGAGTGGACATATACTTTATTGTTACTTACTTACTTCTCTTACTTCAGCCAACGCCCGTCCTTGGCCTCTCAGCCATCCGACGCCGTGCCTCCCAGTGCAATGTAGCGAGTCCTTCCCTGGACTCCTCGTGAAAGATATCCTTCAGGCCGTCACAAGTGGTAAGATGCTCTGCCGTCCCTTCGTTGTCGGAGCAGAGTGGACATATACTTTATTGTTACTTGCTTACTTCTCTTACTTCAGCCAACGCCCGTCCTTGGCCTCTCAGCCATCCGACGCCGTGCCTCCCAGTGCAATGTAGCGAGTCCTTCCCTGGACTCCTCGTGAAAGATATCCTTCAGGCCGTCACAAGTGGTAAGATGCTCTGCCGTCCCTTCGTTGTCGGAGCAGAGTGGACATATACTTTATTGTTACTTACTTACTTCTCTTACTTCAGCCAACGCCCGTCCTTGGCCTCTCAGCCATCCGACGCCGTGCCTCCCAGTGCAATGTAGCGAGTCCTTCCCTGGACTCCTCGTGAAAGATATCCTTCAGACCGTCACAAGTGGTAAGATGCTCTGCCGTCCCTTCGTTGTCGGAGCAGAGTGGACATATACTTTATTGTTACTTGCTTACTTCTTACTTCAGCCAACGCCCGTCCTTGGCCTCTCAGCCATCCGACGCCGTGTCTCCCAGTACAATGTAGCGAGTCCTTCCCTGGACTCTTCGTGAAAGATATCCTTCAGGCCGTCACAAGTGGTAAGATGCTCTGCCGTCCCTTCGTTGTCGGAGCAGAGTGGACATATACTTTATTGTTACTTGCTTACTTCTTACTTCAGCCAACGCCCGTCCTTGGCCTCTCAGCCATCCGACGCCGTGTCTCCCAGTACAATGTAGCGAGTCCTTCCCTGGACTCTTCGTGAAAGATATCCTTCAGGCCGTCACAAGTGGTAAGATGCTCTGCCGTCCCTTCGTTGTCGGAGCAGAGTAATACTTTATTGTTACTTACTTACTTCTCTTACTTCAGCCAACGCCCGTCCTTGGCCTCTCAGCCATCCGACGCCGTGCCTCCCAGTACAATGTAGCGAGTCCTTCCCTGGACTCTTCGTGAAAGATATCCTTCAGGCCGTCACAAGTGGTAAGATGCTCTGCCGTCCCTTCGTTGTCGGAGCAGAGTGGACATATACTTTATTGTTACTTACTTACTTCTCTTACTTCAGCCAACGCCCGTCCTTGGCCTCTCAGCCATCCGACGCCGTGCCTCCCAGTACAATGTAGCGAGTCCTTCCCTGGACTCTTCGTGAAAGATATCCTTCAGGCCGTCACAAGTGGTAAGATGCTCTGCCGTCCCTTCGTTGTCGGAGCAGAGTGGACATATACTTTATTGTTACTTACTTACTTCTCTTACTTCAGCCAACGCCCGTCCTTGGCCTCTCAGCCATCCGACGCCGTGCCTCCCAGTACAATGTAGCGAGTCCTTCCCTGGATTCTTCGTGAAAGATATCTTTCAGACCGTCACAAGTGGTAAGATGCTCTGCCGTCCCTTCGTTGTCGGAGCAGAGTGGACATATACTTTATTGTTACTTACTTACTTCTCTTACTTCAGCCAACGCACGTCCTTGGCCTCTCAGCCATCCGACGCCGTGCCTCCCAGTACAATGTAGCGAGTCCTTCCCTGGACTCTTCGTGAAAGATATCCTTCAGGCCGTCACAAGTGGTAAGATGCTCTGCCGTCCCTTCGTTGTCGGAGCAGAGTAATACTTTATTGTTACTTACTTACTTCTCTTACTTCAGCCAACGCCCGTCCTTGGCCTCTCAGCCATCCGACGCCGTGCCTCCCAGTACAATGTAGCGAGTCCTTCCCTGGACTCTTCGTGAAAGATATCCTTCAGGCCGTCACAAGTGGTAAGATGCTCTGCCGTCCCTTCGTTGTCGGAGCAGAGTGGACATATACTTTATTGTTACTTACTTACTTCTCTTACTTCAGCCAACGCCCGTCCTTGGCCTCTCAGCCATCCGACGCCGTGCCTCCCAGTACAATGTAGCGAGTCCTTCCCTGGAATCCTCGTGAACTATATCCTTCAGGCCGTCACAAGTGGTAAGATGCTCTGCCGTCCCTTCGTTGTCGGAGCAGAGTGGACATATACTTTATTGTTACTTGCTTACTTCTTACTTCAGCCAACGCCCGTCCTTGGCCTCTCAGCCATCCGACGCCGTGCCTCCCAGTACAATGTAGCGAGTCCTTCCCTGGAATCCTCGTGAACTATATCCTTCAGGCCGTCACAAGTGGTAAGATGCTCTGCCGTCCCTTCGTTGTCGGAGCAGAGTAATACTTTATTGTCACTTGCTTACTTCTTACTTCAGCCAACGCCCGTCCTTGGCCTCTCAGCCATCCGACGCCGTGCCTCCCAGTACAATGTAGCGAGTCCTTCCCTGGACTCTTCGTGAAAGATATCCTTCAGGCCGTCACAAGTGGTAAGATGCTCTGCCGTCCCTTCGTTGTCGGAGCAGAGTGGACATATACTTTATTGTTACTTACTTACTTCTCTTACTTCAGCCAACGCCCGTCCTTGGCCTCTCAGCCATCCGACGCCGTGCCTCCCAGTGCAATGTAGCGAGTCCTTCCCTGGACTCTTCGTGAAAGATATCCTTCAGGCCGTCACAAGTGGTAAGATGCTCTGCCGTCCCTTCGTTGTCGGAGCAGAGTGGACATATACTTTATTGTTACTTGCTTACTTCTTACTTCAGCCAACGCCCGTCCTTGGCCTCTCAGCCATCCGACGCCGTGCCTCCCAGTGCAATGTAGCGAGTCCTTCCCTGGACTCTTCGTGAAAGATATCCTTCAGGCCGTCACAAGTGGTAAGATGCTCTGCCGTCCCTTCGTTGTCGGAGCAGAGTGGACATATACTTTATTGTTACTTACTTACTTCTCTTACTTCAGCCAACGCCCGTCCTTGGCCTCTCAGCCATCCGACGCCGTGCCTCCCAGTACAATGTAGCGAGTCCTTCCCTGGACTCTTCGTGAAAGATATCCTTCAGGCCGTCACAAGTGGTAAGATGCTCTGCCGTCCCTTCGTTGTCGGAGCAGAGTGGACATATACTTTATTGTTACTTACTTACTTCTCTTACTTCAGCCAACGCCCGTCCTTGGCCTCTCAGCCATCCGACGCCGTGCCTCCCAGTACAATGTAGCGAGTCCTTCCCTGGACTCTTCGTGAAAGATATCTTTCAGACCGTCACAAGTGGTAAGATGCTCTGCCGTCCCTTCGTTGTCGGAGCAGAGTGGACATATACTTTATTGTCATACGCGTTTCAATTACTTATTTTGTCATGATATTGATACAAATGATATTTGAATTTTTTAATAACTTGGTGATATTTTTTATTTCATTGCCCGTAAATAAAAATGAAGTTCATATTTTATTATTATTGTAAATTAAATGATTTTGTTCATTAAACGTATTATAATTCCCCTACGTTTGTCGACAGTTTTCTTTTTATAACCGTTTTCTATTGAAATTTGATAAAGTATGTGTTTTTCTCTTATTTTCTTTTCTTCATTCATTGGGATTTTATGCATTCTATATAATAAGTTATATAAAGCAGCCATTTTTTGGTTATATGGATGATTAGAATAATTTGGTTTGTTTGTGTTGATTTACGGTATATCATATATTCAAATTCTTCATTTTTCTTATTATTGTTAAATCTAGAAAATTTATTTAATTATTTTTTCCATTTATTGGACAATATTTTTAGGGCAAATATTATAAATAAATTCTCTGCTATAATAGATCGAGTAGTAGAAGTTATTTTATTATTAAAGTAGGTGCAAATAACTTACCTTATTCTAATCATTTTGGTTTCTGTTGCAGGTAAGGATAGGTTTTGGTCAAGCAGTAGCCCTACTTAGGCTATGTCGGTGAAGGTAATCAAACATTGCTTGGGTTAGTAAACAGCTTGTAATAATCACTAGTATTGCTTTTATATATTTGTGCGGAGTTTCCGTACTTTTACTGGGCAAAGTAGAAAAGCACAATACATAAACGTTGGAGGACATTTTGTTTCTGGTCGTCAAGGCTACGTCTGCAAATATATTTGCCATGCAAATACGGTTTTCTCCCTAGGCGATGTTTAGGATCAATCTTTAGCAAAAGTATTGAGGGACAACAAAATCGTAGAAAACAAGGTTTTTGTTGCAAAAACCAGAATTAAAAAAGAATAGAGATTCTTCGGGTAAGAAGTTTTAATTGCTTAGTACGTTTTTAAAAAGTCTATTACTTTTTCTTCTAGTTTTTAGTGTCAGTAACGATATTTATAACAAATAACTTCAAAACAAAAGTATGTAACTTTCGTATATTTTGGCATAATATAATAGAACAACACTTATTGGCAGAAAATTTAATTTTTTTAGCTGGTTTTTAATTTGTTTAAATTTGTAGTACCAATAGTACCGCAATTTTTAGTACCACTATTTATACTAACGTTATTGGTAGCAATTTTTATTACCACTATTTGTAGTACCGCTATTTGTAGCAATTTGGAGTACCAAAATTATTAGTACCGCAATTTGTAGTACTGAAATTTATAGTACCGCAACTTGTAGTACTACAGTTTTATAGCAATTTGTAGTATGAAAATTTTACAGCAAATCAAGTACCTCAATTTGTAGTACTGAAATATATAGTACCGCAATTTCTAGTATCGTAATTTTTAGTGCTTCAATTTGTAGTACCACAGTTTTATAGCAATTTGTAGTACTGAAATTTTACAGCAATTTATGTACCTCAATTTGTAGTACTGAAATATATAGTACCGCAATTTCTAGTATCGTAATTTTTAGTGCTTCAATTTGTAGTATCACAGTTTTATAGCAATTTGTAGTATGAAAATTTTACAGCAATTCAAGTACCTCAATTTGTAGTACTGAAATATATAGTACCGCAATTTCTAGTATCGTAATTTTTAGTGCTTCAATTTGTAGTATCACAGTTTTATAGCAATTTGTAGTATGAAAATTTTACAGCAATTCAAGTACCTCAATTTGTAGTACTGAAATATATAGTACTGCAATTTCTAGTATCGTAATTTTTAGTGCTTCAATTTGTAGTATCACAGTTTTATAGCAAATTGTAGTATGAACATTTTACAGCAATTCAAGTATCTCAATTTGTAGTACTGAAATATATAGTACCGCAATTTCTAGTATCGTAATTTTTAGTGTTTCAATTTGTAGTACCACAGTTTTATAGCAATTTGTAGTATGAAAATTTTACAGCAATTTATGTACCTCAATTTGTAGTACTGAAATATATAGTACCGCAATTTCTAGTATCGTAATTTTTAGTGCTTCAATTTGTAGTACCACAGTTTTATAGCAATTTGTAGTACTGAAATTTGTAGTATCGCAATTTTAGTTGTGGTATTTTCAATTTATTCGCTTTTCACTAATTTTTATTTTGAGCTTAGCTTGTGAGGTAAAGTCAATAATTAATTTATAGTTAATGACTCACAAATAAAGCTCTGATTTACTTGTTATTCTAGTTCACTGATGATGACTTTGTTAACGAAACGCGTATGAGTAAATAAATTGGTAATTATGAATCAGTGTGTATTACTACATAATCATTAACTTACTCTACTCGAATTATTAACAGTAGTAGGCTGAACGGTAGAAAATGGGGTTAATGTGGATTTAAATGACTTGTGATTTAGTGCCAGTGTTTGAAATAGGCTTTAGCAAGTTTATGTGACTACGATATTAAACAACGGGAAGGTTCTGTGAGGAAAGTATTTTAAGATATTTTAAAAATGTTTAAAATCATAATGAATTTGTAGTTTCAATACCATCAGCCAGTGAAACTATTCCTTTAATCCCTTTTTGGGTTCGAGGTGGGGCATGAATCCCCTGGGAGAAGAGTATAGGAGCATCACTATAACAGGGCTACGCATCCCCAGTAGGCTAACTTTCTTATGAAGTCCCAAAGGGGTACCTAAAAGTTGCACTACCTGGTGAGAAGAAAGATAACTAAATGTAGAATAAACTAAATACGACTAGGGAAAGAACATAACGTTCCTCCGGTACTGAAACGTTTATTATCTTTTTTACATTCTAAAAATCTCTTTTCTATATCACTTCATTCCTCTCTATAGACATCTTTATTCTCTATTCTACATTAAATACATTTTTCTCTATATACTAAACGTCTTTATTTGATATTTTACATTATATAATTGTTTATTACATATGCTAGACACCTTTATTCTCTCTTTAACATTCTATATTCATTTTGCCTAGAAACAGTTATTCTCTATTTCACAATATATAACTTATACCTTTAAACCATTTTAGAAACAGTTGTTCTTTATTATTATTTTTTTAATATCATAAAGAAACAGTTATGGTCAAAATATATCCAAGTTATATTTTTATTTAATATTTTCTAGAAATCGTAATTCCCTGTTATGTAATGTATAAATATATGTTATATAGTTTAGAAACCATTATTCTATCCTCTATTCAAAATTTTGTAGATCATTGTTCTGTATTCTAGAAACCTACACTCTTATGTTACAATCATAAGCCTTTACTGTGTATTCTACAAAGCTTTATTCTGTTTCACATACATGTTGCTTCTAATTACTTCTGCAGAACTACGCGCATCTGCAGTTAATACTTCTCAATAGATGCCAATGTTCCAGACTAATAAATTGTCACAGAATAAGTTAAAAACATAAAATATACTTGTAAATAGATTGAAAGAATAACTGGCAGGGGATTATGTCAGTAATCAGCACTGAATGGTAACGGTTCAGCCCCTCCATGACAGCAGGATTGTTTATCGATTTGTGTCCGAGTCGGCATTGTAGACACGTGACGGAATTATCAGAACAGTCAGTGCCCGAAGCGCTAGTTTAGGTTAGGCGCACATGAGCTTAAAAGTAATCGGGACGCCGAGATAGTTTTCTAGCCAATCTTTTGATACCTATCCGAGTTTCAGCGCACATGAGATAGAGTTTCAACACGCGACATTTCAATTCTATCTTTTTGATAGTTATTTTCCAACTTGGGGACTGGCTTCACTCTATGTTGATTCTCCTACGTGATGGTTCAAAAACAAGTGAAAGTCTGCAAAAAGAAAGTTTTTACGTTCTTAGTGTACAACTGTTCGCTTTCTCATGCTTCCTTGTATAGTTGTCCTTCATGTTATTCCATGTAATTGTGACCTTCTTAACTGGAACAAACAAAAAGAAAAATGCTACCACTAATATATTTGATAATAATATTATGTGGTGATAGGCCTCAGATATTGCCAAAAACTATTGTAATGAAACTTGTTTGCTGTTTCCCGGATAAATTGGTTATCTACGTTAATGTTGATAGAGAGTATTGATCATTGATACTTTTTAGCGAATTTTTGAAAAAATGGCTGATAGATTTAATCACTAAATATATATATATATATATATATATATATATATATATATGTGTGTGTGTGTGTGTGTGTGTGTGTGTGTGTGTGTGTAATTAAATAAAATTAATTGTAACTATTAAAAATTAATATCTGAAACTATAAATGTAAATAATTCCTCATTGATATTAATAACAAATTATCAATCTTATTAATATTAATGCCAAAGATTAATATCAATTGGTTATTCAATCATATTTTAAGTTATACATATAAATAATATGAAATTACTAATTATATTATCGAAAACTTACTTGATAAAATAGCACGGATAGAAAGTAAGCTGCGGTGCATGTGCGCTGTCTCATTAGCCACTGTGTACTTGTGGAACGCTGGCGATAGAATTGACGCCAAGATAGGAGGAGAAACCTGCGTCAGTCCTGATACTTATCGAGATGGCCGAGGCTATCCGATAGCTATCGGCGTCCCATGTGCGTTGCACCATTACTCCCAATGTACTTCTGCCTATCCGCTTGAAAACTATCTCGGCATCCCGATTACTTTAAAGCTCGTGTGCGCCTAGTCTTAGGCCTATACAGTCTCGTCATTTCTTTTATGCCCGAAATATACTTTATTGTTACAATTATTTAGCTGCAACATTTTCTTAGACCAAGATGCAATTCGAGTTGCTTTAGGCTGAGAAGATACTGGAATGGCGAGCATAGCGACGAAACGTGAATAAACGGTGATAGAGCTGCACGCACATACTGAAGAGGATTATCGAGCAGGCCGTGGAATTATTATTACACGAGAATCACAGTGAATAAGTTGGTAAGTGTTCTAATTTGTGGAAGTAGACTAAAAAAAACTAGAATCACCATTGTCATCCTTTACCTGTTGCTGTTGTAGAGTTCTTAATTGGCTTTTCTCTCTTCTAATCAAAACACTGCCAACTCAATCGTGTGATCGTTTTCTTTTTTTTATTAATTTTGAAAAGAATATTTATTTGTGAACAATATTCTAGCTGGCTTGTGAGTGAAAGTTATAAATAAAAGAATAAACATGCTATGACTAACAATTATAAAAACTTTATTATCATACGCGTTTAAATGACAATATATCCTCATCTTCAGTGATGCTACATAATTTAAACTAAATTGAAAAACCTAAACATAACCTATAATGTTTTAACAAAAGTAAAAACCAAATCTAGTTCTTTAACAGATTTAACAGATCTGGTTTTTAGTTTTGTTAAAACATTATAGGTTATGTTTAGTTTTTTCGATTTAGTTTAAATTATGTAGCATCACTGAAGATGATGACATATTGTCATTGAAACACGTAAAATAATAAAGTTTTTATAACTGTGAGTTGTAGCATACTTATTCTTTTATTTATACATTATTTGGTTCACTTCTATTACTTTCTTTAGGTGGTCATGTTGAAGGGACAAGATTGTATTATTTTTTGTTTTTAAGTATTGTATTTGATAAAAGACTTTTATGGATCCTACACGTGCGTGATTATAGATATGGTATTTAATTTGTAATATTTTTTCACTAAAATTTATTGCTTTAGGTACTAAAATTCAATGACAATGATGGCCAAAATTAATTATAGCCAAGAAAAACCCTGGCAAAAATTATACCCAATACGTGCATCAAAGTCCATTTTCTACGAGGCCAATTGTCTATGAACAGCGATTAGAGAACAAAGAAAACAAACCGGCTTGAACGCTCTGCTTTGCTCTGTTATAACAGTGATGACTCATCGTTGCGCTGCGCTTCAGTTTGTCCTGCGTCTGTTTTCGACTCTTTGCTCTCTTGCTCTATGCTCTATGCTCCATGCTATGAGAGTCGCGCTGCTGTGCTCTGTTATAACAGTGATGACGCATCGTTGCTCTGCGCTTCAGTTTGTCCTGAATTTGTTTCCGCATCTTTGCTCTATGCTATGAGAGTCGCTCTGCTTTGCTCTGTTATAACAGTGATGACGTATCGTTGCCCTGCGCTTCAGTTTGTCCTGCGTTTGTTTTCGCCTTTTTGCTCTGTGCTATGAGAGTCGCGCTGCTGTGCTCTGTTATAACAGTGATGACGCATCGTTGCCCTGCGCTTCAGTTTGTCTGGCGTCTGTTTTCGCGTCTTTGTACCTTGCTCTATGCTATGAGAATGCTCTGCTTTGCTCTGTTATAACAGTGATGACGCAACGTTGCCCTGCTCTTCATTTTGTCCAGCGTTTGTTTTCGCCTATTTTCTCTTTGCTCTATGCTATGAGAGTCGTTCTCCTTTGCTCTGTTATATCATTGATTACGCATCGTTACCCTACGCTTCAGTTTGTCCTGAATTTGTTTCCGCATCTTTGCTCTATGCTATGAGAACGCTCTGCTTTGCTCTGTTATAACAATGATGACGTATCGTTGCCCTGCACTTCAGTTTGTCCTGCGTCAGTTTTCGCCTCTTTGCTCTATGCTCTATGCTCCATGCTATGAGAATCGCTCTGTATTGCTCTGTTATAACAGTGATGACGCATCGTTGCCCTACGCTTCATTTTGTACTGCGTCTGTTTTCGCCTCTTTGCTCTATGCTCTATGCTCTATGCTCCATGCTATGAGAGTCGCTCTGCTTTGCTCTGTTATAACAGTGATGACGTATCGTTGCCCTGCGCTTCAGTTTGTCCTGCGTTTGTTTTCGCCTTTTTGCTCTGTGCTCTATGCTATGAGAGTCGCTCTGCTTTGCTCTGTTATAACAGTGATGACGCATGGTTCCCCTACGCTTCATTTTGTCCTGCGTCTGTTTTCGCCTCTTTGCTCTGTGCTCTATGCTATGAGAGTCGCTCTGCTTTGCTCTGTTATAACAGTGATGACGCATGGTTCCCCTACGCTTCATTTTGTCCTGCGTCTGTTTTCGCCTCTTTGCTCTGTGCTCTATGCTATGAGAGTCGCTCTGCTTTGCTCTGTTATAACAGTGATGACGCATCGTTGCCCTACGCTTCTTGTACTGCGTCTGTTTTCGCCTCTTTGCTCTATGCTCTATGCTCTATGCTCCATGCTATGAGAGTCGCTCTGCTTTGCTCTGTTATAACAGTGATGACGTATCGTTGCCCTGCGCTTCAGTTTGTCCTGCGTTTGTTTTCGCCTTTTTGCTCTGTGCTCTATGCTATGAGAGTCGCTCTGCTTTGCTCTGTTATAACAGTGATGACGCATTGCTGCCCTACGCTTCATTTTGTCCTGCGTCTGTTTTCGCCTCTTTGCTCTGTGCTCTATGCTATGAGAGTCGCTCTGCTTTGCTCTGTTATAACAGTGATCACGCATGGTTCCCCTACGCTTCATTTTGTCCTGCGTCTGTTTTCGCCTCTTTGCTCTGTGCTCTATGCTATGAGAGTCGCTCTGCTTTGCTCTGTTATAACAGTGATGACGCATCGTTGCCCTACGCTTCATTTTGTACTGCGTCTGTTTTCGCCTCTTTGCTCTATGCTCTATGCTCTATGCTCCATGCTATGAGAGTCGCTCTGCTTTGCTCTGTTATAACAGTGATGACGTATCGTTGCCCTGCGCTTCAGTTTGTCCTGCGTTTGTTTTCGCCTTTTTGCTCTGTGCTCTATGCTATGAGAGTCGCTCTGCTTTGCTCTGTTATAACAGTGATGACGCATTGTTGCCCTACGCTTCAGTTTGTCCTACGTCTATTTTCGCCTCTTTGCTCTTTGCTCTATGCTATGAGAGTCGCTCTGCTTTGCTCTGTTATAACAGTGATGACGCATTGTTGCCCTACGCTTCAGTTTGTCCTACGTCTATTTTCGCCTCTTTGCTCTTTGCCATATGCTATGAGAGTCGCTCTGCTCGCTGCTCCGGAATGTTTTCAGCCTTACACATTCCATTTGGAAATGACTGTAAAATAGAAATGCGTATCAATGTAGCGTTGTGATCCATTTCAAGGAAACCAATTTAATATTAAACTATTCGATGTGAGAGCCGCTTTTTACACAGTACCAACATGTACTTTACTATTAGCGATAGAAACAAAATTGATAATAATAGATATAATAAAACTCGAAGCACAAAACATAGGGGAGGACCATTCTGCCTCTTGTATTACTTTATCCCAACCACATACTACGGTTTCGCCCGCTCTTCTAGAAGTACCCGGGACCAGAATGGTCAGGTTTCCGTACCTCCAATACCCCGTATGATTGGTTCGGTCCAGGGAGTTCATTCGGACTTTTTTGACTCTCGGTTTGCCTTACCTAAGTGCCGGACACACAGACTAGTGACTTGTTCCTGGACGGGCATAAATGCGTCCAGTTAGACCTTGAGAACATCTCCTGGAAACGGGAAAACTATGGCATCGCTTACACAGGTTCCTTGCCTGAAGTAGTGTTCCCTCCCGTTGTCTAAGAGAAGTGTTTACAAGTATGCAGGAAATTAATTATTAATTATATTTCAAACTATCCAGAGCTGCTTCGGAGGATCAAAGACGTCTCAACTTTTACTCTCGATACTCGTACCTCAAGTGTTCTAATATCAAATTAAAGTGTGCTTCAAACGGCCTAATGCGAGCTTTGATCTAATAAACCAAGAGACAAGTGTTGTTAAAAAGCCCTGTTCACAGGGCACCTTTGCAGGTAAGGTAAACTGTAAAATATGCCTTCACTTACTCATCTACTACTCTTATTCATTACTTACTCATTATTCTATCACCTAAATATTGTTCTTTATGTATAATATTTACTGTTATTGTAATACTATTATATTAATTTGCTGTAATATTGTTATTCTACTGTATAAAAAAGTGACATTTTGACTGTTTTTATTTGTAATATAACTACACACACACACACACACACACACACACACACACACACACACACACACACACACACACACACACACACACACACACACACACACATAAACACACACACACACACACACACACACACACACACACACACACACATAAACACACACACACACACACACACACACACACACACACACACACACACACATAAACACACACATAAACACACACATAAACACACACACACACACACACACACACACACACACACACATAAACACACACATAAACACACACACACACACACACACTCACCACACACACACACACACACACACACACACACACACACACACACACACACACACACACACACACACACACACACACATAAACACACACACACACACACACACACACACACACACACACACACACACACACACACACATATAAACACACACATAAACACACACACACACACACATGCACACACACACACACACACACACACACACACACACACACACATAAACACACACAGACACACACACACACACACACACACACACACACACACACACACACACACACACACACACACACACACACACACACACATAAACACACACACACACACACACACACACACACACACACACATAAACACACACATAAACACACACACACACACACACACACACACACACACATAAACACACACATAAACACACACACACACACACACACACACACACACACATAAACACACAAACACACATACTCAGACACACACACGCACGCACAAACATGCACACGCTCACACACACTCAACTATACGTTTGGCCGGACACATGGCCGTTTACATGGCCGGACACATGTAATGCAACTTTGTCTTTCTGAAATGTTTTATTGATATTTTTATTGGAATCACATGTTGATTATTTTACTGTAATAACATCATTAATAAAAGTATATCTGTTTTTTAGAATTAAAAACTTCCAATAGAACTTGTGATATTGTTTAAATAAAGCGTTCATCGAGACTTGAGCATCAGGTTTTCGTACTGCCCCAAATATTTACGAATATCAAACATATTGCTTTTAATTATACCAAACTAAGTTTGTATTCGGTTTGTACTCGGGTGCACCCTTTCCCGCACTTATCATTTACCTAAGGAACTTTAGAGAAATCACATATAATTGCAAATGTCACTATTAATGCTAATAGTATCTTCGCCACACGACGGGAGAAACAAAGAGAGAAAAATCTACGTCACGTATAGCGTAACGGGAAATATGTTTGACCTAAACCGAGCCTTGCTTAGAACTCACGAGAATCTACGTCACGTCGAGAGTGACGGGAGGGATGTCGTTTTACCGACGTCTTGAAAGGAACTGTATCGTGCCGAACCTTGTAAGGGACAAAGGTTGGCCGATAAGGAGCCCCTCTCTGAAGCATTTACACTGTTTTTTAAATTATATTTAATTTAAAGAAAAGTACGTAACATACCGGGGGCCTTGAATCCTCCTAGGATTCAAAGAAGAATACAATATAAGCTACTCCAGCATGAGAGAAAAAAAACAATAACTAACAATAAACAAACTGATAGTTCTTTACAAAAAACAAATATACACTAATAAAAATAAGAATTCCTTTTCTAGAGAATGAGAAAAATAATAAGTTTATTCTGCACTAATGGGCAGGGGAAAAACCTTATGAGAAGGTCGAGTTATAAGTCCTTGCTCTGTCTTGAGCTGAACAACTCGCACCACACCGTCTGTGCCAGGGAACACTTGTGGTGTCACTCTTGCCAATGGCCAAGAGAGAGGCGGAGTAGGTTGATGCACTAGCACTAGGTCGCCCACACGCAGGTTGTCTGTCGTTTCCGTCCATTTGGTCCGCTGCTGTAGAGTGTGAAGATATTCCAGCTGCCACCTTTTCCACACGCGTTGGTGAAAAGCATGTACGAGGTGCCAATGCTTAAGTCGATTTGAAGGGACTTCAGCCAGATTTCTTTCTGGAGGTTTATCTTGTCTGAAAGGAAGTCGGACACAGTAACGACCTGAACTGTCGCGTGTATGAGTAGCGACATAATGAGCTTCACATGCTAGAGCATGTGGTGAGGGTTTTGAGGTGAATGGCACTTCTTCATGTTCCCAGAATTTTTGCAGAGAATTGTGCAGTTCCAAGTCATTCACCATGAGTAATGCGGTGGACATACTAGCACTAGATTCCCTTTCACAGGTAGGCAGACATGGAGCCTCTCCCATAACCATGAATCCAAAGTGAGGGCCTATCAGGCACGGCATATTAGAGCCGAGAGAATGCGTAGTTGGAGTCAATATTAAAGGAAAAATAGCGCCGCCCAGAAGAACATCAATGCGACTTGGCAAATGAAAAAGTAGGGTCGGCAAGCGTATAAGGTTGTACCTTATTTAGTACTTTAACGTCAATGTGAGTACGAGGTAAATCGACGCAAATTTTGTCGTGAATGAGAAAATTATGTTTGGCAGCTATTACTGTGCCATCGAGAGTGTGCACGCCTAAAGAGGTCATGTCCCTTGAACTAGTAAGAGTTTGAGAAAGTACAACAATGTTGTGATTACTTCTCGTTCGAGTTACACACATTAGTTGAGTTACTTGCTCTGAAATAAATGAGGATTGGCTTCCTGAGTCCACCAGAGCCCGGAAAACATTTGTCGTCCCGGTAGGAGAGGAGAGTTTTACTAAAAGTGTGCCCAGGAGCACAGTTGTACTTTGAAAGGTAGGAATAGTCGCCTGAGAAGTCATACTAATAGGTGACTGAACAACTTCTGTTACACCTTGATCCTGGGAAAGAGAGGACTTTAATGGTGTATGCTGAGGCAGGTGATCGTTGTCGAAATGGAGAAGAGTGTGATGTTTCCTTTTACATTGAAAACAAGTCGAATTGGATTTACAATACTTCACACTGTGAGCGCCCAAACATGAAATACATCTACTATACGACTTCGCGATCTTCAAACGCTCTGTTGGAGATTTGGCCATAAACTTAAGGCATGAATAGATTTTATGGTCTGTTCCTTTACACAGAAAACATGAAGGATGCTTTGTTTCAGACGCTGTGTCATTGACAGAGTTACAAGTCCCCAGCGAAGTCCCCTTTCGGTTAACCTGAGTCTTATACATTAACTGTTTCCCCTTTGAAATTTGAGGTGAGTTTGAAGGTAATGAGTTAGGGTTGAGAGTTGAAGAGGAATGTAGTGTCACGTGTTCAAGTTCACTACATTTTTGTGAGAGGAAGTTGATAATTTCCGCAGGTGTTGCCAGGGTCGACGTGTTATCCCGTGATTGTTCAAGCTTCTTCAGTATAGTAGAATCCAGCTTGCGTAAAATCATCGCTGACAATAAGGGATTGTTACTCGTGATATGAATTTGTAGCTCCTTCAAGGCTTGAGTGTTCTCTGTGTAACTTGTAACAAAGTTACGCATTTGGTTAGAAGTGTAATTGATTTTCGGCAAGTCGAGAATTCTATTGAGATGAATTGACATTAATCGTTTTGGAGAATGATATCTCTCCATAAGAAGGTCAAACGCGACTTGATAATTAACTTCCGAAATAGGTAAAGAGTTAATTAATTTTAATGGTTCACCTGAGAGTACACTGAGCAAATACTGTAGTTTGGTGACAGCATTGAGAGATGTATTTTTATGTATGGTAGAGTCAAAGAGATTTTTGAACGAAATCCATTCAAATGATCACCCGTGAAATGTTTGAGTTCCAATTTTGGAAGTCGCAGTGGGATTTGCGACGAGAGTGAAGAGCTAGCTTCGGTTTTTTGCCTAGCAGCTTGTTTCGCTTCTATTGAAGCAATCGAGTAATTTATGCGAGAAACAAGATCATTAACCGCAGCCGAAGTTGAGAAATTGGGAATAAAATCGTTATCTTTTTCCAACGAGAGTTCATTGAATAAGTCCAATGTATCTAAAAATTCTTGTTTAATGCTAGCGACAGAGGGAGCTCGGATCAATAATTCCTGCACGATCGCTTTATCAGAAATATTGTGCGTGAGATCATAAATAGATTGGATCTGGGAAAATAGAGCTTCCTTCTTAGCAGTGATTACCCTTAGTGATTCGGCCATTTTGTAGAATTGAATTATATCAACAATAACAATTAGGCTCTTTAAATACACTAACAAAATATGCTATACTAATAGCAAGAGCGATAGAGAAAGCATAAGCGAGTTTCTCACAAGGAAATGTAAATATTGAATGTTTGAACTTATGAACGGACGTAAACAGTTGAAGTAAACAAATGTCTCTTATTCAATGGTACAATAACAAGATATCTTCAAATAATTGCAATAAGAAAAACGGTCAATACAAATTATGAAAAATGTGAATATTTTAAAAAGAAATAATTACCATTACATTGGACAGCATGTAACTGAATGAACTGCTTCAAAACAATAAGTATTAATAAATATAAATTTGCAATTTACAAGCAGTGAAATCATAGGTGACTTCTTTTACCACACTAAATAGTTATAAATAGCAGAAAATATTTATAAATATATTAGCCTATTAACATTAGCATGAGTGAGAAACATAAACTTTGAATAATACGAATGCCTTACAAATAGACAAGCGTAGTTAATTGTAAATATATGCTTTCAGAGAGGGTTTGTTATAGTCTACTCTATCTACACAGCTGATAGATAAGAAATTGAGTGAGGTAAGCCTTGTAACAAGGACAAGATATTGCGTGCGGTTGGAAATATGTACGTCACTCATGTGGACGTTTTAACATAGGACCTTTTCAAAATATCCGGCCCGTAGGACCAAAAATGTTAAATATTTTGCCATGTAACGGCAACATTGATTTCCGAAGGACCTTAACTCAATAAATGAAAAAAGTTGACATTTTTGCACATACCTCACTGGGCGAAGTACCACCACTTGTTGGACAGCTATTCGGGATCACCCTTTCCCGCACTTATTTACCTAAGGAACTTAAGAAAAATCACATATAATTCAAAATAGTCACTATTTATGCTAATAATATCTTCGCCACACGACGGGAGAAAAAAAGAAAGCAAAATCTACGTCACGTATGGCGTAACGGGAAATATGTGTGATCTAAACCGAGACTTGCTTAGAACTCACGAGAATCTACGTCACGTCGAGAGTGACGGGAGGGATGTCGTTTTACCGACGTCTTGATATGAACTGTGTGAAACTACGTCACGTCGAGAGTGACGGGAAAGATGTCGTTTTACCGACGTCTTGATATGAACTGTGTGAAACTACGTCACGTCGAGAGTGACAAGAGGGATGTCGTTTTACCGACGTCTTGATATGAACTGTGTGAAACTACGTCACGTCGAGAGTGACGGGAGGGATGTCGTTTTACCGACGTCTTGATATGAACTGTGTGAAACTACGTCAGGTCGAGAGTGACGGGAGGGATGTCGTTTTACCGACGTCTTGAAATGAACTGTGTGAAACTACGTCACGTCGAGAGTGACGGGATGGATGTCGTTTTACCGACGTCTTGATATGAACTGTGTGAAACTACGTCCCGTCGAGAGTGACGGGAGGGATGTCGTTTTACCGACGTCTTGATATGAACTGTGTGAAACTACGTCACGTCGAGAGTGACGGGAGGGATGTCGTTTTACCGACGTCTTGATATGAACTGTGTGAAACTACGTCCCGTCGAGAGTGACGGGAGGGATGTCGTTTTACCGACGTCTTGATATGAACTGTGTGAAACTACGTCCCGTCGAGAGTGACGGGAGGGATGTCGTTTTACCGACGTCTTGATATGAACTGTGTGAAACTACGTCACGTCGAGAGTGACGGGAGGGATATCGTTTTACCGCCGTCTTGATATGAACTGTGTGAAACTACGTCACGTCGAGAGTGACGGGAGGGATATCGTTTTACCGACGTCTTGAAATGAACTGTGTGAAACTACGTCACGTCGAGAGTGACGGGAGGGATGTCGTTTTACCGACGTCTTGAAATGAACTGTGTGAAACTACGTCACGTCGAGAGTGACGGGAGGGATGTCGTTTTACCGACCTCTTGATATGAACTGTGTGAAACTACGTCCCGTCGAGAGTGACGGGAGGGATGTCGTTTTACCGACGTCTTGATATGAACTGTGTGAAACTACGTCACGTCGAGAGTGACGGGAGGGATGTCGTTTACCGACGTCTTGATATGAACTGTGTGAAACTACGTCCCGTCGAGAGTGACGGGAGGGATGTCGTTTTACCGACGTCTTGATATGAACTGTGTGAAACTACGTCACGTCGAGAGTGACGGGAGGGATGTCGTTTTACCGACGTCTTGATATGAACTGTATGAAACTACGTCACGTCGAGAGTGACGGGAGGGATGTCGTTTTACCGACGTCTTGATATGAACTGTGTGAAACTACGTCACGTCGAGAGTGACGGGAAAGATGTCGTTTTACCGACGTCTTGATATGAACTGTGTGAAACTACGTCACGTCGAGAGTGACAAGAGGGATGTCGTTTTACCGACGTCTTGATATGAACTGTGTGAAACTACGTCACGTCGAGAGTGACGGGAGGGATGTCGTTTTACCGACGTCTTGATATGAACTGTGTGAAACTACGTCAGGTCGAGAGTGACGGGAGGGATGTCGTTTTACCGACGTCTTGAAATGAACTGTGTGAAACTACGTCACGTCGAGAGTGACGGGATGGATGTCGTTTTACCGACGTCTTGATATGAACTGTGTGAAACTACGTCACGTCGAGAGTGACGGGAGGGATGTCGTTTTACCGACGTCTTGATATGAACTGTGTGAAACTACGTCACGTCGAGAGTGACGGGAGGGATGTCGTTTTACCGACGTCTTGATATGAACTGTGTGAAACTACGTCCCGTCGAGAGTGACGGGAGGGATGTCGTTTTACCGACGTCTTGATATGAACTGTGTGAAACTACGTCCCGTCGAGAGTGACGGGAAGGATGTCGTTTTACCGACGTCTTGATATGAACTGTGTGAAACTACGTCACGTCGAGAGTGACGGGAGGGATATCGTTTTACCGCCGTCTTGATATGAACTGTGTGAAACTACGTCACGTCGAGAGTGACGGGAGGGATATCGTTTTACCGACGTCTTGAAATGAACTGTGTGAAACTACGTCACGTCGAGAGTGACGGGAGGGATGTCGTTTTACCGACGTCTTGAAATAAACTGTGTGAAACTACGTCACGCCGAGAGTGACGGGAGGGATGTCGTTTTACCGACGTCTTGATATGAACTGTGTGAAACTACGTCCCGTCGAGAGTGACGGGAAAGATGTCGTTTTACCGACGTCTTGATATGAACTGTGTGAAACTACGTCACGTCGAGAGTGACGGGAGGGATGTCGTTTTACCGACGTCTTGATATGAACTGTGTGAAACTACGTCCCGTCGAGAGTGACGGGAGGGATGTCGTTTTACCGACGTCTTGATATGAACTGTGTGAAACTACGTCACGTCGAGAGTGACGGGAGGGATGTCGTTTTACCGACGTCTTGATATGAACTGTATGAAACTACGTCACGTCGAGAGTGACGGGAGGGATGTCGTTTTACCGACGTCTTGATATGAACTGTGTGAAACTACGTCACGTCGAGAGTGACGGGAGAGATGTCGTTTTACCGACGTCTTGATATGAACTGTGTGAAACTACGTCACGTCGAGAGTGACGGGAGAGATGTCGTTTTACCGACGTCTTGATATGAACTGTGTGAAACTACGTCACGTCGAGAGTGACGGGAGGGATGTCGTTTTACCGACGTCTTGATATGAACTGTATGAAACTACGTCACGTCGAGAGTGACGGGAGGGATGTCGTTTTACCGACGTCTTGATATGAACTGTGTGAAACTACGTCACGTCGAGAGTGACGGGAGGGATGTCGTTTTACCGACGTCTTGATATGAACTATGTGAAACTACGTCCCGTCGAGAGTGACGGGAGGGATGTCGTTTTACCGACGTCTTGATATGAACTGTGTGAAACTACGTCACGTCGAGAGTGACGGGAGAGATGTCGTTTTACCGACGTCTTGATATGAACTGTATGAAACTACGTCACGTCGAGAGTGACGGGAGGGATGTCGTTTTACCGACGTCTTGATATGAACTGTGTGAAACTACGTCACGTCGAGAGTGACGGGAGAGATGTCGTTTTACCGACGTCTTGATATGAACTGTGTGAAACTACGTCACGTCGAGAGTGACGGGAGAGATGTCGTTTTACCGACGTCTTGATATGAACTGTGTGAAACTACGTCACGTCGAGAGTGACGGGAGGGATGTCGTTTTACCGACGTCTTGATATGAACTGTGTGAAACTACGTCACGTCGAGAGTGACGGGAGGGATGTCGTTTTACCGACGTCTTGATATGAACTGTGTGAAACTACGTCACGTCGAGAGTGACGGGAGGGATGTCGTTTTACCGACGTCTTGATATGAACTGTATGAAACTACGTCACGTCGAGAGTGACGGGAGGGATGTCGTTTTACCGACGTCTTGATATGAACTGTGTGAAACTACGTCACGTCGAGAGTGACGGGAGGGATGTCGTTTTACCGACGTCTTGATATGAACTGGGCGAAACTACGTCACGTCGAGAGTGACGGGAGGGATGTCGTTTTACCGACGTCTTGATATGAACTGTGTGAAACTACGTCACGTCGAGAGTGACGGGAGGGATGTCTTTTAACCGACGTCTTGAAATGAACTGTGTGAAACTACGTCACGTCGAGAGTGACGGGAGGGATGTCGTTTTACCGACGTCTTGAAAAGAACTGGGGCCGTACCGAACCTTGTAAGGGACAAAGGTTGGCCGATAAGGAGCCCCTCTCTGAAGCATTTACCCTGTTTTTAAATTATATTTAATTTAAAGAAAAGTACGTAACAATATATATATATATATATATATATATATATATATATATATATATATAATCCAGTATTTCTCATATGAATATGAACACCTATATCCATCCATATGAATATAATCCTGTATCTTCCAACATTAATATAATCGTGCTTCTTTACCAACTACCGTAGCTGGTAGATACACTAAATCTCCGAAAGAGATTAGGTTACCACTAATAATATTGTCCTGTGCACGGGTGTCATGATGCTCTCCCATTTCAAGTTTTCTATTGTAAAAGTTTTGTAGTCAAATATATCCTTTTTTCATGTTGAAAAATTTTTAAATGTTTATTTCATATCTTAGGCTATTGTATAAGTTTTATAAAAAAATATATCCTTCTTTCATGTTTAAAATTTTTTAAATGTTTATTGAGTACATATCTTAGGCTATTGTAAAACTTTTATAGTAAAATATATCCTTTTTTCATGTTGAAAATTTTTTAAATGTTTATTGAGTTCATAACTTAGGCTATTGTAAAAGTTTTATAGTAAAATATATCCTTTTTTCATGTTTAAATTTTGTTTAAATGATAATTGAGTTCATATCTTAATTTTCTTCATCAGATGTTTTTTCGTATTATTTACCTTCCTAATTTCTAATAAAGTATTTTGTTCCCCTAAATTCACAATGTCACAATACATTAATAGTTCCTAAGTATTATATGACTCATTTCCGGTTCCGCTTCCAAGGTTTCTAATAATTACGTCACTTGTACTCTGACGTCAGTAGAATCATGATATGGTAGGGTTACAGCCACCTGCCACCGCACATAGACTAGAGCAGGCAGTAAACCCGTACCTTTTATGATTCTTCGATAATAAAGAGACCTTTACGCGTTCTTATAAAGGGAACTGGAAAATGTCCGTCGATGTTTTTAACGCATTGCTCGAGCACAGAACGTAAATTAATTAAAATTTAGCAATAATTACATTTAAAAAGTTAAAATTTTGCTGTTTTTACTTTAAAAATGTTCAACTTGTAATTACTATTGATAGTAAATGTTTCTAGAACTAACCATAACCCACTTAATATCTACAGTTTTTGTGTTGTACATCGGTGTTTTAAAATTACTTCTACCACTACTTATTGATACTTTTCAGCAGACGCGTTTGCACAAGATCAGTGCATTGTTCAATGCTGTAAGTCACGGGCAAGACTGTTGCTCACGTGTGTTGTATTAGCGTGAGTCTGTGGTTTATTGGTGTTCTGTGGTGTATTGGTGTTCTGTGGTGTATCGGTGTTCTGTGGTGCTATTGTTCATAGAGTAGTCGGTAATTATGTGGTCAGAATTAATATTTGTTGTGAATGTGTTTTGTCGTTTAGAATGTATTATGGATACCTTTTTGTGGTGCTTGTATATCTTGTTTTCTGTTTGTCTCAAATAAGTATAACATACACAAAATCCCGCCAAATATATAAAATTTGTAAAACACACACAAAGTCCCGCTAAAATGAGTAAGACATGTACAACACGCACACAGTCTCACCAAGTAAGCAAAACATGTACAAAATCCCACCAAATATATAAAACATGTACAACACACACAAAGTCCCGCTAATTGAGTAAAACATGTTACAACATCCCGCTAGATATGTAAAACATGTACAACACACACAAAATCCCGCCAAATGAGTAAAACATGTACAACATCCCGCCACACACAGAGTCCCACCAAATATATATAACTTCTACAACACTCGCAAAGTCCCACCAAATGAGTAAAACATGTACAACGCACACAAAGTCCCGCCAATTGAGTAAAACATGTATAACATCCCGCCAAATATGTAAAACTTGTTCAACACAAACAAAGTCCCGAAAATGAGTAAAATACGTACAAAATCCCACCAAATATGTAAAACATGTACAAAGTCCCACCAATTATGTAAAACGTGTACAAAACCCCGCCAAATGAGTAAAACATGTACAGCACACACAAAATCCCGCCAAATGAGTAAAACATGTACAACATCCCGCCACACACAGAGTCCCACCAAATATATATAACTTCTACAACACTCGCAAAGTCTCACCAAATGAGTAAAACATGTACAACGCACACAAAGTCCCGCCAATTGAGTAAAACATGTATAACATCCCGCCAAATATGTAAAACTTGTTCAACACAAACAAAGTCCCGAAAATGAGTAAAATACGTACAAAATCCCACCAAATATGTAAAACATGTACAAAATCCCACCAATTATGTAAAACATGTACAAAACCCCGCCAAATGAGTAAAACATGTACAGCACACACAAAATCCCGCCAAATGAGTAAAACATGTACAACATCCCGCCACACACAGAGTCCCACCAAATATATATAACTTCTACAACACTCGCAAAGTCTCACCAAATGAGTAAAACATGTACAACGCACACAAAGTCCCGCCAATTGAGTAAAACATGTATAACATCCCGCCAAATATGTAAAACTTGTTCAACACAAACAAAGTCCCGAAAATGAGTAAAATACGTACAAAATCCCACCAAATATGTAAAACATGTACAAAATCCCACCAATTATGTAAAACATGTACAAAACCCCGCCAAATGAGTAAAACATGTACAGCACACACAAAATCCCGCCAAATGAGTAAAACATGTACAACATCCCGCCACACACAGAGTCCCACCAAATATATATAACTTCTACAACACTCGCAAAGTCCCACCAAATGAGTAAAACATGTACAACGCACACAAAGTCCCGCCAATTGAGTAAAACATGTACATTATCCCGCCAAATATGTAAAACTTGTTCAACACAAACAAAGTCCCGAAAATGAGTAAAATACGTACAAAATCCCACCAAATATATAAAACATGTACAAAATCCCACTAATTATGTAAAACATGTACAAAATCCCACCAAATATGTAAAACAAGTACAAAATCATGTACGAAACTTACAAATAAAATCATTTACCCTGATATTAAATGATTCAAAATTCAATTATATTCCGAATGTAGAAACTAAAATTTAACCAAAATGTTCAATACAATACTGTAAAGCATAATTTATCGAAAATTAATAATAATTATAATTATTTATAGCAAAAGGGTGAAAGTCTCTCAAACTGGTCCCTGCATGTAACTTGAGTTCACGTTTAATCTGGAACTGATTCTTGGGGAGGGGTTGGGAATTAAAGAAACTATTGGGCAGGGGACTGCACTGTGGGGGTATTAATTAATTCCCCCATGCAGTGCGAGGGAATGACCTGTCCCCGGCAAAGTCCCGGGGGTTGTTGCGGTCGTGAATCTCCAGACGGAAGACTCAAGATTCGATGCAGGCAACAGTGAGATCCAATCACCCGGCCTCCAAGTAGCATGGATTACAGGAATACGCCACTATTCCCAGCCAAGATTTACTTCTCAAACACATAAACTTATGTTTACGTATTATTTTTTTATGTAATTTAAATGTTATCTTCTAGGCTGCGCTGTCAACTTACATTTACGTATTTTTGTACGTAGTTTCAATGTTATCTCCTAGGCAGCACTGTCAACTTACGTTAACGTATTTTTGTACGTAGTTTCAATGTTATCTCCTAGGCAGCGCTGTCTACTAACCACTGCCATGCGTTGCTCTTAGCGTGACACTCCGTACTATTTCATTTCACTATCTCCTGATTCTCCATGGAAAGAGCTTATGAGCTTGGTACATGGGCAATCAATCCCGTTTCCTTCGCTCGCGGTAGGGATACTAACCGCATGCGCATGTGAGACGGAGGTAGCTCGCTAGAGGTTGGGCGGGTTTTGGGGGCTCAGACCCGGGTAACAAAAAAAAAAAAAAACAAAAAAAAAATGCGTTGCCCTCAACAAAATCTGTTTTATTAATGGCAGGACGTTAGCGTTAACGCTGGCTGCTGCTGCAACCACGAACATTTTTGGGCGACAAACAAGCCTTTGTTTACTCACTTCTAAATATTAAAAAATGGTATTTCTCATACACACGTGATTTAAAATATATTTATGATTATTTACAAACTTGCTACAACACTTCAAACATTTTATTTAATTAGTTACGCTCGTATATTCACTGACGGAACAACAGACTCGCCAAACGTATCTTTGTTAAGCGGTTGTAGGAATAGCAATATTGCTATGCAATCGAAATGTACATAAGGTTTTAAATAAAAGAAGGATGTTATTTGAGGTTGAGAGGTTTCATTTATTTATGTTAATTTAAACATAATTTGAAATAAATATACTTTATTGCAAATAGCTTTTTTAATAAGAAAATAACCATGTCAATTTCTTTTTGTAAAGAACCAAATACAGTTAACATTGCCTAGAAAAATAATAAACTAATCTAAAACTAGAAAAAATAAAATCAAATCCTAAACACTAATCCTAGTTCTACAACCTTAGGAAAGGACTAAACAGCTAGGATAGTAAAGATAAACATAGGTAAACATACAAATTATACAACTATTCTCTGAGCTTAGCTTGTGAGGCTATGTTAAAACAAATAACAGACATACACAAAACTCACAAATTATTCACTTAGTTGTAAGTTAGAGTTTGTAGTAGCAACACTCACTGGTGATGATGACTTTGTCATTGAAACGCGTATGAGTCAATTTGTTAGTTTATACCAACTTAAACCAAACAAAGTTTCGAATAATTGGACTAATTGTAAATTAACGACACAAGTAAGGTTATTCTGAATCAGCCTACTATAGTAATCTACTGTTGGGAGAAGATGTTGAAAGACGTTATCAGCGGGAATGCGATAAAGTGAGAGTTGAGTTTAAACAAAGAGGCAACTACTGTCGAGACTGGTTTAAGTGTTTACACTTCGGTATTGTTACACCGCATTAGATCTCTTTGCCTTATCAAACGGAAAATAAACTCTGCTCAAATTATCACATGATAGCTTTCAGATTTTAAAATATAGAACTGATTTGTAGAAGGAAAAGGAGAGATATAGGCAGAACGAGAATAAGAGAATGGGAAATACAGAATAAATGAGAGAGAGAAAGACATTGGGGAGGGGAGAGAGGGGTGAAGGGGAAGAAACGTTAAAGACATATGTATTTTAAGGCATTTCAGACCGCTGATACGTATATATAAGCTCAAAGAATAGTTGTATAGTATATAAAGAATTTAATGTATAATATAACTAAAGAGTTATTTATACTATAGAGAATGTTATAAGGAAATAATTATAAAGAATAGTTTATACTTTAAATCTCAAGACTTTATAATAGGCTACCTACAGCCACATCTTTAGGCTGCTAAACAATTAAAGCAAGCATTTTAATCGTTCTTATGGTGTTTCAGCCAACCAGGTTTTAAATTTGAAAATATTAAACCACTGAACGGTTATTGCTGTTTGAATTCTTCGTTTTATGTAGCAGTTACACCCTCCTTCTGTGAGATCTTTGACTCCTTCAGATGTCAAACTTTCCCTTATACTTGTTCACAAATTTAGTTCAACTTTATTACGTTAAAAAATTAACGTGAATAACAATATTTTTAGTCAGTTTCTTACGCTAATAAATGTTAAAAATATTTCTTAATATTATAAACGAATTATAAAAGGTATTATAAGGGAAACATTTCAGAATGTTAAAACAAGAACTGATGGGGTCCCAGCCACCAAAAGAGATTAGTTGACAGCGCATTCTATGAGACAACGTTGGAACTACGTACGAAGTAACGTTCACTTAAGACTGTGCGTTTCAACAAGGACTCTCGGCTGGGAATCGTGGCGTATTCCTGTAATCCAAGCTACTTGGAGGCCGGGTGATTGGATCTCACTGTCGCTTGGGTCGATTCTCGAGTCTGCCGTCTGAAGATTCACGACCGCGCGCACGTCTGGGGAACCCAGATCGGTCACTTCCAGACATTTGTAAAATAATTTCTAGGCAAGAAGGAGTGAGGTTATTACCCCTCCTCTTTGAAGTGTTTTCAATGTCACCGAATCAGTTTCAGATACAACGTGAACTTCAGATAGACCCAGGGAACAGTTGGGGGACATTCACCTTTTTTGTCAAGTAAAAATATTTCAACTTTTGGAAATCTTACATTTTACAGTATTACGTTTTACAGTAAAATATTTCAACTTTTGGAAATCTTACATTTTACAGTATTACGTTTTACAGTATTATGTTATACATAGGAGACTAAGAGAAAGGTAGAAAGAACGGGAAAGAAATATAGAGAAAGACAGAACGAACTAGAAATAATTTGGATATGCCGAATTATAGTGTAATATTGAGAATAAACAAATAATAAACATGTCTATAATCAGACGTAGCTTATATAAATTGTAGAACAATCATTTTATAAATTTTAAAAACAATTCAAGAAATAAAGCACTATTATTTGTAAGATTATTAAAAACCTAAGTTTAGAACACTGGGGAAAAATTAAGGTAAATAACAATATTTTTAGTCAGTTTCTTACGCTAATAAATGTTAAAAATATTTCTTAATATTATAAACGAATTATAAAAGGTATTATAAGGAAAACATTTCAGAATGTTAAAACAAGAACTGATGGGGTCCCAGCCACGAGGAGAGATTAGTTGACAGCGCTTTCTATGAGGTAACGTTGGAACTACGACCCCACACACGATAGGCATAGACGGCCGCTATCCATTCTGTGCGTTCGAGATGCACATGAACACTACACTCAGTGCATGAACTAACAGACCTGCTTTGTTTCAGATGAAGCGGGGCACATCCAAAGGGACGCAGAAACGCCCCAACGGACGCACTAATTTTAATTGCATGTACATTTCAGTTTCGAGTAGGCTGCAGAAGAAGAAGTGCACGCAAACTCCCACACCATAGCCTCACTAACAAGGTATATGTAAGGTATTACCTATCCCTAACCTATAGAATAAGGCAACCTAGCCCCCAGGGTTCCTGCATGATCTATCGCGGGATTTTTCCTGTCAGGGTTATTTCTTGGCAGGTTTCTTCATCCCGCCCTTACGCGACACTTAACGTTCTGTTTCATTTCACGACCTCCTGATTTTCCATGGAAAGAGCTCACCAGCTTGGTACATGGACAGTCTTCCTGAATCCTTCACGCGCGTTAGGGATACTAACCGCATGCGCATGTGAGACGGAGGCAGCTCGCTAGAGGTTGGCTGCCACGAGGGCTGAGCGGGCTTTGGGGGCTCAGACCCGGGGGGAGGGATAAAAACGTACGAAATAACGTTCACTTAAGACTGTGCGTTTCAACAAGGACTCTCTCCTGGGAATCGTGGCGTATTCCTGTAATCCAAGCTACTTGGAGGCCGGGTGTTTGGATCTCCCTGTCGCCTGAGTCGTTTCTCGAGTCTGCCGTCTGAAGATTCACGACCGCACATCTGGGAGAGCCACCAGATCGGTCTTCCTTTGGAACGGGAATAACGTAGTTATCCAGACATTTGTTAATTTCTAGGTACAGAGGAGTGTTGTGTGTGTTCGCCCCTCTATAACTAAAGAGTTATACTATATAGAATGGTATAAGGAAATAATTATAAATAATAGTTTATACTTTAAATCTCAAGACTTTATGATAGGCTACCTACAGCCACACGTTTAGGCTGCTAAACAATTAAAGCATGCATTTTAATCGCTCTTATGGTGTTCCAGCCAACCAGGATTTAAATTTGTAAAACCACTGAACGTTTTTTGCTGTTTGAATTCTTCGTTTTATGTAGCAGTTACACACTGCTTCTGTGAGATCTTTGACTCCAGATGTCAAACCTTCCCTTACACTTGTTTACAGAATTAGTTTAACTTTAGAAAACAATCTATACTCATATGTTTCCAACACGTACCCAGGACTGATTTACAATAGTAATGTCCTCTTTGGCCTATTTTAATATGCTTTCTCTGCCAGCTTTTTACTTAATATTTCCAACTTTTGTTTTTTCCAAACATTGATTCCTATTTTATAATATGCCTCGTTTTTTATGTGTCATGTTTTATGTATATATACACACAGCAGGCATTAGGCTTTAGCATTTACTCCGACAGGAATTTTTTCGGCGCCCTTGTAAGGGCAAAGTAATTGTAATTAAGTCTACCATTATTATAAATTATATTGAACTGCAAATATTTTTCTACATACCTAGTTTTAAAAATGTTACATTTAGTTGGAAAACTTAAATATGAAAAAAAAATAATAGGCCTACACATGAATAACTTTAATTACAAAACCTACAAGTAAAACTTTTTTCCCTTACGCCCGAGAGAAAGTAGCAGTTTTGCAAGCACAGGTGAAAACAAAAAAGCCACTCTCCTTCTCGAGAATGAAGAAAGAGAAAATAGTAAGCTATAAGATCTCGGGAGGAAAAGTAAAGAAGACTGAAGTTTATCTTTGAAACAGCGTAATTGCACGTGTTCAAAACGTGTAAAAACACAAAAGCGATTGAAAAGTACAACTTTTTACATAATTTATAAATAAACGTATTTTTATAGTTTTATGTAGATGTTAAGTATATACGAAAACACCAAAGGTCTACTACACCTGAATTACTTATATTATTCAATTCCTAAGGATGTTTGAGACGCGTTTAATTGTTACCAGCATTAATGGGTAACAGTTTTATCAACGTATATTTAGCATTTTGTTTATGCATGCCAAATATCTTTGCCTCTTCCTTTCGATATTATGCTAACCTGCTACAACTCAATACCGATTACCTTAACGATGGGTAGGTACGATTTTCGCCCGGGTATTTTGTTATTGACTTCCAAATAGGGTAGCAATATTGATTGTAACGTTAGATGTATTCATAACTCGCCTGCATATACAAATATGATTATAATTTTTATTTTGTAACTGCTAGAAAAACTAAACGATAAGCAAGTACTGTGAGTGCCCGGGCTAGCTATCATGGTTTGTAGATAATTTAATATTCACTTTCAAATATTGTAACAGTGTTAGTTCTAAAGTTACATGTATGCGTAACACGAATGCAAAGAAATATGCGGTCGGGATTATCATTTTCAAAATTCTGTAACCGCTAAACGTCGGGTGGATACAATTTAGCTATCACGGTTTGCAGCTGATGTAATATTGACATCAAAATATTGTAACAGTGTTAGTTATAATGTCCCATTTCTTTGTTACACGAATGCAAATAAAAATATAATTAGATTCTTTTTTTTATAACTTTTAAAACAGTTAAACGATTGCTAGGTACGGTTTTCGTCCGGGCTTGATATCATGGCTGTAGCTTATTTATTTTCTTAATTTAAATATTTTAGTATAGTTAGTTCTGAAGCTAAATGTGTACGTAACACGCTTGCAAAGCAACATGTTGGCAGAATTTTCATTTTCTATCCCTAAAACCGCTTAATGAAGGTACGTTTGGGGAGTCGTTACGTCAGTGAATATACGAGCATAACTAATTAAATAAAAATTGTTAAAGTGTTGTAACAAGTTTGTAAGTAATCCTAAATATATTTAAATCACATGAGTACAAGAAATAGCATTTTTTAATATTTAGAAGTGAGTAAACAGAGGCTTGTTTGTCGCCCGAAAATATTCTACGTTTGCATGGTTTCACCACCAGCCAGCTTTAACGCTAACTTCCTGGCAGCGTTTTATTGTAACTGTGAATATGCCTTTACAACACTTTACATCACGACTAAACAACAAACAATTTATTCACTTAGTCGTTCAACATAAGCCTATATGAAACGTGAGCCTTGGTATTTGTGAAATTTATCTAGAAGTTTTTTTTTTTATAAACATCAAGTGCAAACTTTTAAACCATGTGAATTGTTTACATGCCCAGTTGAAATTATATTTAAAGTAATGAAATTATTTGCAATCGAGATTTCTTATCAGTGTTTCCTTTTTTGTTTATTTTTGTCAAGTTTAAGTTCTCGATGGCATTCCAGCGACTAAATGTGGAATGATTAGAGATTTCTTCAAACAAATGTTGATTTTCAGTATCACATACATGAGCCTCTTACTGAAAGTCTTTACGAGCCAAGGTTCGGGAGAGTTCTATCGTATTCTTATTGAAATCGTTAAAAGTGACAGTTTGGTCGTCCCGCCCAAACATAACATGTGAAAATTTGTGTAGGCCAAAATTTTACTCACTAAACCTCTGAACGAAGAATACAATTGTATCTATGGCCCCTAAAATTTTTAATTTCTGGTTTTCTTTCTATATATAGAAATGATTTTCTGTTTAAAAAAAATACTCTAGCGTTATATAAAATATAAGGAAGTTTTTCGTTTTTTACTTTCGTTTAAATAAGGTAGTAAAATTTTAAACCAAAACATTGAATTTAAATTCTTGAATTTTGTAGTCCATTACGTTCGGTGAATCTTATTAATCAGTTAAACAATAGTTTATGACTATCCGAACTTTAAATTTTGTAAATTTCACTAAACACTTTTAATGTTTTAAACTTGCCTATAGTAGCACTTACTTTGCTTGTTGAGGACGGCCGTTTCGGGAGATGTGTCCCTTTGTCAACTCAGACCGTAACTGATCTAAAGGTTTACGTAGGTTAGGGTGTGGGTGGCAAATTTTGATGGTGTGGGTGTATTTTGTGTGTATTAGGATTTATGATGTCAAAAAGTGCGTGTGAGTTGTAATGTAATTGTGTATTGAGTATGTGTGTAGGGTGTAGTTTGAAGTGGCTGTATATTTCGTATTGTTCGGTTGTGTAGCGTTGGTTATTTCTGTGTTGTTTATGAAGAATTTGTAGGTTAGATGTTATGTCTATGTAGTCATGTTTTGTGGAGTTGAGATGATCAGCGAAGTTTGATTGTTTGTTAGTTCTTTTATATGTTCTTGGTAACGTGTGTAAAATGACCTCCCTGTCTCGCCTATGTAAAAACTGGGGCACGAACTGCAAGTTAGTTTGTAAACTCCAGTGGTGTTGTAAATGTCGTTGATTTTGTTGTTGGGTTTAAATTGTTTGTTGTGAGGTCTAAGAAGTTGAGGGAGTTTTGTTGTTCTGTTTCGGTGGTGTATGTTAGTTTTGGGTGTATGGAACAACAAAACTCCCTCAACTTCTTAGACCTTACAATTAAACGAACAGACAAACAAACACATAAATTCAACATATACCGAAAACTCACCAGCACTAGTACGACCATACACAGTTCCTCAAACCGCCCACACCAACATAAACTAGCTGCTTACAACACCATGATATATCGCCTGCTTAAAACACCGCTAGACAAAGATGAACACTACCAGGAGTTAAACACCATAAAATATATAGCACAAACGAACGGATACAACCCAACAATGATTGACAAATTATACAACCGCCTAAAAAATAAACACAATAACCCAAATACAAACACATAAGATGACAATCTCATAAAATACTTAACAATACCATACAGATCATCCAAAACCCACAATCTAACCAACACACTACGAAAATACAACTACAAAATAGCCTACTCCACACACAACACTCTCAGCAAACAATTTAAACCCAACAACAAAATCAACGACATTTACAACATCACTGCAGTTTACAAACTAACTTGCAGTTCATGCCCCAGTTTTTACATAGGCCAGACAGGGAGGTCATTCTACACACGTTACCAAGAACATATGAAAGCACTAAAAAACAATAACTACCAATCAAACTTCGCTGATCATCTCAACTCCACAAAACATGACTACATAGACATAACATCTAACCTATAAATTCTTCATAAACAACACAGAAATAACCAACACTACACAACAGAACAATACGAAATACACAGCCACTTCAAACTACACCCTACACACATACTCAATACACAATTACATTACAACTCACACGCACTTTTTGACATCATAACTCCTAATACACACAAAATACACCCACACCATCAAAATATCCCACCCCCACCCTAACCTACGTAAACCTTGAGATCAGTTACGGTCTGAGTTGACAAAGGGACACATCTCTCGAAACGGCCGTCCTCAACAAGCAAAGGAAGTGCTACTATAAGCAAGTTTAAAACATTTAAAAGTGTTTAGTGATTACTAGTAGCTCACGAGAAGATGGAATCAACAATTTTTGTAAATTTGTTAAAACTTACTGAGACAGAACGTTTTCGATCCCTATGTGGCGATCTTCGTCAGTGTCTTTTTTTTGGAGTAAGCCTTCTGTCTCGGTAAGTTTTAACAAATTTACAAAATTAAATTTCGGATAGTCATAAACTTTTAAGTGATTAGATCTAATTGAATTTAAGGTTGACAAACTTTTTCTTATTGCTCAATTTATATGTTAATTCTGTTTATGTAGTTTCCATTTCCTTTTTTGTTTTCGAATCTGCCTTGGTTGTAAAAAATTTCAATATTCAATGATAAACAGCAAAATTTCATTCTTCCTCTAATGCTCAAAAACATTTTAGTTACAAAATTAATCAAAAGCACGTGTATTTTTTAAACGTCAATTAATTGTAGTGCAACTAATGCTCAATAGGTTGCAGTAAGATCCCTTTCTTTGTATAGTTTGAGCATAAAATGGAACTGATTTAACCGTAAGGTAAAGTTAAGATTTTGAATGTTCGGTATTTAGAATATACTGTGTTGAAATTTTAATTTAGTTACGTATGTAAAAGCAATAATTATTGTAAGTAAAATATTTGGTAGGGGCTATATAAACTTACATCGGTTACATTAAATTAATTCACAAACTCACCAACAGGTTTACACCTAGCTTTTAACAAACAATTACAGTAATTTTAATTATTTTAATTTATCCTATTTAAAGTAATTTATTTAATTTTAACCTATTAACTTATCTCTTGTCAACAGCTGATCAAAATTCCCAAGGTAGATGTTGCCCTTGGCGGACCTTAGTCTGTTATTTAGCTAATTTGGCATTCATTAAGAATGTTTTCCTGCCTTTAAGTATTGACTTAACTTAGGTCATTCATTTTGCTCAGGTATACATCAACCCTGGCTCTGAGTAACGGTGAGAGCAACGAGTCAAAGACCTGTACATCAAGTGTACCCTCTGCGGAGCTAACCAAACTCTGAAATATCAAGGTTGTGGCATTTACAAATAGGCGGCTTTGTCCAAGCCCCAGGTTAAGGATGAGGCCAACGGCGACAAAGCCTCGAATTGTGTCCTTCCGCCAAAACAGGTGCCTTGCAACACGCTATACTACTTAGACATCTTCCCACCCCTAGCTACCTTCGGGAAGCCGCCGCAAATTCTGCCTCCTAGTATCACCTATACCACCCGTAACTAAACCTGCTTCTACGCTAAAGTTTGGGTCGTCAGGTACACCCTCTGTTCCTAAGACCAAGGGATAAGCCCCCTAAATTCACAAAGGCCAGAGTAGTCCCAAGCCTCAATGAACTTGAACGCCACCTGCAGTGTCCACATCCCTCACCTACCCCTCTTCTACGGACCTTTTTATCTAACTCTTTGGTAAGGCCAAAATATCAGTTATACGAACAGATTCGGCTCCTCAGTAATTCGGCTGGTCCTCTCTTTCAGCCAGGGGCTAAAATATTCTAGGAACCTCCATAACCCCTGTAATCTACGACCTTTCTGTCCTTTTATTTTTCTCCCTATTATTCTCTGTAACAGATCTGGAAAACACAGTTAAAAACTTCCCATGTTTCTACATAAATATGTAAGAAAAAAAATTGAAATGCCTTAAAAATACATGTCTTTAACGTTTCTTCCCCTTCTCCCCCCCTCTCCCCTCTCCAATGTCGTCCCATTCTCGTTCTCTGATTTTCTGCCCATATCTCTCCTTTCCCTTCTATAAATCAGTTCTATATTTAAAAATCTAAAAGCTATAAAATTTATAACATAATACTGTAAAACGTAAGATTTCCAAAAGTTGAAATATTTTTACTTGACAAAAAAGGTGAATGTCCCCCAACTGTTCCCTGGATCTTTCTGAAGTTCACGTTGTATCTGAAACTGATTCGGTGACATTGAAAACACTTCAAAGAGAGAGGGGCGAACACCAAACACTCCTCTACGCCTAGAAATTATTTACAAATGTCTGGATAACATGTTATCCCTTCCACAGGAAGTGACCGATCTGGGTTTCCCAGACGTGCGGTCGTGAATCTTCAGACGGCAGACTCGAGAATCGACCCAAGCGACAGTGAGGTCCAAGCACCCGGCCTCCAAGTAGCTTGGATTACAGGAATACGCCACGATTCCCAGCCGAGAGTCCTTGTTGAAACGCACAGTCTTAAGTGAACGTTACTTCGTACGTAGTTCCAACGTTACCTCATAGAAAGCGCTGTCAACTAATCTCTCCTCGTGGCTGGGACCCCATCAGTTCTTGTTTTAACATTCTGAAATGTTTCCCTTATAATACCTTTTATAATTCGTTTATAATATTAAGAAATATTTTTAACATTAATTAGCGTAAGAAACTGACTAAAAATATTGTTATTCACGTTAATTTTTTAACGTAATAATGTTGAACTAAATTTGTGAACAAGTATAAGGGAAAGTCTAAAGTGAACGCTACTTCGTACGTAGTTCCAACGTTGTCTCATAGAAAGCGCTGTCAACTAATCTCTCCTCGTGGCTGGGACCCCATCAGTTCTTGTTTTAACATTCTGAAATGTTTCCCTTATAATACCTTTTATAATTCGTTTATAATATTAAGAAATATTTTTAACATTTATTAGCGTAAGAAACTGACTAAAAATATTGTTATTCACGTTAATTTTTTAACGTAATAAAGTTGAACTAAATTTGTGAACAAGTATAAGGGAAAGTCTAAAGTGAACTTTACTTCGTACGTAGTTCCAACGTTGTCTCATAGAATGCGCTGTCTAAACTAATCTCTTCTGGGACCCCATCAATACTTCACTTGAAAGGAACAGTTCTTGTGTAACATTCTGAAATGTTTTCCTTATAATACCTTTTATAATTCGTTTATAATATTAAGAAATATTTTTAACATTTATTAGCGTAAGAAACTAACTAAAAATATTGTTATTTACCTTAATTTTTCTCCCGTGTTCTAAACTTAGGTTTTTAATAATCTTACAAATAATAGTGCTTTATTTCTTGAATTGTTTTTAAAATTTATAAAATGATTGTTCTACAATTTATATAAGCTACGTCTGATTATAGACATGTTTATTATTTGTTTATTCTCAATATTACACTATAATTCGGCATATCCAAATTATTTCTAGTTCGTTCTGTCTTTCTCTATATTTCTTTCCCGTTCTTTCTACCTTTCTCTTAGTCTCCTCTCTCTCTCTCTCTCTCTCTCTCTCTCTCTCTCTCTCCCATTCTCTCAGCTCTAAAGACACAGAAATTCCGCATTCCTATAACTCCGTAAAGACATTAAATTGTGCGTAAGGCTTAGTTACATTTTAAATAACACATTGAAACATAATTTCCTCTAATTTGCCTCTGTGACGGTTTTTCGTAATCTGCTTGAAACTGAAATTTGAAAGCTTGAAACCGTAGAGCTATTTCCTACTGACGTCTCTTAATATGATTTTGTTTCAATAAAAAGGACACAATATTTAGTTTCGAATTTTCTTGACATTCATTTCTTCCGATATATCATCAACGCGTGACGGGTAAGATAGTATGAAATAAATATTATATTTCTGTAAATTATAAAGAGTTGAATAATTCTGTAAATTATATTCTGTTGAATAATAAAAAGGGGAAAGACCTTCAAAAAATCTATTTAAAAAATTTAGAAGGAAATTAAACTACTTAATTCAACATTCTATACTTCGAATCTATGAGCTGTAAAATTACACCAAAATTCAAAAATACACTACTGTAAAAAGTAAACTGTCCAAAATTATTTGAAATATTTTAATTATTAGCAAAAGGTGAGAGTCTCTCAGGTGTCCCCTGCGTCTATCTTAAGTTTACGTTTTATCTGAAACTGATCCCGGGTGACACTGATATTATTTTCTACAGTAGAGAGATATATATCCATCTACAGTAGATGAGATATATCCTCTCTTACTGGAAATATTATATCAATGTTGGCACGAGCAAGTGGTGGAGGGTACCATCCATCTCCATCCATTGCGGAAAATGACTGTTTACGTGATAGCAATGGGCCCATCACGTGATCCAGCCATGACGTGCGGTCGTGAATCTTCAGACGGAAGACTCGAGAATCGACGCGGGCGACAGTGAGATCCAAACACCCGGCCTCCAAGTCGCTTGGATTACAGGAATACGCCACGATTCCCAGCCGACTGTACTAGTCTCAACATACATACTTGAGTGTCGTAATTTGTACGTAGTTTCAATGTTATCTTCTAGGTTGTGCTGTATGTTTATTCAATATTCACTCGCGGCCGGGATACTAACCGCATGCGCACGTGAGACAGAGGTAGCTCGTTATAGGTTGGCTGACACTAGTACTGGGAGGGTTTTGGGGCCCAGACCCGGGTAAAACAAGAAAAATCTTTTATCCAATCTGATGTAAAACTGTTTCAGAAAATATCAATAAATTTCAAATAACTATTGAATCTATTTTTCAGTTCAGTCAAATAGTTCACATTCTCCTTATAAATCTTATTCAAAGTTTTGATCGTTAATACAATACTTTTTAATCATCCACTCAAGGTCAAATACATTTTTTAAACATTTTTATTGGACATTTGATGGTAATGCAATTTTTTCAAATATTTAATTCTTTAATTCAATTTAAAGTTAATGCATTTTATTTTTATATGGGAGAAAAACGTTTCACACAAGGGGCAAGGTATGCAATATCGTCCCATTTTGCTTAAAATAATTGATAATATATGATTTTATAAAACAGCTGATTTTATGTTATAGGTTATGTGCTAGAACAGCTGTTTTAACGAATAGGTTATGTTACTTTAATTATATTAATTGTAATTATTTAATAAATAGTAACTACAATGAAATTTTTTTTTGTTGATCTAAGTAGGTATTAACTTTAAAATTTGTTTTTGTTTTTATTACTTGCTGTAGATTAATTTTTATTTTGATAATGGAATTTCACCAAGTAACGACTAGCTACGATATCAACACTTGGCCATTTTCAGCAGTCGTAAATTGAGTTCGTTTCAAGTTATATTTATTCGCCCTTTTCAATGCCTCTGTAATTGAACGGATCGATTGATTAACGGTATAGTGGCAATTACAGACCCTTTGTGGGGTAATATGAACCGTTATTACACGTTCGCGAACAGTGCCCCGCCATTATGTACTGTAGACTGGACTGGCAAGACGCGACATAAACGTCAATTTGTCTCTTACAATATTACTACTAGTTGAAGTAACACTCGAAGCAATTTTTTTGCGCATTCAGTTTGTAAAAAGAGAAAAAA